>CM045764.1:87281647-87881647 GCA_025200525.1 Camellia lanceoleosa | reverse complement strand
TTAGTCAAACATGGCTAAGAATGATGTTCCATATATGGCTCGGGGGGTTTATACATCCATTTGCAAAGAGATAAGTCATGAAAAGCTTGTTAGGGAGCATGTTTTTAGACCAAGTGTAACAGTTAAATTTGGTGGACCGCTCGAGCGGTCATTTGGTCGCTCAAGCGGAGATTCACTGCTCTCAGTAGTTTTCCATTTTGCAGGCGAGACCGCTCGAACGATGGAGTGGTCGCTCAAGCATAGATTGCATGCACCTAGTAATTCCACTGTAGCGCTGCAAAACTTTTGGGACTTCTTGTTTTTCACTCGAGCAGTAGAATGATCGCTCGAGCGATCTCTTCGAAATTGTGTTGTTCGCTCATGTGACGGAAAGTTAGCTTGAGCGGTCTATTAGGACAGCTGACTTAAAAGTTGATCCTTACTCATTTTCTTTCCACTTTTACATATTCACTCTCTCTTAAACCCCATTTTTCGAAAACCCTAGTCTTTAAACCCTAGATTTCTCTAATTCCAACCAAGATCCACTCTTAATCTTTCAAAGAGGTTAAAAGGAAGCTTAGATCGACATTTTTATCAATTGTTTCGTAAGTTCATCAACGTTTCAAGTGTGATTCGCAACCTTAGCTTCTAATCTTAAGGTAGGGATGTCTTTAACTTGCTATATCTTCAACTTGAACAACATATGTGGTAATTTCATTAGTATTCATACAATATATATATATATATATAGGTGAATATATGTATGTTGTTAAGATTGTGTTGATGAATGACTTGGGTTAAAATGGGAAATACTTGCTATTCATGGAAAGATTTATGCATATTATGGCTGATTATTGTTGTTTGTGGTGATTAGTAGCACCAATTTCATGAGAGAGAGAAATCCCTAAATTTTCCCCTAACCCTAGTTTTGAAATTTGTTCAATAAAAAGGGGTTTTGCTTAATTGGTTACTAAGACATGAAATTGAGCGTATTTATTTGATTTTCATATGGAAGTGCAAGCTTAAAGCTTTTCTCTATATAAATCTTGATTATGGTGAGGGTTGTTGATGAGGTATCCTCCATTATTGTTGTGTGAAGTAGTAAATTGTTATGAATTGAAATCATCTGAGGGAAAATTGAAGATTTTCAAGTCATGCATCATATGCATATCAAATTTCTCTTTTGACACTATGATGAAATGATTGTTGAACAGTGAAAGGGGGTAAACAGTCTATGAGCCCGGGTAGTGAGTTGTGTTGGGTTTTGAGTTGTGTAATATAATTGGTACTTGCGCAGGGAATCAAGGTGCCCAATTTCCGTGTTTGTGCATATCATCGGACAAATGTGAGAAAATATTTTTGGGTGTCCACAAGCCTGCCGTTTCTAGAGTTAGCAAATGTCAAAAAACATGGTTTTGGGTTTCCACGTCCTCGCCATTTCTAGAGTCAGCAAATGTGGAAGGGAAAAATGTTTTTGGGTGCCCACCGCCCCGCCGTTTCTGGAGTCGGCAAATGTAGGACTATTTTTAGTATGCCAATTGTGGCTCTCACTTCGAATGTCATAGTGTATTTACCACCCGTGGAATAAGTGGAAAGGTTGGATGAATTTCATGCATTGCATATTTCCATTTATACACATAGACATCTATATACATTTTTAATTCTATGTTCCAATGTTGCATTTTCTTCAATTGATTGTATAACTTGTTAAATTCATCACCTACTGAGCTTTTGCTCACCCCAAAGCTAACCAATTTCAGGAAATGAAGACGACATACCTTCCAAGTGATGATTTTGAATAGAAGAAACCCTTTTGTAGCATAAATACATTTCTTTTGAAGTCTTGTTGTGTTTAAGGCTGTTTTGTAAATATGTGTTGGTTTTGAGTTAGTGTAACAAGGACTTATTTTGGGAAGAAAGTTAACCTATGACTTGTCCAGTTGTATATGTTTCTTACTTTTTGAACTATTTTGATTTGTGATAGATGTAATGAGACGATATTGAAATCTTGGGAATAGTTCAAAGGGAAAGAAATGTAATGAATGTTATTTATTTATTATTGTCTCTATCTTTATTGTAAGTGTTGTATAGCGGAAATGCCCGAGTGAACAGGATTGAGGAGGTTCTTTCCCACGGTGTTACACTAAGTTTGGTTAAAAATGATGAGTAACCCACGGTTAATGGATTTAAAACTTTTGATGATGTGAAAAATCTCAAAATTTTTGAATTTCCTAAACTATAATATACCACTATTTTTGTTGTTCAAAATCAATTTTGGATTTGTGGTTTACATCAAAATTTAATTTTTATGAAACGATTAACAAAATATCGAAATTTAGAAAATATATTTGTTGAGTTTTCTCTTACATTTTCACAATGAGAAGCATGGAAATGACCAATAATAATGGTCCTGGCTATTTTCATGGTTATATGTGAAATAGTGGCCAATACAAATTTATAGTTGGCCAAGGAAAAAGAAGTTCTGTAGAAAACACAATGAGTTCACATGTTTGTTGTTTTCTACCATGCAATATGAAAACTATCATTCTTGACCAAAAGCTGGTCTTTGATATGTATTAGACATGACGTTTTTATACTCCAGATTGTCTTCGAAGTGGATATGTAAACAACTATCATTTTGGTTTGTTGTTAGTCAACGTGTGTGCTTCGAAAGCCCTTTATACTTCGAAGAATGATTTTGGCCCTCTAGTAATACCTTTAGAGGATGGCTTTCATCCTTTGAATTACAACTCTTCAAGGATTCGAGACGTTTCATAATTTATTTTTGCCATGATATTGGCTACTGTCAAATGAGACATTTGCTACTTTTACATGGCGGTAAACTTTGAATCATTTCGGAGTGGCTTCTAAGCATTTTGAATTAGCTTCGAAGTAGTTTCAAGGAGGCTTTAATATGTCATTCTTTATACTGGACCTTCTAGTAAGCTTCGAACTGTGCTAGAGAAGTTTTGAAGGATTCCGAAAGAGCTTCAAAGAGGTTTTTTATAATGAACATAGTAGTGTTGCCATATCATTGAAGTATTAGCCATGATTTTTGGACATCATACACAGTGAGTACATGCATTCATTGATTACAAATTGGTGTCTCATGTTGAAATTTTGAACTTGTCACTTAAGAAAGTACAAAGCTTCTACTCATGACTCATACCAAACATGATTGGTACGTATTGTGTCCAAATCAAATTGGTACTTCTTGATTCGAATTGATCACTTCGAAGCACTCATATTGAATTCGAAGCACATGTCTTTAATGTAGTGTCCCTTTGAAGCACTTCGTTGGTACTGTTGTGGTACTCAAAGTACTTTATTACTTATATCAGTTATGTGCTTGGTTCTGCTTTTCAAAAATTCAAATAAACGTCATTTTTAAAGAGCCATAGGGGGTAATGTTGGCACCATAAATAGTAATATTGTTGTTATTACTATTATTATTACAGGACACGCGGCACTTTCTTGATCAATCAGATTACAAAGTTATTGGTCTTCCATGGTAGAACATGAAAGACAAGGTAGAAGAAGTTAAAGCACATGTGAAGAATATAATGGACAAAGTGACTTAGTGGAAGGCATGGAGGAATATGTGGCATTGTGGAAATGAAGATGGAAGAGTGTGTGGTTTTCGGTGGTTATTGAGTAGTTATTGCTGGAAGTTTTTCCTATGGGACCAAAACCAGATCCAGAAATCAGTCTATTTTTTTTACATTTTTCCTTCTAGTTCCTTACTTTCTCGTACTGTATTTCAATTTCTTAAGAGTAGTTCTAAGTTAGTCTATTTATTTTTGTAATCCTTTTCGAAGCTGTGGAAGTGCGAAAGTACAATTGTAAACACTTGTTTACTTAACGAAATTTAATTTCTGACACTATTCTTTCTCCTATTCTTCTACTTTGGTGGTTAGTTCTGCTGAATTTTCTCTGAAACAAGCCACTAGTAAAAGTCATCTTCATTAAGGCTAAAAGAACTTTGAAGCAATTATTTGGTTAATTGGTTGGCATTTATTATTTCTATAAGGATTTATTGATCCTTGCTTGCATGCTCTAATTACATTTTTAACCTATGAAAGCTAAAAAAGCAAACAAAGGGAAAATCCAAAACTTCTATTGTGCAGATCGCCCAAATATGTAAAGAAATACACTTTTATCCCTAAAAAATTAAATCCAAACATATTAGTGATTATCTTTTTGTATAATTTCCACTTTAATGAGACCTTTGGGTTCTTAAGAAAAAATGAAAGACTAAACAGTTTACAAGATCATATTTTGGAATTTATTGGTGCTTCACCCTAAATAAAATTTAGCACAAATTAGATTAGCAGTATGTAAACTGTGATCATTGTGTCATTTTCATTTTTATAATATTAATTATTTAATTTTGATCTTAAATTTATAATTCTATTTTAATTTGATTCAATTGATTATAATTATTAATATTTTTTTTATAAAAAAATAAGTATAAAAATGGACAAAATTATAAATTTACTTAATTATGGAAGTTAACATTAATCAATTCAGTAATCAATTTTCGTCAAAAATTCTAATGGTATTAATAAATGGACTAAATTTTAAAAAAATTAAATATCAAAATTAAGTTAAATAGAAATATAAGAATCAAAATAACATAAAGAACAAAATTTATGGATTGGTGAAGTAATTTGTCCTAAAAGTTATAAATATATATTTTTTTAACAAATTAACATGCGTGTTACAAAATAAAGTGTTATTACCGTGTATTAGGAGTATGAAAATGGTCCGCGACCTGTGGGTGGCCTGAAACCCGCCCTTGGCCCGGGGTGGGTCGGCTCGACCTGGTCAGGTCTAGCTCGAGACCCTGGGCTTGGGCCTAGACCGTCATTTTGAAGCTCGGCCCGGCCCATCGACACGCTCAAGGCCCATTCAAAGCCTAGCTCAAGGCCTAATATTATTTTTAGTGAAAAGTAATAAAATTTTGGTTAAAAACAAAAAAAAACAAAAAAAAAAATATTCAGGCCCACCCTGGCTCAAGCCCACTGGCCCAAATACTTTTGGGTCTGGGTCTAATTTTCTAGTCCGTGGGTCGGCCTGAACCACCCCGAATTTTGATGGGAGCCTACGAGGCCCAATGGACTGAGCTGAGCCCGAGTGAGTGATCAGGCCAAGCCAAGCCAAATTTACACTCCTAGTGCGTATCTATATAAAAATAATTATTAGCATTTTTTTTTTTTTTTGCATTTTTCTATTTAAAAAGAGTACTGTTATAAAACAAAACAAAACTTCTGAATATTTTGTCATGTCCCATTTCACATAGCAAAGAATATTATCACAAAGGTGTTATACAACTGGGCCAAATACTCTGGTTTGGCCACTAGGTTGATACTTAGGTCTCGTTTATAAATATATTATTTTAATAATTTTTTAATTTCTTATAAATTGATTTGTAAAAAAATAGAAAGAATAATATGATTTCTACTAAATTGATTTGGCTAAAATATTTAGCTCCCAAATGAGTCCTTAGGGGTAGTTGGCAAATAAATAATTTATTTGTTTGTTTGTTACAAATTGTGATATCACCTTTCTATTTTCTTAAATATCTTAAATCACTAATAAATAACCAAACCCCAAATCACTAGAAGGATTTTGAGCTTATTTTGATGATTTAAATTATTCATTTTCTAATATCTCCTAAGAAAATTATTTATAAAAAAATAAAATCAATCAGATATCGATAACTACATAATTGGAGGACATTTGTCATAAATAAAAAAAAAAAAAATAGACGACAACTATAATTTGGGCTAGACTGTCTATTTTTGTATGATTAACATAATTCACTCATATGACTATTGATATGTGATGAAGAAAACTTTTTACATAAAAAACTTATTTGACAAACCGCTCAAATAGTGTGTACTATATGCTCCTTACAATTAAAAAAAAAAAAAATTTAATTTTTTGATTCATAACTATAAAAAAAAATGTCACAGCTAAATAAAAAAATGACATAACTAAAAGTATATAATATATTCTTTTTAAAAGGGTGTATATCAGAATTTTCAACCTAAAATATATGCATTCATGTCACTGGAATGAGATTATGACAAACTCATAAGGGTGTATATTAGAATTTTTCCCCTAAAATATATGCGTTCATATCACTGAAATGAGATTATAACAAGCTCATAATTACCTTGTCAACTAAGCTCCATAGTTCATTTAACCTCCTCCTTTCACTAATTCTACCAATTATGTTTTGCGTATTGTGAGATTAAAATTCACTTTATTACTTTTATAAAAATTATACCTTGGAGTACTTTATAATTTTATAAAATTATACTTTATCCTTTAATTTTTTAAAAATAATTTAAATAATCTCAAATAATTTTTGAATAATGTTTGAGAGCTCGAAAATCTCCCCCCCTAATCCCCCTAATACCCAAAACGACGTCGTTTTGGGCATTATTATTATTATTATTTTCTTCTTCGTCTTCTTCCATATTCAGTCGCAGAGAGGGAGAGGGAGAGGGAGAGGGAGAGAAAGAGAAAGAGAGAGAGAGAGAGAGAGAGAGAGAGAGAGAAGAGAGGTCCCCGTCGTCGTCGTCTTCGTCCAGCCCCCCGTCATAAATCGTCTCGTCGGCCGATCGTCGTCCCGCCTCGTCATTGCCGGCCATCCTTGACTGACCCCGCCTCTGCCCGCCCGCCCAGCCGCCCGCCTCGGCCGCCGCCTCCGCCTCCTCCTCCTCCCCTGTGATTATGGCCCCCTCCAATTCCTCTCCTCCTCCTCCTTTGCTTCTGAAAAAAAAAAAAAAATAAAATTAGGGGGATTCGGGAGAGCTCATTTTCGAGCTCCCTAGCATTGCCGATAATTTTTAGGCCCCATTCGGGAAAATGGTTAAAAGCTCAAAGCCAGTTTTTAATTCATTTTAAGTCATATTACTTCTCACATTTTTTGTTACTTTTTAAAAAAAAAAAACCAAAAAAACTAAAACATCAATTTTTAATCATATTCCCAAAACACTGTTGGAAATTATATAAGTCATAATAACCTTGTCAACTAGGCTCCCTAGTTCATTTAACCTCTTCCTTTCACTAATTCTCCCAATTATGTTTTGTGTATTGTGAAATTAAAATTTTCACTTTATTAATTTTATAAAAATTATACCTTGGAGTACTTTATAATTTTATAAAATTATTCTATATCCTTTAATTTTTTTAAATTAATTTAAATAATCTCAAATAATTTTTAGGCCCCATTTCGAAAAAGGTTAAAAGCTCAAAAATACTTTTTAACCAATTTTAAATCATATCACCTCTCATATTTTTTTCATGTTTTTTTTTTTTAAAATTCAGAAAAACTAAAATACTAACTTTAAACTATCATCCCAAAACACTGTTAGAAATTATATAAGGGAGCAAATAAATTATTCATTGCGACTCACAACTCTCACAAATTCATTTCGATTAATCATTTGCGTAGATGTTATTCAGGTGCCACATGAATTAATAATTAAGGTCAATGTGTGAGTGAATTTCCGATCACACTGCCCTCCTTAGTGATTCAGCGGAAGAACACAGGCAGAGTGGATGGCTCCCTGTAACCTGCACAGAAAGAAAAGACTCCGACGGTGGTTCTTCCACCCGGGGGCACTCCGACGATCAAGTCAGTATCTCTCGAAGATAATCAAGTATTCAACTCACAAGCTTGAGTATAAACAACATACCTTAGACCCATGGGGGTGCCTCTCTTTTATAGCCAATACAATCCTAGTCCCAATAGGAGCCTGGCCCGAATGGACTCAGGATTACTGCTAATCTGGGACTCCCAGTGGAGCTAAGATAAACTCTCTAAGAGTCTTATCTTTTCCCAAACTGAAGTCTTCTCCCAATCTAGGACTCTTGTCCATATCCAAGTTGAGTTCCCTCTTCATTCTAGGACTCTTGTCCCTCATCCACTTATCTTGGATTCTGATATCTTCGGAGGTAACCTCGGCACTCCGAGATAACCTCGGCACAACTACCGTGACACGTGGGATCTCGGCTGACACTTCGGTGTCACCTCGGCCGCGTGTTGGTACTCAGAAAATACATCCCCACAACTGCCCCCTAGGTTCTATTACCTCGGCATTCTGAGGTGATGGAACCTATCTTCGAACTTTTTCTCGTACATCGGCCTAAGAATTTTCTAGCCGAGATCATTCATTTCAGGCCGACATGTCCTCTTCAGATTCAAATCAATTCCCTTACGCGTATGAGCTGTCATGCACCAATTTTCAACCGTTCTGATGACGCGTTTCATTCTTACTGGTCCGTGCCATTGACGCGCCTACAAGCCGTCTTTTCTCTGCCCGCGCCGTCTGACGCATGCGTTACCCTAGGCATAATAATTACTGTTTTTTTGCCGCCGTTTTAAATTTTGGCAAAAACGATTCCCTCTCTCTTTCTCCTTCACTTTTGCATTTTGAATCTCCTTGCTTTCTTTCTCTCTAAAACTTTTTCTCTTTCAATTCTGCCATTACTCTTGCCCGAAGCCACCGTGAATCGCCTCCATCGCCATTTCTGCGCTCTGAAGCTCTTGCTCTTGTTCGTCCATTATCGACCTCGTGACTTCATCCGACCTCACCTTTTTCTGGTAAGCCACCGTTCCCTTCTTTTCCCAGTTCTTGCTTGTTTCTGAGATTTCTCGTTACTTGATTGTTCTGTATCTGATTTGTAAATCACGTACCTCATCTCATTATTTTGTTTATACTGCGAATATTTATACCGTTTCACCTCTGTTTTTGGCCTTCCACTCTTTCGTGTTCTTGAATCTGAGACTTCTTTTTGCTTTCCTGTTTTCCAGATTTTCTTCCCTTCATACTCATTATTCGTAGATTTAGGCTTTGGGATTTGCTGTAGAACCTTCAATCTTTTAGGAAAAACTGAAACCAACTTCCCCAACATACACATAGGTTAAGCCGAGGTCCTAAGAGCCCTTTAGGAATACTCTGTTTCTGTAGTCGAACACTTGTTTATATCAAGACCATGGGTGTGTGGAGGGATAGAGTCAATACCCCAACCAAGCTTCAAAACTTTAGGCAAGAATTTTCCATACCAGAGGATGTCCACCTCAGACTAGCTGAGGAGAAGGACTCCATTATGCCCGACGGTGATAAAATGCCTTTCCCTGTAGTAGCCTTCATCCAGTGTGGACTTAGGTTCCCTCTAGATCCCCTCTTCCGCGAAGTCCTTCACTACTACACCCTGAACCCCATGCAACTTTCCATTAACGCCTTTAGGACACTCAATGGAATAATAGCCTTAGCTCGGCAGGAGAACGTTAGGATCACTCTAGCCGACATCCAATATTGCTACACAATGTGCCCCCTGAACCTTAAGGAAAAGGGTTATGTCTACTACCTCAAGCCGTGGTCTACTGCCTATAAAATAGTAGCCGACCTTCCGGACTCAACAAAGGGCCGGAGATGATTACTTGATCATTTCTCGAAATCGAATTTGCCCCGATAAAGAAGTTCAACTCTTCCCTCTTCCTCGAGCGGTCAAGGAGGGCAAGGGTAAGCCCATCATTAATCGCTTAGCTATTGTTTCCTTCAATTTTTCCAAATTTTATCTGTTTCTAATGTTGTGTTTCTTTTTTGCAGACGTTCGCTTGACCTCCCAAGGACTTCCGCCAATCCTATTGTCCTGGGAAAGGTTTGAAGAAGTTGTTGGACCTCCCTCTCCAGAAGCGCAAAGCTCCCCTGGTGTTAAATTTCATCCCTTCTTACACATCCAAATTGGCCGACGTTCCGAAGAAGAAGAAGAAGAACGCTTCTCCATCAACTGCTTCTACAGAACAGGCTGCCTCCACATCTGAGCCAGCCGATCATCCATCAAACTCGGCTCCAAAGAAACGCCGACGAAAGCTTGTTAAAACAGCCGAGATGGAAAAACCAACGAAAGTGGTGCTGAACCTCTTGGCCGATCTTCCAGACGACATGGATGATGCGCCTCCCCAAACTCTGCCTCCGCCAAAGCCGAAGAGAGTCAAAAAGCCCCAACCAAAGGCGAAGGCTACTGTGGATGACGCAGAGGCTGAAGATGCCCTACCAATCTCCAAACTGGCCGAGAAGATCACTTCGGCTCCCGCAAAGAGACCCGCTGAAGCCCAGCCATCAGGGGCCACTCAGCAAAAGAAGCCAAGGTCTACATCTGCCTCAACTTCGGGTTTCAGGGTTTCCAAAGTTCCCTGGGAACCCAAAGTTACTCTTGAAAACAGGCCGGTCTACACCAACGAAAGCGCTGCCGACGTCAACATCGGCGTGGCGCTCAGCACAGCAGTCCTTCTTGAGGGCGATATGGAGCGTAACGAAAAAATGAGCGGCTATGAAAATTACGCCTTCATGATGCAGCATTCAGTCCAAGTAAGTCTTTGAATTTGATAATTTGTCTTTCATACTTATAAAATTTTGAAATGTTTATAATAACTTTTGCCTTGTATTCTTCCAGGCCATCCAACACGCCCATACCTTCTCCATGCAGGCTTTTGAAGCGACAAATAAGTTAGCGACATGGAGAAGGAGTTCTCTTCTCCATAAGCGAGCAGGGCCCACGATCAAGATGAAAAAAGCTGGAGGATCGGTAGGCGGCAACCAAGGCTAAACAGATATGATGAAAAAAATTTGAAATTTGAAATTGATTAAAGCATTGCTATCGCTCGTGAAGGAAGCCGAGAGAAAGCGGCCGGTAGAAAAGGAGCTACAAGAAGCCCTAGCCACCAAGAGAGTGAAATTGATGTCGCTTATAATGAAGGCATGGCCGATGTCGTGAAGACTATAAGCCGGTCAAGCAAGCATGCAACAAGGGATATTCCTAGGTTGGAATGCTTTGGCCAAAAAGCTTGATCTTCGGTCGACTCGCCATGGCGCAAGACCAAGGCCATCGTCTTCCTGTCCTCTTCCTCCATCTCCAAGCCAAGTCAAGAAGATGACT
The DNA here is from genome assembly GCA_025200525.1 of Camellia lanceoleosa. NCBI lineage: Eukaryota > Viridiplantae > Streptophyta > Magnoliopsida > Ericales > Theaceae > Camellia > Camellia lanceoleosa. The sequence continues at coordinate 87,870,709 of CM045764.1, read as the reverse complement.
CAAGCCGAGGTCAAGAGGAAGGTGAAGGTGAAGATGAAGCCACAGTGAGGAAGGCCAAATCTCTTCCAAAGGGTGATCAAGTCCTGGACTTGACTGGAGATGAAGACCTCGATGCTGCTTCCAAAAAGGCGGACATCGGCACTCTATCCTCTGACCTTCTTTTGGCAGAGAGGAGTGTTGATGAAACCCTGGCTGAGATTGATGCTGAAGTCGCAGCAGATAAAGTGGCCGAGGTCTCGGCAAATAAAGAAGCTGAGGTTGTGGTGGACAAGGAAGCAGATGCTATGGTGGAAAAGGATGCCGAGATCATTCCTCCAGATCCTTCCGACGTTCCCGCCCAATCTACTGTTAATGCTGAAGGAGTTTAGATGTTTTCTACTTTTCTTTTTTGTACTTTGTCTCTTTTCTTTGTTCTTTCCTTCAATGTACGCTGTCTTTTGTGGCCGATGTGCCTTCTATGTAACTTGTGAACAAGTTTTTGCTTAGGCCACAGTGCCTTTCTTTTATATGCAACTGTTTCTTTCTGAATGCTTCAGTCTTTAAATTCTTCTTTATTGCTTCTGTGTAGTTTTATACTTAGAATATTTCACATGATTCATACAATTCTTCCCTTGCACAATCTCCTCGGGAGTTACATACCTCGGGTATGTTTACCTGAAGTTTTATCTCGGCCAGGACTTCACCTGTAAACTTGTCATAAGCTTCAACAAGTATAAAGCATATAAATTCAATTAATCTTCATCTTGTAAATTGTTACAAATTTCAACAAGTGAAGATAACAATCATATTAGCTTAACTTTAACTTGTAAATTGCTACAAATTTCAACAAGTAAAGATAAGGAATTTATCTCGGCTTAACTTTAACTTGTAAATTGCTACAAATTTCAACAAGTAAAGATAAGAAATTTATCTCGGCTTAACTTTAACTTGTAAATTGCTACAAATTTCAACAAGTAAAGATAAGGAATTTATCTCGGCTTAACTTTAACTTGTAAATTGCTACAAATTTCAACAAGTAAAGATAAGGAATTTATCTATGCTTAACTTTAACTTGTAAATTGCTACAAATTTCAACAAGTAAAGATAAGGAATTTATCTATGCTTAACTTTGGTTAAGCATTGCTAATGTCTTCTCTCTGCCCCCAATGTGAACCTAAGTTCCTCTTGGGTTCTCATTGTTCAAAAAACAACATCATGCCAAGTTGTACAAGTTCAGAAAAATTCTGCTAAGGTTTTATTGATCATATCAGCAAAAAATCAAAGAACATCTAATGATAGAAAAACTTTAAATTACAAGTGTTCCATGGTCTAGGCAATGCTTTGCCCTCATTATCTTCGAGCCGATATGCCCCATTCCCTAACGCCGAGGTGATTCTGTATGGGCCTTCCCAGTTTGGGCCAAGCTTGCCCTCTCTGGGATCCTTCTTATTGCCGACGACTTTTCTCAGGACTAGGTCGTTGACTTGAAAATCCCTTGGGTTGACCTTCTTGTTGTAAGCTTTGGCAAGCTGTTGCTGGTATGCTGCAAGCTGGATTGCAGCTTTCTTTCTTCTTTCTTCTAGTAGGTCCAGATCTCGGGCTAAGAGCACATCATTAGACCCGTTCTCAACTACCTGTGTTCTGATCCCTGGGATGCCGATCTCTAATGGAATGACTGCTTCTGTGCCATAAGCCATGGCAAAGGGGGATTCCCCTGTTGATCTTCTCGGCGTAGTGCGATATGCCCAGAGCACGTTGGGCAATTCGTCTACCCACTTCCCTTTTGCTGCCTGCAGCCTCTTCTTTATTCCATCTAGAATGACTTTGTTTGATGCTTCGGCTTGCCCATTACTTTGGGGAAAGCTTGGTGTTGAAAAATAGTTCTTTATCTTGAACTTGGCGCAAAAATTCTTGATGAGCTTGCTGTCAAACTGTGTTCCGTTGTCGGCAACGATTGCCCTTGGAATCCCAAATCTGGTGATGATGTTTTTCCAAATGAAGTTCTTCACATCCACATCTCGGATTTTGGCAAGGGGCTCTGCTTCTATCCATTTTGTGAAGTAGTCTGTTGCTACCAGTAGGTACTTCCGCTGTCCAGTGGCTTGGGGCAATTGTCCAACGAGATCCATCCCCCATTGGGCAAATGGCCAAGAAATTTGAAACAGGTTGGTCGTGGTGGTGATGTATCAATGGTGCAAACCTCGGCATTGTTCACACTTCTTCACATAAGCCTGCATCTTTTTGCATATAGGGCCACCAATACCCGGTAATGGCCCGTGAGCTAACGATCGCCCCTGCGTGGCTTCCACAAACTCCTTCATGAATTTCATACAGAAAGTCTTCGACCTGAAGAGGGTGTACACACCTTAAAAGAGGTCCAATGAAGGATCTTCTGTAGAGATGTCCTTCTACTGTCAGGCTGAATCTTGCCGACTTCAATCTGACCTTGTGTGCTTCCTTTCTTCTTCGGGCTTGCCCTCTTTCAGAATGCAACAATTGCATCCATCCAACAGTCCCAAGTCCACACATAATGCTTCTTGCATTGTGTGTGGTGGCTCTATCTTTCGGGCACAGTAGGTAATCAATCATTATTGTCCTCGTCTTCCGGTTTGCACTGAACTTGCCAAATTGGCCAGCGCGTCGGCGTGGTTGTTATCATCTCGGCTAACCTGAAGAAGTCGGCAGTTTTGAAACATGTCTGCTAGCCTGATGACTTCTTTTGCGTATGCCGACATCCTTTCATCTCGGGCAGCAAACTCTCATGTACTCTGATTCACTATAAGTTGTGAGTCACAAAAAACTATTACCTCATACGCCTCTGCCGCTCTACTTTCAAAGAATCCGTGCTTCATATTCCGCCTCATTATTCGAGGCTTTGAACCCCGATCGAATGGATCGTTCCAATATCTCCCCATCGGGAAATTAGCACTACTCGCCTTTGCACCTGCCGGTTTGAGCTTCCATCAACAAAAGTTGAAAGGAGTCGCCGATGTAGATCTTTGCGAGTGCGAGTTTTCCTTTCTCGGTTCCTTATCCTTTGGCTGGGCTTCTCCTTCCTTGTGTAGACATCGTTCATCTCGGCTCAACGGAGCCGGATGTTCGATGTATTCTGGCGAGAACTCAGCCACGAAGTCCACCAAGACTTGGCCCTTAATTGCGGTTCTTGGCCTGAACTCCAGGTCGTACTGGGCCAAAATTACTGCCCATCTTGCAATTCTTCCAGTCAAGTCTCCTTGTTGCAACAAGGATTTTAATGGGTGCTCTGTCAGAACCACTATCTTGTGAGCCTGAAAATAATGGTTTAGCTTCTTTGAGGCCATTACCAAGGCCAGCATTAATTTCTCCAGTGGTAAATACCTTGTTTCTGCATCGGCCAAGGTTTTACTTACATAATAGACTGCCTTCTGTTCTCCCTTCTCTTTTCGGACAATCACGGCACTTACTGCGTGTTCTGAAACTGCTAGGTATAAGAACAATTCCTCCCCAGGTTGAGGTGTTGAGAGGACTGGAGCCGAGGTAAGGTACCTCTTCAGGTCGGCCAGAGCGGCCTCACATTCCTCTGTCCATAAAAAATCCGAGGCCTTTTTCACCAGATTGAAAAAAGGTTTACACTTGTCCGAACTTCGGCTTATGAACCTGTTTAGGGCTGCGGCCCTTCCAGTAAGCATCTGAACCTGTTTAGCCGATGTCGGACTCTGTAATTCCAGAATGGCCTTGATCTGATCTGGGCTGGCTTCAATGCCCCTTCTAGTCACCAGGTATCCCAAGAACTTACTGGATCCGACTCCAAATGCACATTTCGATGCGTTTAGTCGGAGCCGATATGTTTTGAGTATGTCAAAGACCTCTTCTAAGTCAGTGAGATGATCCTTTGGTTCCTTGGTCTTCACGACCATATCATCGATGTATACTTCTCCAGTTCGGCCAATCAAGTGTCCGAACATCTTGGTCACCAGCCTTTGGTAAGTTGCTCCTGCGTTCTTCAACCCAAAAGGCATGACACTGTAACATCTGAGACCTTTGGGAGTGATAAACGCTGTCTTCTCCTCATCCGGGGTACATGGCTATCTGGTGATACCCCTATATCGTCAAGAAGCTCATCCTTCCATGTCGGATGTGGCGTCCACCAACCGGTCGATCTTTGGCGGGGAAGTGTCTTTGGGACGAGCTTTGTTCAAATTTGTGAAGTCCGCAGACCCTCCACTTGCCATTCTTCTTCTTTACTACCACGGTATTTGATAACCACGTCGGATAATTGGCTTCTCGGATGGCCTGGCCTCTAGAAGTCGGCTACTTCCTCTTCCACGCCCGGCGTGCATCAACGTCGGTCTTCGCTCGTTGTATTACGAGTTTGGCCGACACATCGCGTTGAGTCTATGGCATGTGACCTCGGGGTCAATGCCAGGCATTTCAAAAGGTGTCCAGGCGAACACCTCAATATTTTTCCTCAGAAAAGCTTCCAACTCCCTTTCTTCTTCTTTGGCTAATCCTGTGCCGAGAAGGAAGAAGCGTTCCTCATCGCCCTCTTGGACGAAGATTTTCTTCAATGCTTCTTCACTCTTCTCGGTCGGCTCCTTGCCGACATCATCTAGGACCTTCATGTCCTCTTCTTCAACCTCTGCTTCTTCTGGTTCTCGAATGCTGCAGGTTAACTTCATTGCTGCCATGGAGCAATTTTTCGCCTGCAACTGATCTCCTCTGATTTCCTCAATCCTATGTTACATTGGGAATCGTGGCGATTGATGCAAGGTTGAGGGAACTGCCCTCATTGCATGCAACCACGGCCTTCCCAGGATGATGTTGTAAGGCGAAGGCGTATCAATCACAATAAATTCTGTCCTTATCTTCTTCGTGCCAGCTTGTACCTCCAAGCTCGTTGCGCCTAAAGGCCATGTCGGCGTTCCATTGAAGCCAACCATCGGGCCGTTTGACTGGTCCATGTCATCAGGGTGAAGGCCTAACTCCTTGTAGCATCTGACATACATGATGTCGCAGGAGCTGCCCTGATCAATCAAGATGCGTTTCACCTGGCACTCCCCAACCTGGAGGGATACTACCAGGGCATCATTGTGCGGTCTTTGAACCATGTCGAGGTCGGCCTCTGTGAAGGTTATCATTGGTCCTTGGCAATCTTCAGGCCGAGGTCTTTTCAATCCGACCTGGTTGACATGCTGCAGATGTTTCACCCTCTGCGTCTCCCCCCGTATGTCGTTTTCATTCACCTTTGAGTGGATCACGTTAACCACCCGAGGTCCACTGCGTGGTTCTTCTTATTTGGGCAAAGGCTGGCTGGTGCTTGGGGCAATCGTGCCTGCTCTTCCCTAGTTCTGGCCTCATCTACAAGGTCTCTCAAATGGCCTTGCCTCACCAGATCTTCTAGATGTGCTTTAAGGGCTCTGCAACCCTGAGTTGGGTGACCCTGCTCATTGTGATAGGCACAACGCCTACCAAGGTTTCTCCCCATAAATTCTCCTTGTGCTCTTCTTGCCTACAAGTAGGGCTGATTTCGAATTTGGTCAAGGACTTTTTGGACCGGAATTCGGAACACCGTCGTCACTGCTTGTTTAGTCCTCAACTCTGTCTCCTGTTTGTTCTGTCCATTGTTACCTCGGCCTCGTTTCGGCGAGCCGTTGCCTTTTTCTGTCTTCGTATCCTTGTTCCCCGAGGTGTCTTCCTCGGCTCGTGCGTACTTCTCAATTCTCGCCATGAGTTCTTCCATGCTCTTTGGCAGGGTTTTCGCCAAAGACTTCCGCAATGGACAGTCATCTTTCAGGCCGTTCTTGAAAGACCCGACCGCTACCTCCTGGTTGCATTCAGGTATTCGATTGAACACCTCGTAGTACCGCTTTGCATAGGCTCTGAGGCTCTCCTCTTTGCCGATCTTCAGAGCCATCAATGCATCCACCCTCAATGGCTGCAGCTTGTTTGTTATGAACCTGGCCACAAACATCTCGGCCAGGCCTTCCCAGCTCTTCACGCTCCCCTTTGGTAGTTTGTGGAACCAGTCTGATGCAATCTCCCCGAAGGATGAAGGGAACACTTTGCAGAGCAACGGCTCGTTCCCACTGTACAAAGCCATGGAATTCAAAAATAATCCAACATGGAAGTTAGGGTCTGACTTGCCATCATATATCTGGAGCCTCGGCATACTGAATCTTTTTCGTATGACGAATCTATCCAGTCTGCCGAGAATGGAGTCCTCGGCTTAAGGGAAGTTACTTTCGGCATTTTCTGTTTCCTCTTGAGGTAATCTCTTAAGTCCTCTTTACTTCTTCCTGCAGCCCGGCTTTCATTGGGTTTTAGCCTTTTTGGCGCACTACTCTCGGCTTCATGGTGGCCCCTTTTCGACCCTTCTCCGTAGGACGCATCAAAACACAATATCCTCCCCGGAGCATGTCGATGTTCTTTGGGGTCTGCTTCCTTCTCGCGATATGTCCTTCGGGACTCTTCTCTTCTCTGCTCTTCTCGGCCGACTTCCTTGGAAGGTCGGTGAGAGTACCTCCTCGTGTCTTTGTGGGGCTTGAGATTTCTTTCCGTCCTTTTTTCGGCGATTCTTCGGCATTGGTGTGTCTGGCTTGGGTATGGCGCATATGGCGTTGTTACGCATCATGAAGTTGGACCGATTGAAGGTCTGCCAACTTATTTGCCATCTCCTTTACTTCTTCATCCCTCCTCAGACATCTGTCTTTCCATGTCTGGAGGTCGTCCTCGTTATAGTATTTGCCCCTGTCCGCTTTCTTTGATGTATCACCGTTTTGGCCGACGGCGTTCTCTGCGTGATTCTGATCACGAACTTCCTCGTTGTGGTCTCCTTCTTCCGCGTTAAGGTCGACGGGTCTTCCACTCCCAACTGGAGTGTCGTCCCCAACCTTTTCCCTCTGCGAGTTACTGGCCATCTACTCTTCTCTCGTTCCCACAGACGGCGCCAAATTGTGTGAGTGAATTTCCGATCACACTGCCCTCCTTAGTGATTCAGCGGAAGAACACAGGCAGAGTGGATGGCTCCCTGTAACCTGCACAGAAAGAAAAGACTCCGGCGGTGGTTCTTCCACCCGGGGGCACTCCGACGATCAAGTCAGTATCTCTCGAAGATAATCAAGTATTCAACTCACAAGCTTGAGTATAAACAACATACCTTAGACCCATGGGGGTGCCTCTCTTTTATAGCCAATACAATCCTAGTCCCAATAGGAGCCTGGCCCTAATGGACTCAGGATTACTGCTAATCTGGGACTCCCAGTGGAACTAAGATAAACTCTCTAAGAGTCTTATCTTTTCCCAAACTGAAGTCTTCTCCCAATCTAGGACTCTTGTCCCTCATCCACTTATCTTGGATTCCGATATCTTCGGAGGTAACCTCGGCACTCCGAGATAACCTCGGCACAACTACCGTGACACGTGGGATCTCGGCTGACACTTCGGTGTCACCTCGGCCGCGTGTTGGTACTCAGAAAATACATCCCCACAGTCAAGTTTGGCAATTTCAATATAATCCATCTTTTTATCTTTTTTTCATTATATTACATCTTTATTTTTTTACACATCTTTTCATAAAAAGACAAAAAATATGTTTATTTAGGTCGTTCCAAACAACCTCTTAATATGTGACGCGTCATTGCCTCGGAGAGCTGGCGGGTTACGTCACGTGCCCATGCTCTGTTGTGCGGCTCCCCCGACAAAACAAATTTGAGTTCAGAAAATCTAATGTAAAATAAAATAAAATAAAATAACTCTCTTTGAATCTTAATTATTGATATATTTGTAGGGTTCACTTATATATGTGTGAGACTTATACCATGATTGAAATCCAAAAAGGTTGTGGGAATCCTAAAAAAAGAAAATCTCAATCATTATTGCTAATATATATATATATATATATATTAGTGTATATCTGTGCCTAAAGGCATGGTAAAAATAAATTTGAGATTAAAATACAATTAAATGTAATTTAACTAACCTGTTGCAAAAAAATAAATAAATAAATAAAAATTTGAAGTAAAAAATATTAATAGATGGTCCATTTAGTTTGAATTTTGAAATGAATTTTATAATTATATTTTGAAAAGAATTTGTCAAACTTGAAATTTTAATTTCGTTTGGGAAGTAAATTGAGTTTTTAACTATTTTAACCTGGAATAAAAAGTATCATTTGAGACAGGTTTTTTGATTTTTTTTTGACATTTGTGAGAGAAAAATTAAAAATAATTATAATTTTAATGTGACATTTTATTTTATTAATTTCTAATATATTTTGTCATTTTGTGATTATTTTTGTCCCAACCTATGATGTCAAACAAAGCCAATTTAATTGTATATTGGGAAAATAATTTTTACAAATTTAAAATTTAAAACATATTTAGTTTTGGTATGTGCCACACCGCAAGTGGTCTGAGTGGGATGAAACCACTTTTGTGTGTGCATGGTGAATAGATATGTATATTGGTAGATGTATATATATTAGTGTACTTTTTGTTTTGGATAAACTAAATAAATGTATTTTTTGACTTTTTATGAAATATGAGTTGTGTATGGGTTGGGTTTGAAGTGATGTGGTAGAGAGATTATGTGACTTAAATAAGATGATGTGACTTAAATAGGATAGTGACTTTTTGACTTTTTTTTTATTATGCCAAACCAAGCCTAAATAAAAGTTGACATTTTAATTTTCTTGGCTTTTTTAAAAAAAAATATGTAAAAAATGTGAAAGATAATGTGACCAAAAATGAGTTAAAAATTGAAAAGTAACTTTTATCTCATTTCTCAAAATAGGTTAAAAAATTTGTAAACTAAAAAAAATTTCTAACCACCATGATCATGGGTATCACAAAATTTCTACCAACATACGACATGGGTAGCAAAAAAATTTTCACAAACATTTTTTAAATCCAGTACCAGCCAGTATACAAAGGGTTATTTTGAAAAGATGATTAAAAGTCATTTTTTAGTTTTTAATTTATTTTATGTCACATCATCTCTTACATCTTTTATACATTTTTTCAAAAAAAGACAAAAAAATAAAATAAATAAATAAATAAAATCAAAAAGTTAATTTTTAAACAACCCAAAGCAAATGGAAATGCCCTTTGTCTCCAAAATATATTCTTTGATTTTTAATCTATTTAAGAAATGTGCTAGTGTTAAGGCTTTTGATAGAAAACACTCAAATTAAAATTATTGAGTCACACTTATTAAGATCAAATTCCCAATCATTTTCATTCAAATTAATTATCTTCTCAATTATAATTATTTTGATCTATTAAAATAATTAAAAATTAAAATAATTCCGTTTGACTTTATTATTATTTTTTTGAGAGAAAATAATTAGAAAAATGTTCCGGATTATATATGTTCTCAATTATTTAATCTGTTTCATATATCAAGAAGAAGAGAGATAAATGAATCACATATATCATGAAGATAGATAAATGAATCACAATTTTGAGGACTCTTTAGATCTATCCACTCACTCTTTCTTTGTTACTCTATCTACTGTCTCCCGTTCATTCTTTCTCTTCATCTTCCCTACTCATTCTCTCTCTACCTATTTTCTCTATTCTCTCCTCTCTTCCCTCTATCTACTATCTCTCCCTCCAACGTCTCTAACTATTCTCTCAATCTAAACCCTTTATTTCCTTTGTTCCTTCTTTCGTTAAATAGAATTTTTTTTTCTTCACTTCATTTTCTTTTAAATTTGTGATTTGATTTTGTTAAATCATAGGAAATCAATGCTCATTTTAAAAATCAACAACCATTTCTTATTAAAGAATCAAACTCATTTCATAAATCAAAACCATAACAAAAATCAAGTTAAAAATAAAAATTCATTTTTGAAATCAAAATCCATTTAAAAAATAAAACCCATTTTATGAAGATCTAGAAACATATATACTCATTTATTGGATAAAACCCAAAACCCAAAAAATAAAACCCAAAACCTTTTAAAAAATTAAATCCTTTTAAGTTTCTTAATGTGAAGATTACATTAAATAAATTACATTTTAATCCAAAACAATAAGAACACATATACTTATTTAAAAACAAAATGCAGTGTTCTTGTGGCGTTTGTAGAGAAGCTTGACTTGCTCTCTGATTACTTGTTTTGCTTGAGGACATGTATCTTTGTAGAAGTTCATAACCAGACCAACTTGTTCTTCAGTTTCCTTATTTTCTGCAAAAGCTAGGTTGAGATTGAGAGAAAACAACACCGAGAAGGATAAGATTGAAAAGAGGAAGAGAGCTTTGGAACCCATTTCTCTATCTCTCAACTCACAAAAGCTCACTAGCCTTGCTTTAAAAAAAAAAATTGTAAACTAAAAACAGATTGAACAGCAGTTGATAAAAAAAAAAAAATTCAAATAGCTCCAACGATAGCTCATGGGATGCCTTCAATAAATAAAAATAAAATAAAAATGAAGCCATCAGATACAGCTATTTATTTCAAATCTATTCTTGGGGCTTTTGACCTCATGTATTTCGAATATTTTGAACCTTCTTGAAGAACAACTTCGAGGAAGGGCGTCGGAGCGGCGACCTGACGGAGGCGGAACTGAGAAACCATCGCTGAGTGGGTTGGGCTCCGATAGAATGAAAGAGTATAGACTGAAACAAAAACATAGAGAGTGAGATGTGTAGAGAGAGAGAGAGAGAGAGAGAGAGAGAGAGAGGAGCTACATTTGTTGTAGTCGCGAATGTGGGCTTCTGTGTTATGGAGGCAGGTCTTTATCGGAGGGGAGAAGAAGGAGGGAGAGGGAGAGAGAGAGAGAGAGAGGAAGAGGGAGAAGGAGAGAGTAGTGGAATGATGAAAGATGATAGAAGTAGTAAGAGAAGAGAGAGAACATTTGGGCAGGAAATGAATGCATCTCAGCCATTGAATTTTGGATGGAACAATCTGAACCATTAAAACCAAATGTATCTGTGATACATTTTGGACATTTTCAGAAACCCTTCTATTTTATTATATATATATATATATATATAAGAATTAATTGTTGAAAAATTCACTCTAATAATTGTCTAAGATATTAGATTCAAGAGATATTTTTTATTGGTGATGGATCCACCCTTTGTGAAATAGTTTGGTCAGAAGTTCTTTTATTAGTTTTGGAAGACATTTTGTTTCTAATTTTATCCCTTAATTTATCTATTTACTTTTCGTTGACTATTTGTTCAAATTTATATCTATCTGTTTAAATTTTTTGACTATATATTCAAATTTAAATCTATCTATTTAAGCTTTTTTTTGACTATTTATTCAAATTAATATCTATTTATTGCTCTTCTCCATCAGTCTTCTTTACCTTTGACCTACTGATTTGATGCTATCACCATTGCCACTTTTCTTATTAATAGGATTCCTAGTGCTTCCCTTTTTCATGCCTCTCCTTTTAAACTTTTGTTTCACACTATTCTAGATTTTTCTTTGCTTAAGGTATTTTGTTTGCCTTTGCTACCCTTGGCTTCAATTTTCTTCCACTCATAAGCTGCAACCTAAGTCTAGCCCTTGTGTCTTTTCAGGTTACCATCCATCTATTAAAGGTTACAGCTGCTTAAATATGCAAACTGGTCAAACTCTTATTTCTAGGCATGTTGTTTTCCATGAAATAGTTTTTCATTTTTCTCAGTCCTCTACTTCACCTACTCAGCCTACTCTCTATTCCTTCTTTTGGCCTTCTTATCCATCTTCTTCTTTTGGTCTCTGTCTGCACCTAATTCTGTCTTTCCCTCTCTGAAACAGCCTCAACAGCCTACTCAGTAGCCTCAACAGCTGCCACGTCAATATCGACAACCTCAGCTGCAGGGGTATAAATCGGGCCTGGCTCATATCGGGCCTTGTGGGCTCCCGTCAAAATTTGGGCCTGACTGGGCCGGCCCACAAGCCAAAAAATTAGGCCCAAGCCCAAGCCTTGGCCCAAAGGTATTTGGGCCTCAGGCTTGGAGGGCCTGACCATTTTTTTTTTGTTTTTTTTCATTTTTTCTACCAAAAGTTTATTATTTTCCACTAAAAAAGACACTAGGTCTTGGGCGGGCCAGGCCTTGAGTGGACCTTAAGCAGGCCGATGGGCCGGGCTTCAATATGATGGCCCAGGCCCTGGCACAGGGTCTTGGCCTGGGCTCGAGCCCGAGCCTAAATGAGCCAGACCCACCTCAGGTCGCGGGCCATTTTTACATTCCTATTCAGTTGCCTTATGTAGCTCGTTTTTTTTTTTGCGCCCCCTTTCAGAAGGTTTGAAAGAAAGCCCTACAGTTCAGACTCTCGTGGTTCTAAATCTAATCTCACAAGTGCAATGTGAAATTGATAATCACCAAAGAGTCCAAATCTGGTAAATCTTTTGGAAAATTGATTTTAGGATAAAAAATGCCAAAATTAGACTGCTTTGCTAGATACAGAGTCGCCACCTTAATATTTTATTTTGGAAAAATTTAGGAAACCCATGACTCGTGCCAAAGGCTACGTGTCCGTCATCACCAAAGTTGCCTCGGCTGGGGAACTTAGGTACGAGAGGGGAAGGTCATGAATTGAGCAACCCCGCTTGCTTGATCGAAAATCGCCCTTTACTAATCATGATATGATATTTTATAAACATTATGTGTTCTTATTCCGGTTGTTAAACTAGCATAACTATGTGATGCACACAAGCAAATATAGACTAGCTTGCTCAATTTGGAACAATTCAACTTATGTTTGTTTGCAAAAATAGTTTGAATTTGCCACCTCAAGTGGGCTTAAAGGTTTGCGAATTTGCCACCAAACATAGTGGGCTTAAAACATGATTTGTCACTCAACAAAGTGGGCTTAAAATGCATATTCGTTGGATTGTTCCAATTCAAACAATGAGCCTTCATCTACAGGCATTCAAGTAGTTTAGCATTTAAGCACATAGCTTCATAGTAAGCATGCTAGATATGGAAACATTTACAATCATGCAAATATGCCAAAGCAAAAAAAAAAACTCACATAGTACTCTAAGCTAAGAAGATATGAGTTAGAAAAATATGCATGATTCCTAACTATATAAGATGTCTAATGCAACACATGTGATATGAAATTTAATAGGTTCTGCTACTAATATGGCATATGGATCGATTTAAACAACATGCGATTAAACACGTATTCAAATAAGATATTGAAATAATAATGCAGTTTGAATGATGCGCCGAACCTCGGTGCATGCAATACGAGATGAATGGATGCAAGCATAAGGTATGCTAATTTGAAACATGACCCTAATCTAACTATCAAAAGCGATTAAATAAAAGGGAGAAAGACGTGGGGTTGAAAGACATACACACACGCACGCATGCATACTTATTACAACATTATGCCCTCGTGAAGGAGGGTCCGAATGAATAAAAGCTAACTAGCTAACTAGGCTAATTAAGCTAACTATTACAACACTTCAAAGGATTAACTAACTATTCTAAGCTAATTAAGTAAAACAAATAAATAATTAACTATCTAAGTTAATTAAATAGTACAAAGCAAACTAATTAGCTAAATACTTAACTAATTAATTACAAAGCAACTAAGTTAATTAATTACAACATGAAGTAATTAATTAATCTACTTGAATAATTACATCACTTACAAGTATTAGCTACAACTAATTAACTAAAAGGCCACAGGAAACGAGAGATGCCTGCATGCTCGATTTTTCACCTGAAAGGCTACTATTTTGCTACTGCAAGCCTCTGTTACACAGAAGCACTTATGTTTTCTCCTTCTCCAGATCAACTCTATTTTGTCTCAGGAGCGCATTGTTGAATTTGCATTGGTGGCCGACAAGGAGGCCAATCGGCCATTGCTGATGGTCAGTCGGCCAACAATGGTGGCCGTCGGCCACTACTGGCTTGGACTTCCTTGTTGCAACAAAGAGCAAACAGAGCAAAACAGTGTACTTTTTGAAGGTTTGTTTGTACTGTTACCCTCCTTATCATCAAACAAGTTCAAAGGAGTGATACTCTTGGCTCTCAAACCGTCAACCAAGCAATTTCATTGCATGATGGCCAAAGAACCAAGTTTGTACGAGTTTAATAAATGCAAAACAAGACTCAAATTACCATCACCCTATCATGTATGATCAAGGGCAATGGAGACCTAGGAAAATGGCACATTTCATCACTTTTGAGTATGAAATGTTCCATTTTCCTTGTGTTCAAACTAATGTCCGATTTGGACACATGCAATGCAACACAAAGAAGTGCTTATCTTGCCACTTTTACTTGCCAATTTTCTTTACACATTTTAATTACCAAATCATTCTTTAATTGATTTGTCCATTGGTGAGTGTCTTCTAAAATGAAAGAAGTGTCAACCAAGGGATAGTTTAAGGCATGAGAGAAGCTTCATGCCGTTGGTAATGAACCCTTAAAGGAGGATTAAGCCATTAAGCATGAGCCTCTATCTCAAGCTTAAACAATCCAAGATTAAAACAACCCTCAAAACAAATGAACAAGTGAAGAAATGAGGGAGATTATAGAGATTATAAGTGCTGAAATTAGGTGAGAGAAAGCACTAAAACATGCAATCAACTCAAACCAATAGTGGTCAAAGCCTTAAAACACCAATCTAGTGGAAGGATTTACACTACAACTATGCAAAACAAGACTCAAAAGAACTAACCAGCCCAAAATAGAGCTAAAGTAGGCTATTTCAGAGGCTAAAACATGCTGGACTTGAGCTATGTTAAGCTAGAAAAACATGTTAACATATAAAGCTAACTAAGCATGCAAACAAGACACAAGGAGGGGAGGCTAACCCCTCCAAATTTAGACTTCAAAACATGATTTTAGCCACTAAAAATACTCTAAAATTTAGTTTTTAAAAGCTCAAAAACAGAGTGTAAAGGTGGGAAACACAAGGGCAAAGGCCTTCAAAACAAGGTACAAAGAATGGTGAACCACCCCTCAACCTTTATTGGCCTTAAACCACAAGTTTCAACCCAAAAAGACAGAGTTTATATAGCCCAAAAATAGTACAAAAAAAGTGCTAAAATGAAGACAAAAAGTACCTAATACAATAAGCTAATACATGGCAATTTAAGCTAGTAAACAAGCCAAAGGAAGGGTGGCTAAACCCTTCATTTTTGGGATTTCAAAACCACTTTTTTAGCCTTTGAAAACCTCTGAAAATCAGTGGTAAAAACCTTAAAAAAAGTTAATGAAAGAATGGGAAACACAAGTGGAAAGGCTTAGAGAGCAAGGTTCAAAGAAGGGTGATTAACCCCTCTATCTTTAAAAGCCTTAAACCACAAGCTTCAGCTCATAAAAACAGGTTTTAAAGAGATTAAAAAAGCAAGAAAACATAGAAAACATATGGTGTAAAGATGGTACAAAGGCAAGAGAAAGTATACCTCTTGGAGATGAGTGAACCCTTAAGCCATAAACCACAAATTTCCACACTCTCAAGTTCTTCAAGAGCTCAAATCCAAGCTCAAATCACCTCAGCAAGAAGCTCTCTAGAGAAAGAGGACATTTTTCAAAATATTTCACTCCTAATGTTTTCCAACCTTGAAAGCAAGAAGAAAGGTCTTTTATATATAGAAAATATGAGCCTTGGGTCGAAAATATCAAGCCCTGGTCAGCTGGAGCTTTTGGGGGATAGTTGGCACAAAATATCTTGGTTTTTCACCAGTGGCTGACGGCCAAAAGTGTGCATTGTTGGCTATGAAAAATCTGTTTCTAGGCCCAACTTCAAATGGGCATATCTCCTTCATCTAGACTCATTTGCAGGTCATTCTTGAGTCTAAATTGAAGCCTCGGAAGTCTAGTTTCCAATGGTAGTAGCCTCACATCTAAATTCTAAGTGTGCTAGGAGATATGCCTATTTTAATGAAGGTTGCTCATTTCTAGCTTAATTAGATTGATGCCTAACTTCACACGGCCATTTCTCCCTCATCCAGACTCGGCTTTAGGAGATTCTTGAATGTAAAATGAAGCCTCGGAAGTCCACTTTCTAATGGTGGTGGCCCAACAATTAAAGTCCAAGTGTACAAAAAGGTAGGCCTGATTTAGTGGAGGCTGCTTAGTTCTCCCTTAACAATTTATACCCAACTTCTTTCCCAACTAGGTTTCTTCCCTCTCCTCCAGTTTTATTCAACTCCAAACCTCTAAATAAGATGTTTTAAAAGATTTTTGAAAGAGTTCACCTCCCTTCCATTTATTTCCATTTTGTCCTTGCTCGGTTTACCGAAAAGTGTAATTTTTAACAAAATGCGAGCCTCGGAACATCGTAGAAACATTTTTAAAAATATTTTGAAAGAGAGGGTTTTAAGGTCTAAAATAATTTTGGTCAAAAAGTTTTGGTCCAAAAATGGGGTGTAAGGTTGGGATTTGGAGCTCTTCTTGCCGAAGAAATCGAACCTTTGCATAGCACAATTATCAAGTGATCAATTAGTGGCGCCCAAGTCTTAAGAGTGGTCAAAAATGGGGTGTTTACACCTTAGTTGCCTCAGCAGCCACATCAACCTCAGCAATTTCCTGACCCTACTCCTTCTTCTCATCCCAATTTAGTACACCAACTCCCTATCCTTATTAATTCTGTTGTTATTCATTTAGGCCATCTTTCTTTTTTAAAGTTTCAGCATCTTGATAAGCTTTTGAATGTACCTATAGGTTCTAATAAAACTTCATTTTCTTGTATTGATTGTTCTATGTCTAAGAGTCACCGGTTGCCTTTCAAATTGTCTAATTCTCATGTTAATCAACCATTAGCTTTTATTCATAGTGATGTTTGGGGTTCCTTTCAACCTATTCGCTCTACTTCCATTTATAAATACTATGTGTTGTTTGCTGTTGATTACTCTCGATTTACTTGGCTTTATCCTTTGAGCTATAAAAGTGAGGTTTACTCCAAGTTCTTGGAGTTTAAATCCTTTGCTGAGAAATAATTTGGATTTTCCCTAAAAATACTTAGGATAGATGGTGTAGGAGAATTTATTAATCATCAAATCAAGCATTTTATTAAAACAAATGGCATCTTACATCAACAATCTTGCCCTCATATACCCTCTCAGAATGGTGCAGCAGAGAGCAAACACAAGCACATTTCAGAAACTGCTATTGCTCTTCTCTATCATTATTCTTTACCTCTGACCTACTGGTTTGATGCTATTGCCACTGCCACTTTTCTTATTAGCAAACTTCCTAGTGCTTCCCTTTCTCATGCCTCTCCTTTTCAACTTTTGTTTCACACTATTCTAGATTTTTCTTTGCTTAAGGTGTTTGGTTGCCTTTGCTACCACTCGCTTCGATTTTCTTCCACTCATAAACTACAACCTAAGTCTAGCCCTTGTGTCTTTTTAGGTTACTGTCTATCCATTAAAGGTTACAGGTGCTTAAATATGCATACTGGTCAAACTCTTATTTCTAGACATGTTGTTTTCCATGAAATAGTTTTTCCTTTTCTCAGTCCTCTACTTCACATACTTTACCTACTCTCTATTCCTTCATTTGGCCTTCTTCTCCATCTTCTTCTTCTCCTAGGTTTGTTTCTTTACAACCTCTATTTGTACTTAATTCAGTCATTCCCTCTCCACAACAGCCTCAGTATCCTACTCAGCTGCCACAACAGTCTCAGCAGCCTCAACTGCCTCAATTTCCTCAACAGCCACAGTAGCCTCAGCATTTTCTTGACCCTACTCCTTCTCATCCCAGTTTAGTTTGAAAGTTTCAGCATCTTAATAAGCTTTTGAATGTACCTATAGGTTCTAATAAAACTTCATTTTCTTATATTGATTATTCTATGCCTAAGAGTCATCGATTGCCTTTCAAATTGTCTAATTCTCATGTTAATCAATCATTAGCTCTTATTCATAGTGATGTTTGGATGAGGATGGCCACAGAGCAGATTTGGGGTGGGTTTATCATTCCTCGCCCTTGTCCTAGCCCTGCTACGGGTGGGATTTTTTTCTCCCATCCATGCCTCAGATAATACCCACAATTCAAATTGAGTGCTCAAACAATAAAAGTAATTCCTTATATACACATTCCATATTCAAAACAAGAATATGTACAAAATCATACACCAAAGCAATTCTGATCAACCAAACATACAAATATAAAATAAAATAAAATAAATCAGTCAAACATACAGTGGAAAAAAAATTGTCAATGAGGAAATTTCCGGTTTATACATAAGTTCCTTTAGCACCATCTCATGTTCCAACAAATCATAAACAAAGTAGCTATTGTCAAGCTCTGTGAATCACAAAAACCTATTCCAAAAGTGATTTGAAACCCTCCTCCCCTCTCTCGCCCCCTCCCCCCCCCTCCCAAAAAAAAAAAAAAAAAAACAACAATGAATCAAAAACAAGTTCATGTGCACTATCTTAAGTTATGAATCACAAAAACCTATTCCAAAAGAGAAACTTCACAGTTCACAAAGCATGACAATGAATCAAAAACAAGTCTATAGCTACTCATTAAACTCTATGAACATGAATCAAAACCAAGTTTGTAGCATCTATTTATCAAGCTTTGTAGTAACACTTTCCTCTCCATGATTGTCATAATCATCAAGAATTGTTTGGATTGTGCTATCTTCCGACATAGGTGAAGAACTTGCAAACAAAAGAAATTAATATACAACAAAACAAATCACATCAAATATTTACAAACAAAATAAAAAGTTAAAAAAATAATTTTATTAAATAAATAAAATATTGGTTTGCTTACCTTTAATTTCACTCCATAACCAATTTTGAGCACACATCAATGCCTCTAAGGTCTTCAGATGAAGTCGACTATGGTGTGGACTCAACAATCTCCCAATAGTGCTAAAAGTTGGTTCAGAAGCCATGGTTGACACTGGAATAGCCAACATGTCCCTTGCAATGAGTTGCAAAGTAGGATACTGAAGCCCATTAGTTCTCCACCAACTCAAAATATCAAAATCTGTGGTTCTTGGCAATACTCCATTCTCAATGTAATGATCCAACTCTAATTTCACGTTCACACTCGCTCTACTACCACTACTAACAAACAAATCAAAGCTGGAAGTGAGTCTTTGGTAATAGATTGAGAGTTCTCTGTCCTAGAAGATAAAGAATTGACACAACTTGATATTGCTTCTTTAACCATCAACTTTAAGTTATACTCCTCAAGCAAGTTACAACAAATTAACCTAATCTTCTCAATTTCTTCAAAAGCCTGAACGCCATAAATTTTAGGGTAAAACCACTTCAACAACTTCATCTTATATCTAGGATCTAAGGCAGTTGCCACACCCATAATACCATGAATCACCTTCCAATAGCAATCAAATTTTTCCAACATACGTGATGCCATCGACTTAACAAATTGATTTTCACAAGTGAGCCATTCAGACAATGCAATTTTTAATTCACACAACTTTGGAAAGTACATGTTAGTAGTAGGGTAGGTAGTGCTAGAAAACACTTCAGTCACATTTATAAAATAACTTTAACCTCTCATAAATTTGTTTGGCCATCTCCCACTCAAGCTCACTTGGCATGCAATTTTAAGATGAATCACGTTGTCTAAGTAAAAAAAAAAAGACATCCTTATAAATTAAGGCAGTAGAAATCATCAAATATGTAGAGTTCCAACAAGGCTTACAATCAAGAATAAACTCTTTTGAGCATGTAACGTGTAATTGTTTAGTTGTTTCCTCAAATTTTTGTTTCCTCTTTGGTGATCCTGTCCAATAAACTACATTATCACAAACTTTCTCAATACCATCACCAATAACAGCCAAACCATCTTGGGCAATCAAATTAAGGATATGTGCAGCACAATGCATATGCAACAATGATTCGTTAAGGATGAGTAAGCTCCCTTGGAGCTTGTCCAAGAGAATTTTCATCATGGCATCATTCATATTACAATTATCCATCGTCACTATAGACAACTTTCCATCAACATTCCATTCTAACATGCAATTTAGAAGAACTTCAGAAAGAACTTCCTTCGTGTGCAGAGAAGGTACATAAATAAACCTAAAATAAATAATTAAATTAAAAAGTTAAAATAAAACTAAACAAATAAAATATGAATAACTAAATAGTTCAAATGCACTTAAAAGAAATATGTACCTCATAACTCGGCTTTTCAAAGTCCATGAGTCATTAATGTAGTGGCCTGTGACAATCGTGAACCCTCTCTTTTTGTTACTTGAAGTCCACATATCAATTATGATTGCAGTTCTACTTGAATTTTTTTCAACTTTCATCAAAGTCTTCCCTTTTTCACGATCATAAATCTTCAAAATGTCCCTCTTCAATGTGTTTCTAGAAATCATCTTAAATGATGGTTGAAGAGAAGTTACGAATTTTTTAAAACCAATGTGTTCAACCATTTTAAGAGGATACTCATGTAATATGACCATATTAGCAAGCTCCGTCCTTGATATGTCTTGATCAAAATGATAGGGGTTAAGACTCACTTTTCCATCAACCTTTTTCTGTTCCTTCACCAAGATTTGTTGCCTTAAATTCCCAATATCTTTAAAAATCCGCTTTGGACATTTTTTGAAATGTTCACGCAAATGGCTACTCCCTTGTCTGCTTTCCCCCAAATACAATTTCTTACAGTAATTACATTTTGCCTTATCTTTCCCATCAATCTTTTGGCTCTTGAAGTGTTTCCACACCATCGATGTTGTTCTCCTTGTAGTAGGACTTTCTTCGCCATCATTGAGAGGCTTTGAAATTGAATCATCCACCAAGATTGGAAATTGAGAGGACTAGCCATCCACCAACACTTGATCACCTTCGTGACTTTGGTCTTGGTCACTCATTTATTTTCTTTGAATATGCAAAATTTAGAGAGTTTCAAAATAATGTAAGAAAGAATATATTTGTTAGACATCATTTTAAAAAAAAGGAGAGATTAATGAAAGAAAAAAAATGCCCAAAATACCTACAAACATGAAATTAAATTTAAATAAACTTCTTCCATCATGTCCATTACTACACATCATGATTCTAAATCGCAGTATCGGCTAACATAACGGTATCGATCGCGGAGTATTGGTATTGGTAGTATCGGCCGGTATGTATCGGGAATCGGGTGTGCGACTGTGAAATTTTAAAAATCATTAGCAATCCCTCTAAAACTGAATTTTATGCATTTTTTTGACTCTTCTAACCTTAATTTGTTATATTTTAATCAAAATTTTGTTATGTAGGAGCATTTTTGACTCATGTTTAACTAAATGATATGTATTTATTTTTGGCATATGTTAAACTTTTAATAAAAAAATTGATTTGAATATTTATTTTTACTTGTACTGAGAAAAAAATAAATATATGTATTAATATAAATAGAGGTGTAGGTGTATAAACAAATAAATAGAAGAAAAAAAAAAAAAAAACTTAAGCATTTGCAATCTACAAATCCACCATAAACCCATGCACCTCCATGTACCTAAGTACCTCTCTCTTCTTACCCATTTCAATCTCAGACTCCCAATGCACCTCCATGTATATCCATTTCAATCTCAGACTTCCATACCATAATACAACCACAAACAATCCTATCATCTCTCTCTCTCTCTCAAAATGTTGACTGGAAGTTGCAAAATCCTGCCAAACCCAGACAAATTCAGCTTCAGATCGACGAAAAAAAAAAAAAACCCAGAAACAGAGCACAACAAGAAGAAAAACATAGACTAATTCACGCAACAGCACAACAACAGAAACAGAGAAGGTATCACTGTATCGGCCCATGTATCGGATTCACGCCGCTACGTACCGAGACTTGGACGCTATGGCTGTGAATTTCATTCTCATCGATATACCGGTCTATATCCGAATCGGTGCTATGATTTTTCAGTACGAATCGGCTGGTACGTACCGTACCAGCTGATATTTAGAACTATGCTACACAGTTGAAGAATAAATTCAATACTAACCAAAATGTCCAAAATACACTAACATTTTCCTATTCAATCTCACACCCAATGACCTCTATATATGTAAGTAAATAAAAAAGTTTTTTGGACCAAAAATAAAAAATAAAAGAGTTTCATAGATCATGATAAAAACTAATCAAATACAATAACCTTTTGTTGTTATATACGTACATACATATATATATATATATATATATATGCATACATTGAAAATAAAATATAGATAATAAGAAAAATCATAGTAGAAAGAAGTTAATCTATGATTGAGTGAGTATACAAATATATATATATATATATTATATGTACAGAGAGAAAGGGGGGAAGAGAGAGAGAGTGAAGAATATATATATATAGAACTTGAAAGAATTTAAAATAAAACCCACTTTAAGAACTTAAAATAATCTATGATTGAGAGAGAATAGAGAACAGAAAAATATAACATTACAATTGTATACCTGTAGTATTTTTTTCAATTAAGAGAAATGAACCAAATCTTCATGTGAGAAATCAAGAGAGAGACCAACAGGAAGTTCAAACAACATAGTAGAGTAGAGCAAATTAGGGTTTTTTTTTATGTCTAATAAATAAAGGGGCCTTTTTATATATAAACAGAGCTGAGACGTTTAGTATTCTTTATTTATTTTATTTTTATATTTAATTATATTAAAAATATATTATTTATATATTATTAATTATATAAGGTCGAGTTTGGATCGGGGGAGGTCATACCCATCCCTGCCCTGCCCCCGCTTCAAGTGAGCAAAATGTAATCCACCCTTGCCCCGCATAAGTGTCAAGTTGCATAAAGCCCGCCCCATTCAGGATGGGTATGAGCGGGGCCCCCACGGGTCGGGTTAAAATGGCCATCCCTATGTTTGGGGTCCCTTTCAACCTATTGGCTTTACTTCCATTTATAAATACTATGTGTTGTTTGTTGATGATTATTCTCGATTTACTTGGCTTTATCCTTTGAGCTATAAAAGTGAGGTTTACTCCAAGTTCTTGGAGTTTAAATCATTTGCTGAGAAACAATTTGAATTTCCCCTAAAAATACTTAGGATAGATGGTGGAAAAGAATTTATTAATCATCAAATGGAGCATTTTATTAAAACAAATGGCATCTTGCATCAACAATCTTGCCTTCATACACACACTCAGAATGATGTAATTGAGAGGAAACACAAGCACATTACAGAAACTGCTATTGCTCTTTTCCATTAGTCTTATTTACCTCTCACTTACTAGTTTGATGCTATTGCCAATGCCACTTTTCTTATTAACAGGCTTCCTAGTGCTTCCATTTCTCGTGCCTCTCATTTTCAACTTTTGTTTCACACTATTCCAGATTTTTTTTTGCTTAAGGTGTTTGGTTGCCTTTGCTACCCTTGGCTTTGATTTTCTTCCACCTCATAAGCTATAACCTAAGTCTAGCCCTTTTGTCTTTATAGGTTACTATCCATCCATTAAAGGTTACAGGTGCTTAAATATGCAAACAGGTCAAACTCTTATTTCTAGACATGCTGTTTTCCATGAAACAGTTTTTTCTTTTCCTTAGTCCTCTACTTCACCTACTCAACCTACTCTTTGTTCCTTCTTTTGGCCTTTTTCTTCTTCTCCCAGGTCTGTTCCTCAACAACCTCTGTCTGCACCTAATTCTGTCATTTCCTCTCCACAATAGCTTCAGTATCCTACTCACTTGCCACAGTAGCTTACTCAACTGTCACAACAGTCTCAGCAACCTCAGGTGTCTTAGTTGCCTCAAAAGCCATAGCAGTGTTAGCAGTTTCCTGACCCTGCTCCTTCTTCTCATACAAGTTTAGTACACCAGCTCCCTATCCGTATTAATTATGTTTCTATTCATTCAGGTCATCCTTCTGCTTTAAAGTTTCAGCATCTTAATAAGCTTTTGAATGTACCTATTGGTTCTAACAAAACTTTATTTTCTTGTATTGATTGTTCTATGTCTAGAAGTCATCGGTTGCCTTTCAAATTGTCTAATTCTCATGTTAATCAACCATTAGCTCTTATTCATAGTGATGTTTGGGTTCCCTTTCAACCTATTGGCTCTACTTCCATTTATAAATAACACTCCATCCGTCCCAAAATATTAATCCCTTATTCTATTTTTCATTGTCCCAAGGACTAAAATAATCAAGGACTAAAATAATATAAATTTCCTATTTTACCCTTTTTTAAATGCATTAACAACACCAAAAGTACAATTATGACAATTGATATTCTCCAAAAAATATACTATCAAAGGATAATTTTGGAAATCAATTTTTTTAAAGTGCAATAATGGTACTACAAAAAAAAGTTGGATTTCCCAAAAGGGACTATTATTTTGGGATGGAGGGAGTATGTGTTGTTTGTTGATGATTACTCTCGATTTACTTGGCTTTATCCTTTGAGCTTTAATAGTGAGGTTTACTCCAAGTTCTTGGAGTTCAAATCTTTTGCTGAGAAACAATTTAGATTTCCCCTAAAAATACTTAGGACAGATGGTGGAGGAGAATTTATTAATCATCTTAAAACAAATGGCATCTTGCATCAACAATCTTGCCCTCATACACCCTCTCAGAATGGTGTAGCTGAGAGAAAACACAGGCACTTTACAGAAACTGCTATTACTTTTCTCCATCAGTCTTCTTTACCTCTCACCTACTAGTTTGATGCCATTCCCACTGCCACATTTCTTATTAACAGGCTTCCTAGTGCTTCCCTTTCTCATGCCTCTCCTTTTCAACTTTTGTTTCACACTATTCCAGAATTTTCTTTACTTAAGGTGTTTGGTTGCCTTTGCTACCCTTGGCTTCGATTTTCTTCCACTCATAAGCTATAACCTAGGTCTAGCCCTTGTGTCTTTTTAGGTTACCATCCATCCATTAAAGGTTACATGTGCTTAAATATACAAACTAGTTAAACTCTTATTTCTAGACATGTTGTTTTCCATGAAACAAAATTTTCCTTTTTCTCAGTCCTCTAATTCATTTACTCAACCTACTCTCTATTCCTTCTTTTGGCCTTCTTCTTCATCTTCTTTTTCTCCTAGGTATGTTCCTTTACAGCCTCTGTCTACACCTAATTCTGTCATTCTTTCTCCACAACAACCTCAACTACCTACTCAGCTACCTACTCTACTGCCACAGCTGTCTCAACAACCTCAGCAGCCACATCAGTTTCCTGACCTACCCTTTCTTCTTATCCCAGTTTAGTACACCAGCTCCCTATCCCTATTAATTTTGTTGCTATTCATTTACCTCTTCCTGTCATCTCTTCTACTTCTAACAGTCATAGCATGCAAACGAGATCCAAATCTAAACTCTCCAGTTCTCACCATTCCTATTCTTGTTTTCTTATTTCCATTTCTTTTTTTGATTTCTTTACTGAACCCTCTCTTACAAATCAGCCCTTACCTCTCTTGTTTGGTTTCAAGCCATGTCAGATGAATATTCCGCCTTGGCAATGCAACACACTTGGTCCTTGGTTCCTCTTCTACTGGCTAAATAAGCCATCGGTTGTAAGTGGGTTTTCAAACTTAAGAAAAATTCTGATGGGACTGTGGCTCGACATAAAGCCAAACTTGTTGTTAATGGATTTCTTCAAGATCATGGTATTGATTTTCAAGACACTTTTAGTCTTGTTGCTAAACATCCCACAATCAGAATTCTTTTATGTTTGGCTTTGCATTCTAACTGGTCTTTAAAGTAATTGGACATCTTCAATATAGTGATTCTGGTGTAGACCCTACCTAGTTGATGTTCTGGATCCGGGTTTCATTGTCTTATATGCTTGTTCATGCTTTGTTTCTCCTTGTTCCTTATTGATTTTGGTTATTGGAGTGTCTTGGTTGCATTTGGAGCAGGTTGGTAGCTTGTTTGTTTGTTTTTTTTTAAAACTATTATTGCCCAAAATTTTGCCTCTTCGCTCGAGCTGTGATTCTTGCACTCGAGCGGTCTTTGTGAACTCTCAGTACTTTTGCAGGCCTGCAGAGATACTGAGAAGTGGTATTCTTTGCTCGAGCGGTCTTTCTTACGCTCAAGTGGTGTTGTCTCGAGTGGTTTTTCTAGCGCTAGAGTGATGGTCCTCTGTTTATAAAATTTCTGGGAGTTTGTATTCTTCACACGAGTTGTCTCACTTATTATGTCTGGTCGCTTGAGCGACACTTCTTGCTCTCGAGCGGTCTGTGCATATATCATAGCTTAGGAAGAACTCAGAGCTAAAGCCTTCTTTTTTATTATATGATATATTTGTTTTGTACAAGCCATGTATTGGATTTTAAATCCATCTTTGTTGCAACCAAGCATTGTATTGGGAAGTTGTAAGCCTTTAAGGAATTTATTATCTGTTTAACTTTTATTTCATATTTCTTGTTATGACACATGCTATAGGTTCAAGTGGGTATGAAATTTAGTTTCTAAGATATTGATTGGGTCTATGAGTTTTTAGAAGTCTTGTTAGAAAAGCATTTGATCGCTGCTATTTCTAACTAGAACTGTAGCAACGTTGTAGGATGATCCTTATCTAGAAATGAAGTTTATATGTGTTTATGTGATTATATGGAGCGAATTATCTATTGTCCATTGCATTCGGACGTGAGTGAGTTAGCTTCGGCACATTTGTAAATGTGCTAATCTCTTGTGTTACCTCTATTTGGATATTAGGACATGGATGTGGTGGTGGTAAGCGTGGTACGCCTAGAAGGTAAGAAGTGCTGTTATCGGATGAAATTCTAGCGCAAGAGGAGGGAGTTGGTTAGGCCAATGTGGTCGAACCAGTTAACCATCAGACCATGAGCGCTTTGGCCCGTGAGATGGCTGGAGCTTTATAGGAATCCATGGACATTCTTAGAGCTGAGAATCAAGTACAGGCCCAGATTGTTGAGGCAGGGCCATCATTCTTGAAGAAGGAGTTCTTCCGATCTAATCCGGATGAGTTTTTGGGTGATCCTAAGGAGCTACTGAAGGCGGATGAGTGGCTAGAACAGATGGTGAAGACATTCGAGATGCTTGGTATTAAGGATGATAGTTTGAGGGTGACATTGACATCCTTCCAGCTAAAGGGAGATACGGGTCAGGGATGGAAGTATGTGAGTGGGTCGATTGGAGTAACTTTGGAGGCTTTCGTCAACGCCTTCCAGGACAAGTTTTTACCTCTCACTACTAGGGAGAAGTTGAGAGAGCTGTTCTTGAAGCTCAAATAGTTGAACACACCAGTGGCCGAGTTTGAGGATGTTTTTACCAGTTTATCGAGGTTTGCACCAGAACTCATGGCGACAAAGAAATGTCGTTACATAGATTTCGAGAAGAGATTGAGGACTGAGCTTTTTTTCAAAGTGGCTGGGTCCATGATTAGAGACTACAGACGCCTTATGGAGGCGGTGGCTCATCTTGAGATTGTGGTTCAAATGGAGGAGGAGTGGATGAGGGGCTCTAGGAAGAGTCAGGAGGTTTAGGGGGATTCTCGAGACAGTAAGAGACAGAGGGGTTCCACCCCACAGTAGTCCCAGGGAGCACAGTCTAGGTCCACTTTTCCTGTACCGAGTTCTCGGTCAAGAAGAGCTGGTCAGGGAGGGATCACTTGTTTCAAGTGTGACCAGCCAGGTCCCAAGTCAGTAGTTTTCCCACAGAAGGAAGGAGGACAACAATCTGTACCGTCTGCGACTCGTTCTCAGAGCCAAAGTTAGAGGAGAGGATAGCTGTCTACCTGCTATCAGTATGTGCAATTAGGGCACGTGAGGAGGTTTTGCTCTTAGTCAGATGTCACATCTAGTCAGAGGCAGACGTAGAATAATCAACCTGCACAGTCAGCTTAGGCCTAGAAGGCCAATTAGGGAGCCTCTTCGGCTCAGTCTGTGCAGTAGACTTTTGCTCCGAGAGGTGAACAGGTAGAGTAGAGACCTTCAAGGTATGTGTATTCTATTACCACGCCAGATTTAGTGTCAATGCCTTCGGTAGTGGGAGGTAACTTTTTATTGTGTAATTCTATTATCAATGTGTTAATTGATATGGGGGCATTCTATTCTTTTATCTCGTCTGATTTGCATCGGTATTGGGGTTAGAAATGGCTCGATTAGTATCTCTACTCAAGGTAGAGTCACCGGTTGGTGGAGAGGTTGTGTTGGACTAGGGATATCGGGGTTGTGAGATAGAGGTTGCCCATCGGCGAATTCTTTTTGCATTTGTGTTGATTGATATGTCGAGTTTCGATGTTATATTAGATATGGATTGGTTGTCATCTTATCAGGCTGTTATAGACTGTTACTGTCAGAGGGTTACTCTATGTACCTTGAGTAGTGACTGTTTTTATTTCTTAGGGGATCGAGTTGATAGAGCTTTATTGCTAGTGTGTGATCCGCGTAGTCGGGGTGAGCTTAGTCTTTTTCTTGATACATTCTTAGGTGTTCAAAGTGATATAGCTGGAGTTGAGTTACCAAGGGTAGTTTGTGAATACCTGGACATCTTTCTTGAGGATCTCAATAGTTTGCCACCTCACGATGAGATAGAGTTCTCTATTGATTTAGTGTCTGGCATGACATCGATTTCTATGGAACCGTATAGATTTACACTCGCCGAGTTGAGTAAGTTGAAGGTTTAACTCCAAGAATTGTTAGATAAGAGTTTTGTCCACCCTAGTACATTGCCTTGGGGAGCACCAAGTCTCTTTGCTAAGAAGAAAGATGGTGCATTGCGACTTTGTATTAATTACCGGAAGTTGAACCGAGTAACTGTTAAGAACAAGTACCCACTAGCTCGCATAGATGATTTTTTTGGTCAGTTGAGGGGGTCTTATTGTTTTTCTAAGATAGACTTGGGATCGGGTTATCATCAGTTGAGGGTAAGGGAGGAGGATATCTAGAAGACGGCATTCTATACGTAGTATGGCCATTATGAGTTCCTAGTGATGCGTTTTAGGCTAACCAATGCACCGGCTTGGTTTATGGACTTGATGAACTGAATCTTTCGCGAGTTCCTAGACCGTTTTGTGGTTGTCTTCGTTAATGACATCTTGATTTACTCACCCTTTGAGAAAGAGCACAAGGAACACTTGCAAGTTGTACTCGAGTTACTTAGAGCCCACAAATTGTATGCTAAGTTTAGGAAGTGTGAATTTTGGTTGAAAGAAGTGAAGTTCTTAGGCCATGTGATGTCCAAAGAAGGAGTGACTGCAGATTCTTCCAAGATAGAAGTTGTGCAAGATTGGGAACAACCTAAGAACACCTTTGAGGTTCGTAATTTCTTGGGGTTGGCAGGGTATTACCGTCGGTTTGTGAAAGATTTCTCTAGATTAGCTTCACCATTGACTACGCTTATGAGGAAAGGAGTTAAGTTTGTATGGAATGAGACTTGTGAGAAGTCATTTCTGAAGCTTAAGGTTAGACTTACCACAGCTCCAATGTTGATTATTTCAGAGAGAGGTTTGGGCTATTCTGTGTATTGTGATGTATCTTGGGAAAGTTTGTGTTGTGTTTTGATGAAAGAAGGGAAGGTAGTAGCTTATGGCTCACGTCAGTTGAAAATACACAAGAGAAACTATCATACTCACGACTTAGAGCTAGCAGTTGTGATCTTTGCTTTGAAGATTTGGAGGCATTATCTTTATGGTAAGAAGTTTGAGGTGTTTTCTTATCACACGAGTTTGAAATACCTGTTTTCACAAAAACATCTGAATTTGAGGCAGAGAAGGTGGATGGAGTTTATGGAGGATTACGACTTTGAGTTGCATTACTATCTTGGGAAAGCCAATGTAGTGGCTGATGCCTTGAGTAGGAAGTCCTTTAGCAGTGTAGTTAGTATTGCCATTTGGAAATGGGAGATGTTGGGTGCTATTGGCAAATTTGACTTGCATTTTGGTGAGTCCATTGAGTTGATTGCTTTGTTTACCGTAGTTACACAACCTACACTTCTGAATCGAGTTATAGAAGCACAACGGGGTGATCCAGAGGTAGAATCTATCGGGAAGAAGATCTCTAGTGGAAAGGTAGAAAAGGGGCTTGAACGTGTATTCTAACTCGAGTGTTAGATGCCTTGACAGTCTTTTCATGCTAGAGTCTTGTCGAAAGGGGGTTCTCTCATAGTTTCACCATTCACGCCTTGCGGTACATCCGAGAGGCACAAAAATGTATCATGACCTTAGTCGCCAGTATTGGTAGAAGGAGATGAAGAAGGATGTAACCGTGTTTGTATCGAGGTGTCTTACTTGTCAACAAGTGAAGGCCGAGTATTAGAGGCCAGCGGGTTTATTGCAACCCTTGCCTATAGCCAAGTAAAAGTGAGAGCATGTCACGATGGATTTTGTTGTGGGTCTTCCAAGGACTCAACGAGGTAATGATGCCATTTGGGTGATAGTTGATCAATTGACTAAGTCAGCGCACTTTGTACCTATGCACACGAGTGACTCGGTAGATTATCTTGCCAACCTATATATTAGGGACATAGTTCGACTTCATGGGGTCCCTGTGACTATTGTCTCGGATAGAGATCCACATTTTACGACTCGGTTGCGGTAGAGCCTACAGAATGCTTTGGGCACTAAATTGACATTTAGTATAACCTATCATCCTCAGACTGACGGATAGTCAGAGCGTACTATTCAGATTCTAGACAATATGCTTCGGAGTTGTGTTCTTGACTTTAAGGGGTCGTGGGAGAGACACTTATCTTTAGTGGAGTTTATCTATAACAATAGCTTCCAATCAAGTATTGGCATGGCACCATTTGAGGCCTTGTACACCCGACCGTGTAAATCTCCTGCGTGTTGGGTCAAGGTGGGTGATACACCTATGATAGGTCTTGAGTTAGTCTGGGAAACGACGTAAAAGATTGCACTTATTCGTAAAAGGTTAGTTACGGCTCAGAGTCGCCAGAAGCGCTATGCCAACCGTAGAAGAAGACCATTATCATTTGAGGTGGGAGATCACGTCTTTTTGAAAATATCACCTAGACGGGGTTTGATGAGGTTTGGAAAGAGCAGGAGATTGTCTCCTAGATTTATTGGGCCATTTGAAATCCTAGATTTTTTAAAATATCGTTTGGCCTTGCCGCCACAGCTTTTTGAGATTCATGATGTGTTTCATATTTGTATGCTTCGAAAGTATGAGCCGAATCCATCACACGTGTTGGATTGGACCAAGTTAGAGGTTGATGAGGATGCCTCGTATGAGGAGAGCCGGTTAGAGTTTTAGATACTCGAGACCAAGTCTTGCATGACAAGACAATTCCTTTAGTAAAGGTGTTGTGGCGACATCATGGGATTGAGGAAGCAACTTTGGAGCGTGAGTTAGAAGTCTGTGAGAAGTATCCGGACCTATTTGTTGATGTTTGAACTTGTATTGAAAATCTTGTCTTGCTTAGTTAATATAAACATTGTATATGTTTCGAAAATGTGAATCGTATATTCAGTAATGAGCATGTGTTTATCATGGTAATGAGAATGAATGACCGGTGGATGGTCATTGTGATGAATTTGATTTACTATCATTGTTATAATTGTTTAATCTTGGTTTCGTTGTTGATATAAAATTTTGGGAATGAAATTCCTTGAAGGGGGAGGTTATAGCGATTCCGGTGTAGACCCGACCCATTTGATGTTCTGGATCCGGGTTTCATTGTCTTATATAGTTGTTCATGCTTTGTTTCCTCATTCCTTATTGAATTTGGTTATTGAAGTGTCTCGATTGCATTTGAAGCAGGTTGGTAGCTTTTTTTTTTTTTTTTTTTTTTTCAAAACTATTGTTGCCCAGAATTTTGCCTCTTCACTCAAGCGGTGATTCTTGCGCTCAAGCAGTCTTTGTGAACTCCCAGTACTTTTGCAGATCTAAGGAGATACTGGGAGATAGTATTCTTCGTTTGAGCGGTCTTTCTTGTGCTTGAGCAATGTTGGCTCGAGCAGTCGTTGTTGCGCTCGAGCGATGGTCCTCTATCTATAAAACTTCTAAGAGGTTGTATTCTTCACTCGAGTGGTCTTACTTATTGTGTCTAGTCGCTCGAGCGGTCTGCACGTATATCAGATCGTAAAGTCACATTTTTGAGTCACTTTTTCATCTCTTTCTCTCTCTAAACATTTCAAAACCTTCTTTTCTCTCACTCTCTCTTTTTCTCTAAAACTCACATTCTCTCTACAAATACACCTAGATCCATTAATTTCTTCACCCGTGTCCTTTTGATAAAAAGGTAGAGCACGACGAGGGCTTCGTTCTAATTGAAGCAAAGTTGGATTTCAACTTCATTGTGGTTTCTTATTTCTTTCCTTGGTTTTCTAGCTTTGAGGTAGGCATTTCCCCTCACTATATTATGATTTTTAACTTTGTTATTTGCTTCTCTAAAACAACATTGTGATTTGGAAATTTTTAGGCAAATCTAGGGTTTTAGGTAAAAAAAAAAAATCAAAAGAGAGGTTTTCAAATAGATTATTGGAATTGATTGATGAAATGTATTTATTGTTGAACTGTGATGAAATAATGGATTTTTGTCACTTAAATTGATGTATAAAGAAATGAAGAATTTTGCTCTAAAATCTCAAATATTGATTTGTAAAAAGGAAATGGAAAATGATATGGTTTTGTGGAATTAGGTTGATGTTGATGAGGATGGTGGAGTTGGATGTGTATCATCACTCCTATCTTGAGATTTTTGAATGTATATCTTTATTGAAAATTTATTTATCTGTTTAGAGATATCTGTTTTGGGCTATCGGTGAAGGATATCTATGATTGTTGTAGAAATTGCCTGAGAATTAGGAAAATTGAAACTATTTTCTCATCTATTTGCATTGAGCATTGTCACATATTTACATATTTAAAATATATGTTGTTTTGAGCAAAAAATGGTGAATACCTTGGTGAATCTGGATAGGGGGTGCGGCTACAGATATTAAGTTGGCCTTTGTGTTCTTGGTGAAAGACCAGAAACCTGCGCGGATAGGAGTCGAGCCTTTTGGTTAATACCAGCAAAAATGACAATTGGTAGTACTTGTATAGTCTACTTGTAGACACGTACCTAGGGATTCCTAGAGTGCGATTCACTATCCTGTTTTCTGTTATAATGTAAATGATTTTATGAATGGCGAGATTAACCAAGCATTGCATGGTTTAGAAAGAGATATAAAATGTTTTGGCATGAGCATTGCATATGCATTCACCTTATATATTTGTTAAGATTCATATACTGTGTTGGATTATTTTTACTGTGTTTTGGCTCACCCTATATGGGAAACTATTTTTAGGTGCTGATGATATGCCTCCACTAAGATCGTAACTTGGGAAGAACTTGGAGCTGAAGGCTTCTTTTTGATTATCTGATGTATTTATTTTGTACAAGCCAAGGGCTTTTAACTGTATTGGATTTTAAATCCATCTTTGTTATAACCAAGCATTGTCTTGGGAAGTTGTAAGCCTTTAAGGCATTTATTATCTGTTTAACTTTTATTTCATATTTCTCGATATGACACATGCTATAGATTTAGGGTTAGAACTTATGAATGTATAATTGCATGTGTTATCTTTTGTATATCTGAATCATATGAAATTAAAGGACATAATAATCAGAATGCTTGTCATTTATTTATTATTGAGAAAAGAGTTTATTATCATTTATTTCGGGGCGTTACATCCAATGCTTTTCTCCATGGTCGTTTGGACGAAGAAATATATATGGTTCAATCTCCTAGTTTTGTTGATCCTACTCAACCACAGATGGTATGCAAACTTCATAAGGCTTTGTATGGCCTCAAACAGGCACCTTGGGTATAGTATTCAACTTTTTCCTCATTCCTTCTATATCAAGGGTTTGTCATGAGTAAATGTGACAACTCCTTGTTTGTTCACAAGACTCCTACCACTATTCTCTACTTGTTTATTTATGACGATGATATACTTCTCATTGGCAATGACTCCACTTATATTCAGTCCTTGTTAACTCATATGCACAAGGCCTTCTCCATGAAATAATTGGGTTCCATTTCCTATTTTTTGGGCATCTCAGTCATTACTTCTCCTATGGGTTTCTTTCTTTCATAGCATAAATATGCTTCTGAACTTTTGATTAAAGCTGGCATGGTGGACTGTAAACTGTGTGCCACTCTTGTCACTAGTAAACCTTTCTCCTGTTCTAATGTTGCTCTTCCTTGCACCAATCCATTTCTTTATCGGAGTATTGTTGGGGCTTTCCAATATCTGACTATCACCTAGCTTGAATTAGCTTGTGCTGTGAACCAAGCATGCCAGTTTATGCATTCCCCTTTTATTGCTAATTTTTCTGCTATTAAAAGGATTATACGATATATCAAGGGTACTTTGTCTCATGGTTTCTCCTTTTTTGCTAACTCATTTCAGTTGCAGGCATTCATTGACTCTAATTGAGCTGATCGAAGATCCACTTTCTAGATATTGCATTTTTCTCGGTTCAAATCTCATCTTACATGGTATTTATAAATGGAAGTAGAGCTAACAGGTTGAAAGGGACCCCAAGCATCATTATGAATAAGAGCTAATGGTTGATTAACATGAGAATTAGACAATTTGAAAGGCAACCGATGACTCTTAGACATAGAACAATCAGTACAAGAAAATGAAGTTTTATTAGAACCTATAGGTATATTCAAAAGCTTATAAAGATGCTAAAACTTTAAAAAAAATTATTTTATTTGTGTAAATTCTCTATCTGTCTAAATTATTTTCTATTCATTTAAATTTATATCTATCTATTTAAATTTTTACACTATATATTCATTTTCCTCATTATCTATTCGAATTATTGTTGAAATTCACAAGCTTATTTTATTTGTTAAAATTCAAGCTTATTTTTCACTATCTCTTGAACTTCACCAAGCTATTTCTCTTATTTGTTGAATTTTTACTCAATTTTTCATTCTCAAATCTCTTAAATATGTGTTCTTCCATGATCTTCCCAACAAACAATAAAAAAGTTATACAAATTAGCAAGTGTCTGGTGAGAGAAACAAGTAAATACTTTAGATTGACTCTTCAATCTTCAATCCCTCATTTTCTCTTATTTTTCTCTACAATAATTCATTGATTTTGTGATTTCTATGTATAGGAGAAGTGGAATGAGAGATTGAAGAAGTATGAAGAAGAACTGACACTACAACAAACTGCACATTTGGCGACTAAAATTGGCGACCAAAACAATTTTAGTCGCCAAAAACATCATATTGGGTGACTAAAAACCTGATTTAGTCGGCATTAGTTTAATCTTTTTAGCTACTAAATTACTTTAGTCGCCATATAGTCTTATTGGCGACTAAATTGAGTTTTAGTCGCTGTTTACAACCATTTTAAGTGACCAAAATTTCATTTAGTCGCCGTATAATAAGATTTTTGCGACAAAAAATTTTTGTCACCAAAAAATGGGTGTATTTTGATGAGTTTTTGGTGACCAAAGCTAAATTAGTTGTTGTATGTTAACCATTGCCGACGAAAATTTTATTTTTACTCGCTGTTGAGGATATTTGGCGACAAATAATCATTTAGTCGCTAAAGCTTCAAATTTTTTTTAGAGGGAAACTCATTAATATTGGCGCCTAGTATATATGACATAGACACACATTTTTGTTTTGTTTTGACTCACACACCAACATATAGAGCAGTCGATACACCTAACCTCACCATCGCTCACCACCGCCGATCATCACCATCGCTGGTCATCGACGGTCGCCACCACGACCACTGCAAATCGGCCCCACCACTGATTACAGGTATTTGTCTCTCGTCTCTCTCCCTCTCTGTCGAACTGGGTCTATGTGTTTCTATCTCTTTCTCGCCATCTCTCCCATACCTGTGTCTAACGATTTCTATAGGGTTTGTATATGTTTTTTTCCTTTCATTTTCTGTTGATGTTGTAAACAATTTGTTAGGGCTTTTTCTGATTTCATGAATCAGTTTGGTTGGAATTTCGGATTGTGGATTTTTGATTCTCAATTTTGGATTGTTGAACTATATGGCCAAATTGAATTTTATATTGGTATTAGATGTATGTGAGTGAAAAATGGTTTGAGGCTTTCAAAATAATGGGAGGTTAACAACTATGTTTCAATGAAACTTCTCTATAATTCTTTGAAATATGGAAGGTTCTTATAGTTTACATATCTGATAATGGTTCTAAATCAATCTTGACCTTGTTGGGTGTTGATGTTCTTGCTTTTGTTGCGGGTTTAGGGTTTTTCCATGTAAGGCTTTTGTTGTTTTCATATGAGTGATGTGAGTTTTCTCATTCTTAGTTGTATTTTCCTCTCTCATTAGTTCTCACTCTCTACCAAACCTACACACCATCATTTTTGGGTTTAAGGAACAACTTCTAATTGGGTATGTATCAAGTAGCTATCAAAAACAGCTACATTCCTAATCTTCATGTGTTATAGTTTTCAGAATATTTC
This sequence comes from Camellia lanceoleosa, assembly GCA_025200525.1. Lineage (NCBI taxonomy): Eukaryota > Viridiplantae > Streptophyta > Magnoliopsida > Ericales > Theaceae > Camellia > Camellia lanceoleosa. The sequence continues at coordinate 87,834,468 of CM045764.1, read as the reverse complement.
CCGTCATTTTATACAAATTTTCAATGATTTTATTTGGGAATTTTTTCCCTTCACTCTTTGAATTTGGAACTTTATTAATGATAGTCTTGTCAATATACCATCTTTGGTGATTTTCTTTCCCTCTTTTAAGTGTTAGTGGTGGTTGTCTTTAGTTTTTATAGAATTTTCCAAATTACATAGTTAATTTTGAATTGTTTTATGTCTTATTCACCCAAGTTTTTTTTTTTGAATTGTTGAAAAGGATTGGTGATTCTAGCATCGATCTCAGAAGTAGAGCAAGGGTAATAGTTTTTCCCTATTTAAATATTTAGTTTCCATTTTATTCTTTTTTTTTAGGACGAATTTCCATTTTATTCTTGTGGTTATTGTTTATCTTCTTGATTAGCCACAATGATTTGTAATATATGTTGGTGTTGGTCTTATGCAGACTTTTTACTCTTTTTGTACCTTTTAAAGGTCCCGAAGAGCTTCCCAAGTGGAATTATGATGGATGTAGCATATGCCAAGCTCATGGAGAAAAGTGTTAATTGATCATATTATATGTCATCTTGTTTTCACTTTTTTTCTTATTATATTGATTGCTCTTTTCTAGTATTATTTTTCATCTTTTGCTAGATTTAAATTTAAATGAAATGAGTGCTTGCTTTTGTAATTGGTTATATAACCTGACAATCCTGAAGCAATTTTTAAAGATCCATTCTGGTGGGGTAATAATATATTGGTAATGGTGAATTAAGCCTGTATTTTGCATTCTATTTTGTTTGGTTTTTGGAGAATTTTCATTATGATGTGGTAAACAAATTTTGTTTGGCTGTCTTTCTCATTACATTGTCTTCTTAATTGGGCATGTGCCAATATTTTTCTATACTCTATTTTATGTCTTCTTGCTATTTATATTCTAAGTCTATCATGTTTTTAAAAAAATTATAATATTGACTTTTTAAATACTTTTTATTTTCCTCTCTAAGAGTTCTTAAATATGTTATAATTGTACACCCAATACACGTGGACGTTAGGATATGCATCTTTAACAAATTATAGTTGAACAACCAGAAGTTTGCTTTGGGTATTTTGCTTTGGGATTATTAGTTAACAAAACATTTTCTTCTCCCCTCAGCATGGGTTAGTAATATAATGTCATGAACTAAAATTATGGAAAGACGTTGCTGATGACCCAACAATGAACACATACCCTATGATGGCGTGCTGATGACCAATCAACAAAACACACTACGAAAAACTTGAGGTTTACACTGTGGTTGCTTTGTATAGTTGAAAATAATTTCTTTAAAAGTCAGCCTCAGTTGAGAAATCTGTGGCCAAAACATAACAAATTAGGATTAGAAAGTGTGATTAATCAATAGCCTAAATACTCTCACATCTTTCTAGTGCAAACCTTTGCAACTCCATTGAAACAACAAAGGATAGTCTGGTGTAGCCAACAAACCATATTCTAACTAGATTTTTTTTTGTCTAGGCCCTCAATAGGCTTGAGCCATCTCTATTGTAAACCAAAATGCCCTTACTGCAAGAATACGAAAGCCATCAGAAAGTAGAGAACTCATAAAGAGGTGGTAATCTATGTAAATATATCACATTCGAACATTCTACTCCAAATGTAGAATGTAAATAGTACTAGTTGTTCGGGTTTCAATTTTGGATTTTACTAATTGAATATTAGATTTTGTTGACTTTTTAACGATTTTAAGTTAATAGTCTGTTTCATGCAATATTTTTCATGAATTTTAAAATTATTTTTCTACTTATTGGAACAAATATATAGAAATTACTATACTGTTTGTTAAATATAAATTAATCTTCACCAAGACTAGCAAATGCCCCTATTAATTAATATAGAATTGAAAAATCATATTAAGGGTATATATTTAGAATACTACTTAGAAGGAACAATCAATCCATGTAATTAAATTAAATATTTTGTAATATGAAAATAATTTGTTCACACACTTTTTTAGTATACGAACAATACAAAATATAATTATAGTTGAAATATAATTGTTGTCAACATGATTAACACTCCTCTCTAATGAAAAGAAGAAAAAATATCCCAAATCATAGTCTATTGACATATTATGCACAAAATTAGACCCTTTCAACAATCTAACATCTTCGAGCTACCTTCAAAACACATAAACGTCAACTAATTTTATTGATATTATATATTTGTCACAGCTTTAGACCCAAATATGCAACCAACAAATAGCCAATGGTCATCTACTACACTATACTCACATGAACTTGTACTTTGTCTAGTATTGAATACACGTTAACTACTGCGTAATGCTTAAAAGAGTCTTTAATACACTCTTATTTGTGAATAATGCATAAAAATAGTATTGAATACACTAATATTTGGAGGTGTTAGTTTCACATAGAATTGTGAATGTATTGTGAATGTATGTCACATTTGCGTATGAATACATGCCAAGTTAGTAGTGAAATTAGCCAACTATATGCAATTGACAAATAGGCAAAACATCCTGATCTGTTATTACTATTTCGTTCATTTCAAAAAGCAATGCTAATCGAACCCCTAAACTTTGCAGAAGCTTTCTTCCATTATAGAGTATTTTTCCAAGTTACCGTCCATTCCCAGGTTCATCTTTGCTTGATGTGTACTGTTCCAATAATGGACAAGAGTTGGATGATGATCAAAGATAAGCTAAAAAGTAAAGAGTATCTAGAAAGTGTTCAGTCATTTATTGAGTTCGCTACGAAGAATTTAGGGCCGCAGGATGAAATCCATTGTCCTTGTGTTGATTGCTTGAACGACATGAAATTTAGTCGACACGTTGTACGGTTGCACTTGATTCGAAGAGAAGTCGCATTTTCTTATCGAACTTGGATCCACCACGGGGAACATATTCCCATGTTTCGTGCTTATCCTACTATGCGAAACGATGATACTGAAAGCCACCAAGCTGGAATGACAACCAATCACGAAAATGTGGGTGAACTTCCAACCATGTTAGAAGAGAATTACACGAGTGGTCTCATGGATGATCATATCGACGAAGAACGTACTAGTTCGGAGAGGCACAATTTGTTAAAGTTCATGAAGTTGTTCGATAATGCTCAACGCAAAGTATATCTAGAGTGTGAAAAGTTCTCCATCTTGTCCTTCGTAATTAAGATGCTTCACGTGAAGGTGTACAATAAATGGAGCAACAAATCTTTCGATATGGTTATGCAAGTTTTCAAAGACATTCTACCAAAGTGTGATGAAAATGTTCCATGGACCCTTTATGAAGCAAAAAAGTTCTTACGTGAATTGGGTTTGGGATATGAGGCCATTCATGCATGCAAGAATGATTATACTTTATTTTGGAAGGACAACGCCACATTGGAGAATTGCCCTACATGTACGGAGTCTAGATACAAGTTGAACGACAAGACGGGTAAAAAAATTTCACACAAAATACTGAGGTACTTTCCTTTGACACCGAGGTTGAAGAGATTGTACATGTCGAAAAAAATAGCCGCACATATGAGATGACACAAAGATAAGCGTGTGGATGATGGAGTATTGCACATCCAACTAATGGTGAGGCATGGAAGGACTTTGATAGGCTGCAACCTACGTTCTCTGCGGATCCTCGGAATGTAAGGCTTGGGCTTGCCATGGATGGTTTCAATCCATTCGGAAATATGAGTACATCGTACAGTATGTGGCTCGTAATCTTAATGCCTTACAATCTACCCCCAATGGAAGTGTATGAAAAATCCATTTTTCATGATGTCATTGCTTATTCCCGAACGATCCACACCTGGAAGAGACATCAATGTTTACTTGCAACCATTAGTAGAAGAGTTAACTAATCTGTGGGAGCATGGTGTGCAAACATATGATGCCTCAAACGGCCAAATATTTACAATGCATGCAGCAGTCATGTGGACCATCAACGACTTTCCTACATATGGTTCCTTGTCTGGTTAGAGTACAAAAGGTTACCTGGCCTGCCCTAATTGTAACATGGATGCATCATCTCAGAGTTTGCGAAGTAAGATAGGGTATATGGGTGCTCGACGGTACTTACCTGAGAACCATAATTGGCGAATAAGTAAGCTATTCAACAGTGAAATTGAGAATCAGTCCAAACCTGTAGAGTTATCGGGAGAACAAATATTAGAACAAATTAATTTGGGGACGTACAGGCCATATGGAAAGCATCCAACCAACCAAAAAAGACAACAGACTGAAAATCCAACTCCGGACTGGACAAAAAGAAGCATTTTGTTCGAACTACCCTATTAGAAAACACTTAAGCTTCGACATAACCTTGATGTCATGCACATAGAGAGGAATATATGTGACAATCTACTTGGGACACTATTGAGCATAGATGGCAAGAACAAGGACACGGACAAAGCACGTTTGGATCTGGAGAACATGCGAATACGAAAGGAGTTACACTTGATAAGGCATGCGAATGGCTCTTTCGAGAAGCCTTCGGCATTGTACACATTGTCCTTGGTAGAACAAATAGGGTTTTCTGATTTCTTGAAATCGATTAAGTATCCTGATGGCTATGCAGCAAATGTATCCAATTGTGTCACCGTGAATGGTGGTAAGTTAGTTGGCCTGAAGAGTCATGACTGTCATGTCATTCTACAACAACTTCTTCCCATTGGGATGCGAGGATACCTTCCTACCGAGATTGGGACCACATTGTTTGAGTTAGGAACATTTTTCAAACAGTTGTGCTCAAAGACATTGAGGGTGACTGATTTGGAGAAATTGCAAGAACAAATTGTACTTATACTGTGTAAGCTTGAGAAGATTTTTCCTCCTGCTTTTTTCGATGTGATGGTCCACTTGGTAATTCATTTGCCTTATGAGGCTAGGCTTGGAGGGCTTGTGCAATATCAATGGATGTATCCTATTGAGAGGTATAACTACGAGTCGGAACTTTTTTCATGTAATTATAGTTTAATATGACCATACTGACGATCAGGCCAATGTTTACATGTAGGATGCTTGGACTTCTTAAAGGATTTGTGGGCAATAAAGCTCGGCCAGAAGGTTCCATTGCGGAGGGCTACATATCGAAAGAGTGTACGACATTTTGTTTAATATATTTGCATGGAGTTGAAACGGTGTTTAATCGGGAATAAAGGAACTACGATGGGGGTGACAATGGCCCGAGGTTGGCGATTTTCACTCAAAATGTCCATCCTTTTGGTCACCTCCCAAGGGCAATTGATGTGTCCGTTGCTAACCGCGAATTGGCTCATTGGTTTGTCCTACACAATAGTTTGGAAGTGGACGAATATCTAGAGTATGATTTCTCATCATATATGCAACATACATTTTCTACATGGTTTTTATTTTTTAAAGTCTTTATTATTCCAATTACTTATGACTTACATTGTATTAACTAGGGAACACAAGCTCGTGTTGCAACAAAAATATGGAAGTTCATGCAACATTGCAATGCGACAATGCAAAGAATTTCCTAAATGGTTCAAACATCGCGTAAGCTAAAACTCGTTAGTGTGTAGTTTGCAGATAACGTTTAATTATTCTAAGTTTGAATTGACATGACATACTTTCTTGTGTAGATGAACCAATTGCAAAATCAAAAGTCACCCGAAGCAACCGATGAGATGTGGTCATTAGCCAATGGACCTAATGCCTTAGTGAACACATATTCGGGATGCATTTGTAATGGCGTCCGATTACATACTATTGACTGTGATAACTGTCATAAATGTCAAAATAGTGGGTTGGTAGTGAAAGGCGACCACCAAGGCCAATTGATAAAGTTCTACGGCTACCTTTGTAAAGTATGGGAACTGACATATTTGTTTGGACATCGGGTTGTTTTGTGCCAATGTGAATGGTATAACACCGGTAGTACTCGAACTTTGCGTGTCGAACCACATGTGACAACTGTTGACGTAAGAAGTTGATGGTATAAAGATGACTCGTTTGTGTTCCCAAGCCAAGTTCAACAAGTTTTCTATGTTCATGATATGAAGTTAGGGCCGAATTGGCGAGTCGTGGAAAAGTTTCAACATCGACGAATTTGGGATGTGCCAGAGCTAGATGTGCTAGAATTTGATGAAGTGTTGCAAGATGATGAAACCAGTACTGTTGTACCAACTAAGCCTATTGATGATGATATTGTTTTGCGTCGGGATGACATTGAACCTGAAATTATTTCAATGGAAGTTTCTCAGTCCAATAAGCGTGTACAACCCGAGGGTGTTATGGATGATGCTTTCATCTGTGATGACGATGATGAACTAACAATCGCGGGTGATGACGAAGAAGAAGATGAGATAGAAAGTGATTTTGACACAGATATGGACCTAGAGTTTTAACTTAGTTTGTTTCTTTATCTGACTTGTTTTGTTGATGTAATGGGGGCAATTAAGAATATGGTGAGTAGACTAGTTATATCTTGATTCTTCTTCTTTTTCTTCTTCTTCTTCTTCGGACCCCAATTTCCCAAGTACATTCATATTCTATGAACTTAATACCCTAGTAATTAATTTCCTCTACGATTTCTATGAACTTTGTCAGAAAACTGAAAATCAAATTCATTCTCAGATCAGATTTTCCATTCGGTTAGCTGTGTTGTTTGGCTAATTTTCCCACAATCTATGGCAGATTTACTCATCTGCTCTGTCTCTGTTTGCTGAATTTGATAGTTCACTGCTGTTTTTGTCAACTTTGGCTGCTTGATGCTTGACTGCTATGCTTAGGTGCTACCTAATGGTAGGATGGTTGGTTGGCTGAGCTGGGATGTTGTGTTGGTTGCTTAAATGTATTCATGCTATTCTACTGATGCCTTGTTTTGTTGTTTTGTGTGTTACTATTTGGTTGTTATTCATGTTGTGTTGGTTGTTACTTTGACACAACATTTAGGCATTTAAAAATATGTTTTGAAGGAAACAAAGCCATGAGAACACTCACATTTGTTGCTGGTTTTGTTTATGCTCAGAACACTCACATTTTGAGAAGTCATTTTTTTGACACTTTGGTTGATATTGCTTCCCAAAAGTCCAACATCCCTACTGTTTGGATGGGGGATTTTAATGTTGTTAGGTTCTATCATGATAAAGTTGAGGGGTCTAATACTTGGTCTAGTGCTCAAGAGTTATTCAATACCACCCTCCTTTAAGCTTCTCTGGATGATATTTCTTATACTGGTTATCAATTCACTTGGGCTAACAAGCAAACTGATGGTCTGTATATTGCTTCCAAAATTGATAGAGTTATTGTCAATGATAAATGGCTGCAATGTTTTCCTTCTTCCCATGCCAATTTCTATCCTACAGGGCCATCTGATCATTCTCCTGTTGTTTTGACCATCATTCAAAAAGGGCCTAGCTCTAAGAAACCTTTTAAATTTTTTAATTTTTGGGCTGATCACCAAGAACTTCTGCCTACTGTCCATGGGATCTGGTGCAAATATGTGAAGGGCACTCCTATGTTTAGGATTTGCTGCAAACTTATGTCTCTTAAACCTCTGTTAAAAAATCTTAATAAAAACGATTTCAGTGATGTGTCTGCCAGGGTCATTAGTTTTGGAGCTGAGTTAGATAATATTCAAATCAAGGTAGATAAAGACCTTTTAAACCTTAATCTTCAAACTACTGAGATCGCGCTGTGCAAGAATTACATCAACCTCTGCTAGGTTGAGGAGAGGTTAGCACATCAAAAATCTAGGATTCAGTGGCTTAGTTTGGGGGATAGAAATAGTAATTTTTTCTTCAGATTTGTCAGGAACAATTAGAATAAGGGTAGAATTTGGAGAAAAATTGTCATGGCTTTGTTTTCTTTGAAAATATATTTTGAAGGAAAAATTGTGTTGGATACTTTGACATTTAGTGCCTAATTGTCATGGCTTTCTTTTCTTAATACATCTGGGATCACATACTGTTGAAGGAAATCCCATTTCACTTTTCGAAATAGCTTTGTTTATTCTTGTCTTTTGGTTTTACTAAATATAATACATAAATTTACAGGGAATTCTTTTGACTGGAGCACCTGGAACAGGCAAGACTCTCCTTGATAAGGTAAGGTGTTACATAGTCTTACAAGTGTTTCATGGACTCATTGTCGTTTAGTGTTTTAATTAAGTGCTTCAACAATTGGTAAGCTGCGAGGGTTCAGAGTTAATACCTGTGTTTCTTTCTCTTTCAATTCTTACTTTGATCCACCTCACCTGCTTGCATGTACTGCAACTGTTTGACCAATTGGTAATTCCATGAGTTATGTATAAATTGTTGCATGCTATTCGGTTTTTGGAAGTTTGGTCATCAGAAAATTCGGTTCTAGCTTGTTAAAGGATCAGAAATGCTAAGGAATTTTGAAATCTAAATGCTCTAGGTGTTAATGGTTTCTTTAACCCTTGCATAGTGAGTGTGATTTGAATACAAATTGGTGGCCTGTTTCATTTCCATGTTTGCTCTAGAGCTGAACCTCTCTTTTAATTCTAAGTACACATACTAAATGACAACATATTTGTAGTTGTTGGAATGAATTTTGGATAACTTTCTTTAATTCTTAGCCACACAGGTAGCTTCTTCTTCTTCTTCTTTTTCTTCTTCTTATTCTACTTCTGACACACCATTGGTGTGTAGGTCCCCCTATTTTTAAACATAGATGGTACAAGATGTATGACTGAACAAAGCCATGATTAACGAGCAATTTATTGTTGAACTTTGACATGTTGTGTCATTATTGAGGAAACATGAAAACTACTAAAACATTTTGTGTTGCTTGGAGACGTGGATGGTTCAAAAATTTGGTTGGTTATTACAATGCAAAAGAAAACGCAGTTTACACGTGTTAAGGCCCTCAATGTTGGGAGTTACTTTACACAGAGGCTGTACTAAATAGTATAAGCAATTGTAGCTGTGATAACCCTGTTCCATATTATGCTAATTGGTCCTTCTTATGAATATGATTATGTGTTTGATATGATTTTGTGTGCCATTTATGTGAAAATATATGGTTTTGAATTTCTATCTGTTTACCGTAGGAATATCTGTTTGATTATTTGCTTTGGAAATTAAATTAAAGGCCTTATTGGCCATAGAAATCGAAATTGACTACGCCATTATGATGAACGTAATTTTTAGAGCCTACGGTGAAATTTAATTGAAAATTGATTCGGATCAAATTAATCAGATTGAATTTGATGAATTAGTGCTCAATTATTTTATATTAAAATAATGTGACCAATGGAGCTCTTATTAAGGGCATTATACACTTTATTCCTCTTTTTGTATTCACTTGGCTAAAATCAACTCTCTAGAAGGAGAGAGACCCGAAATTAGAGAGAGAGAGGGGAGACAATCTAAGGTTTGATCAAGAGGCTTGGAATCTTAAAGTTAAACTCAAGAATTAACCATAGTTTGGGAAGATTGAGCTTTTAGGTGAGTGATTGATTATGAATTCATGAGTTTAATATTGTAATTTTGTGAATTTAAAGTTGCATGGTGATCAAGAACAAGAATTGTGTTGTATTTGATGAGTTTGAAGTCATGGAATGCATGCATGTGTAATTTTGGTTAGAACTCATGCTTGTGATCACCATTTGCACCATTTAAGTTGAAAATGGGAGTAATATTCCACATGCATGTACAATTTATGAGAAAATGAGTTTGAAATACATGGAATTGTTATCATGAAAGCAAGTTTGGTGTAATTTGGAACATGCATGTAAGTAATTCATGAAATTGAGCTTCATAATGTGTTGAATTTGGTGTTGGGTCATGTTGGTACATGTTTATGTGAAGTTTGAGCCATTATATACAAGATATGTTGATTTGAATGTTGAATTTGAGCTTAAGAACAGTTCTGGAAAATCTAGAAATTTTGATGTCCGCTCGAGCGGGGAAACCGCCATTCGAGCGTAAAATACGAGCTCCCAGCATATTTTGCAGACATGATGTCCGCTCGAGCGGGGAAGTTCACGCCCGAGCGTAAATTTGATGTAACCAGTACTTTTGCAGACCTCATGGGTCTGCTCGAGCGGGGGAGTCCACACTCAAGCGGGGACCCATGTTTCTGAAATTTTGAAAATGCGTTCTGTGTTTCATTTTCCGTTCTCTTTCACTTCTAAATACTCTTAGGCATGCATTGAGCTTTATGAGTGAATTAAAGGAATAAGAAAGAAGCCTAAAGAGGAATGTGTGAATTATAGACGGATTGAATTGTTTGTGACCCATTTTGTTCATGTAATGTGTAGGGTTAAACTCCAGGGCAAATCAACCAGCCGATCACTGTGAGTAATAACTTAACAGAGATATTTGAAATATGCCATTTTTCCAATTGCTCATCTTCCTATAAGTTTGTTGAATTGAATTGTGGACAAATGTTTGACACGAATGACTGAATGGGCTAAAAGCCAGTCTGATACGAATGAATGAATGGGCTAAAGGCCAGTTTGACACGAATGAGTGAATGGGCCAAATGCCAGTCTGATACGAATGAATGAATGGGCCAAATACCAGTTTGACATGAATGAATAAATGGGCTAAAGGCCAGTTTGACATGAATGAATGAATGGGCCAAAGGCTAGTCTGATACGAATGAATGAATGGGCCAAAGGCCAGTTTGACATAAAGGAATGAATGGGCCAAAGGCCAGTCTTATAAGAATGAATGAATGGGCCAAAGGCCAGTCCGATACGAAAGTCTGAACGGGCCAAAGGCCAGTTTGACATGATTGAAAGTATGAGTGGGCCAAAGGCCAGTTTGACCTGAATAGGTTGGGCCCGAGGCCGTTCGCGCGTGTTTGCAACCGCAGCCACTTGATCTATATATATATACTAGATAGCAATATGAATTGGGCCCAAGGCCGTCTGATGCACGTTGTTCCAATGTATCTACTTTATTTGATATTATTCACTGGGCTTTCGTTCACGCTCATTCATATGTTTGTAGGTGAGCCAAGAGAGGTCCAAACTCAACCTCAGTGAAGTTTGGGAGGAACAACCAAGTTTTGAAGAGTCAGCTCTTACGTCTCACGTACGAGACTTATCTTCACCCTTTTGTTATCCTGTTTTATTTTGTCATGTTGGCGAGGACTTTAGATATGTCTGTATATAGTTTTGATTGGCTGACCTAGGCTTGAATGATCCTGTCTATACAGAACCTTATATTACTGTGTTTTCTGATGTGAGTTATTAATGTGTTTATGTATGGTTTGTTATGATGTGCCATATAAGCACAGCTCTATGGACAAAAGTTTAATTTTGCTTCTGTTTGGCCCCTTTACTCTGATGAGTTATGTTTGGCTTGGTTTGAGGCCGTAGGTAATCTCAGGATTACTGGCCGGTTATGTCCTTAACCCATAGGGGCGGGTTCGGGTCATGACAGCAACGGATACACTACTAATGTATGCGATGTTTATTATTCATGTATGTTTGTTACGTAATGTGGGTACCATGGTTCCTGGAATCAAGATGGGATGGCGGAAGAGAGCAACAAGTGGCAACGTATTATCAGCCTCCGAAGCATGTCCACAGGAGATTGGCACCCCGCTGACGTTCTTTGATGAGACGCAACCACCAGATGATACACAAACAGTGGTGGACAAGACGCAACTAGGTGGAGTGGGTAAGAGCATTGAACTAAGTTGTTTAAAATTTTTTTGTTTTGTTTTGTTTTTTTTTTTGGGTGCATAAGTCATCAAGTAAGGCAATGAAAACCCCATAAAGACAAAGAAAAACAAAGAAAAAAAAAACCAAACATTAATTTGCACATAACAAGGACACTTCCATAACAAATAAAATATTAGCTAAACAACCTTCAAATCAGCTACAACAGCAGTGACAGCCAATTGAATGTTGCCCCAGCTGCATTGATAGTAGCAAAATCCAAGTTGTAACATAATTTTATGTTTGACTTTATGCAGCCAAACAGTAGCTGGTAGCAACAGTATGCAGCAAAAAAACTAACAGGACCTACAACCATCACTTTTTTTTTGAAGTTCATTAGCAATGTTTGTAATTTGTGACTTTCTTCCCCTTTTGTACCAGGGCAAACGAGGTCAACTCGTGTACGAGGAACAACATTAGGCAAAGGAGTGCAGAAAAAAACTACTAGGAGAAAGGGGGAGAAATTACATGTCTATGTCAATCGGGTGTTGAACGCAATCACAGGAAGGAATGCCACCCCAGCGACGAATGAGTTGGGCCTTCAAATTAGACGGTTATGCCTTCTTCAGAGCGTGAAGTCATGGAGAAAAATTGATCAAACTACCAAAGATGCGGTCATCCAAGCGGTGCTAGTATGAGATTCATCTTGCCATAATGTCTTCATTATGTTATTTGTAATTGTTTAAATTAATTGTTGTACTAATTCTCTTATTATGTTTGTAGGACAAGTTTGTTATCGGCGATGATTTTGATAATGATGAACAAGCTCAATAGATCCTTGATAGAAAGGCATATTTGCTATACAAGGATTGGAGGTACAATCTAAAGCAAGAGTTCCTCAAACTTGAGGAAAAGGGTGTTGATGACCTCTATAGTCATCTGCCTAGTGGAGTGAGCTTGTAGGACTAGAAATATTTGATTGATGTTGCTTGGAAAGACGAATCTCACTTGGTAACAAATTAATTAGAAACCCCATTATTGAAATTAATTTATGTTTTAATATGTAAAAATTCTTCACTATTTTTTTTTTTGTTTTGTTTTTCTTTTTTCCTATTTTTTTAGAAACGCTCAAAAACTGGTAAAGCAAATAGGGGTATGCTCTCCTATAATCATACAAGTGGATCGCGATCATTTCCTATAGTAATGTCGCTTATGGTGAGAAGTTAATTTACTAATGTAATGGATGATTGATTCTTCTTAATTTTGAATATTACCATATACTAATTCGTTAATGGAATTTTTCCAAACCTAACAGGCAAATGAGGATGGAGATATAGATTTTCCTGAATTTTATAAGAAAGCACACAAGTCCAAGAAGACGGGAGATTGGATTGACCCCAAATGTGGTGAGCTACATGTGAGTATTGAATGTTAAAACCAAGTGTGTTGCATTTCTATTAGTAAAGTTGTTTTACATTCCTTCTCCCATCTTGACTTTACTGTTTTTTTGCCATGACAGGATGATATGGTGAATCTACAAGTGGTAGCCACCAATGTGGGGTTGCCATTGACCCACGAAGAAATATCAAGGCACGTGCTCGGGGAAAAAAAATATTACTTGCGTGGATGTGGGATAGGCCCACAACCCTTTTCTACAGCTTCTAGTGCGGCACGAGCACGTAATAAACATATGGAGTCAATGAGAGCGGAACTGGAGGTTTTTCGTGAGGACCGTCGAAGAGATCACGAGGAGTTGCTGAAGGAGAAAGAGGAGTGCCAAAGAGATCACGAGAAGCTATTGAAGGAGAAAAAGGAGTGCCAAAGAGATCGGGAGGAAATTATGAGGGAAAGAGAGCAGCTGATCAAACAGGTCGATGAAGAAAAAAAAGCACGGGAGGCACAACAAGTATAACTCAATCATCTGAACGATGTGGTGTCATGACTCACAACCCTCTTAGAGGGTTCAGATGGTCATCCTACTATTCGGTAAATAGAATTTAATTGACAAGCTAGTGCAACTTCTACAAAAAATATGTATCATATTGACATAGAATTGTTTTCTAAAGTTGCTATGCAAATTTTTTTTTGTTATGTGCTTCAAATAGGTTTTAAGGCATAATGTGAGTAGACTTTGCAGCAACCGACCTGGTGTTTTGATACATTACACAAAGGACTGTAATTTGATTTCCATAAGGTAACCACATGATTTCAATGAAATATTAAGTTCCCCAAAAGCAAATACGATGAGCCTATGAATATGAGGCCAGTTACTATATTAGCAGTGATATCCAATTGAATGTCATTTCAAATTTAAGACTAATTGAATAAACCAAGTTAAATTGGAATGAATTTTGATTTAGTACAATATAACTAGTACAACTGGACTGGTCTAAAGTGCATGCAAGCCATTATTGGTTCATAGTGATGAGTTTGAGAGAGAGAAGAGCTGTGAAGATACAATGCAAATTGAGAGCATTGAAAGGTACAGAAAACTGATTTTTTAGAAAACTAAAATGTTATTTGAATTTTTTAAGTTAGAAACAGTCGGTAGGTTTTAGTCAAGTCAATCGGTATATATTTTTGTAATGCTTCTATGTACAATAAGTCTATCATTGTTTCTAGAGTTTTGGGGTCTATTAATGGACAACAATTTTAGTTGTTATATACCCAATTGTTTAGGTGTCGTTTGGTAACACTTATGTTTTCAGTTTTCTGTTTATATTTACAAAAATTTTAAAAACTCAAATTAAAACTTGCTTAGTAAAATTTTTGATTTATAAATCAGTGGTCTTAGTTTATAAATTTAGCCAAAAAAATGAAAACACAAAAAATGTGTTTCCATTTTGAGTTTCCAGTTTTTTTTTTTTTTTTTTTTTTACCACCCAATACTAGCCACCACCCGCCACCATTTTCCACCACCGTCTTCCGCCACTACCACCCACCACCTACCCCCCACCACCACTCATCACCCACCTACCACCACCACCACCCACCACCCACCACTACCATCCACCGCCCGCTACCACCACCCGCCCCCTACTTGCCCCTACTACCCACCACCCACCACTGCCAACCACTTGTCACCCACTCGCCACCACCACCCACTACCACCACCACCACCATCACTCACAACCCACCCGCCACCCACCTACCACCACCCATTTGCTACCACCTACCACCCGCCACCGTCACTCACCACCACCACCACCTACTCGCTACAACCTACCACCCGCCACCATCACCCACCTAACCGCCACCACCACCACCACCACCCATCACCACCCGCCAACCGCCACCCACTCACCACCACCACCCACCACTGCCACCACCACCACCACCACCTACTCACCACCCACTCCCACCCACCCGCCCACCATCACCACCCACTACCCACCCGCCACCACCCAATACCACCTACTATCCGCCATCCGCCACCCACCCACCAGCCACCACCACCCGCCACCACCACCACCACCACCACCACCCACTCGCTACCACCCACCACTCGCCACCGCCACCGCCACCGTCACCCACCACCACCACTCGCCATCCGCCACCTACCTGCCACCACCACTTTCCACTATCGTCTTCCGCCGCCACTTGCCATTTCTCACTCTTTTTTATATTTTAAATTTTTTTAAACGTTTTGTTAATTACCAAACGTGTTTGTAGTTTATGTTTTTCTAAAAATAAACAAAAAATAAACAAAAATCAGTTTATAAAATTTTTTGTAAATATAAACTGAAAACGTAAACGTTACCAAACACACCCTCAACAATATTTACGTTTCACAAGTCTTTTGTTTGCCATGTCTCAATAATTCCACTATACAATTGTCATTTTTGTTGCGTAAAAAGGATGCTAATATGTGAAATAAATTAATGAAACCCTCATTGAGCATTAGGAGTTGTCAACATTGAATCATGACTTTATCTGGGTTGTAATCAACATAATTCCAGGTCTATTTCCCCCTATTGACCATGTTTAGTACGTTGGACAATTATGAGCTTCATTATTGTCATATTGGAAAAATATATTAGTTTAGTTAGTCTCCTATGTAAAATGTCGTCATACCAAAACGCTATAAACTTAGCCGAAAAAGGCCTTCAAGGGCCGAAATTTGAAAGCAGCCGCTGAACCACTGTGGGGATGGCATGGGTAGCTTCCTCGTGTCAAATAGGACCTATAGGGACAGACAGGATGTAATTAGCACGTGTACGTTGGGAGTTGGCGTGAAAAAGGCCATAAACTTAGCCGAAAAAGGCCTTCGAGGGCTAAAAATTGAAAGCAGCCCCCGAACCACTGTAAAGATGGCATAGATAGCTTCTTGGGGTAAAATAGGACTTGTGGGGATAGACGGGACGTAATTAGCACGTGTACGTTGGGAGTTGGCATAAAAACGCCATAAACTTAGTCAAAAAAGGCCTTCGAGGGCCGAAAATTGAAAGCAGCCCCCGAACCACTGTAGGGATGGCACAAGTAGCTTCCTGGTGCAAAATAGGACTTGTGGGGATAGACGGGACGTAATTAGCACATGTACGTTGGGAGTTGGCG
This sequence comes from Camellia lanceoleosa, assembly GCA_025200525.1. NCBI lineage: Eukaryota > Viridiplantae > Streptophyta > Magnoliopsida > Ericales > Theaceae > Camellia > Camellia lanceoleosa. The sequence goes on along the minus strand of CM045764.1, from coordinate 87,818,332 downwards.
TGAAAAAGGCCATAAACTTAGCCGAAAAAGGCCTTTGAGGACCGAAAATTGAAAGCAACCCCGAACCGCTGTAGGGATGGCACGGGTAGCTTCCTAGTGTAAAATAGCACCTGTGAGGATAGATGGGACATAATTAGCATGTGTACGTTGGGAGTTGGCGTGAAAAACACCATAAACTTAGCCGAAAAAGGCCTTCGAGGGCCAAAAATTGAAAGAAGCCCCCCAACCACTGTAGGGATGGCACGGGTAGCTTCCTTGTGTCAAACTTGTGTCAAATAGGACCTGTGGGGATAGACAGGATGTAATTAGCACGTGTACATTGGGAGTTGGCGTGAAAAACGCCATAAACTTAGCCGAAAAAGGCCTTCGAGGGCCCTAGGCCGAAAATTGAAAGCAACTCCTGAACCACTATAAAGATGGCACGGGTAGCTTCTTGGGGTAAAATAGGACCTACGGGGATAGACGGGACATAATTAGCACGTGTACATTGGGAGTTGGCATGAAAAATGCCATAAACTTAGCCGAAAAAGGTGTTCGAGGGCCGACAATTGAAAGCAGCCCCCGAACCACTGTAGGGATGGCATAAGTAGCTTCTTTGTGTCAAATAGGACCTGTGGGGATAGACGGGATGTAATTATCACGTGTACATTGCGAGTTGGCGTGAAAAAAGGCCATAAACTTAGCCGAAAAAGCCTTTGAGGGCCGAAAATTGAAAGCAGCCCCCAAACCACTGTAGGGATGGCACGGGTAGCTTCCTGGTGTAAAATAGGACCTATAGGGACAGACGGGATGTAATTATCACGTGTACATTGGGAGTTGGCGTGAAAAACGCCATAAACTTAGCCAAAAAAGGCCTTCGAGGGCCAAAAATTGAAAGCAACCCCCCAATTACTGTAGGGATAGCACGGGTAGCTTCCTTGTGTCAAATAGGACCTGTGAGGATAGACAGGACGTAATTAGCACATGTACGTTGGGAGTTGGCGTGAAAAAGGCCATAAACTTAGCCGAAAAAGGCTTTTGAGGGCCGAAAATTGAAAGTAGCCCCTGAACCACTGCAAGAATGGCACGGGTAGCTTCCTAGTGTAAAATAGGACCTGTGGAGATAGATAGGACGCAATTAGCACGTGTACGTTGGGAGTTGGCGTGAAAAACGACATAAACTTAGCCGAAAAAGGCGTTCGAGGGCCAAAAATTGAAAGCAACCCCCCAACCACTATAGGGATGGCACGGGTAGCTTCCTTGTGTCAAATATGACTTGTGGGGACAGATGGGACGTAATTAGCACATGTACGTTGGGAGTTGGCGTGAAAAAGGCCATAAACTTAGCCAAAAAAGGCCTTCGAGGGCCGAAAACTGAAAGCAGCCCCTGAATCACTATAGGGATGATACGGGTAGCTTCCTGGTTTAAAATAAGACTTGTGGGGACAGACGGGATGTAATTATCACGTGTACGTTGGGAGTTGGCATGAAAAACGCCATAAACTTAGCCGAAAAAGGCGTTCGGGGGCCGAAAATTGAAAGTAGCCCCCCAACCATTGTAGGGATGGCACGGGTAGCTTCCTTGTGTTAAATAGGACTTGTGGGGATAGACGAGACATAATTAGCACGTGTACGTTGGGAGTTGGCGTGAAAAAGACCATAAACTTAGTCGAAAAAGGCCTTCAAGGGCCGAAAATTGAAAACAGCCCCCAAACCACTGTAGGGATGGCATAGGTAGGTTCCTAGTGTAAAATAGGACCTATGGGGATAGACGGGACATAATTAGCACGTGTACGTTGGGAGTTGGCATGAAAAACGCTTTAAACTTAGCCGAAAAAAGGTCTTCGAGGCTCGAAAATTGAAAGCAGCCCCCGAACCACTATAGGGATGGGACGGGTGGCTTCCTGGTGTAAAATAGGACCTGTGGGGATAGACGGGACGTAATTAGCATGGGTACGTTGGGAGTTGGCGTGGTGAACGCCATAAACTTAGTGGAAAAACGCCTTCGTGGGCAGAAATTTGAAAGCAGCCCCCGAACCACTGTAGGGATGGCACGGGTTTCTTCCTTGTGTCAAATAGGACCTATGGGGATAGATGGGACGTAATTGACACGTGTACGTTGGGAGTTGGCGTGAAAAACACCATAAACTTTGCCGAAAAAAGGCCTTCGAGGGTCGAAAATTGAAAGTAGCCCCCGAACCACTATTGGGATGGTACGGGTAGCTTCCTGGTGTAAAATAGGACCTGTGGGGACAAACGGGATGTAATTAGCACGTGTACGTTGGGAGTTGGTGTGAAAAACACCATAAAGTTAGCCGAAAAAGGCCTTCGCGGGCCGAAATTTGAAAGCAGGCCCCGAACCACTGTAGGGATGGCACGGGTAGCTTCCTTGTGTCAAATAGGACCTGTGCGGATAGACAGGATGCATTTAGCACATGTACGTTGGGAGTTGGCGTGAAAAACGTCATAAACTTAGCCGAAAAGGCCTTCAAGGGCCGAAAATTGAAAGCAGCCGCCGAACAACTGTAGAGATGGCATGGGTAGCTTCCTCATGTGAAATAGGACCTGTGGGATCAGACGGGACGTAATTAGCATGCGTAGGTTGGGATTTGGTGTGAGAAACACTAGAAAGCTATAAAAATATATTAAAGCTTATATATTAATGCTTACAAATATATATGTTCTATAAGCATCTCTGTATATGTACATTTATGAATAAAATACATATATGTTTACACATTAGACTAAACTTGACTTGGGGCTCATGCTTGACTTGGGAAATTTCTTTGCACTTTAAATTTACACTTTAAATACAATTTAAAGTGTAAAGAAACTATATTGAAATTCCTAAATTCAAACTATAGTTAAATACAATTTTAATTACAATTGACATCCTTGCGATTTGTGTTTTGTAGATGGCTATAACTTTTTGTTTACAATTTTTGTTTACAATGGAACTAATGAGTGTAATTTTTGTTGTGTAGATGACTTTTGGCATTGACATGTGGATTTTCTATTTTTTTTGTTCGGAAGATAATTCACAGTTTTGAAAATTTGGGAAGTTTTTTGTCGTCCTATACTTTTTGTGTGGACTATGGATGCATGGTACATATAATTTTTGGTGGGGTACATAGTATTTTTGGAGCTTCTATTAATTGCTCTTGTGGTATAGAATCAACGGACCGTGGAATTTGGATGCATCGTACACATAATTTATGGCGGGGTATATAGTATTTTTGGAGCTTGTATTAATTGGTCTGGTGGTATATATAGATTACCTTTTGTCGTGGTGCATATTACCATGGTAATTTTTATCTTGGCAAATGGTCATTACAATGCATAGTATAGTAAAAATGCTGTGTATGGAGGACATTGTTTTGGTAACCTATTTGGAATGTATGACGTTATTATTTGTAATTAGAATGTATATAGTTGGTTTGTATATAAGTTTACATTAGCAGGTGTTCTTTTTTGTTTGATAGTTGTAAGTGAAACATGCATTATAGAATAGGTGATAATATATATAGGTTGTATACTTATTATAGGTTGCGGTAGATACATACAGGTTCTAACAAAATTTATTAAAATGAAAAAAACAAAATAAAAATATAAAATGACGTTTTTGGTGACAAAACAATTGGTGGCCAAAAAATAAATAAATCTTTTGGCGACTAAATATTTAGTAGCCAAAACAAATCGAAAACACTTTTGGTGACTAATTGTTTAGTAGCTAAAACTCAATACACTTTTGGCGACAAATTTTTTAGTCGCCAAAACATGATAAAAAAAGCATAGGTGACTAACCTGTGTAGTAGCCAAAGAAGAATGAACATTTCCGCGACTAAACATTTAGTAGTTGAAACAGCACTATTGGCGACCACTAATTTCATCGTTGTAGATATTTTAAGTTTTCGCGACAAAATATTTAGTAGCTAAAGAAGTGTCACGACCCGAACCCGCCCCCGTGGGTTAAGGACGTAACCAGCCAGCAATCATGAGATTACCTACAGCCTCAAACCAAACCAAACGTATTTCGACAGAGTTAATGGGGGCCAAACGGAAGCAATTTAAAATTTTGTCCAAAGAGCTGTGCTTACATGGCACGTCATGACAAACCATACTGATACATGTTAATAACTCACTTCAAAATATGTACTAACACAAAGCTCCGTACATACAGGATCATAATAGTCTAAGTCACCTCGTCAAAACTATACACAACAGATACAAAGTCTTCGCCAACATGACTGAATATAAATACAAAACAGAAGGGCGAAGACAGGTCTCGTACGTGAGACGCAGGGGCTGACTCTCAAAGACTTGGTTGTTCCACACTGGCTTCACAGGGGCTGGGTCTGGACCTCTCATAGCTCACCTACAAACACACGAATGAGCGTGAGCGAAAGCCCAGTGAATAATATCAAATAAGAAGATACAACAATATGTAGAACAATATATTCCGAATGGCCTTGGGCCCAATTCATATTTCTAATTAACATATATATACACAATGTAAGTCAAGTGACTGTGGTTCTAAACATACTGGCCTTTTGGCCTCTTTATCTTTCATTTATGTCAAAACGGCCTCTGGCCCACTCATTCGTTCTTGTCAAAACGGCCTTTGGCCCAATCACACTTTCGTGTCGAAACGACGCTTAGGCCCAAATACACTTTCGTGTCAAAACGGCTCTTAGGCCCAAATACACTTTCATGTCAAACGGCTCTTAGGCCCAAATACACTTTTGTGTCAAAACGGCTCTTAGACCCAAATACACTTTCGTATCAAAACGGCCTTTGACCCACATTTTATCAATCGGCCTTCGGCCCATATTTATATCAAACTGGCTCATAGGCCTTCCATTTCAAACTGGCTCATAGGCCTTTCATATCAAACTGGCTCATAGGCCTTTATATCAAACTGGCACATAGGCCTTCCATTTCAAACTGGCTCATAGGCCTTTCATATCAAACTGGCTCATAGGCCTTTATATCAAACTGGCACATAGGCCTTTATATCAAACTTGTCCACCATTCAAATTAATGAACTTTACAAAACTTACATAAGAGTAAGCAAATGGGACAATAACATAATTTAGATATTACTCACAGTGGTCGGCATGTGGATTTGCCTTGGAGCTTGACCCTACATATCACATAACACATATGGGTCACAAATAGTTCAATCCGTTCTTTAATTCACATATTCCTCTTTAGGCTTTATTATTATCTCTTTAATTCAATCACAATGTTCAATGCATGCCTAAGAGTGTTTAGAAGTGAAAGGGAACGGAAAACAGAACACAGAATGTATTTTCAAAATTTCAGAAAACAGGGTCCTCACTCGAGCGTGGACTTCCACGCTCGAGCGGACCCTTAAGGCCTGCGAAAGTACTGGTTGCATGAAAAATAAGCTCGAGCGTGGAATAGGGCGCTCGAGCAAAATGCCTGTCTAAGTAGCTCCCCCGCTCGAGTGTGAACTCATTTGCTCGAGCGGACACCAAGTCTGCAAAAAGTACTGGGAGCACGTTTTTCCCGCTCGAGCAGACATTAAAATTCTGGGTTTTCCAGATTGTGTTCTTGAGCTCAAATTCGACATTCCCACCACATTTCATGCATGCTAAGGCTCAAATTTCACACATACACATACTAACATGGTACCAATACAAAGATTACAACATTAGGAAGCTCAATTTCTTGATTTATCTACATGCATGTCCCAAAATATGTCAACTCATCACCAATATGCTCAAATTCAAACATTCAAGACTTACACTCCCATGATTTGTACATGCATGTGGGAGATGCTCATCATTCTCAACTTATTTGGTGAAGAGGTGGTCAAAACATGAGTTTCCTCTAACATTTCACATGGATTATACATATTTGTGCTCAAACATGCAATTTCAAGGTAATTTCTTACATGCATGCACATATTAAGCTTCAATTCAACAAAATTAACCCAACTCATGCTCTTTCTCCTTGTTCAACTCTGAATTTACAAATAGCAAACAAGAATCCATGATTCAAGGGATAATTACTCACCTAGGAGTCTTAGACACCCAAGTTCTAGCCAAATCTTGAGCTTAATCTTCAAATTCCCAAGTCTTGAGCCCAAATTACACAAGTCTCCCCCTTTCTCTCTCTATAATCAGCCCTCCCTCTGGTTTTGAGTCCAAGGTCAGTCAAAATACAAGAAAGGAGGGAATTGGGGTGTAATGCTCCTATCCAACAAATCCCACTAGGTCCCAATTTAAGAATATTAAACAATTTGAGCACAGTGCCATTAAATGAATCAATTTAATCTGACCAGAATCAATTTCTAATTAAATTTCACCATAGGCTCTAAAAATTACGCTAATCACAAAGGCGTAGTCAATTTTGGGTTCTGTGGCCGATAGGGCCCTCAATTTAATTCCCAAAGCAGATTATTCAACAGATATTCCTATGGTGAACAGATAGAACTTCAAAATCACATATTTTCACATAATGGAACACAAAATCATATCAAAACACATAATCACATCATATTAAGGACCAATTAACATATTACGGAACACGAGTATTACAAGAAGTGAGTTAAACAAATTAATGCACCCTTTGGGCGACTAATATGTTAGTCGCTAATGTGAGTCATCAACGGCTAAGGCTTTTTTCGTCGTTAATACCTGTTACTTTTGCCTACTAACATGTTAGTCGGTATTTTTGTAGTACTTTTGGTGACTAAATGTTCTTTAGTCGCTAATACTTTCAGCAACGATGTATCCCTGACAAAGCCAGCAACCAAAATTTTTTGGTCGGCAAAATATTTTGGCGACTAAAATCAATACTTTTGGCGACTAATTTTTGTTAGAAAAATAGTAACAAACTATATGGAAAATATAATTTAAAAAATATGTAAACGGTTTTTTTGGGCAAAACTAAAACTGAAATAAATTGACAAAATAACGTGATAAAACTTACAGTACATAAAAGGATAAAACCTGATCGAGTCGAGTGTGTGACACTCTTTTCTTAAGACAGATTTGTCCTCCCACCGGTGCTTAGGATTCAATGGACGTCTATCTCCTAGGATACAACAATCCATGTCTTGAACTAGCAGCACTACTATTGCAAGCCTAGCGAACTTTGCTGTGCATGAACTCTCTTTATAGAAAAATTAGACTCAAGAAATATGAAGAATAAATACAAAGTGAAGAAGAATGGAAATTCACTTCCAAATTGAAGTGAGGGAGATGGAATATATAGACTTTTATGCGATTCTTCAGAAAGGTTGTGACCTTTCAAAAGGACACACCCTTCCATCTCAAGCGACACAACCAAAAGAGTAAATTTAAATTCAAATTTTCCAACAATCCCCTACATGAATGAAATTTATGGAAAGAACATGCAATAACATGCAAACAAAGAGAGAGTACATTATGAAAATATATTGCATCGGGATAGGTAGCTTTCGGCTTTGAACCTTCCCTAGTGAAAGCCTATCGGACTTACTAGCTAATCAGTGGACATGATGCCTTGAACTGTTCAGCTGTTTGTGTAAGCCAAGACAATAGAATTCACACAGAATATCTTCAAACACAGCTTAGTTCTCATGGTTGTGCCTGTTTTGGCCTTGGGCAAGTCCTGGTGTTTCTTGAGTGCTTTAGAGAATTTAGCCTTATCAATTCTCATAGAAACGGCCTCTTCACACTCTTATAGGTGATCCTTATTTCGAGTCTCTTAAATACTCCTCTTGAAAGATACCCCTCTAGGATTTCCAAGATACAAGTAATCATTAAAAGCATAGCTTACCCTAAGTTCCCTGCATACAACACATGTTGCAGATATCACTCTCATCATAGGAATGGATAGGAGTTAGACCCTTTTAGTGATTTCTGGCGAGCCACACATAACTTAATTGTCCCTTTGAACTTAGTTCTTGGGATCTCCAGCCATCTAAGTAGGGTTACCATTATGATGACTCTGATATAACAGGCTTTAATCATATTCTCCTCGATAAACTTTCCCACATTTGCTCTTTGGTCAAACTTTTTGTTTAGCGGCCGCTATTTTTCCGTTTGACCTTCTCAGTTAGATATCATTGAGTAGTTAGTGAATCCATTATATTATCCTTAGACAATATTCACAACTAAAAGCAAATGTGATACGGTGTTAAGTCTTTGATTACATCGAGACTTATCGTTACTCTATGTCACTCCCATTTAAATAATAAACATAGAGTTGTTCCTTAGGAGTTAATGAAACCATTGTTGCTTCTACTCTAACTTTGTCCTATATAAAGAATTGAGATTCTTTTTGGACCTATTATCGGAACCGTTACTTTGGTAAAATCCTCCAAGCACCCCTACATTTTAAGCATTCTAAGGAAACTTAATTCCTCTTGTTGATGTATAAGTATACAAAATATTAATACCCCCCCACAATTCTGAGATAAATAAGAATATATCATTAATTGGTGTGCTTCAACTAAATAACAAGATGTAAACTGTTTTGTGAATATAATCACAATACTAATTTGTCTAAAAACAATTAGACTTCATAACTTGCTTTTGCAGTACAAAGAAGAAATGACTAAAACCGGTTGTGGCCACAACACTTTGTCAAATAACATTTCTTTAGCCATGATTAATTTTCTTTTTGTTTACTGCAACCCTTAATTCCAATCTTAGTATGGAATATAAATATCACTGTATAAATACATTTACATTTTATTTGTCTTATCTAGTATTGGTGACTACGTCAGCAATTACCAAAGTGTCTTTCACCCATGAAATATTTTAACTTATAATATTTCATTACAGAGTTATCAGTCACCACACCAATTTTAGTCTTTTATTCCAAAGAATAATTAGAATTCCTCTTATGTCAAAACACATAAGTTCACATTTTTATCAATACTTTGATAAATAATTGACATCCATTTATAATATATCAATACTTTGATAAATAATTGACATCCATTTATAATACACCGCACACCAAATTGATATTAATGACATCATAAATTGATTGTCAACTCTACAACATATGCAGACATCATAAATTGATTGTCAACTCTACAACATATGTAGACATGGAATCTCCCTTCCCCCACATTTGTGATAATACATAAATTAGCACAAATAACATAATTCATTTCCAGACAAGTGTCACTGCCACAACTCATAATTCATTTTTGATGAATATTTGGGACAAAGAAAATTGAATTATCTTTTCTCATTCAAAAGATAAACGCCCATATTAATATTATGGTTCATGGTTAAACAAATTCTACTATACAAGTAAAATAATGATTGATGACAATTTATGTCACAAACTCAAAGTTACTTTAAAAATAACTTTCAACTTGATTATTAACAAACTAATAATCAATATAAAAGATTCTTCAATCTACTTCCACTTAAATGGAATGATACCACTATTTCAATCATCAAGTTTAAATTTTTCTGGTGTTAATGATTGTTAATACTACTATCACAATCAAACAAAAGGATTATTTACACATGAAATATACTTTTCAAAATAATACGCCACAAGAGATCCATTGGTATGTCATCATTACAATCACAAATTAATTAAAAATTTCACAAACTTTCAAATAGAATTTAATTTAAATCCCAGACAAAGCACTGGAAATAAATCAATCAAAAACTAACATATTACAATTTTCTTTTCTCATAAAAGATTTCATGGCAACATATGACACCATAAGGCGCATTGCAAGTTAATTAGAATTCCTCTTATGTCAAAACAAATAAGTTCACATTTTTATCAATACTTTGATAAATAATTGACATTCATTTATAATATATCAATACTTTGATAAATAATTGACATCCATTTATAATACATCGCATACCAAATTGATATTAATGACATCATAAATTGATTGTTAACTCTACAACATATGTAGACATCATAAATTGATTGTCAACTCTACAACAATTTTCCCAAGTATATAACATATACTCTATATTTTCTCAATTTCAAGAGATCACCAACCAAAAGTAATATCTTGATTTTTATAATTAAAATCATAACTTGATTTTAAAAAATATTCTTGAAACTTCCACAAATAATCTTGTGGGCTATTTATTAAATAAAACCATGAATATAAATTTGAAACCTTAGACCCAATGACTTAAATCCAATATATGGATTTAACCACTTCAAACTAGGCATATAAAAACAATATATTGTTTTAGGCCTTTATATAATAAAATTGGACTCATTTCTTTTATATCCATAACAATTTTCCATACACAGGTCAATATAAACAAGTAAGTCCATTTATAAGCCCATTACATAGAGTAATGATTAGCCCAAGTCCAAAACTAAATTTGTGAAAAGATGCCAACGATTCCATTATACACCGTTCGATATACGTTGATAGCATGCCAACAATATTATCTAAAACAGTTTATACATCTACAATGCATTCAGTTATATGGAACACACATAACTGCATGATCAACTTTTACAATATTGATTAACAGAAACAGATAAGATAATTCTCTTATCTTAAAAAAAAACTACTAAGATAATTCACTAAACTAATAAAGAAGTAAAAGAATATATATACAGATGACTAATTTTAGTAATACATAAATCATACTCGCATAACAAATGACCAATTTTATTAATAGGTAAATTATTAAGTAAATTAACAAATTTTAATGATATAAAAAATATTTTTCAGTTAACCATTTTGCTAATAAATAAATCATTAAATCAATTAACAATTTTTAATGATATGAGAAATATTTTTCAATAAACATTTTTGATAATTTATTATTGCATAGGAGAATAGTTTTTTTTTTTTTTTTTTTTTTATGTTAAATTAAAATTTATAACAAACTATATTATAGGACCGATTCATATTTTAAACAAACCTTATGGGGGTATTTGTAATTTGTTAAAAAAGAAAAGATTTATTTTCATAATTGACTAAGAATGTTTGCGTAATTATGAAAAAATCGTTTCATAATTGACTCATAATTGACCAAGAATGTTTGCGTAATTACAGAAAAAACTTGTTTTATAATTGACCAAGAATGTTTGTGTAATTACGAAAAAAAACATTCACTTAACATATAGGCCACCATTAGTAAATTATTCAAAATAAAAAGGCAACATCAGGAAAGAAAAAAAAAAGAAAAAAGACAAACCTCAAGCAGGTAAATGATGGGTATTTTTGTAATTTTGCAAAGGTTTGTCCTTGTGGACATAATAAAGTAGGAGTGATTCTACTTACACCATCACTTTATCTCTTTACACTCTCAATCTCATTATACCACTAAAAAAAATATATATGATTCTTATTATACTTATTATATTACCAAAACTAACCTTAAAGTAGATTTTTTAAAACCCTTTCATCTCTTTATACCAATAGTTTTTTGAGGGAATCAGAGAACATAGAAAAATGTAGGAAAGACAGTGAGTGGAACCTACAGTGAATTGCCTATTTGGTCACACAGTGCTAAACAATTTACATTCCTACGCTATTATGTTGTCCGAAAAAAAATATATTTCTCTAGCATTTTGTTATTATACATTTACAAGCCACTTTCTTCCAAACAATGATTTTAAAATTTGTGTTGAACCTGTTCGGTAATACAATACTAATGAATTTGAATTAATCTAGCACCACGTTACTAGACAAACTTTTTTTTTCCCAGCAATATGTTGCCGTTCGATTGGATGATAACAAGAAATTAATTCGAGACCACTTGTGAAGTGCCTATTTGGTGATACATTTCTATACAAATTAGATTATTATAGTGTCATGTTACCAAACTATAATAGATTTGTCTAGCCACCTATCGCTGTATGTTGAAAGATTTATTTTTTCCTTCAAGCATCCATAAAATCATACATAAAAAAGTATCCATAAAAATATTAAGTGTACGAACATCCATAAAAACATTCATAAAATCTGTCTTTATTTGCATTCATCAATCAAATACGTTATCATAATTTGTCTATATCGATAGTTTCGGTAGTTACTACATCAGGGCTGGCAAGTATACGGAATTGATGAATACGGGTAGTATATGTTTTCTCTTATCCATTAGTACACAGGTGATGAAAACAAATCCAATTATTTGCAATCTGATGTCTTTATAACAATGACAAATCCAGTCTTCTTCCTAACGTCAGAATCTCATTTTCTTAATGTTTGACGACTACTAAAAATCTAAAGATAATAGATACATTTATTGTAACACCCCAAAATAATTACAAAGATCTATCCACAATATCAATAGATGACAACAACAATAAAGTAATTATCTTCCATTAAATGCAATTGAGTTTACAAAAGAGAAACATATGCAGTATACATTCATAATGCATGCCCCGAATCTATAACATATGTTGCGAACAAAAGAAAAAGAATGGAAGTTAAACCGATAAGAAATGCCCTAAGGGCTTATAGCTTTCCAAGACGATGCTTGGTTACAACAAAAGTAGACTTAAGTCCAATACAGCTAAAGTCCTTGACTTGTACAAAATAAATACAATAAATACATAAAAAGAAGCTCTCACTCCAAGTCCTCCCAAGCTATTGCCTTGGCAAAGGCATATCATCAGCACTTAAAATGTTTTTCCCGCATAGGGTGAACCAAAGCCTAGTAAAAATAATCCAACACAGTACATAAATCTTAACAAAGCTATAAGGTGGATGCATATGCAATGATCGTGCCAAAACATTTTTATATACCTCTTTCCAAAACTATGCAATGCCAAGTTAATGTCTCGATTCATAAAATCATTTCCATTATGATAGAAAATAGGGCAGTGAATCATACTCTGGGAATTTCAAAACAAATACAACCTTTCTCAAAAATTTCGTCCGAAATAAACCGTAAGCTGGGACTCATGTAAACATAGGCTATAAAAACACTACTATTGCCATTTCACGGAAATTTCATCCGCGGGATTGACACCCATGTATACGTACGGTTTTCGGGATTTTCACCTTGGACACTCAAGCCAACTAGTTCAACAATACAATTTATGTTTCCCAATTTCACCATTTTTCTCAAAACGATAAACATTTTCAATGTATAAATGTGAGATAATGCTCAATGCAAATGAATGAGAAAATAGTTTCAATTCTCTCAATTCTCATGCGATTTCTACAACACTCATAGTTATCCTCCACCGATAGCTCAAAACAGATATTTCTAAACAGATAATTTATATTCCATAAAGATACACTTTCCAAATTTTCAAGAGGTGAGTGATAATACATATCTAACTTTACCATTCTCATTAATACCAATCCAATTAAATAATTTCAACATCAATTTTATTATTTATACAAAAGCAACATTTGAGGCATTTAGAGCAAAATTCTTACTCTTTTCAAAATCAACTTGTGATGACCCCATCACGTATAATGATTAGCATTTAATGAATTAAGGAGATTTGAATTTTAATTGCTCATTATACTGATTTAATTTGGGATTTATAAAAATTATAGAGACTGATTCGTATATGATTTTATTGAGGATTTTATTTTAAATATTGAAATTGAAAGCCTAAATGGCTCAAGAAAGTATAATTGGTGAATTGAATTATTTTAATTTCGAGTATCGAACCATATGAGAGTTTAATTAAATATTCGATTCAGATTTGTGAAATTGAGACTTAATTAATTTTGTCTAAATTGGAGTTAATTAGATTATGAGAATTGAGAATTGAGATTATTATGAATTAAATTTATTTATATGGTGTTCAATTGAATATGTAATTTATCGATGGAGATTTTGAGTTTAATCTGAAATTAAAGGCCTTAATCATGTGAGAAACCAAATTTGAGGATGGAAATAAGTTTAATTTGATTTTTGAAACCTTTTGGGAGTATGATTAAAAATTTGATTCAGACTGATAAATTTAAATATAATTAATTGGGCTCAAATAGAAGTCAAACAGACTAATTAAATTATGTGGGATTTGAGATTACTAGTGATATCAAAATTGTCGCCATTTTTAACTTTTAGAAAAATAGAAACTAATTTAATGAAAATAAAAACAATCACTCATTACATGATCATCATCCAAATACATAATAAAAATCAATTTGGTAATTTAAATAAATAAATAAATGTCTAAAAGATTTATCAAATTTACATAATTTTATCTTTAGTGGGTAGAAATAATTTTAAAACATTCAAAAATATTTTTTTGACATTTATTTTTGTCAAATTAGTTTATATTTTATCAATTTGATGATTTTGTCCTTAAAATTGAGCAATGGTATCTTCAATTGTCTTTATATGGAACAAGATTCAAAATTTAGGGTCAAATGTGTCGCAATTGAAATGTCTGAGACCAAAGTGACACAAGCCCCAAACTATAGGGACCGTTAGTGAATTCGTCCTCAATTTAATTATATATTAATCAAGATTTGTTAAGACTAAGTGTTGCTTAATTAAATTAATCCTAAACATAAATTAAATTATGGAAGAATCTAGAATTGAGAGTGTATGTGAGTGTGGGTGTGCTAACAAATTCTATGGGTGTACTGAGCAATTTTGTGGTTGACAAGTGTGTGTGCATGTGTTCTTGTGTGGGTCAAGAGATGAAGGTGTGTATATGTGTAATATTTTAAGGGATGATTTCAACTCCTTTGTCGGAAGAAAAAAAAAAAAGGAAAAGGGAGAGAAGAAAACCGAGAGAGAGAGAGAGAGAGAGAGTTCCTTCAATCAAATGTTTTGAGACAAAGAAGTGAAAGGGAGAAGCGCTCAAAAACTCAACAAGGGAAAAGAGCAAAGGAAAAGAAAGGGAAAATAGAAGATCATCAAGAAATTTATCAAATTGATGATTATAGGTAAGAATTTCAAGCTTGATTTTTGTAGATTCATTATCTAACAACTAAAATTAAGAAGTAAATGAGTTCAATTTCATATAAATTGGAAGAAATTAAGAAAAGAATGAAGAAAATACATTAGGTTGAAGGATCAAAGAAATAATTTAGGAATTTCATTATTTGAGTTTAATTTCTACAATCTTCCATGGAATTTGAATTCCATCTTAACATGCATCATAGGATTTCAAGGTTTTGAGATTTTAATTCATATTTTATGAGTTTGAATTTGGGTTTGATATGAGGAAAAAAATTAATAAAGATTGAAATTAGAGCAATTCAAGAATTGAATTGTGATTTGATTTTGAAAATATAAAATTAGTTAGTTTTGATCTTAATTTCATACATGCAAATACTTTTTAAGAGTTTTATAACTTTAATTTCATGTTTTCCTATAATTTCATGTTCTGAAGGAAAATAGAAAAGAGCTTGAAATCAATTTTATGTGATTAAAAGGAAATTGGTAAGAAAATGAAGAATTGGAGTTTGATTTTGGAAGTTATAATTAAACTAAGCTTCATAAATTACATGCAAATATTCTTCTAAAAGTTTTATAGTTTTAATTTCATGTTTTGAAAATCAAGAGAAAAAGAATTTGAAATCTTTGCATAAATGAATAAGTAATTCAAGTTTTGACAAAATTATTGAGTTTTGGAGAAATTGATTTCTAAAGGGGCATGTATTGATATTTTCCGAAGTATTCCCATTTTTTCAAGCAAGCCCTGCATGAATCCAAGTCTTGGGACAAAGTTTGGAAGCTCAATTTTGAAATCCAGAAAATTTACAGACCACTTGAGTGACTAATTGGTGGCTTGAGTGAACCCACCTTTTGTTTGTTAGTCGCTCGAGCGACTAAATGTTGGCTCGAGCGTACTTTTAACCCCGTCCAGTATTTTTGCATACAACACAATCCGCTCGAGCGACCAAGTGGTGGCTTGAGCGGTCAGGCTATTTTCAAAATGTTTTGAAAAATCACACCTTGTTTATATTTTTATCTCATCTTCTCCCAAAGCATTTTAGACATGATTTATGGCTCACTGAAGATTAAAAAGCTAACAATCAACATAAATTAGTCGGTTAAAGAATAAGTCATTGATTTAGTAATAATTGATTAAGAAGCCAAGTAAGAAATCAGTCTACTTGAAAAAGAAGAATTTAGTAATGAAAGAATATGTAAAATGAGAACCCGATTCATTTGAATAAAGAAAGAATAAGCACAGTAGAATTTCAGATTACTTAACCAGAAAAAGACAAGAAAAGTTAAGTTTGATCAAGGAAGTGATATTGTGTTTCAATGTGTATATGTTATGTGTTTGTATAGGTCACACACTAATGTCTACCTGATCTATCTGATTTGTCTAATCTGTATGATCTGCTTCTGGAGCTATCTGTGAGTAACATCTCTGTAAAGTTATGTTTGACTATAAGTATTTTCTGACTGAAATGATATTTTCTGTTTTTTGAAATGCTATTTTATGAATCATAAATGAATGTCCATTTTTTTGAAATGTATTTATGGCATCCTTAGTTCACATGGCCCTCACCCGGGAGAAACAATACTGTAGCCAATATGTACATGGCCCTCGCCCGGGGGAAACAATGTCGTAGCTTATGATCATATAGCTATTGCCCGGGGGAAACAATACTGTGGCTTATGTTAATATGGCCCTCGCCTGAGAGATACAATACCTTGGCTACTTGTGCACAAGATATGGACCTTTGTGATTGTCGGTACCGACTATGCATGTGGGTCTTATGACCAATTTGATCTGATAGCTAATGGATGTACCACATATAATTGTTTACAATCTGAATATGTATATGAATTTGTTTTTTATTTGAATTCTGAATTTGTATAGGAATTTGTTTCTGATATAAACTCTGATTTGTGAATCTGTGATGGACATCATTCATAACCCTTTACCTTGTTGTTATTCATTGGGTTCTAGCTCACTGTTTAAATATATGTATGCAAGTGATCAGGCGCGTGACCAGGCCTAGAGCTTTTACTTGGAATCTGTCTTTGTCAGCCAACCTATGTGCCTCCCGTGGAGGTTCTGGATATGTCAAGTGGTTATGGCTATGTGATTAAAGTTTAAGTTTTAGTTTATTCTGTAATTAGGGCTCTGTCCCTTTTTGTCTACTCTGTCTATATATATATGATGACGTAAGGGTGATGTGTATATAAAGTTAAAATTTTTTCTGTCCCATATATGTCTACACAGCTCAATGGACATTACATATTTGTTATTTGTTTCCGCTAGCTCCTAATAATTTGAATTATGTTTAAGAAGCCTTTGGTAATTTATAGATTATTGGCTGGTTACGATGCTAAACCTATAGGGCTGGGTTTAGGTCGTAACACAACCCCAAGTACCAAAATCAACCATTTCCACCCAACTCAACATTATTTCCAACATCAAAATCATTTCCAAGAACCTATTTGAAAAAAAAACCCTCTTTCGATTTTTATCCAAAACCCTAGATTTGTTCCAAATCTTACAAATTTGCAATATGGTTTAGAAATGACAAATAACTAAGTTAAAACTCATAAAAAAAGTGTGGAAAGTATCCCTATCTTAAGCTAGAACATGAGAGAGAGAGAGAGAGAGAGAGAGAAAGAGAGAGAGAGAGAGAGTGGGGAAACCCAAAGACGCCAAAAATCAACTTTGCTTCGGTTAGAATGAAGCCCACGTTGAGCTCTAACTTTTTAACAAAGGCACAACGAATGAAAAGGTCAATGAATCTAGTGTATTTGAAGGAAATAGGTGAGTTTTAGAGAGAGAGAGAGAGAGAGAGAGAGAGAGATTATAGTGATCCCGGGTTTTACCCCTTGTTATACAGTGATCCGGACGTGTGTCCGTGGATGTTAGTAGTTGGTTATTATCTTGTTTACATCCTTTCCTACCTTGTAGTTGAGTTATAGGATGTGTTGGGCAGGTTTGTTACAAGTTGGTTGTGTTTGGGAGCCAAGTATTGCTGTCCAGATTTTTGGACCTTCGTTCAAGCGAGGAGTCGGTCGCTCAAGCGAGAGTTGAGTTTTGTGTTTGGTGGCTCGAGCCAGGTCTTCTTTGCTCGAGCATACGTTTGCGTCTCAGTTGGACCTGAGAGCTGTAGTTTTTGGCTCGAGCAAGCTTTCCTTCGCTCGAGCGATCTGGTTCGGTCTTCGCTCGAGCGAGAAGTTTGTCGCTCGAGCGTGCGTCTAGTTGCAAACCTGAAGGTTTGAGTTCTTGGCTCGAGCGAGCTTTTCTTCGCTTGAGCGAACTTCTGGGTTGTTGGCTCGATCAAGACTTTCTTGGCTCGAGTGAGGGTTTTCTGTGTCTGGTCGCTCGAGCGACCAAGTCTTCGCTCGAGCGAGCCTGTTTATATCAGCGGACATCAGCGATTTCAAAATCACTTTTTCACCCACTTTTCATTTTCAGACCCTAAAATCCGAGACTCTCTCTCTCTAAACTTACTCTCTCTCTAAGATTTGATCTACCTAGGGTGATTTCCTACCCTAAGTCCTTTATTAAAAAGATAAAGGGTGTTGAGGGCTTCGATTTAATCTGAAAATCTTTGGATTTGGAGCACGTTGGTCGTTGAGTCTTCATCTCCTTTTGAGCTCAAACTTTGAGGTAGGGATACCCTACTCCTCTCTATGGATTTTGTCTTTAAATTTTAGCATTTTGATATATTGGGAGTTGTTATGTAATTTTGAGAAAACTTTGGGCCATTTGTGTAATTTTACAAAAGTTGGAGTTTTATTTATAATGAACCTATATGCATGTTTAGCATGAAGAAATGGAATTAATGTTGAGTCATTGATGAAATTGGAACCCTAAGGGTTGAGATGTTAATTATGGAAAATGTCCTAATTACATTGATTAATTAATTGGTATAATTAATTATGAGAAGTGAGGAATTGAACTGGAAATAGTGAGATTGGGAGTGTATGGGAGTAAAGGGTGTAGTTGGATTATTTATCACTCACCAAACTGAAATGTTGATATATTATCCATTTTGTGCATTTATTTTCTGTTTAGAAATAACTGCTTTGGGCTATCGGTGGAGGATAGTCTTGATTGTTGTAGACAATGCATGATGGTTAGGCAAACTAAAACTAATCACTGGAATGTGTCATTGAGTATGACAGTTGAAAGAATACATTAACTTTATGTATTGATTTGTGATGTGTATAATTATTGTTTATATGCATTGTGTTGTGTTGGAGAAGATAGGGGATGTACTTCACGGTTTAGGGGATGATAGGGGATGGACCTCTAAACCGGATATTGTTTGGGAGGAGATAGGGAATGGACTCCATAGATATAGCTCATATGCTTATCTAGTGATGTGTTGACACAGCTCATATGCTTGTCTTTGGAAGTGTGATAGTGCTCTTATGCATATCTTTGGAAGTGTGATACAGCTAATATGCTTATCTATTATGAGATGGGAAAACGTTTAATATAAGCTACAAATTTTATATAAATTGTTTGGCCGTTACGAGCAGGTTATAGATTGAGAATTGAAAAGAAATGGAAAATGAATTGTTACATGGACTTATAGGTCATGAAACGGTAAAGCGAGATATGTGGATATAGTTGTGTTGGCCATCTATCAACTGCTAATCTTTTAGTCATTGTTCATAGTTGGTTTAGTATATTTCTACTGGGCTGTGGCTCACCCTATATGGGAATATCATTTTCAGGTACAGGTAGCATGCCACCTCCAAGGACATAGCTTGGGAGGCTAGAGGCGGGCATACTTTTGTTGTTTTTCTTTTGATGTATTACATGCAAATTCAAGCCAAGGGCTTAAGGTGTAAATGAGTTAGCACTCTCTTTTTGTAACCAAGTGTTAACTTGGAAAGCTGTAAGCCCTTAGGGCATTTGCTTTTGTTGTTAACATGTAATACTTTTTGTAATGAAACTCTGATGAATAGAAGAATGTGGATCTTTTATATATCAATGTATGTCTATATTGTGGGTTTAATGTTATTATTTTGAGGGCGTTACAGAGATTAGGGTTTTGAAATGTTTAGAGAGAGAAAGAGAGATGAAAGTGACTTAAAATGGGCTGTTTACAAATTGATATAAGCACAGTTTGCTCGAGCGCAAGATGTGTCCCTTGAGCGACTAGACACAATAAGTTTTACCGCTCGAGCATAAGAAGCTTCTCTCAAGCCTAAAATACAAACTCCCAGTAGTTTTGCAGATAGAGGTCGTCGCTCGAGCGCAAGAAGCTTCGCTCGAGCGAATAATACAAACTCTTTGTATTTTTGCAGACCTAAAAAAGTACTGGAGGTTCACAAAGACCTCTCGAGAGCAAGAAGTTTCGCTCCAGCAGATGAACAAAAATCTGGGCAATAAAAGTTTGAAAAAAACGCTACCAACCTGTTCCAAACGCAATCAACATATCCCAAAAGCCAAACTCAAAGAGATATAAGGGAAAACAAGACATGAATAACTATATATGACAATGAAACCTAGATCTAAAACATCAAATGGGTCGGGTTGAACCAGAAACGTTATAACCTCCCCCCTTAAGGAATTTCGTCCTCGAAATTTAAAACCAAGTTTAAACCAATTATAACAATGATAGTAATTTAAATTCATCACCATGACCCATCTACCAGTCATCCACTCTCATCAACACGATAAACGATTTTCAACACTGAATATACAATTCATATTTCCAAAACATATGCAATGTTTATATTTCATTAACATATGAACAAATAGGTCCAGATACTTCTTATTGATTTCCGCTTCATGCTCCCAAATGGCCTTCTTAACCCTGTCATGTCCCACAACACTTTTACCAATGGAATCGTCTTACCTCGCAAGACTTGGTCTCAAGTATCTAAAACCCTAATAGGTCTCTCCTCATACGGGGCATCCTCATCCATCTCAAACTCAGTCCAATTCTACACATGTGAAGGATCTGGCTCATAATTCTGAAGCATACAGATATGGAACGCGTCATGAACCCCGGAAAGCTATGGCGACAATGCCAAACAATAAGCTACCTCTCCAATCCGCTCTAGGGTCTCAAAAAGCCCAATAAACCTATGAGACAACTTCCCGCTCTTCCCAAACCTCATTAAACCCCGTCTAGGTAATATCTTTAGGAAGACGTAATCTCTCACCTCAAAGGACAACGGTCTTCTCCTACGATCGGCATAGCTCTTCTGATAACTCTGAGCCGTAACCAACCTCTTACGGATAAATACAACTTTCTTCGTCGTTTCCTAGACCAATTATACACCCAACATAGTTGCATCACCCAACTCGGCCCAATACACAGGAGACCTACACGGTCAGCCATACAAGGCCTTGAACGGTGCCATACCAATATTCGATTGAAAGCTGTTGTTATAGGCAAACTCCACTAAGGGCAGGTGTCTCTTCCATGACCCCTTAAAGTCAAGGACACAACCTTGAAGCATATCCTCAAGGATCTTAATAGTATGTTCGGATTGCCCGTCAATCTAAGGATGATAGGCGATACTAAAAGTCAACCTAGTGCCCAAGGCACTCTGTAGACTCTACCACAACTGAGCTGTAAAACGCAGATCTATATCCGAGACAATAGTCATAGGGACCTCATGAAGTCGAACAATGTCCCTAATGTAAAGGTCGACTAGATAATCTACCGAGTCACTCGTGCGCATTGGTGCAAAGTGCACTGACTTGGTCAATTGGTCAACCACTACCCAAATGGCATCATTACCCCGTTGAGTCATCAGAAGATCCACCACAAAATCCATCGTGACATACTCCCACTTCCACTCGGCTATAGGTAAGGGTTGCAACAAATTTGCTAGCCTCTGATGCTCGACCTTCACTTGTTAACAAGGCACTTCGACATAAACACGGCTACATCCTTTTTTACCCCATTCTACCAAAGCTAACAACTAAGATTGTGATACATCTTTGTGCCTGCTAGATGCACTGCGAGGCATGAATGGTAAAACTGTCAGAGTACTTCCTCTCGGTAAGATTCCGGCATGAAAAAGCAGTCAAGGTATCTAACACTTGAGTTAGAATACATGTTCAAGCCCTTCTCTACCTTTCCACTAGAGATCTTCTCCCAAAGAGATTCTACCTTAAGGTTATGCCTCTATGCTTCTATATCTCGGCTCACAAGCGTAGGTTATGCAACTACCAAAAACAAAGCTGCAAACTCAACAGACTCACTAAGATACAAGTCAAACTCACCAATAGCACCCAACATCTCCCATTCTCGGATGGCAATACAAGCTACATTGCTAACAGATTTCTTACTCAAGGCATCGGCCACTACATTAGCCTTTCCCAGATGATAGTGCAACTCAAAGTCATAGTCTTCCATAAACTCTATCCACATACTCTGCCTCAAATTTAGATCTTTCTGTGAAAAAAGGTACTTTAGACTCTTGTGATCAGAAAACACCTCAAACTTCTCACTATAAAGATAATGCCTCCAAATTTTCAAAGCAATGATCACAGCTACTAGTTCTAGGTCATAAGTGGGGTAGTTTTGCTCGTGTGTTTTTAACTGACGTGAGCCATAAGCTACTACCCTTCCCTGTTGAATCAAAACATAACCCAAATCTTTCTGTGAAACATCACAATACATAGAATAGCCCAAACCCCTCTCTGGAATAATTAACACTAGAGCAGTGGTAAGTCTAACCTTAAGCTCTTGAAATGATTTCTCACAAGTCTCACTCCACACAAATTTGATCCATTTCCTCGTCAGTTTAGTTAATGATAAGGCTAACCTAGAGAAATCCTTCACAAATCGATGGTATTATCCGGTTAATCCCAAGAAACTGTGAATCTCAAAGGCATTCTTAGGTTATTCTCATTCCCGTATGATTCTGTCTTCGATGAATCTACAGTCACCCCTTCCCCAGATATCACATGGCCTAAGAACTTAACTTTCTTTAACCAGAATTCATATTTCCCGAACTTAGCATATAATTTGTGGGCTCTAAGCAACTCAAGCACAACTCGTAAGTGTTTCTTGTATTCCTCCTCGGAGGATGAGTAAATCAGAATATCATCAACAAAGACGACTACGAAATGATCTAAGAACTTACGGAAGATTCAGTTTATCAAATCTATAAATATAGCTGGCGCATTGGTTAACCCAAAAGCATCACTAGGAACTCATAATGGCCATACCGTGTACAGAATGTCGTCTTCTGGATATCTTCCTCCCTTACTCTCAATTGGTGATAACCCGATCTAAAGTCTATCTTAGAGAAACAACAAGACCCCTTTAACTGGTCAAACAAATCATCTATGTGAGGCATTGAGTACTTGTTCTTAACAGTTACCTGGTTCAACTTCCAATAATCAATATAAAGTTGCAACGCACCGTCTTTCTTCTTAGTAAAGAGAGCCGGTGCTCCCCAATTTGAAGTACTAGGGCGAATGAAACCCTTATCTAGCAATTCTTGGAGTAGAATCTTCAACTCTCTCAACTCAGAGGGTGCAAACCTATACAATGCCATAGAAATTGGTGTCGTGCCAGATATTAAGTCAATAGAGAACTTAATTTCACGATGAGGTGGTAAACTAGTGAGATCCTTAGGAAAAACATCCGAGTAGTCACAAACTACCATCAGCAAATCAACTTAGGTTTCATCACACTCACTACCCAAGAAGGTTGCAAGAAGACCACTAAACTTACTCCAACCACACAGATCATACACCAACGATAAAACTCTATCAGCCTTGTCCCTTATGAAATAAAGACAATCTCAACTTAAGGTACATACAGTAACCCTCTGACGGTAACAATCTATGACGGCCTGATATGATGACAACTAGTCCATATCCAATATAGTATCGAAACTCGACATGTCAAGCGACACAAATGCAAAAGGAAGTTGGCGACTGGCAATCTCTATCTCACAACCCCGACACGCGTATTCCAAAACAATCACACCACCAATAGGTGACTCTATACTTAGTGGAGATGCTAACCGAACGAATTCTAACCCTAATGCCGATGCAAATGTAGATGAAATATAAGAATGGGATGCACCCGTATCAATCAACACATTAGCAATAGAATTGCATAACAAGAAGGTACCTCTCACAACTGAGGGTGCTGGTACTAAGTCTGGTGCAGTAACAGCATATACACGCCCTGACGGTCTCTGCTCCACTTGCTCACTCCTCGGAGCATAAGTCTGATGCACTGACTGAGCCAAAGAGACTCCTTGATTAGCCCTCGAGGCCCGTGCTCATTATGCAGGCTGCTAGCTCTGTGTCTATCTCGAACCAGACGCACCAGATGTGCCACCCAACTGAGGGAAAAACCTCTTCATGTGCCCTGACTGCCCACATTGATAACAAGTGGGTAGCTGCCCTCTCCTTTGACTCTGGCTCTAAGAATGAGCCGCAGATGGCGCAGACTATTGCCCTCCTTCTCTCTGCGGGCAAGCTGGTGACGTATGACCCAATTGGCCACATTTGTAACAAGAGAAACCTCCTTGATTACCTTTGCCTGAACCCGAACTCAGCACAGGAAAAGTGAATCTAGATTGTGCAGCCTAGGACTGCTGTGAAGCGGGACCCCTCTATCTCTTACTATCTTGACTCTCCTACTGAACCTCCTGATTCTTCCTAGAGCCCCTCATCTGCTCCTCCTCTATTTGAACTACAGTCTCAAGATGAGCTGCTGCCTTCACAAGGCATTCGTAGTCCCTAATCATCGACTCGGCTACCTTGAAAAGGATCCCGGTCCTCAACTTCTTCTCAAACTCGATACAACGGCATTCCTTTGTCGCTATGAGTTCCGGTGCAAATCTAGAAAGGCTTGTGAAAGTTGTCTCAAACTCAGTTACTGGTAAACTAAGTTTCTTGAGCTTCAGAAATTGGTCTCTTAACTTCTTCTGAGCAGTGGCAGGCAAGAACTTGTCATGGAAAACATTGACAAAGGCCTTCCAAGTCACCCCAATGCGCCCCTACGCATACTTCCACCATTGACACGCATCCCCCTTCAATTGGAAGGATGCCAAGGTCACTCTCAGCCCGTCGTCCTCGATGCCAAGTAACTCGAACGTCTTCACCATTTGTTCGAGTCATTCATCTACTTTCGGAGGCTCTTTAGGGTCACCCAAAAACTTGTTTGGATTAGACTGGAAAAACTCCCTCTTCAAGAACGACGGCCCTGCCTCAGCTACTTAGGCATGAACTTGATTCTCAACCTTGAGAATGTCCATGGATTCCCGCAAAGCTCCAGCTATTTCACGAACCAAAGCACCCATGGCTTGATGACCAACTAGTTAGACCACATTGGCCTAACTAACCCCTTCTTCTTGCGCCGGAATCTCATTCAGTAAAGGCACCTCATGCCTCTTAGGCCTACCACGCCTACCACTACAACGTCCACGTCCTGATATTCTAATGAAGGTAACAAAAGAGATTAACACATTTATAAATGTACCAAAGCTAACTCACTCACGTCCTAATGCGATGGACAACAGTAATTCGCTCCATATAAGCACATAATCACATAATCACATAAACACATACGAATTTCCTTTCTAGATAATGATTGTCCCGCGGCATTACCAGAGTTCCAATTAGAAACAACGATGATCAAGCGCTCTTCTAATAGGACTTCTAAAAACACGTAGACCCAATTAATATCTTCGGAATTAAATCTCATACCCATATAATCACATAAGCATGTTATCACGTAAGCATACCATACATGAAAATATCTCTATCAAGCGAGACGAACCCATTGTGATAATAACTACTTCCCACGTACCTAAAGTATTCAAACCCGGTATGCTTTGATACCAAGTTGTAATGCCCCAAAATAATTACAAAGATCTATCTACAATATCAATAGATGACAACAACAATAAAGTAATTATTTTTCATTAAATCCAATTGAGTTTACAAAAAAGAAACATATGCAGTATACATTCATAATACCTGGCCCTGAATCTATAGCATATGTTGCAAACAAAAGAAAAAAAATAGAAATTAAATAGATAAGAAATGCCCTAAAGGCTTATAGCTTTCCAAAACGATGCTTGGTTACAACAAAAATGGACTTAAGTCCAATACAGTTAAAGCCCTTGGCTTGTACAAAATAAATACAATGAATACACAAAAAGAAGCTCTCACTCCAAGTCTTCTCAAGCTATTGCCTTGGCGGAGGTATATCATCAACACCTAAAATGTTTTTCCCACGTAGGATAAGCCAAATCCCAATAGAAATAATCCGATACAGTATATAAATTTTAATAAAGCTATAAGGTGGATGCATATGCAATGCTCGTGCCAAAACATTTTTATATACCTCTGTCCAAAACTATGCAATGCCAAGTTAATGTCTCAATTCATAAAATCATTTCCATTATGGCAGAAAATAGGGCAGTGAATTACACTCTGGGAATTTCAAAACAAATACAACCTTTCTCGGAAACTTCGTCCAGAGGAAACCGTAAGCCGGGACCCATGTAAACGTAGGCTTAAGCACTACTATTGCTATTTCACAAAAATTTCGTCCGCAAGATCGGCACCCATGTATACGCATGATTTTCGAGACTTTCACCCTGGACACTCAAGCCAACTTAGTTCAACAATATAATTCATGTTTCCCAATTTCACTATTTTTCTCAAAACAATAAACATTTTCAATGTATAAATGTGAAATAATGCTCAATGCAAATGAATAAGAAAATAGTTGTAATTCTCTTAATTCACATGTAATTTTTACAACACTCATAGCTATTGATAGCCCAAAACAGATATTTCTAAACAGGTTATATTCCATAAAGATACATTTTCCAAATTTTCAAGCGGTGAGTAATAATACATATCCAACTCTACCATCCTCATCAATACCAATCCAATTTCATAATTTCAACATCAATTTTATTATTTATACAAAACTAACATTTGAGGCATTTAGGACAAAATTCTTACTCTTTTCAAAATCAATCCCAAGTATCAAAATCATCCATTTTCACCCAACTCAACATTATTTCCAACATCAAAATCATTTCCAAGAACGTATTTGGAAAAAAAAAAAAAAAACCTCTTTTAATTTTTATCCAAAACCCTAGATTTGTTCTGAATCTTCCAAATTCGCAATATGGTTTAGAAATGACAAATATTTTAAGTTAAAACTCACAAAAAGTGTAGAAAGTATCCCTACCTCAAGCTAGAACACGAGAGAGAGAGAGAGAGAGAGAGGAAACCCGAAGACGCCAAAAACAAAATTTGCTCTGGCTAGAACAAAGCCCACGTCGAGCTCTAACTTTTTAACAAAGGCACACAGGTGAAAAGATCAACGGATCTAGGTGTATTTGAGAGAAATAGGTACGTTTTAGAGAGAGACAGTGAGAGACATTAGGGTTTTGAAATGCTTAGAGAGAGAGAAAAAGATGAAAAGTGACTTAAAATGGGCTGTTTACGAATTGATATACACATAGTTCGCTTGAGCACAGGATGTGTCGCTCAAGCGACCAGACACAATAAGTTTTATCGCTCGAGCGCAGAATACAAACTTCCAGTAGTTTTGCAGATAGAGGTCGTCGTTCGAGCGCAAGAAGCTTCGCTGGAGTGAATAATATGAACTCTCAGTGTTTTTCCAGACCTACAAAAGTACTGAAAGTTCACAAAGACCACTCAAGCGAAAGAACAAAATTTTGGGCAACAAAAGTTTGAAAAACAAGATACCAACCTGTTCCAAACGCAATCAACACATCCCAAAAGCCAAACTCAAAGAGATATAAGGGGAAATGAGATATGGATAACTATATATGACAGTGAAACCCGGATCTAAAACATCAAATGGGTCGGGTCTGAACCAAAAACACTATATTTATACATCAAATTATTAATAAAACTCAAAACAAATTAAAAATAAGAAAAATTTGTATTCATAAAAAAACTTAACAAACTTCATTTGTAATGAATTCATAACTGGAGTTCACTAATAATGTAGTACTTGCATTGTTGCAATGAGTAGAAGCATAATTCTTCCAAGCAAAAAAATATAAAATATAAAAAAAAATGAAACTAGAAAAATACAGTAATGAGTAGCCGAACAAATTAAAAATATACGGCCTTGGGTTACCGGAAATGTATCTTTTATTCGGTAGTTGGTTACCAAATATATATTTTTTGTTCGGAAATGTATTGTCGGACTATTTTATTTTGTTCGATTTCGAAACACCAAACAAAAGTTGAAGAACAGTCTAGAAAAAGAAACAAAAACATATCAAACAAATAAAAACACTCATAATTTCACTTTTTTGATGGTTCTTCACCACCGTTTCTTCATCCATTGTTTTCTTCTATGATTAAAACATTATGATTCTCATTTTTTGAAAAGAGATGTGTAAGAGAGAAGAAAAATTAAGAAAGGAAGAAGAGGAGTAGAAATTGAAGACTAAGGGGTGTAAGGAGATAATAAAATATATTTAACTTTAGTGTTTTGTCCTTAAAGGTAATTTCACGCATAGATAAAATTGGAAAAAAAATAAATCTCATATAAAGGGTGTAAAGAGATAAAGTAGTAGTGTAAGTAGAATCACTTTAAAGTAGCGTATGGATCTTCAGGCATAGAAAGTACATGATTGAATTTTCCATCCGAATGCCCTATATATAATAAGTTTTATAAATTTAATATAATAGCAGTTGATTTAATTTTATTGAAAATTTATTAGTTTTATAGATTAAAAAAATTATGTTGTTGTCTCTTTTACAATGAAATATATATTTTATCTTATTTATCTTTATATTTTTATACAATCTATATTAATTTTAAACATTTAAATCTAACAAGATTTGGTGAAAAATATCTTTCTTACTTATC
Source organism: Camellia lanceoleosa (assembly GCA_025200525.1). NCBI lineage: Eukaryota > Viridiplantae > Streptophyta > Magnoliopsida > Ericales > Theaceae > Camellia > Camellia lanceoleosa. The sequence continues at coordinate 87,789,651 of CM045764.1, read as the reverse complement.
AATTGATGAGAGGTTACAGATATTTATACTCAGTGTATTATAGCTGAGTTTGTTACAAAGCTAACTAACTAGTTAACAACGTAACTGTCTAACAATATAACTAACTCACTTTACTTCCATAACCATATCTATTAACACATGTGTGAGCTGAGGTGTATGTTGGCTGCATTCATGCCTTGAGCCGATCTTTGCGATGAGTATGGCTTCAGTCACTTGAGCTACGATCTTTGAGATGACTTGAGCCGTTGATCTTTGAGATGAGTCTTCATTCTCAATACTCTTATCATTTCCCCGCAAACTAATGGGGCTGGGAAGCACCATTAGTTTGTCTTTAAGATAATGATACTGAGAAGAAGACAGAGGCTTAGTGAAAATGTCAGCAATCTAATCAACTGAAGGAATATAAGAAAGAGAAATCTATTTAGAAGCAACTCTTTCACGAATGAAATGGCAATCTATTTCAATATGTTTTGAACGTGCATGAAAGACAGGGTTTGAAGCCAATGCCATAGCCGAGACACAGTCACACCAAAAAACAGGAGATGATGAACAAAAGATGGACAATTCTGTGAGAAGCTGTTGAAGCCAACATAACTCAGCAGCCATGTGAGCCATGGCTCTATATTCAGCTTTAGTTGAGGATCTAGAGACAGTGGCTTGCTTTTTAGCAGACCAGGAAATTAGATTTAGACCAAGGAACACACAAAAACCTGAAGTTAATCTACGATCCACATAGTCACCAGCCCAATTTGAGTCAGTGTAAGCATGAAGGACAAAAGGACCAGGTGAGAAGGAAAGCCCTTGAGATAAAGAGCCTTTAACATAACGAAGAATCCGTTTTACCACTGCAAAGTGAGCAACAGAGAGAGAGTGCATATGCTGACAAGCATGATTCACTACCAAAGCTATGTCAGGTCTGGTGATAGTTAAGTATTGTAGACCACCAACAAGACTACGATAAAGAGAAGGGTCAGAAAAGGGCAACTCAGCAGCAGGATCAGAAGAGGATTTGAGAGCCATAGGAGTGGAGCTAGACTTGCAATCCACCATGCCAGCCTTGAGCAAGAGTTCACCAGCATACTTTTCTTGTGAAAGAAAAAATCCATGGAAATGAGACTGAACTGAGATGCCTAAGAAATATGAGACAAGACCCAACTTTTTCATGGAAAAAACTTCATGCATTTGCACAAGAAGAGCATTGATGAGAGTAGAATTATTGCCAGTGAGCAATATATCATCAACATAGACAAGGATGATGACAATAGAAGATGAAGTAGTCTTGACAAACAGAGATAAATCTGAATGACTAAAAAGAAAGCCTTGGCCAAGCAAGAACTTAGAGAAAGTAGAATACTATGCTCTAGGAGCCTGCTTGAGGCCATAAAGAGCCTTGTGGAGCTTAAAGACATGAGAAGGAAACTGAGGGTCTATAAAACCTTGAGGTTGATCCATATACACTTTTTCTTCCAAGGTACCATGTAAAAAGGCATTGGAGATGTCCAATTGCTTAATAGGCCACTGGTGATGAAGAGCTAGACACAAAAGCACACGAATTGTAGGTTGTTTTGCCACTGGACAGAAGGTCTCATGGTAGTCAATACCTTCTTGTTGATGGTAGCCCTTGGTAACAAGCCAAGCTTTATAGCGAGCAATAGAGCCATCGGAGTTCTTTTTTATACGAAAAACCCATTTACAGCCAATGGAAGACTTTTGAGAAGGAAGAGGCACTAAAGACCAGGTGCCTTGATGATGGAGGGCCTGAAGTTCTTCAGTCATAGCCTGAAACCAAATAGGAGAGTGAAGAGCTAGCTTAGTAGTGGCAGGTTCTGAGTGAGAAAGATCAGGAGTGTGAGTGAGAAGAGCCTTTGTTTTTGATCTAGTGAGCATAGGATGAACATTAGAAAGAGAGTGAGAAGAAAAAGGAAGATCAATAGAAATAGATTGAATAGGAATAGAGAGAGATGTAGAAGTGGGAGCAGTTGCATTAGGCTGTATAGCAGAACTGAAAGCAATCAGTGAATAGGAGCCGAGGGAGAAGCAGAGGCATCGAAAGTACTGCAGTGGGTTGAGTAGGAGACTGAACATTAGGCTATGCAGTAGGCTGTATAGCAGAGGGAAAAGGAGCAATTGTAGATTGAGGAGCTATAGGAGCTACAAGAAACTGAGACACAGGAGAGTTGGATAGAGGAGTAGACTGAACAGTAGAGGGAATAGAGGACCAAAAGAAAGAAGAAATAGTAGGTAAAGTAAAAGGGACTACAACAGTATGAGCAAAAGGAAAATAACTCTCATTGAATAGGGCATGTCTAGAGAGAAATATTTTGCCTGTAGTGGTATCCAAGCATTTGTAACCTTTAGTAGAAGGATAATAACCCAAGAAGACACAAAGAGTGGATCTAGGTTAAAGTTTGTTGGAATTGTAAGGCCTAAGCTAAGGGAAACATTGACAACCAAAGACTTTGAGAAAAGTGTAATCTGGAATAGATTGAAACAATAACTGATAAGGAGATGAATGACCTAGAGATAGGCTAGGCATTCGGTTAATAAGAAAGACAGAAGTAGCCATGGCCTCAAACCAATACTCAAGAGGGACAGAAGACTGAGACAGCAGAGCAATGGCAGTTTGAGTGATATGTTGGTGTTTTCGTTTGGCAATACCATTCTGTTCAGGAGTATATGGACAACTAAGCTGATGAAGGATACCATGAGATGCAAGATAATCAGCCATTTTATGATTCACAAATTCACTATCATTATCCGTGCGTAAAATTTTGAGTGAAATATTAAATTGGTTTTCAATATAATTCTTGAAATGAACAAAGGTAGAGTACACTTCACTTTTAACAAATAAAGGAAAAATCCATGTAAACCTAGTGAAGTCATCTACAAACAAAAGATAGTATTGATAGCCATTTTTGGAAGCATGAAATGGTCCCCAAACATCACTGTGTACAAGAGAGAAAGGTTGTGAAACAGTTGATGTAGAAAGCTTAAAAGGAAGCTTGTGAATCTTAGCTACATTGCAAGGAGTACAAGACAAAACATCACTTTTATTTGAAAAACTAACAGGTAAATGTTTAGCTATGTGATGAGACTTTAGTGTAGAAGGACAACCCAATCTTTAATGCCAAGTATCCAAAGACACCTTTGACTGAGAAGAGGTGTGATAAGCTTGTGAGTAAGGAGTAGTGGATGAAGAAGTAAAGTGATATAAGCCATGCATATGAGGGCCTCTATGGAGCACCTATTTGGTAAGATTGTCCTAAATGATAAAAGAATTAGCATAAAAAATCACAGAACAATTATTATCTTGAGCCAACTTATGCACAGATAACAGATTTGATGAAATTTGTGGCACATGAAGCATATCTTGAAGATGGAAAAAAGTGTGTGGAGTTGGTAAAATACCCTTACCAACATGGTGAATAAGTAATGTTTGGCCATTGCCAACTGTAACCTGATCAGTCCCTTGATAGGGCTGATAAAGATGAAAATTGCTGAGATCCTTGGTAATGTGACTAGTTGCAGCAGAATCCACAAACCATGGGGTTGAAGAACTAGGTGAAGAAAATTTTGAACCAGATGAAGGTGATGAAAACTAAACTGCAGAATAAGCTGTGGATTTGGATGTGCCAGATGAGATGGAAGAATTGGTGGATGAATGATTGGGATCCATCCTGAACCAATAGTCAAGAGCAATGTGATTGTAACCTCCACAGATTTGACAAGAGGTAGAAGATCCTTGAGTGTACTGTCCATGTCCTTAAGTGTACTGTCCATGGTCTTTTTGCCTTTAGCACCTCTCATAGAGAACCTATTGTGACTGGATCTACCTCCTCTGCCTCTGTAAGAGCTACGGTCCCTATAATTTGAGCCTTTAGATCTTAAAGACTTAGAGTCTGTATTGTGTGTTATAGAATAGGCCATAGTGGAGTCAGTGTTGAGAGCAGATTTGATCTTATTCTCCATGTAAATAGACTCTGAACAGAGAAGAGAACTCAACTCTTCCATAGTGATTTGCTCAACTCTAGCATGAATTGTTGTTTTCAAAGCATCGTACTCGTCTGGTAAACCATTTAAGGTTAGAAGAACTAGGTCTTCATCATCAAGAATGGAAGAAGCAAGACTGAGTTGATTAGCTATGATTTTGATTTGTAAGAGATACTCTTCCATTGATAAACCTCTTTTGGAGATAGACTGCAACTTGTTCTTTAATTGATGGGTATGTGATCAAGATAAAGATGTGTATCTCTTCTCGAAGGCAGTCCAAACCTACAAACAATGTGGAAGATAAAGAACAGATGCAAACACAGGGGGTGACAGAGTCGTAGTGAGGAAGCTAAGCAGATGAGCATCGATAATCTTTCAATTTTCAAACTCGGGATTTGGAATAGATTTTCCTGAAGAATCCAACACTTTTGGATCTGGTAATGCAATTGATCCAGTAACAAATCCTAAGAAATTAGTAGCCCGCAGAACATTTTGGATTTGATTTTTCCAAATCAGAAAGTTAATAGAATCTAACTTGACTGTGATAAGAGAATTAAAATTTGCCAGAAGAAAACTCAGATTTGATGGTAAAGTGAATGAAGATGAGGTTGAAGATGAATACGCCATTGAAGAACCTTTTCTCGTTGGAGAAGAAAGGCTTTGATACCATAACAAGATTTGATGAAAAATATCTTTCTTACTTATCAATCGATGAGAGGTTACAGATATTTATACTCAGTGTATTATAACTGAGTTTGTTACAAAGCTAACTAACTAGTTAACAACTTAACTGTCTAACAATATAACTCACTTTACTTCCATAACCATATCTATTAACACGTGTGAGCTGAGGTGTATGTTGGCTGCATTCGTGCCTTGAGCTGTTGATGCTGCGAGTGTAGCTTGAGCTGCTGATGCTTGAGCTGCTGATGCTGAGACGAGTCTTCCTTCTCAATACTCTTATCAAAATCTTATTAAAAGTGAAATTTGTGTAATTATATCAAAACTATATAATTTGCTGTATTTTGTTTTTCAAAGTTTAAGAAAATTTAATATAATCTACCCTATAAAATAATATATTAGTCAAATGCCCCATTATGCAAATTTTAAACAAAAGAAAATTATTATTTCAGTTCTTAATATAAAATTCAAAATGCTATACCACTTTTTAGAGCCGGGTTGGCTTGTTTTGATTTTGAGCAAAAATCATCAACTGAAATATTTTTTGCTAAAAAAAAATCAATTGAATTATTTTTGTGTGGATAGAGAATTTTTTAACTTATTGTCAATCCATTCATTCTCAAAATTGATGAGTATAGACACTTTATTTTAACCGATCATTAAGACTTAAGCACTTGAAATGCTTTCTAATGATGAAAGGTATCATAATTTCATTAGAAGTGCTTGAAGTTGTTAGAGTTGTTATATTACCATTTTCATGCCAAAAACTATTTCAGTTAAAATTATTGCTTTTGGGCTCGTCTTGATGGCCTATTTTTACCTAGTAAAGGTTAGAATATGAAAATATTTATTTCACACAGAATTGCTTAACTTTACAATGCCGCTTGATTCACATCAATCCGATGTTGGATTAGAGAAGTATGTCTAAAATATGAAAGTTTGTCGGGATGTGTGATACATCCTATTTTTATATTGTTTTGCAACCGCACGTAAAAACTTTCATTGTGTGGTTGCACACACTAAGTGCGCTCACACAACCCCCCCCCCCCCCCCCCCCCAAACATGCTCAAAATTCATTTTTTGTTTGGGACTGTTTCACGATTTGGGCGGGAGGCACTGTGAGGTAGCGATGGGGGAACCCTAATGTGACCTTTTTTGACCGCCAAGGCTCTCCATACCTATAAATACACCCCTTGCCTCCCCTTTTGTTGGTTCCCAAGCTTTGGAGCAAAAATTGAAGTGTTTGAGTAAGTTTGAATTATCTTCTCTCAACCCTAACCCTCAAATCCAAAAAGAATAAACCCTACAGTAGCTCCATCAACCTAAAAGTAGATCTATAGTTTAAAGAAAGTGAATCAAAGTCAAGCCAAACCTGAGGGAAGCTTTCAAATAAGGATTTCAAGGATTTTGTTGTGTTCTTCGGTTTGATAATCAAACCAGCAAGTAATTTCTTCCTTCTCTATATTTATGTAGTCATGTTTTCAATAGTAGATAATTGTTAGGGTGTTGGCAATCATATAACATCATACAAGTTAACTATTTGCATGCTTTCGGTTTTATTATATATGTTTTAGTTGAATGTATGTGAGCAGAATGTTTAGGTTAGTTTTAGTTATAAGCATGCATATAGCCCGGTTTAAATATCATTAATATTCAGTATGTTTAATTTACTTGTTAGTTGCTTTGTTTACATCAAAATCATGTTTAGTAGCCTTAAATCGGGTTCAGGTTCATGTTGTGTGTGATTAGTCACACATTTAGGTTCATTGTATTTTATTTAATCATATCATGTATGTTGGATGCTTGGCGGTGGAATCTAGGTAAGTTTTCACTCTTTCATAACATATTGCTTGATTTTTGCATATTTTTTAAATAATGCAAGTTATGTTATTTTTTGGTGTAAAATTGAATGTTTTGGATGCTTTCATAATATTACTTAGTTTAGTTCATGTTTATGGTCGTATAACTTTAAAAGTTTTTTTTTAATGAAAAATCATTGCTTTTAGTAAAAATATGTCTTTATTAATTCATTGAATCTAACTCCGTCTCAAAACATTAGTTCTTTTGAGAAATTTAACTTTTTTCTGTAATACAATTATTGAACCTAAAAAATATTAACTTCTAAAACTACCCTTTGTTAGTACAATTATTACACTTCACAAATATTAATGTTAATAAATTTAAAATAAGAGCAAATAAGAAATTTATATTATTTTAGTCCTTAATTTTTTAAAATGAACTAATATTTTAGGACAATAAAAAATGGAATAAAAGATTAATATTTTGGGACAGAGAGAAAATGGAAGAAAATGAAATGAACTAAGTGGTGGTTATTTGTTCAAATAATAATGAGTTTTGTGGAATAATTAAATCTCATAAAATAAATTATAAGTAGCAAAATGAGGTGCATTAATTAATGACCTCCTTTTTTACGTAAGTTTCCAAATCGATATTCTTGGTTGTGACGGATTAGTGTTTAATTTTTTTAATTTCCCTTAAAAAATTAAGTAGGGACTCTTGAACTCTTGAAAGCAAGTTGGCACACATTGGGTAGAAACGCTTCTTATACCCAAAAAAATGCACGACATCACTGATGGAATTATTTTTAGATTTTAAACCAACTGTTTCACCAAATAAAAAATACAAAATAAAAAAAAGAAAAGAAAAAAAGAGTGAACATACAACACTATTTTAGTTATAAATTAAAACAATTTAAATTTATTATTAATTTCAAATCTTAAAAGAAAAATTACAATTTAATTGAATGTACGATGTTATTCAAAATTACATTTTATAAATCACATATATATTATTGAAAGTAGTGTCATGGACCTATGGTTTTTGACCCCGCTAGAAAACGTTCACCGGGTGTGGGTGGACTTGACCTCTATTTTCACGGGTTCACCTGATCAATGTTGACCCTTAGGTTTGATGGGTTGATTGGTTTCTTTTTAAATTTTTTTAACACTCCTACTACAAGTTGTCTATCATTTCATTTATTATAATTATATTAATAATAGATATAAGTAATAGATTCAATAAGCAAATACAATAACAATATATACACTAATAAAATTTTTAGTATATGATAATTATAACATTAAGGTTTAAAACATGTGACTTAATTATTGCAATTAAAGTATGAAACGCAAAGTAAAATCCGAATAAAAATTAAAGTGTAATTTACTCTTTTAACTTTATCATAGCTATGTAGTTCCAAACAATTAATGTCCAATTCAACTTATTCAAGCTTACAATCTTATTCTCAGTTAATTCAGTTACAAGAAATATTTCATCAATTAATGATGTTATCTATTGAAACTATATACTAGATAAGTTGGATTATGTAAGTTTATCAAAATTTTACAACTAGAATATGAAAGTGTAATGTTTAAATGATTTTTTTGCCATGAGGGATTGGTTTCTTTTTAGTCTCAAATTGGATTGGAGAGGTGCTATTTAGGCCCATTGAGCTCATTTTCATAATCCGAAACATTGACATTTTAGGGTTCATCAAATATATTATTCTTGAGAAAAATCAAGTCAATCGAATAATAGAAACAATGTGTTTGGATCAGTTTTGTATGAAAAAAATGAATAGTGAAAAAAATAAATATGCATACAAATTTGATCTAAACGCATAGTTTTCGTTATCCGATCGACTTAATTTTTTACAAGGTTGATATGCTTGACGAATCTTAAAATATGAATGGTTTGGATCATTGAAGTAGGGCCCAAAAATTGGCCTACTGAGTTGGATTGGACCATTCAGTTTTGTCAGATGACGGTGTCCCTTGCTATAATTTGTTGGTCATGTTTGATAACTTGACTTTTTTAATTTCTTGATTTTTAATTTTTTTATGGGGTGAAAAAAAGTTAATGTGCGTGGAATGATTATTTTAGTTGAGTAAATAATTATAAGGAAAAAAAAAAATTTATTGTTGTGTATGATATCACCTTTTGACTTTTTTTAGCTTTCTTTTTATTTGTAACCTAAAAATTGACTGCCAAACCAACTTATTATAGTTTTAAATTTTACTGTGTTTTCTCCTTGTTGAAAGTTAATTTTTGCTAAATTATAAAGTAATAAGATTAGGCCTTGTTTGGGTACCCAATATAAGTGCACTTATTTCATCTTTTTATCTTTTTTGGGTCACATCAATCAACATCTCCTTTCTACTTTTACTTATTCTAAACTTCCCAAACTTGGCCTAAATTTATATCATTTTGAGTTCTTCGAAAAAAAAATTTTCATAGCTTACTCTATGTCAATAAATTATTAATTATATATGTAATGGTAAGCATAGTAAACTTGTCAGATATTTGCAAATATATTTTTACAAAAATCTTTGGTAGCTGGAATTGAACTGTTTTGAATGACTTAAATTTGTATTTACCGGTTGACCTCCTGAATGATTGGCCAGACGATCACTCGGACGATCGGATAAAACACTTGTTTACCGCGATTGTCACCTTGTTGATGCGGTTGTCAGCATTTTGCCAAACGACCAGTAAGATGAAATTCGAGCCATTCGGGACAAGCTCAAGTTCGAGCTATGCAACATTGCTCATATTTTTAATCAGTAATCACAATTTATTCACAAACTTTATATATATTAGGATTTATTATAATTTCTATTCCTAAATTATTATCAAATTGTCTATTTAGTCCCTAAAATATTGATTTAATCCACTAAGTCTCTAAATTATATTATTAAAGTCAATTTAGTTCCTAAATTATCGATTGAATCTATCAAAAGTCCCTAAAATAATTAATTCAAACCTATTTAATCTTTAAAAGGATTACAAAAATAAAATATAAATCTAAAAGTATTATAAATTAGTAAAAGACTCTACCTAGTTAAAATTTTATTTAGAAAAATTTAAAATTTTTATTTTGACTTTAAAAAGTAGGCATCAGTTCTTCTGGTGAATTTATTTTATAAAGGTAAGTTTAATTATCTATAGCATTCTTTTTACTTATCTTCTATAATGACTACTTGCTTCCCTTTGGGAATTATATGCTGGATTTTGTTTATAATTTTTAATTGATCATCTTTATATTTTTTGTTAAGTTATTTTTATAACTTCATTAAAGTATTATTATATTCTATTATTATTTGTAGCAAAATGTTAATTTTTAAATTATCTGATTAAACTTTTTCAATATATATAATACTCGTATAATTTTTGTTCATAAGACTGGAAAACTAGAATCTAAAACTAATTTAAACACATAGTGGAACAAAACACTTTTTAAATACAAAATAAAATTTAAGATTTTTCTAAAATAAAATCTTAACCATGTAAGGTCTTTTCCTATATTATAATATTTTATGAACATATATTTTATTTTTATAATTTTTTTTTTGGGAATTACATAGGTTTGAATTAAATACTTAAGGGATTTAATAAAATTAATCAATAGTTAGGGACTAAATAGCCTTGCATTTGAACTTGATAAACTCAATCGGTAGTTTAGAAATTAAATAAATAATTTAACAATAATTTAGAGGAAGAAAGTGAAATTAACCCTATATATATATACATATATTTAAAGTCTTGTTTTTATAATTTTTGCATAGGACCTCAAAAATCTTAGGCCCTACCTTGGCTCCCTTTCCCTTATTTACATCGGTTATTATCCCTTTGTTTTTTTTTTTCACCAATCGTTACTCCACCCTCCTTCTCTACCCATATCTCAACTTCGTTTAGTGATAGTGACGGTAGTAAAAGTCTATTATCTTTTCATATTATCATTTCAATCGTTCCGCTTTTTCATCCATATTAAAATTTATTCCTTTTTGAACACATGTCACCACAACCCCTCACCTTTTCCAACATCTTGTTGTCACAATCTCCCTTTCTCACTTGGTCATTGCTCACTCTCTACTTGTCGTAACACATAACCTCCCACATAAGAGGAGTCAACACACAATGCATTTGGAAATTAAAAAAAATATATATATATATATAAACATCATTTCAAAAATTGAGGATCCAATATAGGATACGTTTAGAAATAAAAAGAAAAAGCATAAATGTTATGTCTAAAAATGTTATTATAAAATTTTAACCAATGTCGCCTCGTTCGGAAATATATAATTTTAACAAAAAAATTATTAAAAAATAAAAAATATTTCAAAGTACACACAAAAAAGAAAAAATTATTATTTTCATTTACTCTACTTTTTGTAAATTTTCTTTTTATATATAAAAAATGAAAAATTTTTTTTAAAAAAAAATCACTTAAAAAAAAAATTTACTTCTCAAAGGAACCCTAAACAAAATAAATTTTAGTTATTTTTTTAGATGTAATCCGAAAAAGACAAATTGTGAAGCTTAAAATCTAGACAACTACAGATTCCAGAGTGAGTACGCAGTACGCGAATCCCGCATTCACAGAGAGAGAGAGAGAGAGAGAGAGATGGCAGAGAGAGAAGAAAAGGTCGAAAGCACCGAGATTGTTGTGAGCAGTGATGGCGAAGTGCGAAGAAACAATAATCCCAACCCCATTTTCTCTTTCTTTCAGAAGCTTCAGTTGTTCATATTCCCTTCTCCATTGAAGCGAGACGACTCAAAATCAAAGTCTGTTGTTGTCTCGTCGGAGCAACCAATGAGCACAATCGGTGATGAATCCGTGAAAGAGGAGGTTAAGCCTGTCGCAGTGAAGGTTCCGAACCCTTGCCCCGACATGCCTTCGTTGAAGCTCCAAGCCGACGAATGTGACCAGAACACCAACCCTATTGTTCTCTGGCAGGTGCTGACTGTATTATGAAATTCAAACCCTTGTCAATTTTCAAATTGGCTTTTTGAGTTTTATTTGTCTCTTACTTCGTGCATATTCATGAATTTGTTGTTTGTTTACTGAGAAATTCATCCAAGTTAGAGGAAAAGATGTGGGTATTTATTTCTTTTATTATAGGGAAAGAAGAAGAAGATAGAAAGAAAGAAAGATACTCTAGGTCATGGATTGAGATTCATCACTTATTTGTGAGATAGGAAAAAAGATTTGATACCCACAATTTAAGTCCCACAAATCTACTCACAATGACATAGCAAGCTATGTGTCATAACTCCCTTGTGGGTGAATTGTGGGACTTAAATTGTGATCTCTAGCATTTCTGGATAGTTTGGTGAAATTCGGATTCAGATTGGAGTATGCGCAAAACTGGGATAGACTTTGGCTGTTAATTGACAATACTTTGACCAAACTTGGGTTTGGGCCGGATTCAGAAATTAGTTAAATACGTCAAGTAAATTGAATATTTGTTCGAGATTTAGTGAAAGAATCTCAAATTTGGATGAATCATAAGAACCTAAGTCGGCGACAAACAGAAGGGCGAATAATGTTTTGGTTTTATTAGTAGAGGTTTCAATAATGTTTCTAAATTTTCCGTTGTTTTGGTCATATTCTCGCTGACCAGACTACTATATTAGGAAGAAAATATCAAATATATGAAGTTTTCATTATTGGGATGCTTCTGGAAAGATTTCAGATTAGCGATAGTCTCAAGATTTTGATTTTATTGATGTTCAATTGTGCAAAAGAATTTACAGAATCTAAACCACCCATTTATATTGCAAAGCTAAGAAGTACGAACACATGACACAACACGGACACGACACAGACACGCGGACATGGAAATTTATAAAAGGAAGAAGCAAGACACGACATGCCTGGGACACGTGCAAAAAATATAATTTTATTTATTTAATGCATGTCATATTTTTTAATGTTATATATTTGTTTTACATCAAATATTTAATCTCATCAAATTCATCAATTTGGGTATGCTATTCCTGTAAAAATTTATTTAAAAAAATAAATAAATAAGACACAAGGTGGATGCATGTCGAACATCGGTATGTGACCTGTACAGAGTTAAATGCGCTTCATAGTTGTAAAGATTGTACTTAAAATTTTATGCCTGTCTGTAACAGCTTCTTGGAGGAGGGTATACTTGTTATTTATAGGGTGTAACAAAGTGTTTCATTCCACGTGTAAGAAAAAATTTGGGAAAGAAAAATTTAAGGTGAGCTATATATTTGTCTTTAAAAGAGTGGCCTCCATCTCATAAAAAAAAGGTAGCAATAATAATGATAAGTTGTGCTACTCCAAAAATAAATAAATGAATGAGATGTATGAGAGGGTTGCCAAAGTAGAGTAATAGAAGAATGGTATTCAAGATTAGAGACAGCAGGTATTTGGTATTGAACAGTGTTACATGGACTCTTCCATGCACCCAATATCCCCATGTCCACCAAATATTATAAAGGTAAGGGTGTGGGATATGTGTCTAACCCCTACACTCGAATTAAATACTTGGATTCTCTAATTTCTTATGATGTTTAAAGAAGTAGAAACTTACATTTGATGGTAAAGAAAAATTCTAACCTCTAACGTGGGTGGGGGATAGAAATATATTTTGCCTAAATCTCATTTAATTTCAAGTACATTCTTAAATAACAGGGCTAATTACAATTACCTCTTTTGATGGTCTGACAACTATTGAGACTTCCCATGTGGTTTATGAAATTACCCTCCCCTGTTAGAGTTGTCCCTTAGACGGTGTTAATTGTGAAACTAAAATGACTGAAATAAAATTTTGAGAAAGATAAGAATGCCCTCATTAACATAGTGCCAATGCCACATACAATTCCATCTTCACAAGCCAACCCCTTCTCTCTAAACCTCTTTTTATGCCATTGTCACCACCCTTATAAAACCCTCTACAACAATAGGTCCACCACCCAGTGGTTACATCCACCAGGCATCACTACCCCGTGAGCTACCTCCATCGAATAACCCTTTGCCCCACAAAAAGGAAAGGTGTTGGTACCGAGTAACGTCAGCTGTGGACCATCTCGTGAGCTGCCACCATCCTACAACCCCTTCCCTGCCACCCTTCTGAACAACCACCAGTGAACAAACCTTATACCACCACCTCGTGAGCCACCAGATTAAATGCTGCCCAGATGAAGATCTTGATGATAAAAGCAAGCATAGAAGTTTCTAGAATCAGGCCATCCAAGTAAAAAATTTAAACCAAAATCTCCTAATTTGCAGCAACAAGGGGATGCATTTTCTATACAATTGGAAGTCAATATGAGCATCCATGTTAACCCCCATTGCTGTGTGTTTATATGTACATATATATGTATGTGTGTGTATTAATTTTCAGTAACCCCTGTTGTCCATTGATGTGTTTTTATATGTATATTTAGTAAATACATATATATAGTGTATATATATGTGTATTAATGTCTTTACCAATTAAATCTATATATGAATTTCTTCACTAATTGCATCCTCCGTTTAATAGAGGTGGGTTTGTGATTCCAGTGGTTATGTAGACATTTGGATTCAAGCACTGGTTTGATATGTTTTTACATAAAAATTTGTTGAAATGCATTTGTTCAATTTTGAGAATAGTCAGAGATTGGGGTGGAATTGAGGCTGCAGTAAGGGTGGATTGGGGATGGAGTGAAGATCAACAAGAATCAACCCCGATTCATCTAAGAATAGTGATATACAGACTGAGAATTTATACACAGAACTCATAATGATTTGGTTGGGTTTTGAGCCACTGGCACATCATTCTGGTACAAAATTCTGTATAAAATTTTTGGTAGAATTAATTGTGAAGCTACTTGGTCTTTTCAAGCGATGGCTCAAGGTGATTCTGCTAAGGTTACTGCAGTATCTTTGTGGATGGTGTCAAAAGTTTTTTGTTGGTGGAGTTGCATGAATTAATGAATCTTACATTCTCCTTTCCGTCCTCATTTCTCTCTTTAAATTACCTTGAACTGAGAAGAGAATATTGTTCGCCTCTGATACCAGGACAACAATGTAAAATTCAAGAAAACTCTAGGCTCAATAATTGTTGTGTCAGTCAATTGCAAACATGGACCAGACATGCATGCAGATTATTTAAACCAACTCTTTTCTTATCCTTCTCCTTATTTTGTTTGTGTTTATTTTTGTTATTATTCATTTTGTTTTGTTTATTTATTTTCGGGGCAATAAAGACAGATTTCTATTTGTATCTGTTTTGGCTGCTTTCAGGTGTATGCCATTGGAGGGTTCTTTATTTTAAGGTGGGTGTTGGCAAGATGGAAAGAGAGGATGGCCAAAAAGAAGTTGGCTGATGAAGAGACGTCTGATGATGAAGAGTCACATGATGAAGTTTCAGCTGATGAGTAGTCCTTGGGTTATAATGGGGGTAAACTTACCGTGTGGCATTTTGTTGTGCTTCCCAACTCTTTTTGAATGTATACTTCTCCTAGTTTGTGGACTAAGACCACCTTTATTTTGTTGTATATTGGTGGCAGACACTTTTGTTTCAGCTTTGATAGCCTTTGAGCTTTTCAATGGTTTTACAGGTTTGCTTCTCAGCTGATGAATTTGCTTCTGTGTTACATGTTTTACAGTTTTGTCAATTAAAAAGGTTAAGGATAGGTTTGCTTGACAAGCCGTAAAAAGAATCAAATTAGGAGAGTAATTTTGGGGATTATGTAATACCTTATATAGGAGTATAATCAAATTTAGAGTATCTGATTTGCCATGCACTAATATGTATATATATTTGATTGGCAAAAGTTAGTTGTTAGATTAGCATCTATGAGAATTAGCTTTTGCAAAGGGCCAAGTGTTTGCCTCCTTAATTCAACTCTCTCAAGAGAGAGTTGAACTCAAGACCTCTCCTTAGGGACTAAATCCTTAGGAAAGTCATGGTGGCCAACTAAGCTAATGGTGGACAAATAAGCTAGGCCTAGTTGGTTTTGCTATGCACTAATATAATACCTTATTTTCAATTGAATAAAAAAGAAAATATGATTTGTCTAAAACAGTCCACAATGTGATTAGATATGCCTCTTAACCTGGGGCATATGTACAAAAGAAAAACAAAATTTTATGGAAGGTAGGTACTTTCATAAATTATAGTTGAAACTGTTAGTCATTAACTTTCTCTAGAGATGAATGGTATAGGTGAGAGGATTTCCTGGATTGAATTGAGATCATAAGATTAAATACTTATTGAAAATTAAGGTAAAGAAAACACATGTCCAAAGATCCTACATGATCTCATATGATCCTACTTGTGATCCTACATTTGTGTCTCATTTTGCGATGTTAGCGTAGCTGGAGTCGAGGACTTCATGGTGGCGGCAATTTCTTTAGCTTTTCTTTGTACTATTTCTTTTGCCCGTTATTAGCATTTGTAAACATCTCAGAACTCCGTTAATGAGATAAAATCCTAATGACAAATAATCATATTGAAAATCTAAGTAAAAGTCCATTTTATTTTGCATTACACAGAATCTATTTTATTAAAACAATAATGTTTGCCATCAAAGAAACAGCCTTCTTTCATATTCAAATCTTTTTATGAGTGAAATATTTTTTTTTTCCCTACAGAAGTTCAAATCTCGTTGTTTCTTCAACAATTTTTGATCACTAGTGGTGAACCTTCAAAAAAGATATTGGAACCCAGATTTCAATATCCAAAATGCAAGCCATCTTCTGAGACCTATGCACCAAACAGTCCTGTCTAGGATTATCTGATTGGGAAATACAACGTTCAATGGCCTTGCTAAAGCGGCTATGTACATTATATATGGAAGAGAAAAAGAAATGCTGGATAGTATCTGAATAATTATAGAGGGCATTAGAACTATATTGCGAGAAATTGATCAAAGTTCAGGTCAGAGGTAGATAGAATGTACTCTCTTGGAGGCATAAAAGAGAATCGATCAAATATAGTTGCTTTGATTGCGGCTGATGTGGTTGGGTTCTAAGTGTCTTGTCTATATGTAAACCAAATACGTTTAAAATCTTGCAAAATATAAAAGAAAATAAAGCGAAGAGGTTCTCCTTTTTGTGCTGGAGGGAATTCCTCCTCTTGGACGGTGAGAAAAATAAGAGAGAACAATGAAGAGAAAGCGGGAGGAAAGAAGGAGAAGAGAGACTTAATTCAAGGTTATGAATTGTGATTTTGGATTATATTATTGTAATTAATCGGAAACGAAATTCTTTAAATCTTTTAGTATTAAGAATTGGTAATATTTGAGCTTGTTTATGTTAGAAAGATGTGAAAGAAACCCTTACTTCATTGTGATAAATCTTGGTAGAATGTTTGAATTGAAGGTATATGTGAAAAGTTAAGCATATGATAATAAGTCTAAGAATGCCAAGAATGAGAAGAAAATTCCTTTGAAATTCACTTGGTAATAGAACAAGTTTTTCCTTCCTCGAGTGAACCATCAAACAAATGCTTTAGGCGTTGAATGAGCATCCTTTGATCAACCGTCTGGCAATAGCTTCTAGTAGTGACTGATGTTAGGCACGATGAGTATCCTGCTTGATTGACTGAGGTTGCTCTAGCTCTACCTCGCGCTGACTTCTTAAAGTGACTGAGGTTGGGCAGAATGAGTATCCCACTTTTCTGATTACATATCACAAGCTTTTGGCTTTACATAATCGAGACAAGGTAACACCTGATGTAGTTGTTGCCAAAGATAGGAGTGGGAAGTACAAGCCGATTTCTGCCACTATTATTGTTATTCCGAAAAATCAACAGGGCAGATGGATCATCTATGTCAAGGTTAGAGTCTACAATGATCTATCTGCCTTGTTGCGTTTTTGGGATTACCACGATAGTAGTATAAATTGTCTAGTATTGCATACTCTCGTCTTTGGCAACGACTGCATTAGGTGTTACCCTGCCTCGATTGTGTAAAGCCAGAAGGGTGCGGTCTGCAACTGCAAACCAAGTGGGATACCCATCTTCATGCCCAACCTCAGTTGCATCAAAAAGTCTGCATAAATTTTGGATCTTTTGGGGGAACATCTTTGTCACTACAAATCTAAAACAACAACCAATAAGGCAACAACCTTGACACTGCAATTGTTTCTTAAATACTCAGATAAACCACTGATCCATTTCGGTTATGTTTTCTTCTGTATTTTAGGGGTCAATATTGAATACTTTGAATAAGTAAAATTTATTTTGTGGTAATGAAGTCAGTGTTTTGGGGGATTGCTAAGTTAGTCTCAATATACTAAAAATTAGGAGTTAATGAGTATTGGACTGTTGAAGCATTTGTACTTTATAATGGTTTAATCATAATATTATTGTCACTTTTTATTTTATTTTATTTTTTTTGTATTTTCAATAAAATATGATAAATTTTTTTTTTTTTTTGGTTAAATATTAACAATATATACTCTTAAATTATATTAAAGTTAAACTATAATCAATCTATTGAAGTATGTTATTCATTTATTTCATTCAAAACCCTGTAATATTTTTCAATTACAAAAGGTAACTAAACGAGTATAAATCAATTTAGTTATTTAAAATACAAATGAAATTTAAATTATCTTGCACATACTTATGTATCAATTGTGATTTTTTTGAAACTCCTTGAAAAAGAAGTAAGCATTAATTCATAGAACATGTACACTATGATTCGATTGGGATGCCATTCAAACACGAGACTTTTCTTTTGGGGTCGTGTGAATGTTAAGGGTCAGGCTAATAATCTGTCCAAACTTGATATTTTTCTACAAAAAATCCTAAACCCAAGTCCAATCCGAGTTCAATTTATAGAGTTACAGAATTTTGAGTTGAGTTGAGTTGTTTTTAAACAAAGTTGGTTGGGTGGTTCATTATTGATCACTTAACTAAATTTAACATTGGACATAGAGGGAGTGCTCTTTAACATCATTCATAATTTCACATATCTGTTAGCAAAAATTTTGTTAAGGTCAATCGACAGACAAAACTTAGTTTTAACAAAATAATAATAGATTAAGCTTGTGGTTGAGTTTTATGTCTTAAACAAATTAATGACTTCTTTGGAGGAAAATAAATGAAGAGAAATATAGAAAAAGATAGCTCAATTGGTATTAAACTGATAAAATTATGACTTGTTATAAGGTACATAAACTTAAACAAGAATAAAAAAAATAGTAAAATCACCAATCAACAAAGAGTAATAGTAATAAGATATAGCCGACTACTTCTAGATGCTAAGTGACTACTCCTAGATAGAAACTACTCATAGAATTCACGTTTATATGAGTTGAGCTGTGTGTCTTGCTTGTATCTCTCTTGGCTTATTTATAGGCTCTACCACATGAGAAAGAGAGAGAGAGAGAGAGAGAGAGGGGTGATCAAAACCCAAGATTTCCCCAATTGGTAATTGCAGATTTGGTGCTTTGACCTGGTCTTGATTCTAGAACCTGACTTTCAAATGACTACAGTAGCTAAGTCTTTTGACTCTCCATTTAATATGTCATCACGTCACGTCATTAATACACCTGTCATGCCATGTCAGCATGTTTGTTGACATGGATAATAATAATAATAATAGCAAATGTAGCCAACGTTATTTTTTAAAAGTAGTCTAGTCTCATTCGACGGACTATAATTGAACTTTGCCATAATCAACAAACCACAATCGATAGAAAAGTAAATTATGGTGTCAACAACATCATATTGTCCTCCACCCTCTTCATTTCTTATGTTGTTCTCAACATTACATATATTTACATGTTAGCAAACAAACGATAGGTTTTTGCATCAAGAACAATTTGTCGCATCGATGCCACTGCTCCGACCAATGATAACACTGTGGAGATCACTGCGATGAATGTGTTTCCCCAAAATATTATGCTTTTCTTGGAGGGTTTGAATGTCACATTGTAGAAAATCATAGGTAGAATGAAATCTAAAGGAATGCATCCGAATGCCCCAAATAACGCCATGATGTCACCAAAGAAAGGTAACATGGCGGCCAAAAGTGTGGCAATGACAATGGACAATGACCTAAAAATCAACCGTGGCACGACATTGCGAATGGAGAATTGATCCTTTTTTGGATCTGCAAACTTGCGCTCGATCACTACGTTTGTTGGTTGCAAGTACGTCTGTATTTTTTTTTATTGGCAAAAAAAATATAAATAAATTATTAAATCAAAAAAATGATGAAGTATATTGAGATAATAAGGATGAAGGAGAAAAAAAAAAAATCAAGGGCAGAAGGAATATCCCAACTAATATAGTTTGTATTGACCATGCACTTGGTGGAAACAACATGCATACACATATATATGGGAAATTTTATTATGCATATTCTATAAAAGGGGTGTACTATATGCACCTCTAGTTATTTTATTTTATTTTTTAGTTATAATATTATTTTAGTTTTGACTCATAAATTTTTTGGTTATGCCTCAAGTAGTATTTAGTTATGACTTTTTTTTTAGTTACGATTTAGAAAATATGGAGTTATGCTATTTTATTCTTTAGTTATAAAGTGCATATGATACACACCTTTTGAGTGGTGTTTACCATAGATTTTGCCTATATATACATAGTGAGAGACTATGCCGTAGCTAGTCAATTTTTGGGTGAAATTTAGTGATTTTATTTTTCTAAGTAGTGACAAATTATCTTGGTAGTTTTTATATTTTGATTTTGATTTTTAATTAACTTGATTTTGATTCTGAATTTTAAATTTCATATCAAATTAATCCAATTGATAACCTCTGTTAGAATTTTGGACAAAAAATAGGCATGTGGACAACATATATTGTGTTTTGAGAACAAGATGGTCAATTTACTAATATCTCATCTAACTTGGTGAGTTACTCATAGGTCACATGTGTCATCCATGTATGTATTATTTATTTATTTATTTTTGGTCAAAAATGCCGTCGAATGTTTTCGATTTGACCAAATTAACACAAAATTCAAAGTTAATATTGATTGAGTCAATTAAACCCGCATAAACCAAAATGATACAAAATATAAGGACAAGATAATATTAATGTAATTTGCCCAATAATTTAATTAAGCTCACCATTAGATAGGTTTTATATATCAGTAATAATTGGAGTAGGGTATTACCAGAACAACAGCTATCACTTGCAAGAGAGTGAATACATTGGTCATCAAAAGAAACCCCCTAGGCACCAAAGGCTTCCCATCAAGCATAAAATTTTGAAGAATTGATCCTTGAGACTGATTTCCAAATGCCCAATAACCGGATATGGCGACGCTGAAAAATGTTGAGATCACAACAGCGTAACATACCAAAAGTCCTTTGAACATTTTCCCAGTCACTGGGGCTACTATCGTCGCCTACAAAATTTCATATCCACATTTGAATGCAAAATGTAAAATTCATAGGTTTTTTTTTTTTTTTAAAAAAATAAAAAATAAAAAAACTTGGAAAACCTGTATTTCGGGAATAATTCCATTGCCATATGTAGTTGCAATGATTGAAATAGCATTAAAAACACCAAAAATGCGATTAATGCCAACTCCAGTTACAGAATAGTCCTTCACGGGTGCTTTTTTGGAGTATCCTGCAAAATAGTGACTCAATATAAAGTAAGAAAAACGGATTAATTGTGAAGAAAATTCTCACGCTTGATGGTAATTGTGATTTAATTAATTAATTACCAATGTATATAGCACCAGCTGTGGTGCAAGCACTGTAAGCAAGACATAGTACTAAGGAGATGAGGTTGATGTGCCTTAAGGAGTGGAAAGATGGCATTTGTGCCAATATAAGCATTGGGGCTCCAAAAATTACCACAAAGTGGTAGAGTTGTAAATTCCCATTTGGCTTCGAGAGCAAGTAAATAAACTGCAAAAAAATCAAAATGAATTATAAATAACTATTTCACATCAATATTAAAAGAATTGATATTGAACCTAAAAAATAACATATGTTACTTTTATCCGTATTTTTCATTAATTTTTTTTTAACAATTGTAATTAATTGAACTAAATTGAGACAAAGTTATAAATTCAAAACAAAAATAGAGCCAATTAAAATTATAAAGACCGAGATGGTACAAAAACCAAATACAGACACAACTGAACTGACATAATTTGCCTAAAATATTTCTATTTTATTTTTTTATAATTCAAGAACAACGAGGTGATTATTTTTTTGGTATAATTTTGTAATTCAATGAAGTGATTACTGATAATCTATCAATTTAAATTTTTGTAAGAAATAATCTTCCTAATGAAGTTTACAAGTTGGGTGATTTGAATTACCGAGATCAACTGAACTTAAAGAAAAATGCATGGTCCAAACTGGTAAGTAACTAACCTTGAGGCTCTGGCCTCCAAGAAGTATACAAGCAATAACTGCACCATAGCATATTCCCAATTGAAGTGGTCCCACAAAATACTTGCCCCATCCAGGTCCTGTCCAATTCAAACATTCAAAGTTTTGGAAAAACATGCAGTACTGAAGTTAAATATATGATTGGTATAAAAAATATAAATCTGTTTAGGTTTAACCAATTTAAAGGTGGCTCAAATCTGATATTGGCACATCCCACAACCATAGGGGGTATACATAAAAATATTTATGGATGCAACATAAAAATATAGGAGGCGGCTTCCATCTAATTTAGTAATTTATTGAATTAGAGGGTGTAGTTTAAACCGTCCAAATTTTAGTCTCTCAAATAAATCATTTCAGATTGATAGTATATTGGTAGTCACATTTTTTTATTGTATTTGTTTTTGAAAAAAATAAACAGTTTGTCCTCGATGTCATATTGACCATTCATTTAAAAACAAAAGATATGATTCAAATATGTGGTTACTGATATGTGATTAATTTGAGTTTTTATATGAATAAACTGTATAAGAAGTACTAAAATTTGAACAGTCTGAATCACCGAATTGAACCCTAAAAAGTACTAAATTGGATCTTCCAATTCAAAATAGTAAACTGAAAGGAAGCCTTCTTACGCAATGTCTCAAGAAACATACCTAAAATGTCATGGGCCATGTCCCGGAAACGCAACTGACGTTTCCCAAGCTGATCGTGGTGGTCTAGAACCAGAGAGAGAAGATTGTAAGAGTAGAAGGTGACAAGAGCTACCATGGTCAAGCACACAACTCCACCAACCCAACCCAACAACACAAATGCAAAGGGAAGGCTCAGTAGCGCCGGCCCAACTATTGCCGTCGTCAAGTGGTAACCACAGTGCAACCATGACCCTACAGATGGAACATATATGGAATATTGTTGCTAGGTAAATTTACTTAGGTACCCACATTAAAAATATTCACTTACAAATATACATATCTGTAAATGCATCTTAATTAAGGCCATATATGTGCATATATTTTCCTCAATTTGTTTATAAATTAACTTAAATAATAGGAAAATTTGTTGACAAGTCCATTTGTAGGAGGGTGTATGGCATTAGGTCTATGAATTGTTTTGTTTTGATTATAAGAAATATAAATTATTGTTTTGAAGGATAATTGTCGCCAGTCTTTGGAAAATTGATTGGAAAAGTAGCCGGACATGAGTAGTGGTGATATAGACAGATAAATAGTTAGATGGATAAATAGGTGGATAGATAAATGTATATAGACAAATAAGTGACATTGGACAAATAAGTGAAATAGTAAGCAAATAAACAAATAGATAAAAGTAATATTTGTCTTTCAAATTATTATTGCATAAAAAAAAATTCAAAATTGAATTTATAGCTTGCCTGCCTTAAATAGTATGGATACAAATATATATATATATATTCAAAATATCAAAATCCTTTTACATAAATCTCAACATTTGATGAATTTGATATTCTCCATCTTCACAATCTTTTGCTCAAACTCAAAAATTGGGTTCGACTCCCATTCATTTTTTTTTTTTTTTCTTGACCAGTAAAAAAAAAAGACTTTATTAATGAAAACAACATATTTACATATGAGAAATACATCAATAAAAAGGAGGGAGTGCTACAAGCATCATAGTAGATCTTTCAATCCCAACTAAGTTGGCACAAAAGAGCATACACAATCATGTGCTAGCACTAGCCTTCCAGTTGGTGAGAAACCAACAAGGTGCAAAGAAAACACCTACTCCAAACCAATCCTACTGCAGGACACACCATTCACCAGCCCAACCAGAACTCTAATGTGTTATGTTCCTTACTGTAAATTGTCCACCAAATTGAGTACAGACACTCACTTGAATGAGCTTTAAAACATAAGGCAACCCTTATCTTTATCAGTTCACACAACTCCTCCATCATAGGTTGTTTTCCATTAAAAACAGTCATTCCTCATCCTCCAAATGGACCAACAAGTAGCCAATGGGATAGCATCCCAGATTTTGTTTTCAAATTTCCTCCATTTGAAACATCTCCACCAGTCCAACAATCCTTCAACATTTTGAGGGGTTGCCCATTGCAGACTCCATCAACTCAGTAGATTTGTCCAAATTTTCCAAATAACATGGTTTAAGGTTTCCATCTCACCATTACAGAACACACAATTAGACCTAGCATCATGACTTAAAATCCCAATTCTTTGGCTCCCATTCATACTCTAATCTAATCCTCTATACTTCTTCATAATAATACTGTCACTTTCAAAAGTCACATGTATTAAAGTAGATTCAAAGACTCCACAATTATTCACCTCGACTAAAAAGCATTCAGAGGATACATAAAAATTAGAAAATAAAAAATAAAAAAAATTGCAAAGTTCCACTCCAATCCTTCCTCATCTTATCTTATTCTATACAAGTCAAACATACCTCGGGATTTAAGGACAAACAGAACTCCAGCATCGAGTTCTTTGGGCAGGTTGATGCCGTTTTCTCCATATGTTTCCCGTACATCCCCAGAGTTCGGTGCCACACTCACCATCTCTCTCTCTCTCTCTCTCTCTCTCTCTCTCACACACAAAGAGTGGTGAGTCTAAGATACTGGTTTGGTTTGGATGCAAAGGAAAGGTTCAAATTAAGTAGGGTGGGGGATAGTATCCTCAGTAGCACAGTCATCTATGGCATCCGTATTCAAGTCAAACCTCATTATTCAACTGGTAGCTAAACATTTTCACATGCTGGAGTATATAACAAAGAAACCCATGTCAAGACAAAAAGCAAAAGCATTTTTTAATGTTTAGTAGAAAACTCTTTTGACTTCTATTGAGAAAATCAATGAAATTTTTTTTAAAATATTTATAATTTAGTGATAAATTTTATTAATATTAATAATTAAAGTCATTAATTTTATAATATTTTTTTTTTGAAAGGGCACCGGATTATAATTTTTTCAAAATAAATTATTCTGCTATCATTTTTTTATTTCTGTTTTTTAACAAACTGATGTAAGAAATAATCAGTGTGTTTTGTTTCAGTTTTCTGAATTTAATTTTTTGAAAACTGAGTACTTTTTTTCGAATTTTTTTATTTTTAGTGAATATCTTTTAAATTTTAAGTAATTTTTTTTTATTTTTTTAGATGCACCTTACTTAGAGGTATCTAAATAGTAAAATATTTGTGAAACAATATTTTAAAAAATTAATAAATACATAAAAATACGAAAAATGTATTGAATTTTTGCATTTTTTAAAAATATTTTTTTGGTATTTAGTGTATTTTTTAAAGATTGTTTTCACAAATATTATACTTTTTAAATGTATTTATGTTAGATGTGTCTAAAAATTTAAAAAATTTGCTTAAAATATTAAAAAAATCATTGAAAATATTAAAATACGGAAAATAAAAAAGTAAGAATTTTCTGAAAACTATAACCAAACAAGCTGATAATAATGCTTCAATTTTTTAAAAAATGAGTTTTTTTGTTTTTTGTATTTTTTTAGTAAATTTTTTAAAATATTTTAAACATTTTTTTTTTTATACTTTTTATTAGATGCACCTAACTAAGATGTACCTAAAAAGTAAAATATTTATAAAAAAAAATATTTTAAAAAATCAATAAATACACAAGAATACAAAAATGTACTGAATTTTTATTTTTAATTTTTTTTTTTTCATTTTTGATATTTATTAAAGTTTTTAAAGTTTTTTTTCACAAATATTATACTTTTTAATTGTATTTATATTAAGTGTATCTAAAAAGTAAAAAATTTACTTAAAATATTAAAAAAAAAAATCACTAAAAACAAGGAAAAAAATTAATTTTTAGAAAATTGAATTCAAAAAATTAGAACTAAACCAGCTAAGATAAAATTTTGAAATATGAAATGAATTTTGATTTACTAGTATAGGCGTGAGCAAAAAATAGAAAATATCACAAATCAATTCGATTCATATTAAATCGCACAGTTTGATTTGATTCTTGATTTTATAGTTAGAGCTAATTGCAAATAGTTTGGGCACTTACAAAATAATTGTACTATATATGAGAATTTTTTTTGGTGCAACATTGACACACATGAAGAACTTACATGAAGCACATGAATAAACTCGCACCATGCACAGAAAAGACTTGTACCATCATAAAATGAATAAACAATTTGGAATCAAACCAGACCATTTAAAAATATATATATATATATATATATATAATTTGTTACTTATTGTAAATACTCAAATATCTTATTTATATATATATATATAAGGTGTAATCCTCTATTTGGATAGTAGACGAACTAGTTTTAGACAATAATATATATAAATTGTGGGAGCTAGAAAAAAAAATATATCAGTTTATTGGGCTAACTCAAATAAGGCCTACCAAGGGGGCCAACTGTTGAGCTTATTCGGCCCACTCCCCATTTATAAAAGAAAGGCACTCATGGAATGTAAGGGGATCTCTCTCTGCTCCACACAGCACACAAGCACTCTTTATTTTTATATATTCATTCTTTCAATCAAATGATTAACTTTACTATCGAAGTGTCTCTAGGCGGCAATCCCGGTTGGGTGGCACCAATCATGCTCATTTTTGCAGATATACAGGGACAAAGTTTATCTCTTCGTTAGATCTCTACAATCCATGTGAGAGGATATTTCATGATCTCACATAAAACAATTCTTAAACTGTGAATTATATTTTGTGATTATGTTGCTAATGATAACAAGATTTTTAAAAATTGGAATGCCAAACTAAATCAAACAACGTTTTATTAATAAAATCTAGTTTGATTCCAAGACTTTTATGATTTGATTTGGTCCTATATTTTATGGAACCATAGTTAATGATTCAGTCCTAAATTGAATCAATCCAGACCATGCTCACACTTAATATAATAGGTGCACATCAATTCAAAAAAAAAAATAAAAATGTAAAATATATCTGTTTATATTACACTCACTACGCCAAAATACTATTAACGACACGACATTGTTAATAGTATCTTTAACGGCGGTTTTCGTTACCGCCATTAACAAAACAGCCGGTAATGACCTTTTAACGGCGATAATGAAACCGCCATTAAAAAACCGCCGCTAAAGCCATTTTTAAACGGCGGTAATGAAACTGCCGCTAAAGCCCTCTCATTACCGCCATTATGACGGCGGTCTTTGTCGCCGGAGCTCCGGTGAGTGGTGACCACGCGCGGCTAGGGTTGAACATGACCATCTACAATAAAGTAAAAGTAATGTTTAAATATTTATTTAGGAAATATATTTCATGAAGAATGGCTATGGTAAAGTGGTTGGGGTGGGTGGATGAGAGGTTGAGGGTTCAAGACTTGGGGAGTGCAAAAAGAAAGAATTATTTTTTGAAAAAGTTGAACCTATTTACGGCGGTAAAGAACCGCCGTTTTTTATCCGATATGACCGCTATTTTTGATCGACTTTTAACGACAGTAATTTACCTTTTTATGACGGTTGTATTTTTTTCAACACGGGTATAAACGGCGGTAACGAAACCGCCGTTAAAGACTTTAACGGCGGTAAAAAACCGCCGCTAAAGCCCAATTTTAGCGTAGTGACTATTTATTGAGAAAATGCTTCGAGCAAAATACATGTAATAAATGTGTAAATCCTTTTTGAATAATGATATTCATGAAATCTTTTTTATAAAATCCTTTACCAAATAATGTGTGTTGGTGTTGTTGAAATTAAAAGGCATGTCGATTTGGGTGTGACACATAACACATATGTTAAATTAATAGGATTAATTATAAAAATAAAAATAAAAAATTCTTAAGGTTTTGTGCATTTTTTATTTTAAATTTAAGTATTTCAATTTTGACAAATTAAAGTTGAGTTTCATCCGTGTTTTAATTTACCCCCTTCGTCCGTCTTCATCTGTGTAAGGTAACAGAGAAGGTTTAAAATAAAAAATACTAGAATTTAAAGTGAAAAAATGTAAAATCTTGGGGATTATTTTGTAATTAACCATTTTTTGTTTTTAGTGATTTTAATTTTAAAAAATGGTTAATTACACAAAAAACTCCAACCTTTTCATGAATTTTTTACTTTAAACCCCTTTGGTTACCTTACACAAACGGAGATAAACGGAGGAGGAGACAAATTGAAACATTGATGGAACTTCAAGGTTTAATTTATCGAAATTGAAACACTAGAGTTTAAAGTGAAAAACGCGTAAAACTTAGGGATTTTTTTTGTTTTTTTTTTTGTAATTAACCTAATAATATTTATAAAAAAATATTTTTGGATAAATTACAAATACACTCTTGAGATTTGATTAAAATACGAATCGCCTCCTGTGATTTTGAAAATTACATTCCAACCCCTGAGGTTTCTAATTTCATAACAAATCACTCATTTTATTAATAAATCATCAAGTCAATTAACAGTTTTTAATGATATTAAAAATATGTTTCAATTAACAATTTAGGTAATTTTATTATTGTATAGGAGAACAATTATGAATTTTATTTTTTTAATTAATTCTGTTAAATAAAAAATTCTTACAAGAGGGTACTTGTAATTTTTCAAACCATAGGGAGCAATCTGTATTTTAAGCAAATCTCAAGAGGAGTATTTTTAATTTATCCAAAATTTTGTATAAAATCTTTTGCCAAATGATACGATATCAAGGCATGGTTTGGAAATTTTGATTTTTAGTTAAAAAATCACAAGTTATTAAATCATTTTTTTAAATATTGTTTTACATATTTCATAAAAAAAAAAAAATCAATTCTCAAACACCACCGCTAAAAGTCATGTTTTTGGGTCGTAAGATCATGAGAAGATAGTCGACATTTTTATTTCTTTAATATTAAATTTTTTTCAAAAAAATAAAATAAATTGATTTAATTAATGATGTTACGTTATGGATTACAAATGGCGTAATCAGAAGGCTTCTTGTTGCTCTTTATTATTATTATTATTTTGCTCTGCGGAATTGGACCATGTTAGATGAATATCTGTATTCCTAGGAAAATTTGACAACATACCAGCTAAAAACAAAAATAGAATAAAACATACCACAGGAATCAAAATTATTATTATTATTATTTGAAAAAGTCCATAAGACTATTATAAACTCAAAAATATATAGACAGATAGATAAGATAAACTTAATAAAAGTCACTATAAAAGCATGACTACAGCTTATCATCAATCAGATGTTAAGATTTCTTGCATGCTGTTAGATTTATTAAAGCCCAATTTAATAAAAGTATTTTTATTAATACCTACCTTTGACTCTCTCATTTCTTTGAATCTCCACCCAACAAAATGAGTCTCCTTTATTTTCTCTTTGAACTTCCGTCTTAATACCAACTTTATTCCTAAACCCAAACCCAAACCTAGCCGCCATTCCCAACCTCTACCTTTGGCACCACTGTTGTTGCCTTCGGTAGCCAATCTGCAACCCACTCACTGGCGACTTCCTCCCCTCCACATTCGACTGACACAACACCCTTCTTCTTTTTCTTCTTCTTCTGCCATCGAGCCCTCTCCTACATCTACCCTTAACCACCACCGCAACCATAGAGAGATATCTAGATCTAGCATAGATGGTAACGGCGATTGTATCAATGGTGGTGGCATTACAAATCGCGACCCAAGTGACCTCCGACAACTAGATCGCAACTTTTGATGACCAGATTGCAACCCCAACAACTTTCGCAATCAGATCGTCTCTCTCTCTCTCTCCCTCTCTATCTCTTTTCATCCCTCTCTCTTTTATGGGGGAGTTCGATTTTAGGTTTTTATTTTGAGATGGGCTGCGACAATGAAGGAGGGGCTAGTTGTGTTTATCGATGGAGGTGGTGGAGGTAGGTTACGGTAGAAAAGATAGATTACAGTGGTGGTATAAGGTTAGGAGATGGGTTGTGTTGGTGGAGGAGGGGCCAGAGATGCTTGTCAGTGGAGTTAGTGGCTAGTCACGACAGAAAGAGTGGGGGTTGTGGCGATGAAGGGCTATGAAGGTGGTGGTTGGAGATGGTGGTGACTGCTAGATAGGTGGCAAACAATGATAGGGAGGGTGGGTTGTGGTAGCCTAGAGACGGACGTAGGATTCTAATATCGAGAGGGGGGGGCGAGTGTATATGCAATCAAAAAATTTGTAATGAACCTGTGATATACAATATCAATTTCTACCCAAATATCACAAAAATATATAATAAATGTTTCCATTCATCGTATATAATTATAAAATATTATCAAAATACAATTGGATATGTTTCAGTCAATCCATATTAATTTTCAAAAAAGAAACTATTTGCTTTACATATCTACTTAGGCATCTAAAGTTGTACTTGACGTTCTTTCATAATATAAAAACATCTATGATGGAATTACATCAAAATCTCGAGCAATGTCTTTGTCAACATATGTTAACAAGTAGCTTGAAAGAAAATCATCCTTCATCCTGTTGCACAATCTAATCTTTACAATTTTCATGACTGAAAATGCATGTTCTGTTGTCGCCGTAGAAACTAAAGAAAATGCACCATTTACCACGAATATTTTGTACGTTTTGCGAGTTCTTTTCTAAGCTTTCATATCATTTACAGAGAGAGAGAGAGAGAGAGAGAGAGAGAGAGTAAAGTGGAGAAGGGGGGCTTAAAGTGAAGAAAGGGGGCTTAAACAATTAGGTTATTAAGAATTTGGGGACATTTTCTAGCGTAGGGCAGGTTACACGCGAGTAGTATTTTTTATTTTATTTTATTTAGTTATAACCAAACAATTAAAAAATTTGGGCCCTAATCAGACAAAAAAGAGTTTAACATATTAACAAATAAATTCTCAATTATTTTAACATTACTAAATTTAAAATAAAAAGTAATTATACTTAAAAAAATAAATTATTATTATTATTATTATTATTATCATTTATCAAAAAAATAATTAAAATTTTAAATTTTAAAGTAGAAAATTTAGGGGGTGGCGGTTCTTAAATTTTTTTGCAAAAATTTTGAGGTGGCGAACCTATATAATTTAAAATTATTTGTAATTTTAATACTATATCTAAGGGTTTTTTTCACAACTTTGGGGGAGGGGGGGGGGCGATCGCCCTTGCCAAACCCCCCTCGGTCCACATCCCTGAGGTGATGGAATGACTAGGGTTAGGGTTTGGAAAATTAAGGTTAGAAGGCTATCGATGAGGGCAAAAATAGAACTTCATGTTTGGACAAAATTGGCATTAAACAAAATAAAAGAGATCAGGGGTCCAAAGAATAAAAGTATGTGTTAATAGCAACACAATTTAGTAACCGGTTCCATTCATCTTTCAACCCTATCGGGTAAATCTTTTATTAAAATATTAGTTTGCTCTAAAATGATAATTATAATTATATAATATTATTATAATTTTTTATATTATATTTTTAAAATCATATTTGTAGTTTATTTGTTTGTTGATAAATCGATGGACTACGACTCTTGAATTAATCAATTTTTAATTTTTAAATTTATAACTAATCTATCCAAATAAGTTTAGAAGATGAAAGGATCGGATTGTAAAAATAAATCAGGGTTAAAATGGGCTGAAAATTTATAGCAATAATTTAGAAGACAAGTCATATGCTATAGCAATAATTTATAGCTTGAAAGATTTTCCATCCCATTTGATTTGATATCAAGAGGTTCCTTGACCACTAATTCGTGGGTAATAAAGACTTGTATTATTATTACAATACTGATTCATCTCGTTAAATATATCATATCATATGAGACTTATACACACATTAGATCTCTTAATTTGGAGCTCTCATCAATTTTTATTATTAGGCGTTGGCTTCTGTCCAGTTCTTAATCGGACTGGACCGTGCTATTGGATCCGTGGGGGCCCACCACGGATCCCGTTTTGATAATCTGAACCGTTCAATGTGTATAACTCGTCGAGTACTTTAAGTTTGTAAAAAATCACGTTAATCAGATATTGGTAGTTATGTAATCAAATCAGTTTTTGTCAACAGTTAATTTATTTACCGTCCATTTTTTTTTTTATACAAAACTGATTTGATCACATAGCTACCGATATTCGATTAATGTGATTTTTATAGGCTTATAATACTCGATGATTTCTACACATTGAACGATTTAGATTATCAAAACGGGACCCGTAGTGTACCTTCACGGGCCCAACAATATGATCCAGTTCAATTAAAGACTGGACAGAAGCCAAGCCCTTGTTATTATTATCACTTCGAAGGAGAATTACATGTCATGATTTGACAAAAAATATTTATTAAAGTTGATGGGTAAGTTTTCAATATATAGAAAAACACATTAAAAATATATACATAATAAGATTCTCACAATTTAAAATCTTGTGTCCTGTTTTCGTTGATTTGTAATTATCTGTTAATAATTCTACGTTGCGTGGTCAAAGCTTAAGATGGTGCAATGGACCTAAGTATACTTTGCAGGCTATATCATTAGGCTCTCGTATTTGAATGTTGAATTTGTAAAAAATAATTATTAAAATATTATTAATTTTTATTTCATTAAATTTTCTATTTTCTTTCTTTTTTTTTTTTTTACAAAATTCATAACTGTTAACCACTAAATCATCTAAATGTTTAAATGAAAATGAGTTGGACCCTAGTGGAGGTGTTGGGGGTCTCCTCTCATTGGTTAAAAACTATTTTTTTTTTTTTTTATCATTGCCAGCCCTTCACGTGGAGGTAGGGGTGCTGAGGGTGCCTCCGTACTGGGGGTCGGAATCACGGCTCATGTTTAAATTGTTAAAAAGGGATAAATTTATTAATTGTAATCTCAACAAGATTCTTTCCGTGTGGCCAAACTCTCATTTATAAGAGAGGCAAACTATCAAGTAAATAGTGAAATACAAACACAAAATTTATTATCAATTATAATATCATAGTAAATTGTTTACTTTTGTGTGCCGATAAAGATAGATTTCAATATTCTAGTAACAACAATAAGGCTAGAAAAAAGAAACACTTTATTAATAAGTTTAGAAAATAATGTATTTCACATAATAGAATATAAATTTGGAATAAGGGTATGTTGTACATAATATAGAGTTCACATGTATAACTTTTTATCATCTATCTGTATTTCATTATGTAGAACAGATCAACATTCTCATTTAGGTGAAAACTGTTTTATGGTTTGCTGAAAATTGTCTTAGACTTTGACATCGGTGGGTCCACAAAAGGTTTTAGCCCACCACTTGAAGCACAATTCATAGTTCAAGTACTAAAGCCTAACACTCTTGAGGACCCAATGTTGAACTAGAAAACCAATGGTATCTAAACACGTCTCAAGCAGGGAATCAGCTACGTAAGCAGACAAAGATCCTGCAGAGTTATTGCACCACACATCAGTCATTAATGAGGCTCCCACAACATTAAATGCGACAACCCCTTCACGTCAGAACAAGCAGCCTCACCGTGAACAATGCAAGCTAGAGTATAGACTTTTGGCCAACAAGACAGATCGGTATGGACAAGAAAATGATGGACAAGGGATATAAGGAGGCTTCCAAGACACATCAAAAGGTTAAGTTTTCTATTATTATTCTCTCCCCCTCTCTACATCGTCAATCTCCTAACTTGATCATCAGAGGGTCCGCTGGGGGACTTCTGTTTCCCGTTGGGTGTTTTTGCAAGCACACCTGTGAGCTCAGTGACTGTCGGTGGCCCCAAGCATAAGGCAAACAAGCTTGTCGGATGGAAAAGGTCATCCCACTTCACTTCCTCCTTCTCCCTCCTCTCCTTCACCTGTTTAACCCTATCCTCCACCTCTGCCCCCAGCCTTGGCTCCACCGACTTGATGGGAATCTTCCACATCGTGCGCACCCCCCTCCCGCCATTTGCAGACACATAAAACCACCTCGGTCTCCACCCCCTCACCGACGATGGCAAACCCGTCACTAACTCTCTACCTGCCACCGTCTGCAGGGTCACCCATGTTTCTTGTTGACCGAAGGCTTTGTAGCAAGAAAAGAACTCATCTACCGTCATTGTCGCCCCACCAGTCGCCTGTGGCCATGCGATCACACAGGCCAATAGTATTTTCCACACGTTGGGCATAAGCTGACCTGGTGCCACCTCCAACCGGTTCAGCACATCCACCACAATTTGTGGGAGCAGCAACCTCAGACCCCCTGCAACGCCTCTTCGTATAGCGTGAACTCCATTGGACGCACATCCGACGCTCTCTCCTTGGCAACTTCAACTCTATCTCCGCAGGAATCTGGTACTTTTTACGCACCTCCTCAAACTCCTCTACTGTAAACGTCGATTTGTCCGCCTTAGTGTGCTAGTTGTCAGGTCCTACTTGGCTAATCGGCCTCACGGACACGATCATTATGGACGGACGTGGTTGCACCACTTGCTCCGCCCTTCTCTCCTCCTACTTCTCCGTCCTATATTGCTCCGCCAAATCCACCGCGTTGTCTTCACCTAACGCCTCTAACCTCATGGCTGTCGCTTCGTTTCGTGCCATCTCTTTTACGTTTCTGTATATTGCTTCGGCCGCAGACGCGAGAAAATTCGCAAACTATTGGAGGGGAGTGTCCAAAGAAACGAATAAGGTCAGGTCTAGGACGTGTTGGTTTCTCACAGTGAGATATGTAAAATAGATAACTCCAAATGCCCACGGTTTGCCTATTTGCCAAGGATCAAGGTTAAAATTCGCCAGTTTGAAAATTTCAAAAAGTTTATAACCCTCGCCTTTCCCACGTCCAATCCTAGTCCTAACATTTCACTTCCTACTAACGCGTCACCTTCCTCACCATTGGTTTAGATCTTACCATATGTACAACCATGATTTTTTCCATTTTTCCATTCCCCGTCTATTCTACTTCACATCATCACATGCCTCATCGCTCCTCGAGCCCCGCGCGCTATCACCACCTCTCACTCGGCTCTCCTCTCGGTCAATCTTCTCGCTAGACCCCCATTCGTGGTCGGCCCATCTCTCGGTCGGTCTCCGCGCTTGATCCCCCTTCTCGGTCAACTCTCAACTCGGTTAGTCTTCTCGTTCGACCTCCTTTCGCGGTTGGCCCATCTCTCGGTCGGTCTCCGCGCTTGACCCCCCTTTGCAGTCGGTCCACCTCTCGGTCGGTCTTTGCGCTCAACCCCTTTTTACAGTCGACTCTCCTCTCGATCGGTCCTCACGTTCGGCCTCACACACTCCCTATCTTTTTTCTTATTCCCTTTGTTGAACTAAAGTTACACTTAGGAATGGGGGACTACTGACATCGGTGGGTCCACAAAAGGTTTTGGCCCACCACTTGGAGCCTAATTCATAGTTCAAGTACTAAGCCCAACACCTTTGAAGACCCAATGTTGAACCAAGAACCAATGGTATCTAAACATGTGTCAAGTAGAGAACTAGCCACGTAAGTAGACAAAGATCCTACAGAGTTATTGCACCACACATCAGCCATTAATGAGGCTTCCACAGCATTAAATGCAACAACCCCTTCACGTCAGAACAGGCGGCCTCACCGTGAACAATGCAAGCTGGAGTATAAACTTTCGGCCAACATGACAGGTCGGAGTGGACAGGGAAATGATGCACAAAGGATATAAGGAGGCTTCCAAGATGCATCAAAATGTTAAGTTCTCTATTATTATTCTCTCCCCCTCTTTACATCGCCAATCTCTTAACTTGATCGTCGGAGGGTCCATTGAGGGACTTCCGATCTCCGTTAGGCATTTTTGCAGGCACACCAGTGAGCTTAGTGACCGGCGAAAGGTGTAGGAAGCGTGGGTCTGCTCGTCTTGCCCTCAATTGGATCAGCAACATCATCAGACCGACTTAAAGAGCTCAGCCAGACTGAGTTACTAAAGCCTCAGCCCGACTGAGCCCTCCAATCCTCAGCCAGACTGAGCATGAAGAGTTCAGCTAGACTGAGTTAAGCCGGGCTTCAGCCAGACTGAGTTAACTAAAGCCTCAGCTCGACTGAGCCCTCTTGAGCCTCAGCTAGATTGAGCACGAAGAGCTCAGCTAGACTAAGTCAAAACTGGTCTCACATAGACAAAGCATACAATTAAAACTAATCTTAACCAGACTTAGTTAAATCTCAGTTCGTTTATACCACTTATACAAGTTAGGTTACTTGTCCAATTTTACCATTCATATACTTTCTTAATAAACTTTACCATTCAAAAAAAAAAAAAAACAACAACAACAACAATAACAGAACTGGTAGTTTTATTAACAATTTGCACCATTATACACTTTATTATAGAAATTACATTTACTTTTTTAAAAACAAACAAACAAACAAACAAAACACCCTGCCTCTAATCCCTTTCGCTTGACGTGAGATCTTCCTCTTCTACCTCCTTGTCCAAGGGAGTCTGGGCAACGTCGTCTTCTCTTATTTTCACCAGATTGAAGTCCATATATGGGAATAGCTCTTGCGTCTTATCCTTGAAGCTCATCCAGCTGCTATCCCAGTACTGGCTCATCTTGTGCTTGTAAAAGTCTAACCGCTAAAAGCTTTGGATCACTTCTTCTTCACTCCTACCTCCAGCGGCCACTCCCGACGGCCCAGAACCCCTTTTCCCCTTCTTAGCCAAGTTCCTGGCCACCGCCGTGTCAATGGCCATCTGGAATTCGACAGACCCCTTAAATTGCTCCACAGCCGCCACACATAGGTCGTGGTACGCCGCCCTCTCAGAGGCCATTTTGGCCCTCTCTTCTTCTAACGTCTTCTCCAACTCCGCCATGCGCCCATTTGCTTATTCATTTTCTTTAAGTGCCTGGCCGCACAGGTCTTTGTTGTTGGCGATGGCCTCTTCCAATCTTTCCTTGGCAGTGGTGCAGGCTTCTTAGACTTCGCCTACCTTCCTCTGCCCGCCTGACAACTCAAACTCTAGCGACACCGCCTTGTGGTGCACCACTTCAAGCTCTGATTTGATCAGAGCGAGCTCGGAGGCAAGACGCTCGCCAGTAGCTCAAGACCGCCAAGATTTCCATCTTCTTCACCTTTTGAGCATAATCCAGGCCTTTCGCACAGGCACTCCGCGCGGCTTTTCTCCAGCCTGCCGTCTCGACCCTTAGGTTTGTAGCTGTGTTTCCACTCCTTCTAGCTGGGCCTTTAGCGGCTTTGCCTCCACCTTTACGCGCGCCACCTTATTCTGCAGGGCTACCGCCAAGGTCGTAGCCTCCATCTGCGCTGAGCAGAACCCTCTCTAGAGGTCGGTCTCTGTAAATCACACCATTGATCGCATAGCCACATCCTCCACTACCCCTAGGAGGCGATCGGAGGCGACCCTGGCTTTCCACATTCTTCTGCCGATCGACCGGCCACCGCGTGCATATGATACGTGGTGGTCTTCAACGTAGCGCTCGTCTCCGATCTGCTCATTTCCCTTTTTCCCTTCCCCAGGACTTGGGGGCACTTCTGGCATAGGCCCAATCTTGGGTGCTTGCTCTCCCAACATCACGCGTTCTGCCAACGGCTTCGGTTCAGCTGCACTACTCACCCCTTGGGCACTTGGGCCCATGGCCTCCTCCATCCTTGTCTCCTCCACCTTTACTTCTGGGGTTGCCCCTACCATCCCCTCCTTCACCTTCTTCAAAACTGGCCCCCCCTTCACCCTCCTCCACTGCCACCATCATTTTCTTCTTCTTTGTCAACACCACATCCACCTCCTTTTTGCTCTTTTCCTTCAGCAGATCCAATGGAGGCAGCAGCAATGCAAAATCAATCAGATCCTTATCGCTTAGAGGCTTGGGATGTGGTTGGACTCGTTCCTTCATGACCAGCTTCAGCGCTCGGCCTAACTGTGCCTCTTTATACTTGTCCGCCTTGGCGAATGTCCTTTTATCTTCCGCCTCTTACATCTTCCTTCTCGCCTCCAACTCTTCCGGCGCAGGATTTCCTTTGGTCGGTGGTGGCCCTAGGCTTAAGGCAAACAAGCTTAACTACTGGACAAGGTCATC
The DNA here is from genome assembly GCA_025200525.1 of Camellia lanceoleosa. Classification (NCBI taxonomy): domain Eukaryota; kingdom Viridiplantae; phylum Streptophyta; class Magnoliopsida; order Ericales; family Theaceae; genus Camellia; species Camellia lanceoleosa. The sequence continues at coordinate 87,751,872 of CM045764.1, read as the reverse complement.
CCATTTCACCCCCTCCTTCTCCCTCCACTCCTTCACCCGTTTAACCCTATCCTCCACCTTTGCCCCCAGCCTTGGCCCCACCGACTTGATGAGAATCTTCCATATCGTACGCACCCCTTTCCCGTTATTTGCAGACACATAAAACCACCTCGGTCTCCACCCATTCACCGATGATGGCAAACCTGCCACTAACCCTCTACCTGCCACTGCCTGTAGGGTCACCCATGTTTCTTGTTGATCGGAGGCCTTGTAGCAAGAAAAGAACTCGTCTACCGTCATTGTCGCCCCACCGATTGCCTGTGGCCATGCAATCGCGCAGGCCAGTAGTATTTTCCACGCGTTGGGCATAACCTGACCTGGCGCCACCTCCAACCGGTTCAGCACGTCCACCATAATTTGTGGGAGTAGCAACCTCAGACCTCCCCCCGGCAACGCCTCACGTATAGCATGAACTCCATTGGACATGCATCCGACGTTCTCTCCTTGGCCGTCGACAACTTCAACTTTATCTCTGCAGGAATCTGGTACTTTTTACGCACCTCCTCCAACTCCTCTACTGTAAATGTCGATTTGTCCACCTTAGTGTGCCAGTGGTCAGGTCCCACTTGGCTAATCGGCCTTGTGGACACTATCATTGTAGATGGACACGGTCGCACCACTTGCTTTGCCCCTCTCTCCTCCCGCCTCTCCGTCCTATAATGCTCCGCCAAATCCACCGTGTCGTCTTCATCCAACGCTTCTAACCTCATGGTTGTCACTTCATCTCGAGCCATCTCTTTTACATTTTCAAATATTGCTTCGGCCGCAGGCGCGAGGAAATTCGCAAACCGTTGGAGGGAAGTGTCAAAAGAAACGAGTAAGGTCAGGTCTGGGATGTGTTGGTTTCTCGCAATGAGATATGTAAAATGGATAACTCTAAATGCCCACGGTTTGCCTATTTGCCAAGGATCAAGGTTAAAATCCATCAGTTTGTAAATTTCAAAAAGTTTAGAACCCCCGCCATTCCAACGTCCAATCCTAGTCCTAACCTTTCACTTATTAACGCGTCACCTTCCTCACCATTGGTTTAGATCTTACCATGTGTACAACCACAATTTCTCCCATTTTTCCATGCCCCGTCTATTCCACTTCACATCATCACATGCCTCATCGCTCCTTGAGCCCCGCGCATCACCACCACCTCTCACTCTGCTCTCATCTCGGTCAGTCTTCTCGCTTAACCCCCCATTCATAGTCGGTCCACCTCTCGGATAGTTACCGAGCTTGACTTCCCTTCTCGGTCGGTCTTCTCGCTCAACCCCCTTTTGCGGTCGGCTCATCTCTCGGTCGGTCTCCGCACTTGAGCCCCCTTTGCGGTTGGCCCACCTTTTTGACGGTCACTGAGCTTGACCCCCCCTTCTCGGTCGGCTCTCCTCTCGGGCGGTCTTCTTGCTCAACCCCCTTTCACGATTGACCCATCCCTTCGCGGTCGGCCCACCTCTCGGTCAGTCTCCACGCTCAACTCCCCTTTCACGGTCGGCTCTCCTCTCGGTCGGTCCTTACGCTCAGGCCCACACACTCCCCATCTTCTTTCTTATTCCCTTTGCTGGACTAAAGCTGCACTTGGTAATGGGGGACTACTGACATTGGTGGGCTCACAAAAGGTTTTGGCCCACCACTTAAAGCCCAATTCACAGTTCAAGTACTAAAGCCCAACACCCTTGAGGACCCAATGTTGAACCAGGAACCAATGGTATCTAAACACGTGTCAAGCAGGGAACCAGCCACGTGAGTAGACAAAGATCCTGCAGAGTTATTGCACCATACATCAGCCATTAATGAGGCTCCTACAGCATTAAATGCGACAACCCCTTCGCGTCGAAACATGCAGCCTCACCTTGAACAATGCAAGCTAGAGTATAGACTTTCGGCCAACACGACAAGTCGGAGTGGACAAGGAAATGATGGACAAAGGATATAAGGAGGCTTCCAAGACACATTAAAAGGTTAAGTTCTCTATTATTATTTTCTCCCCCTCTCTATATTGTCAATCTCCTAACTTGATCGTCGGAGGGTCCGCTGGGGGCCTTTCGTTCCCCATTAGGCATTTTTGCAAGCACACCAGTGAGCTCAGTAACCTGCAAAAGGTGTAGGAAGCGTGGGTTTGCCTGACTCGCCCTCACTTGGATCAGCAACATCGTCAGACTTTTGCCAGGAAGGTGTGTGTGTATGACATAAAAGTTTTCTTTTTTGTACATCTTTCCATTTGGAGGCTTGGGTATGCACACAGCTTCAGATTTGTAGCCTTTTCCCCCCCCTCTATTTGCTTTATGCTCTAATCAAACGTCAAGAATATACAAGAAGATACAAAAACAAAGAAAAGGAAGGAAAAGAAAAGAATAAAATAAATTATTTATTTCTCATTCAATATATAAAAAAATTTATATAGAAATATTAATTTAAATTTTTTTTGATGCATAATTCTATATTTTTTTTGGTGAATAATATTATATATATATATATTTTTAACATGTAAATACATATATATATATATATATATATAAAATTAGTAAAACATCATTCTGTAACTTTGGGTAGTAGGAGAGGTTCAATATATTTTGTTTTTATTAGCTAAGGTCCCTCAATAAAAAATTTCTATGATCATACCAAAGAAATTTTTGTGTTGGGATAAAATTTCTCTATGTCAGATTTTTTCTGTGAAAATGTTAAGGGACCTCAACTAATATGAAAATATTATATGTGGTTTATCTTATAAAATCTTAATATCTAGGTCTTTCCAATTTGAATAATTCTATGTATCCTACCTCATTTATTCAGAATTATCTCGAATGAGATTAAGTGGTTGTAATTGAGTTTATGTATATTATGTGCAATTTATATATAGAATAAATTTAAATCGTAAAATAATAATTTTTGAATAATTAAGTATTATTGTTCCAATTTTTCTTTGCATTTGCTTTTCTGTCAATTGAAGGTAGATAGGGTGTTTGAAAAGATGATTAAAAGTTGATATTTTAATTTTTTTAAAACTTTTTTATAAAAAATATGTACAAAATATAAAAAATAATATAATCCAAAATAAATTAGAAAGTTAAGAAACGACATTTAACTCACTTTCCAAAAACCCTTCATTACTGCACATCAAGTCACTGTTTTTCCCTACCTTCACCACTAGCCTGGTCTATCCATTTCTTTGGCCTACACCCGTAGGGATTGTTTAGTGTACTATTTGAATTATTAGTTCTCCGTTTTGGTACAAAATTGAGCACATTTTTTTCCCAATACTTGAGATTAACCTTTTATCTTGGTAAGATTACTAATTCTTTTTAAAAATTTCTTTTTAGGGTTCTGTTTAAGTGTGCCTTTAACGTTGCACACCATATGCAACCTAATTATTATCCCTTAGATTACAAAGAGTTGATCAAGATCATTGAATTGTTTAATGGTAAAAGATTGAAAACCGGCACAACCGGTTAACCCTCTATTTCCATCCAAAAATGTTTGGTAGCACTAAAATAAGAACTCTAAAGGAGTTCTAATTATCTGATCAAAATAAATAAATAAATAAAGGAGTTATAATTATGTGGCACTAGGCCACGTGTAATTATTGTTACTTTTTAGAGTAGTGATACATAACTCTAAAATAGTAATTCTAATAGAAGCTCTAATGAGGTGGAAAAGAGATAGAGAGTAGAGAGAGATAGCGAGTGGAGTGTAGGCCCCAAAATCACATGAGTACTCTCCACATCATTAGAGTTCTATTAGAACTCTAAAATTAAAGCTCCCAAACATTATTGTACTTTCTATTGGTGTTTTTTTTATCTTCTTTTGACTTGCCAACTCATTAGAGCTATATTTAGAGCTCTCGAATTAGAGCTATGTATCATTGTTCATTTCCATCCCACTTCCTCCACTCTCTTTATTTCGTCTCTCCCTCTTCTTCTCTTTCTCTATGTAACCCTTGATTTCCATTAACAAGAAGAAGCCTCTACTGGGTTCCATTGTTGAATTTTTGTACAACCCTTGATTTCCAGCAACAACGGAACTACAAGCCTCTGTTGGGTTCCATCATTGAAGTGAAGGTGTTCTCTCCAACTAGATACTAGGTATGGACCTCTCTTTCTCTCTCTCAAAATCGATTTTTGGCATGCGCTAACTGCCTCTTTCTTTTCATGATCGATCGATTTCTCCATCTCATTCACACTTCTAAAATCAATTCTATTTATGCTTCTTGTAGCCATAGTTTTATTTTTTAAGTTACTTGTAGAGTATGTGGTGTTTTAATAATTCACACACATGCACACTTGCATTGCAAGTTCTTTTTTTTTTTTTTTTTCCCCTATTAAATTTATAGTTTTAGGTATGTTTTGTTTCATCAGAAAATTACATAATTTGGACTTGTCCAGTTGTCTTGGTGCTTGATTTGAAACTATTCTATTGATAATCTATGGTTCCGGTGTTGTTTGGATTTACCATTTTGCCTATGAAATTATGCTTTCACGAATGCCATTTCTGTCAAATAAATCTAACTAGCATTATTGATTGGATTAAACAGAGATAAAACTTAACATTTATATATCAAATTTCAGATCAATTTCTGTGTAATTAGTTTTAACTACTTTGGTGTTATGTTTTTCAGTTGATCACTTATGAATATGATTGTTAAAACCCTTCTGATTGAAACAATTAAGAATTGTTAGTTTCAGAATTTCGGTTGTTCATTATATGCTATTATTTTTGTGAGTAGATCAAGTAGTTAGAGCAGTTCTAGCAGTGACTTTGTTTCTTTTTTAATAGGCAAATGATATTTGTTTTGTTTTCATCTCTATATTCAACTGTAATTCAACTTCCATTAAAGGGTTACTGGTTGATTGTGAAATACATTTATTAATTGAATATGATACTTCATTTGCAGATTCTAATAGTGATAGTTCCTCTGCTAGGAATTGAGTGGATTCAATTAAGGACTTGATATCATGCTTATTCCCCTTGGCATTCAGTTTACGTTAGTGCATTTCCTTAATTTTCTAAACCCATTACAGTCACCCATTTACATTATTTTATATATAAAATATAATAGACTGATCTAAACAAACATGAGATGTTAAATGTTAGGAATTATGTGTCCTTTTTGTTCTTTGAGTGATTATGTTGAATTTTTGTATTAGTTATTCGTGAAATTCAACCAATGATTCCTCATAAATTTTTTTATACAATATTAGATGATGATTCTCATATGGTTGGGTTTTAGATGATGATGATATATATATATATATATATATTTTTGGATTTCCTTAATTCATCCTATTACTTTAGCAAATTTATTGTGTGATGAAAGCCCATCTCTTGAATGTAAGCTAATTGATGTGTCTCTAATTTTTGCAAAAAAAAAAAAAAAACACACTGTGTGTTTGCCATGAATGGATAATTATGCTCAACTGATGCATGAACTATTAGATTTTTATAAGTACTCCAAAAACTCAATAGATTTATAGAATACTCAAAATGAACTTGAATTGAATGGGCATGTTTGGTTTGAATCTCAAAACATGCTTTTGGATAAAAAAAAAAATTCCAAACACATGTTTCGTTGAATTTTTTTTTTTTAAATTCCAAAATCACTTTTCTCTGTACGACACATCAATCATCACTTTTTTTTTTTTTTTTTCAAACTTTCTAAACTCTCTAGAAAATTATTTTTGAAATAACATCTCAAAACACAAACCAAACAAGGCCAATGTATGCCATAGCTCTTGATGGAAGTTACTCATTGAGTTTAATGTAGTTCAGGCTTTTGTTTATTTTCAATAACATGCGTGCTGTTTTGTTATTCTCCATGTGATATAGTTATGAGGATTATCAATTCCTCTTTTCTACATGAACATTTTGATGAATTTTAGTATTTTAGCATTGTTCATATTTTAACTACCTTTGATGTTTGCTCTAAGTTTATATTGCAAGACTTCCTATTCTTGACCAAAACAATGTAGAAAGATTGTCATAGCAGTGCTCATTTTGTGATTTTTTAGATTTGGGAGATCAACTACTAGTGTTGAAGAACTCAAACTTATCTGATCGGTATTTCTTCAACCATGAAGTCTAGTACTTGTCTCGACCCTACCATTTTTCAGGTCACGCCCACTCAAACAATGTAATTTTTCTCAACTTAATCAATAAGCTTTGTCCATTTTTTCCCCCAATGTTCTTTACTGCTTCATGACTAAGTCACTTTTTTTTTTTTTTTTGTCAAGAGATTTGATTCATGGTAGATTGATTTCTAGAATTTGAATCCATGCGATACAATTTTGTTCCAAATGTATTGATTTAGTACAATTGGAGTCAATGCTTGTTCAATCATTGACTTAAAGTTCTGTAAAAACTTGGATTATATATAGTTTAGTTTGATTTTGCATTTCACCTACCAATTCACATTGTGTGGGATGTGGTTTTGCATCATCTATTTTGGTAAATTCCATTGATTTTTGGAGAATTGTATTGTTGTAACTAATTGTAGACACCCCATTTTTGACCGTCCTCAAGACTTGGACGTCACCGCTTGAACACTCGGTGATTATCCATGTTCGTGTTCGTTTGGAGTTCCCGGAGTTCTCGGCTACGCGCCTTGCCTCAGGACCTCCGAACTTGACCGTTTTGTGTCTGGTTTTGCACCAAACACCTGTGTTTTGCCTTGGAGGGGCAGGGAATGCTTTGTGAAGCATCTCCACACCACCGGCGAAGTGGCTAGAGGCCACCGCTGGTTGTTGTTTCCATCGGCACTATTTTGTGCCGTCGGCACTTTTGGCAAATGACCATATTGCCCTGCCGATCACTTTACAGCTGTTTTTGCAGATATTTTCAGACAGCTTTCTGGCTTTTGTTTCCCCTCCATACACGTGTATGGAGGGATGAGCCTTTGTTTTGCCTTGACTTGTAAGTTTTGGTTGCCTATAAGGAGAGGCTTCTTCTCTTGGCTCAAGGGTTAGCAAACTTAGACATTTTAGAGAAAAGACAGAGAGGAAGCTCTGGTTCTAGGTTAGGTTTTGTGTATCTATCCTATCTCTCTCTTTCTCTTTTGTTTTGTACACTAGGTGTTTGTGACTTACTATTGCTCACCAACACCTAGTGTTTCACCTTCCTCTTGGAACTGAGGTGCTAAGGGCTTGTTCTTGGTGTTCTTGGCTGGTTTGAAGCTTAAAGAGGCATCAAGGTCACCATTGTTGGAGTTGATCATCAAGGGTAAGAAACTACCCCTTTTTCCCCCATTCTTGCATTCCATTTTTGCCTAGTTTAAAACAGTTTTTGTGCTTAGTCTATAACACATAAAAGTTCTATTTTTTTATCCTCTTCATTGTTTATTAAGAGTACTTGGTGGTTTGGGTAGGTTTGACCACCCTTAGACCTTGAAAAGGCCTCATTTTGTGCTATTTTGTTGAGATCCGGGACCTTGGTGCTTGGGCCTCTTCACCACTGAAATCTTGGAGGATTTCAGGTGAAGATGGTGCCTTGAGGTCCCAAGAAGGAAGGGCCACCCCCTCTCCTTGATGTCCTTGAAAAGGGCAAGATTTGGCCTCTTAAGGGAGCATAGTTTTGATTGTTTGTTGAGCACGTCTTGGCTGCATTTTATGTTTATTATGCCCTAATATGACATTTCTAAGTGTTGGTTTTAGCACTCTTTGCATGCCTTGCATAGTTGCTTTGTAATGCCTTAATAGTCCCTTAACATGCCTAGGTTGTATGCCTTTATTTCTAGCATGTTTTAGGCTTAGATCCATGAAGCTTGTATGCTCATTTTGCCATGCATGAGGTCTGTCCATGCTTGTCTTGGACGATCATGACTTGTATCTCATAGCTCCTTTGCATTTGGCTTGTTGGCCTTAAGAGCATGAGAGTGTAGCATGCCTTGCTTGCTTTATTTTTGATGGTTTGGAACCATTTAACATGCTATTTCAGTCCCTTTGGTATGTTTGTATGCTTGCCTTAGCGGCCTCTTTAATGCTTTTAAAGCATGAGTTGAATGCTCCATTTATTGGTCATGTCGCATGCCTTTGTGCTTAAGCCTCTTAGATGCCATCTAAGTAGCCATTTGGCTTTGTTTTAACATGCTAAAACTCTGTTTTAGGTTGTTCAACGCATGCCATATTTGTTTTGCATAAGTGTAGTTCAATGCTTCCATGACTTGCCTCAAGTGTTGAACCTATGTTGCATACATTTGTTTATCTTGCTTAACATGATTTGGCATCATTTCATAGCGTGATTTTCAGAGCCTAAATTGCATGCTAGTAGTCCATTATTGTACCCCTTTAAGTGTGCTTAAGGGTTGTTTGTTATGCTTAAGTGTTGGTGCCTTAATTTGTGCATGTGTGCATGTGTGTTCGGCCCTCATGATTTAGCATTTTGGCCACTGTTTTGAGCCTTTTTAGAGTTGCCCAATTCATGTCTAAGTCCATCCTCCATTCGATTCGCATGCTTGCCTTGTATGCTTACTTGCATGTTTGCATTGTATTGCCATATTGCATACTAGTTGACATGCTTAAGACTTCATTGCATTGACATGCATGCTAAGCCTCTTGACCAAGTCATGATGGAGGTTTAGCACTTTGTTTGTTTGTTTGCATTACATGCATTTAAAATCAAAATTGCACTCTTGGTTCTTTGGGCCATCATGCATCGAAATGCGTGATTGGTGGTCCGAGAACTGAGGCACATCTTCCTTTGAGTCAAAAACATGATAAGGAGTGTGTTTGGTGCATACATGCTTTGAATTACATTGCCATGCAAGTTGTGTCCTCTCGCCGTGAGTTGCGGTGTTCTGCAGTATTTTGTGCCGACCAAGCACATTTAGTGCCGACCGGCCCATCGGGCAGCCGATGGATGAATTTAGTGCCGGTGGCCATCCTTCACCGGTGGTGTTCTACCCCACGGTGGTAATCTAAAGGCTCAAGGAAGTATTCAAGTTTTGGCATTTTCGAGATGGAAAGCAGGAAAACAGAGGCAATCATGCATGGCAAGGCGATTCGAGCGAAGTTCCGGGCGTGATACATCTTGCCCTCTTCCCGAGGCATTTATCGCTTTAATTAACTTAGTTAATTTGTTAATTAATTTAGTGAATTTGTAATATTTAATTAGCTTATGAAGTTAATTAATCTATAATATTTATTCGGTCCCTCTATGTGAGGGCATAATTGTAATAAGCGTGAGTGGGTGTATGTCTTCCAACCCCATTTCTTTCTCCCTTTTATTTACCGCTTATGATGGTAGATTAGGGCACGCTTTACTTTTAGCATACCTTATGCTATGCATGCGCATTCATGCATTTGTTTACATGCATCGGGCTCGGACATCATACAAATCGCATCGTACTTTCAATTCCAAATTGAATGCGTGTTATTTGTAGCATTCCATATGCCATGTTTAGGGTTAGCCGAGCCTACTCGAAGTTGCATCCGCATGTGTTGCATTAGCCACTTAACATGAACTAGGACACGATATTGCTAACTAGTTTATTGTTTTGGCACGAGTACGATGTAAGTATTTTACGCTTTAGCATACCACATGCGTGTGAGTGTTGCCATGACAAGATGCTTACCATGCTAAATGCTTATGTGAGATAAACTGCTTGAATGCTCGTGGGTGGAGGTTGGATTGCTTGAGTTGGAATAACTCGTTGAACTGTTTTAGCCTACATGAGTAGCAATTTCAAATTGTTTTCAAAACAAACGGATATGCAATGTTTATTTCCAAATTAGGCGATATAGTCTATACTTGTTTGCTGTGCGCATAACATAGTAATTTTAGGCTAATAATTGGAATAAGAGCATGTAATGTTTTCAAAATCAGATATCACGGTTAGTAGAGGTCTTCTGACCGGCGAAAGGGTGCTCATAGTCGACCTTCCCCGATCGTATCTAAGCTCCCAAGCCAAGACCACTTTGGTGATGACGGATATTTTCGACCGAGTCGTGGTTTCCTAAATTTCCTATTTTAAAATATTTAGGTGGCGACTCAGAATCCGCAAAGTAGTCCATGTTTGGCACTACTTTTCAAAAATGCTTTTTTCAAAACGATTTGCGGATTTGGACTCTTGGTTCAGATTTAGAACCGACACAAAATCGAGTCCGAATCAGAGAAAGAAGCCCACGCGCGCTCTACGCTTCTGGCGACTCACTGGGAGTTTAGAGAGCTTGACTCGAACTCGTGATATCCTGCTTTTGATTCCATTTATGTGTCTCTTTTGCATTGCATGTGCATTGGTGCGCCTAGGACACCGTGTTGGCCATCCGCTATTCTGAGCGGTTTGTCGAGGCTTGTCTTGTCAAGGCATGTCCGTAAGGTCGACCGGTTATGGCTCGCCAAGATGAGAACACAAACCCCGGTTTTACCGGGGCACCCTTTTTGACCATTCGACCTAGTGCATATTCGGAATCCATAGTGACCATTCCAAACTAAGACAGGTCGCTTACCCGATATTAGATTGTTTGAAGCCGCTGTGTGCGTAGTAAAATCCTAGCTCCTGACAAAATAGGACAGGGAAACCCTACCCCAACATAGGGGTGTATTGGCTCTCTTTCACCTGTTATGTGCTTTTAGAGTGTATCTTTACAAGAACGCACATATCAGTTTGCAAGATTTGGGTATCCGGCCCGAGGGCACCGATATCAGTGTTGTTGAGAATTAGCTGTGTCTGCGGGTATCAGTTCAGTTTTGAATAGCGATTCTGGGGAACAGTGATCAGTGGTAGAGTGCAGTTGATCGGCTACACCCGTGTTTGATCTGTTTTGGGGCTGAAATGCTGCTTGTTTTTCGCTTCGCCAGAGATTCAGAGAGTTGATCCGTAACGCCTAGTGTCTTCCTTGCCGAGGCGTAATCAACATGACGCAGAACTCAGAAGAGATTGTGGTCATGACGGCCGCGTTGAGTCAGGGAACCACCCTACAGGATAAGACTACTGTTGATATGCCGCATCCGCCCAGATCGCCTGCCGCACATCCAATTTGGACCCCTCCACTATATCAGGCTCGCGAGCCCACCACATTTGAATTAATGGGAATGATAGGTGATCTTCAAAGATCCGTGGCAGATCTCGCCTATGGGATGTCTGTTTCGCCGCCAACTGCACCATATGCCGAAGGCTTTATGCCCCAAGAGCCCCCGCTACTGGGACGAATTGTAATTGAACTCAGCCAACCGGAGATAGCCTCCAACTATGGCAACGACGCAGCAAACCAAGTTCTAAACCAGGCTGAGGCCGGAGACAAAGGTAAAATGAAGGCAGATGCCGACCCTATCGAACAACCTAGGCAAGAGAGGCTTTGAAAGCCGGGGAATGAACAAGCAACAGATATCCGCCATGTCAAAGTCAGGAGGATGCTTTTCCTACTCCGCACCGAGGGCGCTCCAAATAATCGAGAATCGGATAGGCCCCGCATGCCAAAAACAATTCTTCCCGCCTCCCAATCTCATCCGAAGGATCAAACCCAAGGCCGCACTCACGATCCGCTCGCTAGTACATCTAGCAAGAGTGCTTAGACTCCAAAGTACCTGCCCCGAGGGCGCAGGGTCTTCCATGCTCTCTACATGCCATTGTCCAAGGCACTTCAGATCCTTGCCGAGAAGGGACACCTTAAACCCCTGGAGCCTCGGCCCCTCCCAAAGAATCTCCCCGCCACGCATGATGCTTCCTCAGATCAGGCGCATTCATCGCCAGATCGCCATGCCATCGATAATCGCTTCGCCCGCCATGAGGTACAAGACTTGATTGACAACGAGGTTATCCTCCCGCCCACCTCAAAGAAAATCCGTCACCACTCGCTTGTTGGATTTCGAGGACAGATATCGCAAGTATGTAATCGAAGGTAGATCGTCATGGCGTTGTTCGTACATTTTTGGATATGGCGCTTTGGTACGCATTTTTGAGCACCGCCAATGCTAGTTTTGTAAATCCCGACTTGGGTGTCAAGTCATTTTTGTTTTGTTTTGAGTCTGCTCTCAGATTGAGTCGGCTTTTTTTACTTACAGAGTCTGCCTTTGTCAGAATAAGTCACCTTTTGAATAGTATACCGTGATTTTGGGTTGTTGCCTCAAACACCGCTTTTGTCTTTCAATTAGTTGTTTTTGCCGCTGAGTTTGTTTCACGAGGAGCCGCTTATGCAAACAAATCAATGAAACAAATTGCGCTATCATGGGCCGAATTTGTTGCTATTCGAGCCAGCCGTGCCAGAGATGTGAATGGAACGACAGTGCATTTCGCCTGCTCTCTTGTGCCTTAAACATCGTCGTAATGACCTAAGCTTTTCATAAAACCCTTTTCGAACACTGTGGTGATGAAAATGAAGAGGAAATAATTCCTCGGGTTTATAAAATTTTGATCATTTTGAGAAAAAGAGAGGCCTGCTAAGCTTTTAATGAATGAAATCATGCTTGTCGGCGTGGGTACTGAGAAGGACCCTAGCCTGATCCAGACTGGTTCCACACTATCTTTAACACGAGCGATTTGTCGCTTTCTTAAAAACTTTCAAAAATAAAACATTTTGCGTAGTCTTGCGAAGACCTGTGTGGAACCGCTCTTGAGATGGTGCACCAGATCGCTTCGCCTCAAGTTTCAATTCATCTCATATAAATTGGATCTGCTTCAAAACATTCAAGGCTATGAAACGCCTTATATGGCCTAATTCAAACAAATCTCGAGCAAGAGGCATCAAAGTCCGCTCAGGAAGATCAGATCCCACTAAGCAAAGCTCGAGAGGTAGCCGTGATGGATTTTTCCTGCAAGTCAATACAACAGCCGTTCTCCTGGATACGGAGAGGCTTCAATCTCAAAACCAATTGGCATGGGCTTGCTACACTTTACCCTTTGAGAGGCTCGCTGGGCCGAAAACCCGATATGCCTGTGCAAAAGTTAGAGCAAAGAAAAAGAAAAGCAAAAAAAAAAGCAAAGAAAAGAAAAAAGAAAAATACAAAAAATACAAAAGAGAAAAGAAAATGCAAAAAAATAATAAAAGATGAAAATGCAAAAGAAAAAGAAGAAAAGAAGAAAAACAAAGCTCAAGGTCAAAACCCACAGCGCTTTGGCAAAAATTAGAGCCTAAATTGAAGGTTAAAATACCCGAGTGTACCTTAACCGAACTACGAAGGCTTGATTCCCATGTTTGGGATACGAGGCAACTTCATCTTGAAGTCCAAATCAACGCCCATAGCCTCACCCATGTCATGGTTTTGATCACTTTTGCCTCCTCCGAATCCAATATCTTGATTGCAATGACTGAATTACGTGACCAACTTCATCTTGAAGTCCAAACCACCAACACCTTCCAGTGATCAGGTCCATATATTGATTCTGCCATCTTCGACTCCTCCGCCAGAGGGTCCGATCGTCACAACAAAGATCGGCTTACGACGCGTCATGCATCATCCAAACAAGGCAACTTTCGCTGCTATGCAAAGGCCATAAGTCGCCTCGAAGTTACCGTTTAAAACCAGGGGCAACTTTCCGTTGCCTTATCCCCCCTTTAAGCCAGGAGCAATTTCCCATTGCCTCCGATCCAAGGTTGCGTATCTCAAGAGTAAGTTCTACGCTTGTTGAGCATTGATTGTTTGCAAAAATAGTTTTTGAAAATTTTCACTGAGGTTGACTTATTTTCTCGAAAACTGTTTCATTTTCAAAATTGGACCATGTTTGGACCCAAAAAGGAGAATTTTCAAGGTTTCATACCGATTCGCATGATTTTCAAATCAAAATCGAATAAGTGTGCTCATCCGACTCTCATCTTTGATCAAAACTGTTTTAGAAAACAACCAAAAAAATGGTCAAAATGATGAACTAGGGGCACAATTGAGTCAGGTCCTCTGTCTTCCCCCCGTTAATATGCTTGCTAGCAAGGCACCCTATCCACCAGAAGGAATAGCCGTGAGCTAACAGTGTTGGGCGTGAACCCGCGACCTCTTATTCATCCGTCAATCACCCCGGGGAGGGATTGAAAAATGAGAGAATAAAGAATAGAGAGGTGAAAGCAGAGAGAGAAGTGAGAAAAGAGTTTTGAGAGAAAAACCGAGCCTGAGGGCCGAGCGATGTGAGTATCACAAATCAGAAAGGGTGGGAATAATACCCGGAGGCTTTGGCTCCTCGAGATTTGAGGTCTTTTTTGTAAACATGTCCGTGTGTCGTGTCTTTTGATTTGTTGGTCTCAATTTTGGCTTTGAGTCTTTTCCAAGTGTGTCTCGTTGTGTTAGGTCGTGTGCCTTTTGTTTCTTCGTTTGAGTTTGTCTCGCCGTGTTCTGTGTTAGGCTCGATACCCCGGTTGAAAACCCATCCTCTTCCAAAAGGTTATCGCTTGTGCTCAGAATGCTGTGTCATTCTCTACATCCGTGCAAAGCAAGAGAAGGAAAGGGAAGATTTGGGACATCCGAGTGTGTTTCAACTGCAACCGTGTCAACTTTGTGATCCGTCTTGTCAAATTGGGGCTATTTGTTCAGGGTTTTCTGTGTGCAGAATGAACCAAATGCTGTGATATGGGCTTTATGCAAATCAATCCCCAGCAGATTAGTCCCCAGCAGAGTATGGGCTGTGTTCGGATTGAGTAGGGATTTGTATGAGCTGTTTTACTGTTAATTGGTTGGTTATCCGATTATCACAAAGGCAATTGCTCGCTGCAGACAATGTATCATTTTCATTTACATTTGAGGTGTAATATATGGCAATGCAGCGCAAGGTATGAAATATGCATATATATACAAATGTAACACTCTTTTTTTAGACCAAAAGTTTGTTTCATCCCATATAAAATTTTCAAGTACAAAGTTTGAGAAAAACAAAAACCTGCCTGCGGCAGTACATAGTACTCTATCTACCAAAAAGAGAAAAGTACAAGAAAAGAAAATGAAAGAAAAACAGCAGAAGTCTCAGAATCGCCATCAATGGCTCGCCGGGATCCGCCTCGCCTCTTCCTCAAGTGTAAGCACAGAGCATCGCCGGAAGTGTCATTGCCGGAGTTCGAGCCCGAGCCGCCTCGGCCTCCTCAGAGGCCTCCGCCCGACTCACCATCCTCGCAGAATCGAGCTCGCGAGCTTCCCCACATGGCCACGCCTGCGGGAATATCCCGCCATCCCGAGTAGAAATGGGAGGTCCAGATGGAGCGCCACCCACTTGGAGGAATCGAAGGAGGTCAAAAGTACAAAAGGCAAATGCATCAAGATGAAGCGCTTTATCAATACAATAAAGTACAGAGTGTAAATGCCGTGAAAGCTTTATCGCAGTAATGCAGCAGTATGAATACAAAGTGTGAATGCCGTGAGCGCTTTATCGCTGCGTAATGCAGGTATGAGTACAATGTGTGAATGCCGTGAGCGCTTTATCGCTGCAAAATGCAATGTATGAATACAAGGTGCCAAGTGCGTGAATGTTTATCGATGTTGTTTCGCATCGATTATGCGGCGCTTGGTATATAGTTTGGAACTATGTCAGAGAAAACATACCGGAAGGCCGTAGAAGGCAAGGAACTCGAAGGTCCGCTGCAACATCCCCGCCATGGAGGCATTCAGCTCCAATGACTGCCGGGTGTACTAAGAGGAAGCCTGCAAAAGTATTAGATGCATCAATATTCTGTGGAATATTGAATGAACTAAACTGAAATGACAATGTAAGATGCAGAAATAAAGTGGTACATACCGGAGGCAAGTCAGGAATGCCCGCAAACTCATGACCAAATGGGAGGAGCAAAGGATCTGTAGGTCTCCCCACTGCCTCAGATGTCAAGATGGTAGGCGAGCGGCCAGCCTGCCTCTTGTCCCTCTCAGACTTCTCCCGCCACGAAGCTCGAGTTTCAGGACGATCCTACTCGCTCCCACCTTCGCCTAGCCGCCGGCGCCAGCAGTCTTCGCTCACTGGGAGCCCCGCCAGAGGCCGATGATGAAGGTCCGGACGATTTCGAGTAATCGCTCGCCTGGTTGCTCGCCTCCCACCGATGGTGTAGTCCGCCATCCGCCACGGTGAACGCCGGTGTCCTCATGTGCTCAGGAGGATGCACCGACTATTCGCCAGTAACCTTGAGGTCCGACGCAGAAGCGCCACCCAGTACCAAGCCCGGCTGCATCGCCTCTAGCAAAATCCAAGAACGCGAGGTCTCGATCACGCCGCAAAACCGATCTCGCAGACTATCGCCGCAGAGGAGCCCATGGCCGCCAGTGATCTCAAATTGAAATACGCTTTATTGCCCATCGGTATTGCAAATATACAAGGAAAAGTGAAGCTTAAATGAACTGCAAGTAAAACATACCTTGGCGGGGTGATGGTGTTGAAATAGCGGCGAAAAAGCTAAAGTCTCGTGGCCGCTGGTGCACCTCCTCATAGCGGCGTGAAAAGGGGATGACCAGAGGAGTTCCATCTCCCAAGACTGCTCCACTGAAAGTAGGCGAAACCCACAACCGCAAGATGAGATGTCGAACATTTATCGAAAAAGCGTAATACAGAGTAAAGCGTAAATAGCAGAGCTGCAGGTTGTGCAAAGGTATTGAGTACAGAGCAGTACAACAGAGTAAAGCAGAGTATGTGTGTGTGGTGTACAAGATAAAGAAGTGTAAAGCAGACTACAAGGTGTGCAAGTGCAGAGTACGTAAAGTACATGTAATGTAAATGTAAAGCGGAAAAGAAGACGCATTCTAAGCTCGCCAATAGCCTCCGAGCAATCGCCACGCCACGGAGACCGAGCTCATGTATCCGAAGAGTGGCTGAGCCGCCACCCCAAATATAGCGAAGATGTCCCGACGCCCACCAAGGCGCTAAGTAGGCAGAGAGGCACTGTTCGCCGGCGGGCGAAGAGGGTCGCCCCTAGCAAGAACATTAGAAAGCCGCCAAGATATCGCTTCTACTACGGCCATCGGAGTCGTCAACAAGAAGAGGTCGCACTGAATCGCACCTCAAACCAAGAGAAGCGGATTTAAACCTCGACGTGCAAGAGGCGAGCCGCCGCCAAGTAAATGGATCTCGAGCGACGGTCCACTCATCCATGTTTGTCGGCGGAATCGGATCACCCCTACCCCGATGCCGGTGAGCACCGAGAAGTCGAGGAGTCATCGCCATGTCCCCCGCCATGGATAGGTGAAATGAATCGGTGGTGTCCCACCACCTCTCGCTAGGGCTAAAAGAGGCTGCAGCAAGAAAGTCTGCCGCACTGCAAAGGAACCGCCCGCCTCATCCACGATGTGTCGAACCGCCGGGAGCTCCAAGTACTAATTCGAAGTCATAACATTCCCATATACCATGATGGTATGGGAATCTCTCACATAAACAAATGGTTGCAAAGCAATATGAAATGTACAGTTCTGAGGAAACATGTTAAAGACAATGCAAATCTAGCATGCGTGCAAGTTTTTTTAGATCCGAACAGACACCGGGTTTCAGTGTACTGTGGTGGACTACTACCGTGATGTGTGCAGGTGTCCGTGAGGGTCAAGATACGATATAAGGTACATGTGTGCACATTTTTCGATTCAAGCAGATATCGGGTTATAGTGTGCCAAGAAGTGAACTACAAAGATGTGATGCGTCAACGTGTTCGAGTGGTTCAATTCAAGATAAATCTAGCATGTGCGTGTTTTCAGATTCAAATAAGTACCTGCATCGGTGAGTTTGCAGTGAATACTGTGTCGGTATATGGGTGATTAAGGATAGTGCAGGTGTGTGCACGTGTCGGTCCTAAAATAGATATCGCTTGTAAGTTTGTTCACGATCAACTACAAGATAGTATATCGAGCTAAGCAATTAAAGGTTGTAATCACTATGGCAATGACGCTTACGCTTCTACATTGCGTAAAATAAAACAGAGAAAAGGGTTACCCTGGTTACTAATGAGAGGTGAGAGGTGCTCAGATAGAAGAAGCTCGGTCCGGCCATGGCCGAAACCGCTGAAATGGCGAAGACCATCCGGAGGTAGAACATGGATCGCCCAAGAGGTCGCCGATCAAAGGGACGCCGCTCAATGGGAGGAGCTCGACCGGATCCATCTCGTGGTCCGAGGAGTCCCGACATGTGGAATGTCGTCACCATGGCAATGGTAGTGAGAAATGGCCGTAAAAGCCGGAATACGAAAAGTCAACCGAGAAGGTCAACCCGAGAGGGTTTTAAATGGCCGAAAAGCCGGAAGGTGAAAAGGCACGGAAAGGAAGATGAAATCGAGGAACAAGTCCCAAAAAGTGGAAATAGCAAAGAGGCGCCAAACAAAGTTTTGTTCGGTTCAAAATGTCCAAACGCGTGAACTTCGCGACCTGACGACGTAAATGGCGCGAAGCTTGAGGAAATGAGCGAATGAGGAGGAAAAGAGGCTCTAGAAAGAAAGGGCAAAAGTTTTCGGTATGGAAGTGAAGAAATAGGGTTTCAAGCCCTATTTTATAAAACCGGCAAAATGGCAAACCGCCTCGATCAAGAATCTTTATTTGCGGCCGGCACAATATTGTGCCGGTGAACATTTTCTGCAGCCGTGGCCTTCTAATCCAAAGGTGGTGTTCCCAAGGCCTTGTTTAGGCAAAATGAGTAGTTGTTGGTCTTCATAGCTCAAGAAAGTGCAAGAAAATGCACCCCGATGCTCAACCGCCTCGCTTTTGAACTTTGGACCGTGTCTCATCAGGCGTAACACTCAAATTCAAGCAAAGACTATATCCTTTTGTATCCTTTTGTCGCTTATAAAGATTCAAAAGTTGTTGCGCGTCAGCGCATCCATCATCACATTGTGTCCGCATTGTACTACCATCTTGCCATTTTGCACGCCATGCGAGGTGCACCGCTTTCATTTTGCATTTCATTTTGATCCATGGAGGTACTACCTCACGTGCTTCATTTTGCATTTCATTTGATCCACGTGAGGTGTACTACCTCACGTGCTTCATTTTGCATTCATTTTGATCCACGGAGGTGTACCTCACGTGCTTCATTTTGCATTTCATTTTGATCCACGGAGGTGTACTACCTCACGCGGCTTCACTTTTGCATTTCGCTTTGATCCATGTGAGGCGTACTACCTCGCGTGCTTCATCCTCGCATTTTGTTTTGCATTCTTGCATCTAGGAGGTATGCATGCCTCGTGCATTAAGGTGTGCACCTCATTGCATTTGGCATGCATTCCATCACGTTGTTTCGCACACCTCATCATTGCCCCCGGGTCTGGCGAGACCTTAAACACACACGGTCTAGGAGACCTTAAATCCTCGGGAGGTGCAAAAGCTTCGGTGCATTAAGATATGCACTTCATCGCATTCGGCATGCATCATATCGCACTGTCTTGTGCACTCGCGTTGTCTAAACGCATCGCGCTATTTTATGACGCTACCGCCATTTGGCGACCTCATTGCACTTCATTTTCCATCCTTTGAGGCACGCTGCATTGCACTTCATTTTCCATCCTTTGAGGCACGCTGCACTTCATTGCGCGACGCCTCGCTTACCCCATTTGCATCCGCATGCGTGTCTCGCTTTGCATCACATTCGCTAAAGTGTTGCGTAATTGATGCCCCACCCGTCCGGCGAGACCTTAAACACGCACGGTCTAGGAGACCTTAAATCCTCGGAGGTGCAAGACCTTCTGCATTAAGGTGTGCACCTCATTGCATTTGGCATGCATTCCATCGCGTTGTTTCGCAGACCTCATCATTGCCCCCTGTCCGCGAGACCTTAAACACGCACGGTCTAGGAGACCTTAAATCCCTAGAGGGTGCAAAACCTTCACCATATTTGCATCCCGCCTAGGAGACCTTAAACTTTGAAGGTGCAATTCCTTCGGTGTTTGTCGTGTCTTAACGACTTTCGGTGGTCCGGTAAAGCCACCGTGTCTGGTTTATGTGAGTTCCTAGAAGACCAATGGGGACGTGAAAACTAGAGTTTGAACGGCTTATGCCTAGAACACAAAGGTTCGAATTTCCGAGACTAAAGTCTGGTTTAAATACCCAGGGTGTACCCCGCTTGAAATCAGATGGAAGCCCCATAGGTTGAGGCGGCGTGTTTACGCCAATTTCGATAATCGAACCAACCTAGTATATCGCCTCACTGGTAAGATAGGAAAGCCGCAATCATAGTTGCCGTGATCCGCATGTCATGCATCATTAATACTGCATATGTCATGCATTTCAAAAATTCAAAAAACAAAAAAAAAAAACATGCATATGTCATGCATCATCATTGTAGTATAGTGCATATGTCATGCATTTTCTGTAAATATCCATTTCTATTGCATTGTAGTTGCATGCATTCACTGCATCATTTTCCATCTATGGCTTGCGCCTTTCCTTGTTGAGCTTGGTCTGGTATGTGCCCTTACTTTTCACGTCAAAGCATGGTTCATGTGCATCGCGCCTATTCCTTTATGAACTTGGTTTGAGGTTGCGGCACCTTTTCTGTGATAGACATGGCTTATATGTGTGCATGCCTTTCCTAAGTGAGATACGGTTTGGCCCGCGCGCCATAATCGTATATTACATTGTAGTATAATTGTTGCATCCGGCATTAGGATCATTATTCTTTCCTTAGCGAGTCGTCACCCCACTTATGTCATTCCACCCAATACTTGTTCTTGTGTCCGTCTACATCACTCATAGTTCAGACATCGTTCTATGGTAGACGGACTTGCTACTTCCATTAATCTACTTGACATTTGTGTGGTTTCGAACTGCTCATGATTGAATCATGATTCAATTGCTTTGCATGTAGTTTGCATAGTCTCAATTGCATTGCATTATCATTTGCATTATTCATACATCACTTTGTATATATTGCATATCATTTTGCATTTCGCATTGCCATGCATATGGCTAACAATATTGTACCTGTTAAGTTTACTTTCTTTGCAGGCACGATATTGTATGTACGGCTCATTTGAGGCCGGCGCAACCGGACGAGCTGCACAGGTATTGTATCCTCCGTGTGAGACGTTTTGAGAATTGCATAATTCTCTTACATCCTTTCTACATTATAGTGTAGATTGGCGTATGCTAGCTTATAACTGTTGCATGCGTGCTTCATTACAGCTTTCTTTGTATGATCATAAGTTATGCTCGGCTTCTTGCATCGTCTTGCATTTTGCCCCTGCCTTCGAAAGATACCTTGTTTGTCTTGCATGTTTGTCCAAGTCTTGGCCTTGTCAAAAATGGGTCGCCTCTGGCTTTGACATTCACTCCGTCATTGTTATGACTTCCGAGTTCGGCCAAAGAGGGCAATCAGACACCCCATTTTTGACCGTCCTCAAGACTTGGACGTCACCGCTTGAACACTTGGTGATTATCCATGTTCGTGTTCGTTTGGAGTTCCCGGAGTTCTCGGCTACGCGCCTTGCCTCAGGACCTCCGAACTTGACCGTTTTGTGTCTGGTTTTGCACCAAACACTTGTGTTTTGCCTTGGAGAGGCAAGGAATGCTTTGTGAAGCATCCCCACACACCACCGGCAGTGGCTAGAGACCACCGGCTGGTTGTTGTTTCCATCGGCACTATATTGTGCCGGTCGGCACTATTTTGTGCCGGTCGGCACTCTTTTTGGCAAAATGACCATTTTGCCCTGCCGATCACTTTACAGCTGTTTTTGGAGATATTTTCGACTTTTTTTTTGTTTCCTCCATACACGTGTATGGAGGGATGAGCCTTTGTTTTGCCTTGACTTGTAAGTTTTGGTTGCCTATAAGGAGAGGCTTCTTCTCTTGGCTCAAGGGTTAGCAAACTTAGACATTTTTAGAGAAAAAGACAGAGAGGAAGCTCTGGTTCTAGGTTAGGTTTTGTGTATCTATCCTATCTCTCTCTTTCTCTTTTGTTTTGTACACTAGGTGTTTGTGACTTACTATTGCTCACCAACACCTAGTGTTTCACCTTCCTCTTGGAACTGAGGTGCTAAGGGCTTGTTCTTGGTGTTCTTGGCTGGTTTGAAGCTTAAAGAGGCATCAAGGTCACCATTGTTGGAGTTGATCATCAAGGGTAAGAAACTACCCCTTTTTCCCCCATTCTTGCATTCCATTTTTGCCTAGTTTAAAACAGTTTTTGTGCTTAGTCTATAACACATAAAAGTTCTGTTTTTTTAGCCTCTTCATTGTTTATTAAGAGTACTTGGTGGTTTGGGTAGGTTTGACCACCCTTAGACCTTGAAAAGGCCTCATTTTGTGCTATTTTGTTGAGATCCGGGACCTTGGTGCTTGGGCCTCTTCACCACTGAAATCTTGAGGGATTTCAGTGGTGAAGATGGTGCCTTGAGGTCCCAAGAAGGGAAGGGCCACCCCCTCTCCTTGATGTCCTTGAAAAGGGCAAGATTTGGCCTCTTAAGGGAGCATAGTTTTGATTGTTTGTTGAGCACGTCTTGGCTGCATTTTATGTTTATTATGCCCTAATATGACATTTCTAAGTGTTGGTTTTAGCACTCTTTGCATGCCTTGCATAGTTGCTTTGTAATGCCTTAATAGTCCCTTAACATGCCTAGGTTGTATGCCTTTATTTCTAGCATGTTTTAGGCTTAGATCCATGAAGCTTGTATGCTCATTTTGCCATGCATGAGGTCTGTCCATGCTTGTCTTGGACGATCATGACTTGTATCTCATAGCTCCTTTGCATTTGGCTTGTTGGCCTTAAGAGCATGAGAGTGTAGCATGCCTTGCTTGCTTTATTTTTGATGGTTTGGAACCATTTAACATGCTATTTCAGTCCCTTTGGTATGTTTGTATGCTTGCCTTAGCGGCCTCTTTAATGCTTTTAAAGCACGAGTTGAATGCTCCATTATTGGTCATGTTGCATGCCTTTGTGCTTAAGCCTCTTAGATGCCATCTAAGTAGCCATTTGGCTTTGTTTTAACATGCTAAAACTCTGTTTTAGGTTGTTCAACGCATGCCATATTTGTTTTGCATAAGTGTAGTTCAATGCTTCCATGACTTGCCTCAAGTGTTGAACCTATGTTGCATACATTTGTTTATCTTGCTTAACATGATTTGGCATCATTTCATAGCATGATTTTCAGAGCCTAAATTGCATGCTAGTAGTCCATTATTGTACACCTTTAAGTGTGCTTAAGGGTTGTTTGTTATGCTTAAGTGTTGGTGCCTTAATTTGTGCATGTGTGCATGTGTGTTCAGCCCTCATGATTTAGCATTTTGGCCACTGTTTTGAGCCTTTTTAGAGTTGCCCAATTCATGTCTAAGTCCATCCTCCATTCGATTCGCATGCTTGCCTTGTATGCTTACTTGCATGTTTGCATTGTATTGCCATATTGCATACTAGTTGACATGCTTAAGACTTCATTGCATTGACATGCATGCTAAGCCTCTTGACCAAGTCATGATGGAGGTTTAGCACCCTTGTTTGTTTGTTTGCATTACATGCATTTGAAATCAAAATTGCACTCTTGGTTCTTTGGGCCATCATGCATCGAAATGCGTGATTGGTGGTCCGAGAACCGAGGTACATCTTCCTTTGAGTAAAAAACATGATAAGGAGTGTGTTTGGTGCATACCTGCTTTGAATTACATTGCCATGCAAGTTGTGTCCTCTCTCTGTGAGTTGCGTGTTCTGCGAGCATTTTGTCTCGGCAAGATCATTTAGTGCCGACCGCGATCATCGGCAGCCGATGGATGATTCAGTGCCGGCGGCCACATCCTTCACCGGTGGTGTTCTACCCAAATGGGTGGTAATCTCCAAAGGCCCAAGGAAGTATTCTCAAGTTTTGGCGATCTCGAGATGGAAAGCAGGGAAAACAGAGGCAATCATGCATGGCAGTGCGATTCCGAGCGAGTTCCGGGCGTGGGATACATCTTGCCCTCTTCCCGAGGCATTTACTGCTTTAATTAACTTAGTTAATTTGTTAATTAATTTAGTGAATTTGTAATATTTAATTAGCTTGCGTAGTTAATTAATCTATAATGTTTATTCGGTCCCTCTGTGTGAGGGCATAATTGTAATAAGCGTGCGTGAGTGGGTGTATGTCTTCCAACCCCCATTTCTTTCCCCCTTTTATTTACCTGCTTATGATGGTAGATTGGGGCACGTTTACTTTTAGCATACCTTATGCTATGCATGCGTGCATTCATGCATCTGTTTACATGCATCGGGCTCGGTACATCATACAAACTGTATCGTACTTTCAATTCCAAATTGAATGCGTGTTATTTGTAGCATTCCATATGCCATGTTTAGGGTTAGCCGAGCCTACTCTGAGTTGCATCCCGCATGTGTTGCATTAGCCACTTAACATGAACTAGGACACGCATATTGCTAACTAGTTTATTGTTTTGGCACGGAGTACGATGTAAGTATTTTATGCTTTAGCATACCACATGCGTGTGAGTGTTGCCATGACAGTATGCTTACCATGCGGCTAAATGCTTATGTGAGATAAACTGTTTGAATGCCTGTGGGTGGAGGTTGGATTGCTTGAGTTGGAAAAACTCGTTGAAATCCGTGTTTTAGCCTACTCGCGAGTAGCAATTTCAAATTGTTTTCAAAACAAATGGATATGCAATGTTTATTTCCAAATTAGGCGATCTAGTCTATACTTGTTTGCTGTGCGCATAACATAGTAATTTTAGGCTAATAATTGGAAAAAGAGCATGTAATGTTTTCAAAATCAGATATCACGGTTAGTAGAGGCCGGTCTTCGGACCGGGCGAAAGGGGGTGCTCATAGCTGACCTTCCCCGATCGTACCCAAGCTCCCGAGCCAAGACCACTTTGGTGATGACGGACAGGTGGCCTTCGGCACCGAGTCAGGATTTCCTAAATTTTCCATTTTAAAATATTTAGGTGGCGACTCTATAATCTGGCAAAGCAGCCCATGTTTGGCACTACTTTTCAAAAAATTTGTTTTCTCAAACGATTTGCCGGATTTGGACTCTTTGGTTCAGATTTAGAACCGACACAAAATCGAGTCCGAACTGTAGAAAGAAGCCCCACGGGCGCGTCTACACTAATACAATGATTGCACATGAGGCTACAGTTGTTGCAACTATTGATTCATTTTTTTTTTCTTTGGTTGACCTCTATATCTATCCTGATTTATTAGTGCAGGAATTTGGCCTAATTTCCAAAGAATTTTCACTCCAACCTGTATCCTAATTAATATGCTATATAGTCATTAGAGCTCTATAACCCCTTATGTGTAATTGTAATTATTTCACATTTTCCCATCAGTTTGTAGCATGGTGCGCTTTCTAATATACTATTTTGCCCACCACTTTCATTAACTCTTTTGCAAATAAGAACTTGATAAAGTATTTTGGTAATGGTCAAAAAGAACCCGAAGTATTTTTTTATAATTGCAAAAATATCCTATCTTTAACAAATTTTAACTCTATTTTCAAATTCTCTTGAAGCATATCTCCATAATTGGGCCATTTTGAGAAGGAAAAAAGAAAAAGAAAAGGAAAAGAAAGTAAGGAGAAGTAAGTTCCCTTTTATTCTAAAGTCAGTTGCCAACTTGCCATGTTGCTTATGATTTTATAGATTATTTGAAATGACTTATTCTTTTCCCGTGTCATTGTAGTTTTATGTATAATTTTGAGCCATTTTCAATCTTGTTTTTGGATTCCCAGCCAAAATTGAATATATTTATATAATAAGTCCTAAGATTTATATAGAACAATGAAATCTTTAATTAAATATACTTTTTTAGGCAGCCTTCTCACAGTTTCTGGGTTGTGAGGTCTTCATTTTATTGCACAAATGACTTGCCAAACATTTCTTTGTTGCCCTTATATCCATTACAGATAAGCTACCATACTCTATTAGGATCCTTCTTGAATCATCAATTCGTTAAATTTATTAAATTGGTTGCTGAAGCTGGTTTAGATGTTCATCCAAGTGTTGGTCCTCATGTTTGTGCTAAATGGAACTATTGGTAAAGCTTATAAAATTTTGTTCCAATGTTTTGTATAGTATACAAACCAACAATTTATCAGTGAACTTTGCCTTATAGACTCTGTTTTTGAACAGTGGGTTTCCTCTTTGGTTGCATTTCATGCCTGGAATTCAGTTTCGAATTGATAATGAGCCATTCATGGTATTCCCTCTCACTTTGTCCTGCTATTAAATTTTAAATTGATGGCCTAAATATGCTCATTGTACTTCCGTTTAAAACAGAAGTGAAGCAATTTACAACCAAGATTGCGGACATGATGAAGCAAGAAAACTCTATGCATCCTAAGGCAAACCCATTATCTTATTTGTAATCTAGATCCATCACGAGCCTTTATTTATATATATTTTTACCTTTCTCTTTATGTTTCTTTCTCTCTATTCTATCAATGGAAAACTTAAAATTTGCAGAGGTAATTGTCAAAAGGTTCAAAGCATACTTTTATCTCATTCAACTCATGATTCTTCCACAATTCTACGAAAATGTACCACACCCCTTGTATTATTTGACCTCCCTAAAGCTATCATGAAATATCAATTTACTCCTCTAGAAAATGATACAATTAAACCCTTCAATAAATATACTAATACATAAACTATAAGTTGTGAGAATAATGGTGTTGACATGGTTACGCTACGTCGCCATTAGATGGAAAGGCCAATTTGATAATATTCAAATCATTAATCATGCCACATATCTAATTAGATTAGATAGATAAACTGCGTGTAAAGTGAAATGTCAAATTAGATGTGCTTATGATGTTAATTGTTTAATTTCACCTAAACATTTACTCATTCGTCCGTCTTTGGCATTTAATTTTATAATTTTTACTCCTTTACTAGAAATTTCACTTTGCTAATAGTTAAATTTCACCTAAACATTAAGGCTAAATTTCACTATTTGAAGAGAATAAAATTTCACTAGTTAAAGACAATGAAATAATTATTACTATCAAGTTTTAATTAAAAATTATTAAAATTTTGGTAATTTAATATTTTAGAATTAATTAGACAACAAATTAATTAAAAATTCCACTATTTGCATAAATTATCTAATAGATCAGGAATACCACGTATTCATGTGCCTGACTAATAAAATAACATACTTGTAGTTTGGATTTTTGAGAGCCCAAAATTAAAAAATCATTGGTAATGGTGGTAATGATTATGAAGGTGAATGATTGTAGTAGCAGAGATAGTGGTGGAGAGGTGGTGACAATGATAATAGAAACTGTGATGTTAGTAGTAAAATGATGGTATGTTTTATGGTGACGATGACAATGATAATGAAGATGGTTGTAATAGCAGTGGTGGCTTGATAATGGTGGTGGTGGTGGTGGTGGTGACAGTGACAGTGATAGTGACAGTGACAGTGATGATGGTAGCAACAATATTGGTGATAATTGTAGCGATTGTGAGGTTATAATGGTGTATATTGATGCTTGTGTATAAATATTTATAAATTCAATTAGCATTAAATAATTATGTAATTTTATGTGATAAATTCATCATAATTTAAATGACTTTTATCTTACAAACTTAAAATTTAATGAAACAAATGGATTGGATAAAGGGTACCTCGCCTATTACGCCAACACCACCGATTTCACCACCACCATCACCACTATTACAACAGTTGTCATGCCTAATCACCATTTGAACTCCATTACTATCATTACTCTACCACCACCACAATCACTCCTTACACCACCACCGCAATTGCTACCACCTTACCACCACATCCACCTTCACCCTATCTATAGCGATTTCGGTTTTGATCCATTACTTGTTGTATTCCGGACTTGGGTTGGTATGGTTTAGAATGGTTATTTATGTCTTGCTTCCCTTGTCTCTGATCTATTTTGGTTATCGGGTTGTAATTGTGCATTTGGAACAGGTTAGTTGCTTGTTTTTCCAAACCTGTGATGCCTAGATTTTGGCTTTTCTGCTCGAGCAAGCATTCTTGCGCTCAAGCGAGCATTCTTGCGCTCAAGCGGGCTTCACAAATTTTGCTCCTCCGGTCGAGCGGTCATTCTTGCGCTCGAGCGAGATTTGTCAACTTTCAGTATTTTTGCAAATCTACAAATGCTAGAAGAGTCCATTGGACGCTTAAGCGTCCAGTTTCATGCTTGAGCAGCGTCCTTTGTCTACAAAACTTCTGAAATTGTGTATTCCACGCTCGAGCGTCGTTTCTTGCTCTCGAGTGAACCTTTGTGTCTGATGCTCGAGCGTCACTTTCCACGCTTGAGCGGGCTACGTGTATAACAATACGTGAAGATGATGTTTTGTATCACTTTTTCACTTCTCTCTCTCTCTCTAAAACTTTCCAAAAACCTAGATCTACACTTTCTCTTTCTAAAACTCACCTTCTCACTTAGATTTCATTTAGATCTGTTGATATTTTCACCCTAGTGCCTTTGAGAAAAAGGTAGAGTGCATCAAGGCCTTCATTTTGATCCGATTAGAAGTAGGTTTCGGTGATCTCGGAGTTTCACTCTTGCTTGACTCGTCTTCTCTCTTTGAGGTAGGTATTCTTTGACACCTTCATATGATATTTAGCTTAAATATTTGTTATTTGTGTAACAATGGTGTGATTTGAGGATGTTTTAAGTAAAACCTAGGGTTTGGGTATAAAATGGAAAGAGGGGTTTTTGATGAATGAGAAGAAAATGATTGTGGGGTTTAAAAATGATGTTGTGTGATGTCAAGATTGTTGATTTTGGCACTCGATTGAGATTTGGGAGAAATGGAGAGTTTGCCCTAAAATAAGTATTATATTTATTTTGTATAAATAAATGAAATTGATGTTGTAAACATGGAATTGGACAAGTCGATTTTTGCCACTATTACTGCCATTTCGAAAAACCAACATGGTAGATGCATCATCTATGTCAAGGTTAGAGTTTACAATGAGGTCATTCATATACGGAGATGGGCTGAGGAGAAGTATTGCTACATAATCCAAAAACTACATCACAAATATAATATAAAAAAAATACTGCAACAATATCCTTAGTTGGGATTTTATTCACAAAAATGCTTGGGAACACTAAAAATGGAGCACTAGGGGAAACACTAATAAGTTGGCTCCCCCCCTCCCATGATGTGATGGGTGTCTCTGTTGTTGCTGTTGTTGTTGTTGTTGTTTATTTTTGTTATTTTTTATTTTTTGTTTTTACATTTCCAGCTAATTAGAGCTATTAGTGCTCTATTTTTTAGAACTCCCAATTAGCTCTGTTCTATTTATGCCATAGTTTTTGGATCTTGTAACAATAGTTCTCCTCGGCCCATCTTCGTACATGAATATATCCATCTGCTTTTTGGGTATAATAACGTCAACTCATTGTAGATCCCAACCTTGACATTAATGATCAATCATTGAGTGTGTTTGTTTTGAGGGATTATTTCATGGGATTGAACTATTAGTCCATCCAGACTAATAGTCCATTGTTTGGTTCAATTTTTTTTGCTCCGGATTAATAGTCCCTCATATGAGGGATTATTGTATCCTAGGGGGAGGGGTGAGATTATTTCTATGGGATTGGTATCCTATGGGACTAATGTGTGAAATGTTCATTTTACCATCATGTTATTACTTAATAAACAATTGGAAAAGGGTAAAATAGTCTTTTGAACATTTATAAATTATTTTTTAGTGTTGTTAATTTAAAATTATATATTAAATAAAAAATATAAATTATAAATTATAAATTTAATTTAATTAAAAATAAAAAATAAAAAATTATGGCCTTATAATTTTTTTAGTGTTGTTAAAAAATTTAATTTATATATTAAATAAAATTATGTTTTTAGTGTTGTTAATTTAAAATTATATATTAAATAAAAAATATAAATTATAAATTTAATTTAATTAAAAATAATGAATTAAAAATTATGGCCTTATAAATTAAAAAAATTTAGTGTTGTTAAATTATAAATTATAAATTACAAATTACCAATTACAAATTATATATTAAATAAAAATTATAAATTACAAGGGTAAAATAGTTTTTTGAACATTTATCCTTATCCAGTCCGTCCAATCAAACATTGAATTCACTAAAAATAGTCCAATCCAGATATCTAATCCCATGACTAAACAAATATAGGATACAAATTCAGTCCAACCAAATAGTCCGGGAACAATGTATCCCAAGACTAATAGTCCGATGGATTATAATCCCCCTTATCCAATCTGTCCAAATAAACACAGTTGCCTTTTTGGGATTACCACGATAGTAGTATAAATTGTCTAGTATTGCATACTCGCGTCTTTGGCAACAACCGCATTAGGTGCTACCCTGCCTCGATTGTGTAAAGCCAGAAGCGTGCGGTCTGCAACTGGAAACCAAGTGGGATACCCATCTTCATGCCCAACCTCAGTTACATCAAAAAGTCGGCATAAATTTTGGATCTTTTAGGGGAACATCTTTGTCACTTTACGGGGGTGAAATATCCTTAGTTCTCCGTACTCCTTGAACCCAAGCTTTACGTAATGTCGTTTGACTTGAAAATAGAAAGATGGTGAGCTGCCCAGCAGTGTGCTGCCAGATAAACCCTTTGACGATCAAGTCAGCACACTTAGAGAAGAAGAAGAAAAAGAATGGGAATAGAGCACTTTTGAGAGAGAGAGAGAGAGAGAGAGAGAGAGAGAGAGAGTTGTGAATTCCTTTAGGTTGCTTACCTCTAACGTTCCCCAATTCCTCCTTTTCTAGGCTAGCCATGCAGCCTCAGAGATTGTGGGCGCACTATCTCTGTTGTCTTTCCCTGGACAAGCGGTTGTGCTCTCCTTTACCTTCCTTACACGTGTAGAGACCAAAACCTCCAAACAGTGTTTGTTGAGCTGCTAAATGGTATTGACACATACCAGGAGTGGATTTTCCCTTCTTCATATCATTGGTCCAGGTGGCTCACACAACCAGGCTATCACGACTGACCTATCACTTGGGGAGAAACACCACAATGACTGCGACGGCCGAACTATAATAAATCCGTCCATCTGATCTGATCGGTTGTGAGGCACGCGGTTTGACATCTCGGTCTCGCTCCGCTACCTTATAAAACATCTCGGCCCAAATTCAATCTAGACTATCCATGGCTTGGCCCAACGCATCACTGTGGATCTAACTGAATATCAAGCCGAATCATAGCTCGGTTGAGCACCTGCATGTCTCCGTATTCTGGTCGACGATTTTCTCGGCCCAACGTAATGGGCCAGGGAGTCGCGTTGGTTCAATTCGGTCAGACACAAGGTCTGGTCCTTGCAAGGCCCAACACCATACCCCATGCTACCATCGCTCGACCCTATTGTTCGACACAAATCCCCTTCTCAATTGCCCCTTAATCCCATCTGAGCTGAGCGTGATTGGGATTATTATTTTGATCAAGCTACCTGATTTGGTTGGTCATTGAGGATTGCGCAAGTAGTCTTGTCATCGATCATTCAGTCGTACTGAAAAACCATCTTTTCAATGTTACGTGGCTTCACCCCATTGGTTCTGTGCAACCCCACAACTGTCTTCATCATGCACAAAATTCAAAAGGTTGTCGCCCTTTGGTTTCCCTCCCCATTTTTATACATACGTGAGGGGCCAAACACGCTACCACTATTCATCTTCTTTATCATGCCAAACCCTAGCCTCCTCAGAGCCCTTGTCGTCGCTGCCGCTTCCATTCGTGCCATCCCCAGTGCTTTTCATCGCCTAGAACATTGCACTAGTGGTTTGCATCTCAACTTGTCTTCCAAGTGTGTAAGTTCATCTTGCTTCAAACTCCTCTTTCATTGTTGTTCTTCGTCTTTCTGTCTAGGACTGTTGATACCTTGCCAGTGCCCCTTCTTTGGGGTAAGACTGGTAGGGAAATAGACATTAGGCAGAACTGGAATCGAAGAGACGGATGGGGCCACCGTGCGCCTCATTTCCCTTAGTTTCAATGCATGAACTTCACATTTAGGATGAATAGCATAAACCCTGGATAAGATCGAGCAAAATCCCACTTTTAGATCCAAAAATAGGATTTAACTGAGCAAAAACTAGTTTTTGGTCCTCCCTTGAGGCTAAGAGCGAGCTGTAAGTTGCAGGGGAGCTAGAACTAAGCTAGGAAGATTGAACTGATGTAGATAGTTGAACCGAGATAGGAAGATCGAACCGGTCAAACGCCCCAGGATCCTTTATTGACCTAGACACTTCCTCATAGAGTCATGCAAATTATGCCGCGCTAATACTTGGACTTATTTTTTAATAATGCAGAACAAACTAGGACTGACCAAGCCCACTCAGCATTACTATCGGTGAGGCTTAAAGTCTGAGCAAACAATCACCAAAATTTGACCAAGATATAACCAAAATTACCCAACTAAATAAAATCGGGATAGATGGGGAAGTACCGATTTATGGTTAATTCACCTCGGGTGCTGGCTGAGTTTCGTAGATAGTACAATATTCTAGACGACGTCCACTTGGAGCTGGCCAAGAAAGGAGACACTTCCTAGGGCGAACTGGACAAATGCCCCTTTACGGTGGTATCCATTGTGGAAGGCGGCCTGCGCTTCTTGGTTCAATCCCTGGTCTGCAAATTTTTGAGGCAGACTAGGCTGTGCTTGACCCAAGTCTCCAACAACACATACAAAATAATAAATGGTGTGGCCGCGCTGAATAGGATACTCGGTCTGAATCTCGACCTCGCCAAGATATTCCATCAATACACACTTAGCAAAAATAAATGAGGGTTTTGTTGGTATCTCAAGGTCAGGAAAGGTCGAGCAAAACTTATCGAAGGTAACCCAGACAAAGAGACCAACGATGATGATTTCCTATGGGTGTTCGATAATTATGAGGACACCAAAGGGCCCGTACCGGGCTGGCACATAAGAAAAGATTTTGGGAGTGCTGGTGAGTATCTCGTCATTCTTTTTTTTTTTTTTTTTTGTTATTGTTATTGTTTCTGCCGATCTAACACTTGCCTTCTTGTTGCAGACTACAAACTCTTGGCAGAAGATTACTCTCACGCGAACCAAGAAGCCATAAGAATTGCATTGTGGCATCCGGCCAATGAGCGGGAGTCTCACAAGCTGTTCGGCTTCAAACTGAGCTACCGTTACACGGCGCCGCGTAGAAGCAGGGTGATCGACTTTCTTCTAGCACCTTCTTCAGAACTAGATCCAAACCTTCCTCCAATCAAACTAGTTCCTTTGACCGTCAAACAAGAGATGGCCAAGATCCAGGCTATGAAGTCAATGATCACTGGCAAGCCGAGCAACTCTCAGCCACCAGAGGCAACTGGAGGACTATCTTCCATATCGGCCGTGCAAGACAAGTGGGCAGTGCTGGCTCTTGCCAGTGAACAAGCTGCCGGTCGGTCGAAGAAGAGGCCGATAAAAGGTCAAGCCGAACAACATTTGGTGGACGAGGATTCTACCGAGCATCCATCTGCCGACTTGGGGGACCAGACTAAACAACCAATCACTGAGCCATTTGCCCGCTCCAGTGCCCCTCCAGTCTGGTCGCCCGAGATGAAATACAAAGGCCGGGCAGTTACTACTGCCGACTTGGTCTATGTTGACAAGGAATACTCACTCGGCTTGAACATGAGCAAGGGATTGTTCGTCCCTGCCGACATGAAGAAGCACAAAGAGCTGTCTAACCAAAAATTCATCCGCTTGGCGGCAAAGTCAATCGTGCTGGTAAGTGAGCAAGCTCCCTTGTCATTAACTTGTTGCTCGGTTTTGGCTTGCTAACATTTCTCTTTTGTTTACAGGCCGCGCAAAAGAACTATCTAGCTCACGAGTGAATGATCGCCATGCGGCAAAGTCTGCGGGAGGCCATCACCGATAACAAGGCCAAGGCCGCCGAGCTGGAGAAATTGAAGGCCGCACAGAAAAAGGCGGTGTCTAAGCATGACCGACTCGCAGAGCGGTTGGCCAGGGCGGATGAAGATAAGCAAAACGCCCTCCAAGTGACCAAGGCCAGATACATCGCCGAGCTGCACAAACACCGCAAAATCCACAAACTCGAGCTGGACAAGCAGGTTGATGATGCTGAAGACCATAGCGATGCTGAAGACCGCGACTATGCGAAGGGCGAAAAAGCTTACAAAAGGCCGGTGCAGGGGACCAAGGACATTTTTTTTAGTGTAGTTGGAAAGTCACCGTGGAAAAACTTGGCCTTGGTCAAGACTCCGACATGTTCTAAAATCCCCCTGCCGCCTTTATCCCGGTCCATATACAAGCTTATGCCAGCACCGTACAAAAGAAGCTAATAGAAGAAGCGAAGGTGGCGTAAGTTTCACAGAACTAACCAATCGTAATCCTCCTTCTGAGTTGTCCAATGAAAGAGGCCAAGATCATGAGGAGCTCGAACAGGAGGTGGATGTGGTGGTCGGCGCTCAAGAGGGAGATGCCGAGATAGAGGCGACCGACCAAGCGAACACCATTGACCTTTATTGAAATTTGTCTCTCTTTTTTTTCTTTTTCTTTTTCTTTTTCTTTCTTTTTTTTTTTTTTTTATAACTTTTTGGTTTTGATGTAACCGAGCTATGCCCCGCTTTTGTAATCACACTTTATGATGAATGAAAAGTTTAACTTTCTGCTCGCTATGTTATGCGAATTTTTCGTTTGCCTTGTGTGGTTGTCATTTTCTTCAGTTTGTCAGAGATAAAATCATCTCGGTCTAATGAGCAAACTCACCTTGTTTAAAATATTTGTTGAACATAACACCAACTTTATTAAGAACTAGGCAAAGACACCAACAGTTTAAGCAGGCGAACAATGTCAGCTCGGTGAGTGAGCAAAATCAGCTTTATATTGGTGAGCAAGAAACAGCTCGGGTGATCATGAGCGAAATCTGCTCTTCATTCGGTGAGCAAAAACCAACTCAGTCAATGATGAGCCAAATCAGCCTCACAATCCGAGCAAAATTGGCTCACCTCAAGTACAAATTGGGCAAAACAACTGTTTGCACGGGCGAGCAATGTCAACTCAGCTCTAACACTAGTTGGGCAAAACACCAACTGTTTGTATGGGTGAGCAATGTTAGCTCGGCCCTAACGCAAGTTGGGCAAAATGCCAACTGTTTGCACAGGCGAGCAATTTCAGCTCGGCCCTAACACAACTTGGGCACAACGCCAACTATTTTCATAAGCAAGCAATGTCAGCTCGGCCCTAACACAACTTGGGCACAACGCCAACTATTTTCATAAGCAAGCAATGTCAGCTCGGCCCTAACACAACTTGGGCACAATGCCAACTGTTTGCATGGCCAAAGTCAAGCCGTTGTTGATTACTTGCCCCTGGCATTCATAGTAGCTCAATATCCTCGTAATATCTTTTTACAGAAACACATAGTATAAGAAAAAGGTGCGGCTATCTTCCATTACACGTCACTGATTTACACCTAATGCCAAAAGGCCAAGTTACAAAAAGCAAAGGAATAGAAAAGGTTACATTTCAAAAGTAAAATATCTTGAGATTGGCTGCATTCCACGGTCTGGGGACATCTTTATCATCTAAGTCTTCCAGGTGGCATGCCCATTTGCCAACAAGGCCAGTTATCCTGTATGGCCCCTCCTAATTTGCTCCTAATTTTCCTTCGCTAGGGATCACTGTGTTGCCCATTACCTTCCTCAAGACCCAGTCTCCGATCTTGAATAGCCTAGGATGCACGGTCTTGTTGTATTTTGTGGAGAGCTCTTGCTGGTAAGTTGCTATGTGGATTAGAGCTCGTTCCTTTCTTTCTTCAGCTAGGTTAAGTTCCAATGCCACAACTTCATTGTTCAAGTCTGGCTGAAAACTTTCAGATCGGATGGTTAGCATGCCGATTTCCAATGGTATGACCGCCTCCATGCCGTAGGCCAAGGCAAAAGGAGTTTCCCTGGTTAAGCGCCTTGGTGTAGTGCGGTATGTCCAGAGTACATTAAGGAGTTCTTCAGCACACTTCCCTTTGGCCTTCTCCAGTCGCTTCTTCAGCCCGTCCAGGATGGTCTTGTTTGAAGCTTTTGCTTGACCATTTGACTGAGGATAGGCCGGTGTGGAGTTATAAAACTCAATCTTTAACACTTAGCAAAATCCGTGAAAGAGTTCCCCATCAAACTGAGTGCCATTATCCGAAATGAGGGCCTTTGGGATACCGAAGCGAGTAATGATATTCTTCCAAACGAATTTTTTTACATCTTTTTCTTTGATGGTTGCCAACGGCTCGACCTTTACCCACTTAGTAAAGTAGTTGGTAGCAGGGATGAAAAACTTGCGGTTGCCCAGAGTTGTTGGAAGCGGTCCTACAATATCTAGCCCGCAAAGCTCAAATGGCCAAGGACTTGTAAGGGGAAGCAACTCTCTAGCCAGCTAGTGGATTTGGTGAGCAAATTTTTGACATTTTTCACACCTGCGAACGTATTTCTGGGCGTTCGCTTGCATACATGGCCACCAATAACCCTGGGAAAGTGCTTGGTAAGCCAAAGACCTGCCCCTAATATGACTCCCGCAGATGCCTTCATGAATCTCGAAGAGGAAAGCTTCTACCTTGTTAGGGTGGACGCACTTCAAGTATGGCCCCATGAAAGACTTCTTGTACAAGGCGCCAGATGGAGAGAGCCAAAATCGCTCTGATTTGGCCCTGATCTTGTTGGCCTCCTTCTTTTTAGTGGGTAGAATTCCATCATTTAGGAAGGCAACGAGGGATCCATCCAGGATGGTCCCAAGTCAGTGCAGAATACTTCAGGCACCTCTGGCTCCTTAATGCTTGGTCGGGGTAAGTATTCTATCATCAAAGGATTGGGAAAATTCGTTTGCATGAATGTTAGGCCGGCCAGTTCATCGGCTGCATTGTTTTCCTCACGGTTAATTTGTTCCATTCTTATTGTGGCAAACTTTTTCATTTCTGCGTGTACCAGCGCTTGATATTTGGCCATCCTTTCATCCCTAGCCTCATATTCCCCGGAGACCTGATTGACCACTAGCTTGGAGTCGCTGAATACCATAAGTTCTGATGCTTTCATTCTCAATGCACTATTCAATCCGGTGAGAAGGGCTTCATATTCCGCCTCATTGTTAGATGCTGGAAAATTGAGTGTGATTGCGTACTCAATGGTCAGCCCATCTGGGGATGTCAACATGATCCCTCGCCCGACGCCATGTCTGTTGGAGGCCCTATTAATGGAGAGCTTCCACATCTCGCTAATGAACAACTTCCACCAGTCGGAGGGATTTTGAGAGTTCCTCAACTCCAAGGTATTAGTCGGCTCATTCTGGTCTCTTTCTATGTCTCCGTCGAGCTTGTATTTTGGCAAGTTGGCCGGCTTTTCCATTTCTTGCTCGGCTTTCTCTTACCCTTTTGCCACTTGTTGTCCACCACTTATTTCTGTTGTCTGAGCCGTAGGCTATGCCAAATCCGTGCTAGCCAAATCAACAGGGTAAACAAGGTGTGTTCCATGGGCAAATTCTGCCACGAAGTCGGCAAGAGCTTGAGCTTTGATAGCAGTGCGCGGTTAGAACTTGATATCGTATTGCCCTAATTCCACAGCCCACTTCAAAATTCTACCGGCAAAATCTACCTTTTCAAAGAGCACCTTAAGTGGAAATTCGATTAGCACGACTATTGTGTGGGCATGAAAATAGTGCGCCAGCTTTCTAGAAGCCATCATGAGGGCCAGAGCCAATTTTTCTAGCGGCAGATATCTTGATTCAGTTGGGAGCAGCGTCTTGCTTACGTAAAAGATGAGGAGGTGCTGGATCTCCGCAGCGCGGATGAGGACGGCGCTCACCGTGTGTTAAGAAACTGCCAAGTAGAGATACAGCTCTTCACCCGGCTTCGGTGTGACCAAGATTGGGGCCGAGGAAAGGTACATTTTTAGATCCACCAATACACGGTTGCATTCGTCATCCCAAATGAACTTGGCCTTCAAAGTTTTAAAGAAGGGCCAGTAACGATCTGAAGATCGGCAGATAAATTGGTTTAATGCAACTGCCATCTCGGCGAGATATTGCACGTCCTTCGTGGAGTTTGGATGCTCCAATTCTTGTATTGCCTTGATCTGGGAAGGGTCGGCTTCAATTCCTTGGTTCGTGACCAAAAAACCTAGAAATTTTCTAGTGCCAACTCTGAAGACGCACTTGGAGGCATTCAAACACAGCTTATGATGTTTAAGTATGGCAAATATCTCTGCTAGGTCGGCAAGGTGTTGAGACTTTTCCTTGCTCTTTACCGCCATATCATCGATATAAGCCTACATAGTGCAGCCAAGAAGGGGGCGCGAACATTTTGGTTACCATTCTTTGAAAAGTTGCCCCGGCATTTTTCAGTCTGAATGGCATGACCTTGTAGCAGTACAGGCCTTTTGGAGTGGTGAACGAAGTGATCTCTTACTCTGGTTCGTACATGGCTATCTGGTGGTAGCCACGATATACATCCAAGAAGCTAAACCTCTGATGGCCAGCAGTTAGATCCACCAGCTGGTCGATTCTAAGAAGGGGGAAGCTGTCCTTTGGGCACACACGGTTGACAGTCTTATAATCGACGCACACCCGCCATTTACCATTCTTCTTTGGCACTACCACCGTGTTAAAGATCCATCTAGGGTACTGCACTTCTTCTATTGCCCCGGCTTCCAACAAGTTCTTGACCTCTTTCGCCACTATCTCGGCATGGTGCAAGGCTAAGCGTCGCGTCCTCTGGATGACCGGCCGTGCATTCAGAAAGACATTCAACTGGTGGCAAATGAAGCTAGGGTCAACTCCAAGCATATCGTAAGGCGTCCATGCAAAGGCCTCCATGTTGGAAACCAAAAAGTTGACATAATCAAGTCGCTTGGCGCTGGACAAAGATGATCCCAAAAGAAAGAACTTATGTGGATCATTCTCGTCGACGGGCACTTCCACCAAATCTTCAACCGATTTCTCCTCGGCCTTTCTTCGCACGTCTTCCAGGATTTCCTTTCCTTCTGGTCCCTCTATCATTTGAACGAAGCCTTTGGCGACCCGGTTGCCATTTACTGCGACAAAGCACTGTTTTTCCATTACTTGGTCTCCCCAAACCTCTTCTACTTGTCTGGTTGGCGTTGGAAAGCGTAGGACCTAATAGTAAGTTGATGCTACTGCCTGCATGGCGTGCAACCAGCCGCTACCCAGGATTAAGTTGTAGGTTGATGGGACCTTAAGCACCCAAAATTCTATTTGCTTTGTGACCGATCCTGCTTTGACCGGCAATATGACCTTTCCGATCGGCCATTCTGATTGAGAGTTGAAGCCAACCAAAGGAGACGTTGCTGGAGCCAAGTCTTTATCCTCCAACTTCATTTGATTGAACGCGTCATAATACATGATCTCGACCGAACTCCCCTGGTCAATCAGAATTCTTTGATATCGAAATATTTGACGTGAAGGGTCACCACTAAGGCATCATTATGAGGCACTTGAATTCTCTCCAAGTCCTTGCTTGAAAAGGTTAGGACGTCTTTTACCTCGGTCTTTCTTTTTTCACGGCGAACTGAACGGAGAGCACTTTCCTCATGTGCTCGGCTTTCTTGATCATCCCCCTTAACTCGCAAACCCGTGCTGGTTCGATGATGACATGAATGACATTGATTACGCCTTGAGGCACTATATCCAGGACAGCAAGGCTGTTTGGCTTGGCTTGTCCCTGGAGAGCGGCTCTCATACCCCCATCTATGTACTAGTCCAGATGCCCAGCCGCCACCAGCTCCTCCAAATGTTGTTTGAGCAGCACACAATACTCCGTTTGGTGCCCCCTTTCTTCATGGAAGGTGCAGCGATTCCTCGAGTTGAAGCCCCTCTGCGTGTTTCCCAACTTGGTCAGCCAACGGACGTAAGGTTCACCTCGGATTTCACTTAGGATACGGTAAATAGGGATTTTAAAGACAGTGGTGATGTCGGTTCGTGCTTTCAACTTTCTCTTGGCATCTTCTTCTTCGTCACAAGGAGCGTTAGCTCGGTCATTTCTGTGACTTTTGTTCCTATTATTGCGATTTGAACTGCGATGTTGGTCTCTGGCTCGGTCATTTGGGCGGTTGTCCTTTTGCCCCACCGAGTGAACCTTCCCTACCACTATTATGTCCGTCGGGACCAGATTTGCCTTCTCGGTGGTGGTGGCAGCATCATCCTTTACTTGGATATGCTCGTTGATCCGTTGCATCAAGGATTCCATGGTTGTGGGTTGGTGCATCATAAGCGAATCTCGCAGCCTATGTTCGACTGGGAGACCCCACTTGTATTGGGCGATCGCCAAATTGGTGGGGCAATCGAGGATCTCATTGTAGGTTTCCCAGTACTTGGCATTGTATGCCTTCAAAGAGCCTCCAGATTCCATCTTGATGCTCAGGAGATGGTCGACCTCCTTCGGTGTTTGAGTGTTGGTTTTGAATCTAGTGACGAAGACCTTTGCTAGTTGTTACCATCCCTCGATGCTCCCCTCCGGAAACCTTTCGAACCACTTTAGGCCCAGTTCTCCCAAACTTGCTGGGAATATGAGACACATCAAGGCGTCATTGCGTCAGTGGTCAGCCATTACTTGCCGGTAATGACTCACGTGCATGTACGGATCCGTCTTGCCATCGTATAACGTGAACTTAGGTTGGTGGAATCTGGCAGGGAGCAACATGCTCTCAATTTTTGGGGACAGTGGGGTAGCAGTAAGTCTCGCTAGCTCTGTGTCCACTAGCGCTGGGGGCATCACTCTAGGCGCTGGCATTGACACTTCCTCACTACAATGGATTTGGGGACTTAACCTTTGCAACACCGGCAATCTCTAGGTCTCTCTATGGCGAGCCCGCTCCTCCAATACATCTCTCAGGTCCCCTGAACGGGTGGAGTAAGAGTATCTCAATGTCGTCGATAGACGTGAGGAATGGTAGCTACCGTCGCGAGTGTAAGATTTCTCCACCTATGGGTCGGAGTCCCCAACGCCATAGCTTCTGGTGACAGAGAGAGAGGGCGTCCTATCTTGGCGACGACTGCTAGAGCGATTGGGAGGGGTGCGCTCACTGTAGTTGCCCTCTCCCACAACACCCTTCTCGTTGATCTAGCGCTTCAGCACCTTCATTTTAGCCGCCATCTTGCGAATGAGGGCGTCCTGGTCTCTGAGTTTGTGCTCCAGGTGTTGAGCATGTGACTCTCCCCATCGTCGGCGACCTTTTGGACTGTTCAAGTGATCAGTGCTCCTTACACGTTTGTCTCGCTGCACTGAAATGGTCTCGTGCCCACCATAGTCAGAATAGCAGGAGGGCCATCTCTCTGTCGAACAGACTCTGGTGTGATACCATCGACAACAGACAACAGAGTTTTGTCATTGTTAGCACTACTAGAAAACAGGGCTTTTGAGTCGGCAGAGTGCCGTCGCAAAAACGTTTTCAACTCAAGGATCGAAAATGGTGGGGGCGCAAATGTTTTTGAGTCGGCAATATAAAAGTTTTATTTTTTGAGACGGCCGACTCAAAAAGTGGTTCAATGTTTTAAGAAATTTAACCCATAATTTTCTTATTGAGGCGCTTCCCAAGTTTCGAACCCACTCCATTTGGAAGCTTTGACCGGACCCAAACTCACCGCACTAAATCCACTTCACCACTCTACCTCTTTCAGATATTAATTGAGATATTTATTATTTATAGTATATACACTCAATATTAATATAAAAGTATATCTATAAATATATATACATATAATTATAATTTCATTATTATGATATTCGAAAAAATTATCTTGATATACAAATAAATAAATGTGCTTAATTACATGTATCGCAAATTAAATTTATTTTTTTATTTTTATTTTTATTTTTATTTTTTATCGATCTGATTGATGTCTTAATATTAATTTATATTTAATTTTTTATTTAACATTAAATTATTTATTATCAAAATATTCATATTTAATTTAAATTTTTTATGCCTATATACACTATTTATGAATAATTAAAATAATAATATTAAAGAAATACTAATACTCTATATAATTAATTTATGTATTTTCTTCTTAATCCAATCACAACATATTTATATTTAATCTTTTAAATAAATTTTGTATAATTCTATTTCTACATATTTTTATTATCCAAATAAAAATAAAATAAAATAATTAGAATCACTTTTAGTTTTATATTACTAATTCTCTTTTAATTTAACTATTATTTTTAATATCGAAATGAGTATTAAATATAATATATTTATTAAATATAATCAAGTAAATATATATATCTAGGTTATAAAATATTTTTTTTACAAAAGATATAATTTTGCACAAATTTGCCGACTAAAAGGTATAAAAAGTCTATCTTTTGAGTCGGTAAATTCAACCGACTCAAATAATGCTATCAAATATTAATTTTTGTAACTCTAAAGGTTTGGTATTTCTCAAAAAGATTACCTTTTGCGACGGTAAAATTTGCCAACTCAAAAAAACCGACTCAAAAGGCCCTATTTTTAGTAGTGTAGCCATGGAAACAATCAAAAAAGCTTGAAGAGCAAGGTTTGTCTGTCAAAGTTTTTCCACAGACGGCGCCAATTGTACGGGGTGAAATATCCTCAGTTTTCCATACTCCTTGAACCTAAGTTTCATGTAACGTCGCTTGACCTGAAAATAGAAAGATGGTGAGCTACCCAACGGTGTGCTACCGGATAAACCCTTTGACGATCAAGTCAGCACACTTGGAGAAGAAGAAGAAGAAGAAGAAGAATGGGAATAGAGCACTTGATATTTTTCTTTTTGGGGTCGTATGAATGTTTAATTAAGGTCAGGCTAATAATCTGTCCAAACTTGATATTTTTCTATAAAAAATCCTAAACCCAAGTCCAATCCGAGTTCAATTTATAGGGTTATAGAATTTTGAGTTGAATTGAGTTGTTTTTAAACAAAGTTGGTTAGGTGGTTCATTATTGATCACTTAACTAAATTTAACATTGGACATAGAGGGAGTGCTCTTTAACACCATTCATAATTTCACATATCTGCTAGCAAAAATTTTGTTAAGGTCAATCGAGAGACAAAACTTAGTTTTTACAAAATAATAATAGATTAAGGTTGTGGTTGAGTTTTATGTCTTAATGACTTCTTTGGAGGAAAATAAATGAAGAGAAATATAGAAAAAGAGAACTCAATTGGTATTGAACTGATAAAATTATGACTTTTTATAAGTTACATAAACTTAAAGAAGAATAAAAAAAAACAGGTAAAATCACTAATCGATAGAGAGTAATAGTAATAAGATATAGCTGGACTAGTTCTAGATACTAAGTGACTACTCCTAGAT
Organism: Camellia lanceoleosa; assembly: GCA_025200525.1. Classification (NCBI taxonomy): domain Eukaryota; kingdom Viridiplantae; phylum Streptophyta; class Magnoliopsida; order Ericales; family Theaceae; genus Camellia; species Camellia lanceoleosa. The sequence goes on along the minus strand of CM045764.1, from coordinate 87,708,772 downwards.
AGAAATTACTCCTAGAATTCACGTTTGTATGAGTTGAGTTGTGTATCTTGCTTGTATCTCTTATGGCTTATTTATAGGCTCTGCTACATAAGTTGAGTAGTAGCCCCCATTCCCAACCTCCATCTCTGGCACCACTGCTGTTGCCTTCGGCAGCCAATCTACAACCCACACACCGGCGACTTCCTCTCCTCCACGTTCGACCGACGCAACACCCGTCTTCTTTTTCTTCTTTTTCTAACATCGGGCCCTCTCCCACATCTGCCCTTAACCACCACCACAAACATAGAGAGATATCTAGATTTGGCATAGATGGGAACGACGATTGTATCAATGGTAGTGGCATTATAGATTGCGACCCAATTGACCTCCGGCAACCAGATCGCAACTTCTGACGACCAAATTGCAACCCTAACAACTTTCGCAATCAAATCGTTTCTTTTTCTCTCTCTCTCTCTCTTTTATAAGGGAGTTCGATTTTAGGTTTTGATTTTGAGATAGGTTGCGATGGTACTTTATAATGAGTATTGGACTGTTGAAGCATTTGTACTTTATAATGGTTTAATCATAATATTATGGTCATTTTTTTTTTTGGATTTTCATTAAAATATGATAATTTTTTTGTTAAATATTAACAATATATACTCTTAAATTATATTGAAGTTAAACTATAACCAATCTTATTCATTTATTTCATTCAAAACCCTGTAATATTTTTCAATTACGAAAGGTAACTAAACAAGTATAAATCAATTTAGTTATTTAAATTTGAGATGGAGATTTATGACCTGGTATGGGCCGAGCTAGTTTAGGCCCCACTTAAAGTCTTTGCCCAAACATAGCGAGCCCCATGATCGACCGAGGTCTTAGCCCGATTAAATTAGGGACAAGTCGCTAGCCCGGTCAAGAGATGTGCGTTTCACAAAGCTAGACGGAATTTATCCTCAGAAGACTGGTCTGGCTGAGCAAAAGCTCGTGGTGGATTGAGGAGCTCGGTTAAGCCCACGTTTGGGTTTGTTCAACGGGACTGAGCAATTGGCGCGGTCCCGAGAGAAAGTTATGGCGCCGTGCTAAGTGCAGCTCCGTGAGAAGAGCTACATGGCATGATCGGATTGCACGAAGGAGATTCCGCCGTCCGTACACATCAATACCGTTAGGCAGTTTCGCCATTTGATGTTTGGCAGTATTTACGCTTACATGTGGAAGATGGTAAGAGGGGAACGTATCCACGCATCAGGAGGAGGATAGACAGAGGGGAGTGCACATAAACTATATAAATGGTGTTGCGCATCCATGCACAGGTCTGGAATATCTAGTTATCAGAGCTACTTACCCCTTTGTCTCTCTTTCTCTTTCTCTTTCTCTCTCTAAATGTGCTAACTTGACCGTCGGAGGGATTTTCTGGCTGCACACCACCGGGTAGCTCACCGTCTTTATGTTCTTAGTTCACTTGAAAAGAAGCGAAGCTTGGACACGAACAGTACGGAAAGTGATAAATATTTGCTCCCCGTACAAAAATACAAATGAAATTTAAATTATCTTGCACATACTTATGTATCAATTGTGATTTTTTTGAAACTCCTTAAAAAAGAAATAAGCATTAACTCATAGAACATGTACGGTATGATTTGATTGGGATGCCATTCAAACACAAGACTTTTCTTTTGGGGTCGTGTGAATGTTTAATTAAGGGTCAGGCTAATAATCTATCCAAACTTGATATTTTTCTCCAAAAAAATCCTAAACCCAAGTCCAATCCGAGTTCAATTTATAGAGTTATAGAATTTTGAGTTGAGTTGAGTTGAGTTTTTTTTAAACAAAGTTGGTTGGGTGCAACAAGTTGGGTCTTGAATGATGAATTTTTTTTGTCTCCAAAGAACTAATTTCGTCACCATAGATATGTGTAAGAAAATATTTTTCCTCACCAGTTTCGTCATTGAATGTTTGTCACTAAAAAGCACCATGAGGAAAAATAATTTCGTCACCAATGAAATTACTATAGCGACGAAATTTTTTGTCACCAACAAAATAACATTTTGTCGCAAAACATCCTCATCTTTGTTACCAAATAGTTATTCAGTACCATATTTAAAACTTTAATTGAGGAATAAATTTGTTACACATGTTGATCATTGATGAGAAAATAATATCGTCACAGTAAGATGTAAAGTTGACGAAATTTTTTGTCTTCAAAAGTCATACATGGGTGACGAAATATATTTCATGACAAAAATATGTATACGTGACGAAATTTTTAGTCACCAAACAACAAAATCAATGAAAACATTCATAAATAAACTGCGATGAAATTTGTCACAAAAGATATTTATTAGCAACGAATTATCAATGTATGATAATAACAAGTACAGATGACGAAAACATTCGTCACTAAACTTGTTGTTCCATATTTTATATTTCAATTAAAATTATTATTTCACAAATATCTCTGCTCATATCCCAATAGTCTTTTAAATGTACTATGAAATCCACAAGCTATTATACAACACTCCACAAGAAGAAGAAAAAAATTCACTAAACAGTTTATATTATAAGTCAAAATATATTCATCCAACAAATTTAATAATAATCCATTAAGTATAACAAGAAAACCATCATAGCAAATCCCAAAATGAACTAACGTGGAGTCCACAAAAAAATCAACACTTGATCTTGATTTGCAAGGATGCTTCCAAACAACATCAAAAACCAATCTGCGAAGAAAATAAACAAGGAAAATATTAATATATTATCAATTATATCTAAACTCATATTTAAATAATTTTATTTTATAAACCAATTTAGTGAAAATGCATATAACAATCCAAAACTTTAAAGAGTTGAGGTGATCCTTGATGATAAGCAACATGCATAACAGAAGATGACAAAAGATTGTAGGAATACCATATATCACTAGCACTAATGCCAACAAGAACCAGAAAGAATCACAGGATGTGTTTGATACAAACTAATCAGCCCATGGTTTTTACAGGAGTTACCATTTTCATTTAAATCTAAATAATTTTTTTGTTTTATTTTTAACCTCAAAGAGGTAAAAAGGTCAAAACACATACATGCAAGCAAACCTAAAAACAAAAACAAACACACATGAATAGATATTGAAATAAAAAAATAATTAGACCTCCAAACAGTTTTGGTTAATTACATTTTATATGGTTTTGTCCAAATACACTTTACCTCCTTCATGTTTAAAAATATACACATAACCCTCTTGAAATTTGGAGTGAAGTGCAAAAGTTGCAAATTTTGGTTAAGTTAATTGTGCATGTACAATACACACTAAATTGAGCGTGTGTGAATCTAAAATACATATAATGACACTTTTGCCCCTTTGTTAATTTGTCTTTTTCTATTCTTTTCTTCTTCATTCCCTCTCCCTTCTCATCCTTTCTACAGCAGCAGACCCACTCTCCCTTTCCCTTCTTCTTACTTCCTACTACACCTCACATGTCACCACCGACCAATAGCCTCATGGGCTACCATGGCTATCAACCATCTCTAAAACAAAACCCAGCAACCACTTCCCCAAACACTCAGGCTATGTAGGTGTTATATGAGATGAGGAAGATGAATGATGTAGGACAGACCATGGGACAAGAAAGGAAAGAAGAAGTGAAAGAAAACAAAAGAAAAGAGTCACATCCAACACTCTATTGTTGACCTTGAACTATGTTTTCTGAAGAATTAAACAAAAATCAAGTTGGGTTTTCTTTAGTCAGAGTCTGCAAGTCAACAGTTAGCATTCAAAAACTGATATTACACAGATTAGCTTGTTAGTGATATTGCAGAGTCTGCAAAACAGTTGACATTCAGACCATGGGATAAGAAAGGGAAGAAGAAGTGGAATGATGTTATAGGCTCACACATTAGCTTGTTATTGCTAATTCCAACTAAATCTACAACATTTGACATGACTACAACTATAAGTGGATATGAAAGGTCGGTAGCTTTCTTAAACTGTTGTGCTTTAACTAGTATATACTAACCAACATTAGAAAAACGAAAAGATAAAACAAGCGAGACTTACCAAAAAGGAGCAAGTTTGACCCACATATGCTTCGTCTTCAATTGTTTTCTATTGTCAATGTTAGCTATTGATTGCTTCTACAAGGAGCAAGTTCCAATAGAAATATATATATATATATATATTAGGAAGGCACAAGGTAATTGTTAACAATAAATAAACATAAGAAAAGTTTACCAGCCAATTGCTATCATTCCACTTCCTGTCAATCAAGTTTTTCCATTTCTCGAGTTCACATTCAGGCGGTAGGTGGCTTCTAGCATACTCCTCTCCCTTAGCACTCTTAGGGTTTAGGTGCAGAAGAATAAGTTACCAGAGGCTTGAGCAGATCTTCAAGTATTTCACATACATGCATTAAACGAGCATCAACTATCTCTGTTGGCAATTCTGCCTCAACAAGTATGTGGAGGGGTTCATTCAGATGCTCATACCCAGGTTTCCCCCCGCATCATCTCTTCCTTCAAGTCATAATTAACAAACAAAACTAATTACATTTTCAAAACAAGGAAACATAAGTCAACACAAATGTACAAAATGATTCAAAACTTAATAATAAACTGGGTTCTTGATTGAGTTAAACAATGTACACAGAGTGAGGTATGTATCAGTAGAAAGTGGAATAGAAAGAATTCACTGTACATATTTGCCATCAATATTACTATACAATTTGATTTCAGCTGCTGAAATTGGTTACTACATAAAAAATCGAAATTCCTAAAAATACAACTGCTAGAGCATCTCATTGTTCTCTCGATTAAAGACCCATGGGGAAGAAATTACAAAAAGTAATTCAGAGTAAAATAGAACATTTAGAGAGAAAAAAATGCAACACCCATCAATATGAATAGACAAACCATGTTAACTTCATGATCAGACAAGGTATTAAGAACTATAATGTAATGGTTAATTGCAGCATCTAATGAATGCTCATAGTTTCTACAAGTAAAATTGACAGCAAGTATAGCTGTTGTGATCCCAAAAAAACAAAAAAAAAAATCTTTACTTTTTGGTTGAGGTAAGAAGAAATTCGAAATCTGATCAATATTGTAGACTATTATACAAACAAAACTCTCTGGAAATGATATCAGGAAATGAATACCACTAAAAAGAAATAAATAATTGAATTGAAAATGAGATGAAGCTAACATAAGTTAAGAACATGAGCATAGCCCATGTTACACCTATAGCTTTCGTTAGAGGGAGAGAGATTAAAAGTGTGGCATTGCTCTATTCAGTATCCAGAATATTATGGTTTTAGCATTTCATGTATTAACACATCAAACCATAAAACACTTCAGAAAGTATCCAAGAAACACAAGCATTCTGGTCGAAAAGACAGTCAAAATTACCTTAACAGGATCCTTGATGCTGCCACGTCCTTTGATTAGAACACGACACTCAATACTTGCCTTTACTCTCTTAAGTGAGTTCCCTCTAGGACCAAGGAGGTGGCCAACAAAATTGAATTGCAACAGCAAGTGGGTAACAAGAAGTTAAACATGAAATGCAATAAACTACACCATGAAAAAGATGCAATGGAATAAGAGAATAACTCGTACATTAGGAAATTGATCAACTGAGATATCCACATTCATTGTTCTCTTCACTATAAAACCCGATGAGCTGCCTTGGGAACCAAGCCAGTATTATGTAGATGAGGGCCGCAATAAACCTGACATCTGTGTAATAAAAACACAGCCAAAGTTAAAAGAACGTAAAAGATAGATACAGTTGTAATACTGTTTTGTAAAGTAAGATCTACCAAACTTCCAAAAAACTATCACAAAGCAATTGAAGTTAAGATAACCCACATAAATAAATAGGTGCACCTCAACAGATATATGAATGGAACACCAAAAACATATGCTCGCGTTTGAGCACAAATCATAGAAGAGCTTGAACTTATTCCTATAAATCTGAAAATAGACTCCAGAGTATTGAAACCAAGATATATACATCATTTTGCAAATACTACCAGGTCTCATGAGTTTTGTTTTTTTTTTGTTAATTCTTTCTTTGCATTCAGATGATAGCATATTTAACTACTATATCAGCAACATAATAAATTAGTCGCTTCTTAGAACCCAAAACCAATGAATTGGTCTCTGCCAATAAGTCTCCCCTTGTAATGTACACCACTAAATACCATGTCAATTGAGAAGTCAATAGTAAGAACAAAAGTCGTCCAACTGTTTCTGCCCTTATAGGTAAATGTCCTTTCCAACATCGTGTTAACTATCTAGTTATGCTGGATTAGGACACTTGATTAAATCTATGTGTTATTCTTAATGATGTTAGCCTCAAACTAACCGTCATGAAAGACACGGAATTTCAGTACAAGCACTCAAATAGACTAATGAAGTAGAATGAAATGTTTAAAAAATAAGTCAGGAATGCTTCTGAAAAACAGTAAAATTAGATGGAACAAAAGGTTATGTTAATAGTCAGTATCCGTACTTCTGATTGAAACGGTGATGCCCATCTGTTCACATTGGCTCTTCCATTTGAAAATATTCCTCCTGAAGCCAGGGGCTAGCATGTTCAAGCCCACTTTGATCTAAAACTGACGCATTCTCCAACAAATTGTGGTTACACGCAATATTTCTCCTCCAAAATGTCAATTTTGAAGAATAAAATGTACGATTAGCATTTGTTAACAAATTAGTCGTGATCACCACAAAATCGACAGACTACAGCGATTGTTTCTTCGAGTTAGTCATAATCAATGCTTCCCCCTATGTGACAAACTCAAATCTTTCAAAAAGAATGTACCCTGGTAGAAAATGAGAAAAGAACATGTAGTTAAGCTCTATTCTATTATAACTAAATGGTCAATACTCATTCACAAAAGATTTGACAAACTTAACATAATTATTGATATGTGGAAAAGGGTGCATAAGAAAATACATCTCCAATAAATCAGCTGCTTATTTAAAAATTGCACAATCTTAAACATCTTAGAACAAAGTTTGATGCCTTTAAATAAAATATTATTCATGACATATCACTATTCAAATATAAAATGAAGAAGCAAAAGGTTTCAACAGCAAAAGATGAAGATTAGGAAAAAGAACCAAAAAAGAAAAAAAGAAAAAAGAAAAGAAAAGAAAAAGAATTAACTATTTAACAATACAAAGTAATTCCAATCCAAATAATACTACTTCACTTGAAGTACCTCTTTTTGCTAAGATAAAAGCATCTAGACATACAAAACTCGAAACTCACAAAACTGAAGGCCAAAGATCTAGAAATGCAAACAATTTTCTCAACCAGAAAACAAGTTCCAAGAGACCACCAAAACCACCTCAATTCTACTTTGTAACATTGTAGGAAAATCCTATCATGTAGAGAGGTTAAATAGATAACAAATTTATGGAGTTGGACTAGCATAATCAAGCCGCATCAGCTAATAAACCTTTGCTAGAAATCTATTGACAATCCTTTTTCTTTTTTTCTTTTTTTTTCTCCTTTCTATCTACAACAAATAATTAGTTAACTTCCTTGAGGGTTAACCCCCCCTTCCCTCCACGAGTAATTATTTCGTCAATATGTTATTCAGAAACCTATTCAATAAGGGAAAACTATGAAGGCAACGAAAGTCAATCAATGTTGTGAAAACAACCAAGCAACTAAGTAATTGTCTACCTACTTACCAGGGAGAAACATTAGCAATCAAATCAATCATGTCTCCACTATTCAATCCGAAGAAATCACAACATTAAATGCAAAATGCAGTCCGAAGAAATCACATATGGGACACTGCATGTCTCATTAGTTTCGAAAATTAGGGAAAACATTAATTCTAAAAATTAGGGAAAACAGAGATAGAAAAATAGAGAAATTGAGAGAGAGAAAGAGAGGACCCATACTTGAAAATACAAAACAGAAAAATCGAATAATAAGAGGCGCTGCTGGAAGAGAATACACGGCACTAAAGGAGACGAATGGATAGGCTCGGAGATGCGACGTCGGCGGCGCCACTGAAAGAGGAGAACGGGCGACGTTTGTGGCAGCGCTAGAGAAGAACATGCTGAAGGAGGACAAGGGGTGCTAAAGGACGAAAGCTAACTTCTTTTTTTTTTAGAGAGAGAGAGAGAGGGAGGGAGAGAGATGAGAGGAGAACTAACAAACACAAAAAGAGGAGAATAGTGGTTTATTTTTTTTCACTACTGCTCAATATGTCAAAATTCTTCCTTCAAAATTAGTGAAAAAATAATTTTCTCATCAAAAGGTCTCAAAATATTAAAAATTATTACCGACAAAATGGTCTTAAAATGTAACGCCCCAAAATAATTCAACATGAACTACCACACTAATTAGCAATTCCGCATCATTTACAACAATTCTTCCATCTTTGCATAATTAATAAAAGAGTCTTTACAAAAGTTCCACATGCGGATATACATTCAATGATAAGAAAACACATTAATCTATAGTATGTGAATCATCTATTCTCAAAGCAACAAAATGCCCTTAAGGGCTTACATCTTTTAAGGCAATAGCCTGGTTACACCATAATGGCCTCTCGGACCCACACATGTTAGCCCTTGGCTTTACAAAAAATTACAACAAAAAAGAGAGTCATCTACTCTTCACAAAAAAATATCCACGCCCTCAGTTCGGCGGGATCACCACATCTTTACCTGCACCAAAACCCATAGGGGTGAGCACAAAGCCCAGTAGAGAAATTCTCACAAAATATATACAGTTATGCTTTTTCCTCAACACAAAAGTAAATGAAGTGCAATGCTATGCCAAGGTTAATCAATGAGGAAAAATATTCATTTCAGTGCATTGTTTCCAAATCACCATGTTCCCAATGTCATCATGTGATCTCATCAATTTCAAACTTCCATTATTAATCCAATAGGGGCAGCAAATACGACACTAGTAATCCCTAGGCCGATGTCTGCAAGTAGACTCTACGAGTACTACCAAACTGTCATTTTTACCGGTATTAACCGGAAAGCTCGACACCTATCTGCACGATTTTCTAGTCTTTCACCAAGGACACTCAGGCCAACTTAACAAATTCATCTACACCTCCTATCTGGACTTACCAACGTATTTACCCCTTACACATTTTTCATAGTTCTCAATACAATAACTATTTCTTTCCTCATGATGGAAATCTCAATGATTTAGATTCACAATGCACTATAATAAATGAAATAACATGCAATGCAAATGATTCTTTCCATACCGTAAGACATTTCTCCACTTTTGACTATCTCTGCTACAATGTCAACATTCACATTCTCATATTCTCCTTTCAATGTTCATCCACAAGATAAACGTGTTTCATCAACACATAGTCACAATTTTCATATCACACGTAATTTTTTCCATTTTGCCAAACATTGGTGCAACTCACTCTCTTCGTCCTTTTAAAACAAGGAAATAAAACATTTCAAAGACATTTGCCATATTACCAAAATTCCCAATTTCTAGGGTTTTTCTCAAAACAATCACTTCCCATTTCGTGGTGAAAAACTCTCATCCAAAACACTTCTTTTCTTAGGTCAACAAGATGAACCCTCAAGGATTGACCAAAAATTTTAAAGTTTAAAGAGAAAACCCCATTTTTAGAAAAGCCTCTACATTTTGAAATCACAAAGTTAATATCATCAAAAATTTGAAGGAGCCCTTAAATCGTCATAAATAGGGCAAAACTAGTATATATAACTCAAGAATATCTCTCCTCAAAGTAGACGCCCAAAGAAGAAGATGAGAAGAAACTCAAAGTGCTCCAAAGCCCAACTTTTTCAGGTCAACACGAAGCCCACACCAAGCTCTACCTTTTCTTCAAAGAGACTAGGGTAGAGACACCCAAGAACCAAGTGTATTTGTAGAGAGAAGATGTATGTAAAGAGAGAGTGTGCCAGATCTAGGGTTTGAAGGAAGAAGAGAGTGAAAATGTGTGCAAAAACACGCTGCTGCGAACTGATATACTCGAGGCTCGCTCGAGTGAATGAGTGGTCGCTCGAGCGACCAGACACAACAGAACCTTGCTCGAGCGCAAAAAGCGTCACTCGAGCGAACAATGCGAAGCTTTAGGTCTGCAATCTAGAAGCACGCTCGAGCGAAGAAACTCAAAACATAGTCCTTGCTCACTCGAGCGAAGGAAATCTCGCTCGAGCGAAGAAACACAACCTTCAGGTCAAAAAGAGACACAGACACACGCTCGAGCGCAAGAGTGCTCGCTCGATCCAAGAGGCACACTACTCAAATCTCGCTCAAGCGAAAGAACCCTAGCTCGAGCGAAGGAAGTAAAACCCAAAGCTCGCTCGAGCGACAAAAGCCTTGCTCGAGCGAAGAAACCAAAATCTAGGCAGCAACTATTTATTTCAAAACACATCCAACCTGTTTCAAACCTACCCAACACATCCCAAAACTCAAATACAAAGAATTTAAAAGACGGAAACAAGATAAGGACAACAACAACCATGACGAAATCCCAAGTCCAGAACACAATAATCAATGGAGGAAAAACCGGGATCACTATAATCTCCCCCCCTTCAAGAATTTCGTTCCCGAAATTTAGACAAACGAACAAACAAATGTGCTTTTACACTATAATTATTCTAACAACATTTTCAAGTTATATCATCAACACCCAACCAACTTTTACCCTTCTTTCCATCATCATTTTATCTAAACAACATTCGTTCAAATTAGAGATATGAGATAAAACATTTACAACAAAGTATCATTCTTCTATAAGCTCATGCTCAATTTAACAATACATTCAACAACCGGTGATCAACAATTTCACACTCTCCCCTCATCACTAGGGAACATTACACTCAAAATAAAACAATCAAGCACGTTCAAATAAATCTGGATACTTGGAGCGGACCTTCGCTTCCCTTTCCCAAGTCGCTTCCTTGATTCCATGGTGTCTCCACAATACTTTCACTAAGGGTATGGTTTTGCCTCGTAGCACTTGCTCCCGAGTATCTAACATTTGAACCGGTCGCTCTTCATAGGAGGCATCCTTATCTACCTCCAATTCAACCCAATCCAACACATGAGAAGGGTCGGGTTCGTACTTCCTAAGCATTGACACATGAAATACGTTATGAATCCCCGAAAGTTGTGGCGGTAAGGCTAACTGATATGCTACTTCCCCAATCCTTTCCAATATCTCGAAAGGCCCGATGAACCTCGGAGACAACTTCCCACTTTTGCCAAACCGCATCAAACCCCGCCTAGGTGAGATTTTAAGGAACACATGATCACCTACTTCAAAGAATAAGGGTCGCCTCCTCTTATCGACGTAACTCCTCTGTCGACTTTGGGTCGTAGCTAATCTCTTCCGAATGAAAGCAACTTTCTTGGTAGTCTCCCTAACAATCTCCAGTCCCAACAACGGTGTATCTCCTACCTCGGCCCAACAAACCGGTGACCTACAAGGTCGGCCATACAAGGCCTCAAACGGTGCCATCTCAATGCTAGCCTGATAACTGTTGTTGTAGGCGAACTCGATCAACGGTAAGTGCCTCTCCCAAGACCCCTTGAAATCTAGGACACAAGCCCTAAGCATATCTTCCAAAATTTGAATGGTGCGTTCCGACTGTCCATCGGTTTGAGGGTGATAAGCAGTACTAAAGGTTAACTTGGTTCCCAATGCCTCTTGAAGGCTTTGCCACAACCGGGCGGTAAAGCGAGGATCCCTATCCGATACGATGGTTACTGGAACCCCATGAAGTCGAACTATTTCTCTAACATACAATTATGCCAAGTGCTCAACTAAGTCGATAGTACGCATAGGAATGAAATGTCTGGACTTAGTCAACCTATCAACAATCACCCAAATGGCATCATTGCCCCGCTACGTTCTAGGAAGCCCAACTACGAAGTCCATGGTTACGTGTTCCCATTTCCACTCGGCTATAGGTAAGGGTTGTAACAAACCCGCCGGTCTCTGATGTTCGGCCTTCACTTGTTGACAAGTAAGGCACTTGGACACAAAGGATGCGATATCCTGCTTCATACCCCTCCACCAAAACTGACGGCTAAGGTCACGATACATTTTGGTGCCTCCCGGATGTACCGCAAGGCATGAGTGGTGGAACTCCCGAAGCACTTCTTCTCTACAAGATTCAGGCACGAATAAACGGTCTAGGTAGTGTACACTCTGATCCGAATGAATGTTTAAACCCTTCTCTTCCTTCCCGTTGGAGATTCTATCAAGAATTAACTCTATTTCTTGGTCTCCCCATTATGCTTCTACAACTTTGCTAATCAATGTAGGTTGAGCACTCAAGACGAACAAAGTTGCACCCTCTTCGGACTCACCTAATTGCAATTTAAATTCTCCGACTTCACCCAACATAGCCCACTCCCGAATGGCCACACTTGCCAAGCTACTCACAGTTTTTCGACTTAAGACATCGGCCACCACATTGGCCTTCCCTGGATGATAGTGTAACTCAAAATCATAATCTTCTAAAAACTCCATCCACCTCCGTTGGCGTAGATTCAAATCTTTTTGGAAAAATAAATATTTCAAGCTCTTATGATCAGAGAAAACCTCAAACTTCTCACCATACAAATAATGCCTCCAAATCTTTAAGGCAAATACTACTGTGGCTAATTTTAAGTCGTGGGTAGGGTAATTCTTCTCATGAATTTTCAACTATCAGGAGCCATATGCTACAACATTTCCCTCTTGCATCAAAACACAACCAAGCCCATCACGAGACGCATCACAAAAGACAGTATACCCCAACCCTCTCTCCGGAATAATCAATACTGGTGCTGTGGTCAATCTAGTTTTGAGCTCCTGGAAAGACTTCTCACAAGCCTCACTCCACACAAATTTAACCCCTTTTTTTAGTCAATCTAGTCAAAGGTGCGGCTAACCTAGAGAAATCTCTTACAAATTGCCGATAGTAGCCCGCCAACCCCAAGAAACTCCAGATCTCAAAGACATTTTTAGGCTGCTCCCAATCTTGCACGGAATCTATTTTTGAAGAATCTACAGTTACCCTTCCCTTGACACTACATGACCCAAAAACTTCACCTCGGTGAGCCAAAACTCACACTTCTCAAATTTTGCATACAACTGATGTCCCCTAAGTAAGTCAAGCACTATCCTCAAGTGAGCCTCGTGTTCTTCCTTAGAGGTCGAATAGGTAAGAATGTTGTCCACGAAGACGACCATAAAACGATCCAGGTACTTCCTAAATATTCGGTTCATCAAATCCATAAAAGAAGCCGGTGCATTGGTCAGACCAAAGGGCATTACTAGGAACTCGTAGTGGCCATAACGCGTACGAAAGGCCGTTTTCTGGATGTCCCCTTCCCGGACTCTCAACTGATGGTACCCCGATCTCAAGTCTATTTTGGAGAAGCAACAAGACCCTCTAAGTTGGTCAAACAAGTCATCTATTCTGGGCAAAGGGTATTTGTTCTTAACAGTGACTCGGTTTAACTTACGATAATTGATACACAACCGCAACGACCCATCCTTCTTTTTTACAAAAAGAGCCGGCGCTCCCCAAGGTGACGTACTAGGGCGAATGAAGCCCTTGACTAAAAGCTCTTCGAGTTTAATCTTCAACTCATGCAATTCCGTAAGTGCAAATCTATAGGACGCCATGGAACTTGGTGCAATTCCAGGCACTAAGTCGATGGTGAACTCAACCTCCCGGTGGGGTGGCAAACTAGTAAGGTCCTCGGGAAACACTTCCAGGTATTCACACACCACCCTTGGCAACTCAACTCGGATCCCGTCACTCTCACTATCCAAGAGTGTAACTAGAAGACCGCCAAGCTCATTTTTACCACTAGGATCAAATACCGGCAACAAGACCCGATCACTCTTGTCCCCCAAAAAATAAAAACAATCACCACTCGAGGTGCACACTGTGACCCTCCGACAAAAACAATCAATCACTGCCCGATACGAAGTCAACCAATCCATGCCTAGAATGATATCAAAATTGGACATGCCTAGCAACACAAAAGCAAATGGGAGTCTACGCCCGATAACCTCTATCTCACAATCATGACACCCCCGGTCTAAGTTAATTGTACCCCCAACTGGTGACTCTACTCTGAGTGGAGACGCTAGCTATGCCATTTCTAACCCCAATGCAGATCCGAATGCAGCAGATATGAATGAATGAGACGCACTCGTATCTATCAACACACTGGCCAGAGAATTACACACAATAAAAATACCTCTCACAACCGAAGGTCCTGGCAACTGCTCTGGCACCGTAACAGCATACAAGCACCCCTGTGGTCTCTGGTCAACCTGCTCCTCTCTCGGAGCATAGGCCTGCTGTACTGACTGAGCCGAGGTGGCTCCCTGATGAACTCTCGAAGCCTGAGCTGAGTGAGCTTGCTGGTGGCTCTGTGTCTGTCTAGACCCTGATGCACCAGATGCGCCTCTCAACTGCGGGCATGCTCTCTTCATATGCCCCGATTGACCACACTGGAAGCAAGTAGGCCCCTGACTCCTACTCTGAGACTGAATTTGAGATCGGTTAGGCGGTGGTGGCAACATCTGCTGTCCTCCGCCCTTCTACGGATATGCAAAGGCCTTGTGACCCGGTTGGCCACATTTGAAGCAAGAAAATCCACTCGATGCACTTTTTCCCAAGCCCGCACTAGGCAAGGGAAAGATGGATCTAGACTGCTGCAACTGGGATTGGGATGAAAAAGTGCTCCTGCTTTTCTTGTTAGGCCTAAAGCCCCCCTGTGACCCTTGGCCCTTAGACCTCGAATTTCAAAGTCTTTCCTCCTCGGCCTCCACCGTAATCTCCACATGTGCGGCTGCCTCCACAAGGCGATCATACTCTCGGATCATGTTCCCAGCAACCTTGAACAAAATCTTTTTCCTCAACCTCTACTCAAACTCAAAGCAACGATGCTCATCCGTCGCTACTAACTCCAGTGTGAACTGGGACAAACTAGAAAAGGCCGCTTCAAATTCGGCCACAGACATATTCAATTGCGTAAGGTCCTTGAATTCTTGCCTTAACCTCTCCCGAGCCGTGTGAGGTAGGTACTTGTCTTGAAAGGCCGTCACAAATGCCTCCCATATCGGTGCTATCCGGCCCTTTGCATACTTCCACCATTGGTCGGCGTCACCTTTGAGGTAATAGCTAGCAAGGGTCACCTTCAACTCCCCATTCTCTATGTGAAGCATATCAAAGGTCTTCACGGTTTGTTCCAACCATTCGTCCACCTTCTTTAGATCGGGGCCGCCATGGAATTCATCCGGCTTGGCCCTTAGAAACTCCATCATGAGGAAGCTAGTTCTAGTCTCTGCTACAATCTCTCTTGCTTGGGTCTCCGCCCTCAAAATATTCATGGACTCCCTCAATGCCCCCGCTATCTCCCGGGCTAGAGCTCCTATTGCGGCTTGGCCGGCTTGCCGCAGCACCTCCGCTTGCCCCACTTGTTCGGCCATGTCAGCTTGGCCTAAACCCTCTTCTTATACCGGGACCTCTTGGACCGGCACCTCAAATACTCCCCGGCGACCTCGACCTCGCCTTTCACCCCTACCACCTCGAGTTCAAACCCTTCCTGACATCCTAATTGAGAGACAAGTAAATAATTTAGCACATAGTTCCAAATGTGCTCACCACTAACCTCACACGTTAGGATAAAGCAACCACA
Source organism: Camellia lanceoleosa (assembly GCA_025200525.1). Taxonomy (NCBI): domain Eukaryota; kingdom Viridiplantae; phylum Streptophyta; class Magnoliopsida; order Ericales; family Theaceae; genus Camellia; species Camellia lanceoleosa. The sequence continues at coordinate 87,693,096 of CM045764.1, read as the reverse complement.
TACATCCTACTACACCAACACTTTAATTCACTCCACATAAGCACCTTAGTCACATAAATACATACGAATTATCCTTTAGTGATGAGATTCGTTCCATGAGGAACCAAGAATTCTTAGTAGAATGAATATTGATCAGGTACCCTTCTATTAAGACCTCAAGGAACTTAACAGGCGCAAATAACATCCCAAAAGTCTAATCCCATACCCACATAATCACATAAACATGTTGTCACATAATCACAAAAGCAAAACATTTCCTAGTCATGCGAAATGAACCCATTGTGGTATAACGACCACTTCCCGCGAGCCCCAATTATTCAAACCCGGTAGCTCTGATACGAAGTTGTAACGCCCCGAAATAATTCAACATGAACTACCACACTAATTAGCAATTCCGCATCATTTACAACAATTCTTCCATCTTTGCATAATTAATAAAAGAGTCTTTACAAAAGTTCCACATGTGGATATACATTCAATGATAAGAAAATACATTAATCTATAGCATGTGAAGCATCTATTCTCAAAGCAACAAAATGCCCTTAAAGGCTTACATCTTTCAAGGCAATAGCCTGGTTACACCAAAATGGTCTCTCGAACCCACACATGTTAGCCCCTAGCTTTACAAAAAATTACAACAAAAAGGGGAGTCATCTACTCTTCACAAAAAAATATCCACGCCCTCAGTTCGGCGGGATCACCACATCTTTACCTGCACTAAAATCCATAGGGGTGAGCACAAAGCCCAATAGAGAAATTCTCACAAAGTATATACAGTTATGCTTTTTCCTCAACACAAAAGTAAATGAAGCGCAATGCTATGCCAAGGTTAATCAATGAGGAAAAATATTCATTTCAGTGCATTGTTTCCAAATCACCATGTTCCCAAAGTCATCATGTGATCTCATCAATTTCAAACTTCCATTATTAATCCAATAGGAGCAGCAAATACGACACTGGTAATCCCTAGGCTGATGTCTGCAAGTAGACTCTACGAGTACTACCAACTGTCATTTTTACCGGTATCAACCGGAAGGCTCGACACCTATCCGCGCGGTTTTCTAGTCTTTCACCAAGGACACTTAGGCCAACTTAACAAATTCATCTACACCTCCTATCTGGACTTACCAACGTATTTACCCCTTACACATTTTTCATAGTTCTCAATACAATAACTATTTCTTTTCCTCATGATGGAAATCTCAATGATTTAGATTCACAATGCACTATAATAAATGAAATAACATGCAATGCAAATGATTCTTTCCATACCGTAAGACATTTCTCCACTTTTGACTATCTCTGCTACAATGTCAACATTCACATTCTCATATTCTCCTTTCAATGTTCATCCACAAGATTAACATGTTTCATCAATACATAGTCACAATTTTCATATCACACGTAATTTTTTCCGTTTTGCCAAACATTGGTGCAACTCACTCTCTTCATCCTTTTAAAACAAGGAAATAAAACATTTCAAAGACATTTGCCATATTACCAAAATCTCCAATTTCTAGGGTTTTTCTCAAAACAATCACTTCCCATTTCCTGGTGAAAAACTCTCATCCAAAACATTTCTTTTCTTAGGTCAACAAGATGAACCCTCAAGGATTGACCAAAAATTTTAAAGTTTAAAGAGGAAACCCCTTTTTTAGGAAAACCTCTACATTTTGAAATCACAAAGTTAATATCATCAAAAAATTTGAAGGAGCTCTTAAATCGTCATAAATAGGGCAAAACTAGTATATATAACTCGAGAAAATCCCTCCCTCAAAGTAAACGCCCAAAGAAGAAGATGAGAAGAAACTCAAAGTGCTCCAAAGCCCAACTTTTTCGGGTCAACACGAAGCCCACACCAAGCTCTACCTTTTCTTCAAAGAGACTAGGGTAGAGACACCCAAGAACCAAGTGTATTTGTAGAAAGAAGATGTATGTAGAGAGAAAGTGTGCCGGATCTAGGGTTTGAAGGAAGAAGAGAGTGAAAATGTGTGCAAAAACAAGCTGCTGCGAACTGATATACTCGAGGCTCGCTCGAGCGAATGAGTGGTCGCTCGAGCGACCAGATACAACAGAACCTCGCTTGAGCGCAAGAAGCGTCGCTCGAGCGAACAATGCGAAGCTTCAGGTCTGCAACCCAGAAGCACGCTCAAGTAAAGAAACACAACCTTCAGGTCAAAAAGAGACACAGATGCACGCTCGAGTTCAAGAGTGTACGCTCGAGTGCAATAGTGCTCGCTCGATCCAAGAGACACACTACTCAAATCTCGCTCGAGCGAAGGAACCCTGGCTCGAGCGAAAGAACTAAAACCCAAAGCTCGCTTGAGCAACAAAAGCCTTGCTCGAGCGAAGAAACCAAAATCTGGGCAACAACTATTTATTTCAAAACACATCCAACCTGTTTCAAACCTGCCCAACACATCCCAAAACTCAAATACAAAGAATTTAAAAGACGGAAACAAGATAAGGACAACAACAACCATGACGAAATCCCAAGTCCGGAATACAATAAGCAATGGAGGAAAAACCGAGATCGTTATATAAAATATTTAAAATTATTGGTGACGAAAATATATTCCTCACTAATAATTTTATAATTGGTGGCAAATTCTTTTCTGACCAAAAGTCTCAAAATTTTGGTGCTACCCAAAAAAATAAGAGGCAAAATCTTTTGTGACGAATTTTAATTTTTCTCACCTAAAAAGAAGTATTTATTAATGAAAATAAATTTCGTCACTTATTATTTTTACTTTTTTATTATATGTGACAAAATTTTATAATTTGTCACGGATTATTTTTATTTAGTGACAACATTTATTTTTTTCACTACTTTTCGTCACCATAGGTTACTTAGAGAGCTAATTAACTTGTATTTTGTCTTGAGCGAGAGAGAGAGAGAGAGAGAGAGAGAGAGAGAGAAACTGATAAACAAAAAAAAAGAGGGGAGAAAAGTGGGGAGGGGGAAGTTAATAGTCTTCTTTTTTTTTCATTACTGCCAAATATGTCAAAATTTTCCCTCCAAAATTAGTGACAAAATAATTTCCTCGCTAAAAAGTTTCAAAATATTAAAAATTATTAATGACAAAAGTATATTTTTCACCAAATGGTCTTAAAATATTTAAAATCAAGTTTCTCAAAAAATATATATATAAAATTATTGGTGACGAAAATATATTCTTCACTAATAATTTTATAATTTGTCACAAATTTTTTTCTTACCAAAAGTCTCAAAATTTTGGTGCTACCAAAAAAAAATTAGCCATAAAACCTTCAGTGACGAAACTTAATTTTTCCTCACCTAAAAAGAAGTTGTTGACGAAAATAAATTTTTTCACCTATTATTTTTATTTTTTTTATTATATGTAACAAAATTTTATAATTCGTCACGGATTATTTTTATTTAGTAACGAAATTTATTTTCTTCACTATTTTTCGTCACTATAGGTTACTTTTGTTGTAATTATTAATCACTTAACTAAATTTAACATTGGACATAGAGGGAGTGCTCTTCAACATCATTCATAACTTCACATATCTATTAGCAAAAATTTTGTTAAGGTCAATTGACAGACAAAACTTAGTTTTTACAAAATAATAATAGATTAAGCTTGTGGTTGAGTTTTATGTCTTAAACAAATTAATGACTTCTTTGGAGAAAAATAAATGAAGAGAAATATAGAAAAAGAGAACTAAATTGGTATTAAATTGATAAAATTATGACTTGTTATAAGCTACATTTACTTAAAAAAGAATAAAAAAAATAGTAAAATAACCAATTGACGGAGAGTTATAGTAATAAGATATACCTGGACTACTTCTAGATGCTAAGTGACTAGTCCTAGTTAGAAACTACTTCTAGAATTCACGTTTGTATGAGTTGGGTTGTGTGTCTTACTTGTATCACTCTTGACATATTTATAAGTTCTGCCACATGAATGAGAGAGAGAGAGAGAGAGGATCTAAACCCATAATTGCAGATTTGGTGCTTTGACCTGGTCTTGATTCTAGAACATGACTTTCAAATGGCTATAGCAGCTAACTCTTTTAACTCTCTATTTAACATGTTATCATGTTACATCATTAACATACCTGTCATGCTGCGTCAACATGTCTATTGACATGGACAATAATAATAGCAAATGTAGCCATGTTATTTTTAAAAAATAGTCTATGGTCTCATTCAACAGACTATAATTGAATTTGGTCATAATTAACAAACCACAATCGATAGAAAAGTAAATTATGATGTCAACAATATCATATTGTCCATTTCTTATGTTGCTCTCAACATTACATATATTTACATGTTAGCAAACAAACGATAGGTTTTTGCATCAAGAACAATTTGTCGCACTGATGCCACTGCTCCGACCAACGATAACACTATGGAGATCGTTGCGATGAATGTGTTTCCCCAAAATATTATGCTTTTCTTGGAGGGTTTGAATGTCACATTGTAAAAAATCATAGGTAGAATGAAATCCAAAGGAATGCATCCAAATGCCCCAAATAATGCCATGATGTCACCGAAGAAAGGCAACATGGCGGCCAAAAGTGTGGCAATGACAATGGACAATGACCTAAAAATCAACCGTGGCACGACATTGCGAATGGAGAATTGATCCTTCTTTGGATCTGCAAACTTGCGCTCGATCACTACGTTTGTTGGTTGCAAGTACGTCTGTATTTTTTTTTATTGGCAAAAAAAAAAAATTATTAACTCAAAACTATGAAGTATATTGAGATAATAAAGATGAAGGAAGAAAAAAAAAAAAAAAATCAAAGGCAGAAGGAATATCCCAACTAATATAGTTTGTATTGACCATGCACTTTAGTGGAAACAACATGCATATATATATATATGGGAAATTTTATTATGCATATTCTACGAAAGGGATGTAACATATGCACCCCTAGCTATGTTATTTTATTTTTTAGTTATGATATTATTTTAGTTTTGACTCATAAAATTTTTGGTTATGCCTCATGTAGTGTTTAGTTATGACTTTTTTTTTTTTTAGTTATGATTTAGAAAGTATGGATATATATACAATGAGAGACTGTACCGTAGCTTGTCAATTTTTGGGTGAAATTTAGTGATTTATCTTTTTAAGTAGTGACAAATTATCTTGCTAGTTTTTATATTTTGATTTTTACTTTCAATTAACTTGATTTTAATTCTGAATTTTAAATTTCATAACAAATTAATTCAATTGATAACCTCTGTTAGGATTTTGGACAAAAAATAGGCATGTGGACAACATATATTGTGTTTCAAGAACAAGATGGTCAATTTACTAATATCTCATCTAACTTGGTGAGTTACTCATAGGTCAAATGTGTCATCCATGTATGTCTTTTTTTCTTTTTTTTTGTCAAAAATGTTGTCGACTGTTTTTGATTTGATCAAATTAACACAAAATTCAAAGTTAATATTGATTGAGTCAATTAAACCTGCATAAATCTAAATGATACCAAAAAAAAATAAATAAATAAGGAGCAGAGACTATTAATGTATTTTGCCCAATAATTTAATTAAACTCACCATTAGATAGGTTTTATATATCAGTAATAATTAGAGTAGAGTATTACCAGAACAACAGCTATCACTTGCAAGAGAGTGAATACATTGGTCATCAAAAGAAACCCCCTAGGCACCAAAGGCTTCCCATCAACCATAAAATTTTGAAGAATTGATCCTTTAGACTGATTTCCAAATGCCCAATAACCGGATATGGCGACGCTAAAAAATGTAGAGATCACAACAGCGTAACATACCAAAAGTCCTTTGAACATTTTCCCGGTCACTGGGGCTGCTATCGTCGCCTACAAAATTTCATATCCACATTTGAATGCAAAATGTAAAATTCATAGGTTATTTTTTATTTTATTTTTTAAAAAAAACTTGGAAAACCTGTATTTCAGGAATAATTCCATTGCCATATGTGGTCGCAATGATTGAAATAGCATTAAAAACACCAAAAATGTGATTAATGCCAACTCCAGTTACAGAATAGTCCTTTACGGGTGCTTTTTTGGAGTATCCTGCAAAATAGTGACTCTATATAAAGTAAGAAAAACCGATTAATTGTGAAGAAAATTCTCATGCTTGATGGTAATTGTGATTTAATTAATTAATTACCAATGTATATAGCACCAGCTGTGGTACAAGCACAGTATGCAAGACATAGTACTAAGGAGATGAGGTTGATGTGCCTTAAGGAGTGGAAAGATGGCATTTGTGCCAATACAAGCATCAGGGCTCCAAAAATTACCACAAAGTGGTAGAGTTGTAAATTCCCATTTGGCTTGGAGAGCAAGTAAATAAACTGCAAACAAGACCAAAATGAATTATAAACAACTGTTTCACATCAATGTTAAAAGAATCGATTTCACACCAAAAAACATAATACATGCTACTTATATTCATATTTTTTTATTAAAAAATCTTAACAATTGTAATCAATTGGATTAAATTGAGATAAAACCATAAATTTAGAATCAAAATAGAGCCAATTAAAATTATAAAGACTAAGATGGTAAAAAAACCAAAACATAGACATAACTGACGTAATTTGCCCAAAAATTTTCTATTTTGTTTTTGTATTTCAGCAACAACGAGGTGATTATTTTTTTGGTATAATTTTGGAATCCAATGAAGTGATTACCGATAATCTATCAATTTAAATTTTTGTAAGAAATAAGCTTCCTGATGAGGTTTACAAGTAAGGTGATTTGAATTACCGAGATCAACCAAACTCAAAAAAAATGAATGGTCCAAACTGGTAAGTAACTAACCTTGAGGCTCTGGCCTCCAAGAAGTATACAAGCAATAACTGCACCATAGCATATTCCCAATTGAAGTGGTCCCACAAAATACTTGCCCCATCCAGGTCCTGTCCAATTCAAACATTCAAAGTTTTGGAGAAACATACACTACTAAAGTTAAAAATATGATTGGTATAAAAAATATAAATAACCAATTTAAAGTTGGCTCAAATAGGATATTGGCACATCCCACAATCATAGGGGATGTACATAAAAATATTTATGGATGCAACATAAAAATATAGGAGGAGGCTTTCCTCTATCGAATTAGAGGGTATAGTTTAGTGTTTTGCGGGCTCATATTTTGGGTCTGTTTTGGTAATTTAAACCAGTTAAATCTTCGTATCTCTCAAGTAAATCATCTCAGATCTATAATATATCGGTAGTCATATTTTTTTGATTATATTTGTTTTTGAAAAAAATAAACAACTTATCCTCGATATCATATTGACCATTCATTTAAATATATATATATATATATATATGATTCAAACATGTTGTTGTTAATATGTGATCAATTTGAGTTTTATATGGATAATCTACGCAACAAGTACTAAAATTTGAACGGTTTGAATTACTGAATTGAACCCTAAAGGTATGTGAAATTATGTGAAATATAAGTATATTTTATTAAAGTATAAATTGGATCTTCCAATTCAAATTAGAAAACTGAAAGGAAGTCTTCTTATGCAATGTCTCAAGCAACATACCTAAAATGTCATGGGCCATGTCCCGGAAACGTAACTGACGTTTCCCAAGCTGAGCGTGATGGTCCAGAACCAAAGAGAGAAGATTGTAAGAGTAGAAGGTGACAAGAGCTGCCAGGGTCAAGCACACAACTCCACCAACCCAACCCAACAACCCAAATGCAAAAGGAAGGCTCAGCAGCGCCGGCGCAACTATCGCTGTCGTCAAGTGGTAACCACAGTGCAACCACGACCCTACAGATGGAACATGGAATATTGTTGCTAGGTAAATTTACTTAGGTACCCACATTAAAAATATTCACTTAAAAATATGCATGTTTGTAAGTGCATCTTAATTAAGGCCATATATGTGCATATATTTTCCTCAATTTGTTTATAAATTAACTTAAATAATAGGAAAATTTGTTGATAAGTCCATTTGTAGGAGGGTGTATGGCATTAGGTTTATGAATTGTTTTGTTTTGATTATAAGAAATATAAATTATTGTTTTGAAAGATAATTCTTTTCATTTTTGCCCATTGTCGCTGGTCGTCGGAAAATTGATTGGAAAAGTAGCTGGACGTGAGTGGTGGTGGTGATATAGACCGATAAATAGTTATATGGATAAATAGGTGACACTAGATAAATAAGTGAAAAAAATTGCCCCAAACCCCCAGTAGGAGTGACCCTCACTACCCCCACTAATTTTTAATTGGCTCAAATTTTTATTTTTATTTTTATTTTTTTCAAGTCTTACTCTCACAACAAGACAAGTGGCACTGGGTGTGCTGGGGTCCCCAGCACGGTTGATAAGTGAATAGATAAATATATATATAGACAAATAAGTGACATTGGACAAATAAGTGAAATATAAAGCAAATAAACAAATAAGTAAAAGTAATATCGTCTTTCAAATTATTATTGCATCAAAAAAATTCAAAATTGAATTTAGCTTGCGTGCCCTAAATAGTATGGATACAAATATATATATATATATATATTCAAAATATCAAAATCCTTTTACATAAATCTCTGCATTTGATGAATTTGATATTCTCCATCTTCACAATCTTTTGCTTAAAAATTGGGTTAGACTCCCATTCATAATTATCATTATTATTATTTTTTTCTATCAGTAAAAGAAATAGACCTATTAATGAAAATAACATATTTACATATGTCAAATACATCAATAAAAATGTATTAGAGCTTCCAATCCCAACTAGGTTAGTACAAAACAGCCTACATAATCATGTGTTAGCACTGATCTCAAGTTGGTGAGAAACCAACAAGGATCAAAGAAAACACCAACTCCAAACCACTCCTACTGCAGGACACACCACTCACCAGCCCAACCAGAACTCTATTGTGCTATGTTCCTTAGTCGCTGTAAATTGTCCACCAAATCTTGTATTGAGTACAAACACTCACTTGAATGAGCTTTAAACCATAAGGTAAACCTTATCTTTATCAGTTCACACAATTCCTCCATCATAGGTTGTTTTCCATTAAAAACACAGTCTTTCATCATCCTCCAAATGGACCAAAAAGTAGCCATTGGAATAGCATCCCAGATTTTGTTGTCAAATTTCCTCCATTTGAAACATCTCCACCAGTCCAACAATAACATTTTGAGGGGTTGCTATTGCAGACTCCACCAACTCAGTAGATTTGTCCAAATTTTCCAAATAAGGGGGCACATCAACATAACATGGTTTAAGGTTTCCATCTCACCATTACAGAACACACAGTTGGACCTAGCATCATGACTTAAAATCCCAATTCTTTGGCTCCCATTCATACTCTAATCTAATCCTCTATACTTCTTCATAGTAATACTATCACTTTCAAAAGTCACATGTATTAAAGTAGATTCAAAGACTCCACAATTATTCACCTCAACTAAAAAGCATTCAAAGGATACATAAAAAAATTAGAAAATAAAAAATAAAAAAATTGCAGAGTTCCACTCCAATCCTTCCTCATCTTATCTTATTCTATACAAGTCAGACATACCTCGGGATTTAAGGACAAACAGAACTCCAGCATCGAGTTCTTTGGGTAGGTTGATGCCATTTTCTCCATATGTTTCCGGTACATTCCCAGAGTTCGGTGCCACACTCACCATCTCTCTCTCTTTCACTATATTTTCTCTCTCACACACAAAGAGTGATGAGTCTAAGATACTGGTTTGGTTTGGTTTGGATGCAAAAGGAAAGGTTCAAATTAAGTAGGGTGGGGGATATTATCCTCAGGAGAACGGGTCGTCTGTGCCCCTTTCCCTGTAGCACCCCCTGTAGCCCCCAAAACGACGTCGTTTTGGGGGCGGATTTTCAGAAAAAAAAAAAAAAAAAAAAAAAAAAAACGCAGAAGAGGGAGGGGGGAGGAAGGAGAGGGAGAGGGAGAGGGGAGGGAGGAGGAGGGGCCGGACTGAACTGGAGGGGGCCATAAATATTGGGGGAGGAGGAGGAGGAGGAGGCGGAGAGGTGGAGCTCGCAGCCATGGCTGCCATGGCTGCGACGACGGCTGCGACGGCGGCAGCGATGGCGGCGACGACGGCGAGGGACGACGACGGCGAGCTCGCCCTCCTCCCTCCTTCCCTCCCCTCTCCCTCTCCTTCTCCTTCCTCCCCCCTCCCTCTTCTGCTTTTTTTTTGTTTTTTGAAAATCCGCCCCCAAAACGACGTCGTTTTGGGGGCCACAGGATAGTGGGTAGCGCTACCGAAGATCCGGATTCGTATCGTCAGTAGCAAAGTCATCTATGGCATCCGTAGTCAAGTCAAACATACCTCGTCGTTCAACTGGTAGCTAAACATTTTCATATGCTGGGGTATATAACAAAGAAACCCATGTGCAAAAGCATTTTTTAATGTTTAGTTGAAAACTCTTTTGACTTCTATTGAGAAAATCAATGAAAATTTTAAAAATATTTATAAATTAGTGATAAATTTTATTAATATTAATAATTAAAGTCATAAATTTATAATTATTTTTTTGAAAGGCCACCGAGTTATAAGTTTTTCAAAATAAATTATTCTGCTAACATTTTTTTATTTTTGTTTTCTAACAAACTGATGTGAGAAATAATAATGTTTCAATTTTTAAAAAACTGATTTTTTTTTTGTTTTTCGTATTTTTTTAATAAAATTTTTAAATATTTTAAGGTTTTTTTTTTTTTTTTTTACTTTTTATTAGATGCACCTAATCTAGATGTACCTAAAAAGTAAAATATTTATAAAAAACATTTTAAAAAATTAATAAATACACAAGAATACAAAAATGTATTGATTTTTTTTTTTATATTTATTAAAGTTTTTTTTCACAAATATTATACTTTTTAATTGTATTTATATTAAGTGTATCTAAAAGGTAAAAAAACTACTTAAAATATTTAAAAAAAAACACTAAAAACAAAAAAAACAAAAAAATTAATTTTTAGAAAATTGAATTCAGAAAATTAGAACACTACAAGCTGAGATAAAATTTTAAAATATAAAATAGTTTTTGATTTACTAATATAAGGGTGAGCAAAAAATAGAAAATATCACAAATAAATTCGATTCATATTAAATCGCGCAGTTTGATTTGACTTTTTCAATGAATGATTTGATTCTTGATTTATAGTTAAAGCTAATTGCAAATAGTTTGGGCACTTACAAAATAATTTTACTATGAAGCACATAAATAAACTCACACCATGCACGGAGAAGACTTACACCATCATAAAATGAATAAATAATTTGGAATCGAACTAGACTATTTAAATATATATATATATATAATTTGTTATTGTAAATATTCAAATATCTTATTAATATATATATATATATATATATAAGTTGTAATCCTCTATTTGAATAGTGGTCGAACTAGTTTTAGACAATCATATAAACAATTATTAAATTGTGAATTATATTTTGTGATTATGTTGCTAATGATAACAAGATTTTTAAAAATCGGAATTCCAAACTAAATCCAACAACGTTTTATTGATAAAATCTAGTTTGATTCCAAGATTTTTATAATTTGATTTGGTCCTATATTTTATGGAACCATAATTAATGATTCAGTCATTGGTTTAGTCCTAAATTAAATTAATCGAGACCATACTCACACCTAATATAATAGGTGCACATCAATTCAAAAAAAAAAAATTTGTAAAATATATCTGTTTATTTTACACTATTTATTGAGAAAATGCTTCGTGCAAAATACATGTAATAAATGTGTAAATCCCTTTTGAATAATGTTATTCATGAAAAAATTTATATAAAATCCTTTACCAAATAATGTGTGTTGGTCTTGTTGAAATTAAAAGGCATGTCGATTTGGTTGTGACGCATAACACATATGTTAAATTAATAGGATTAATTATAAAAAATAAATAAAATAAAAAAATAAATCTCAAGGTTTTGTGCATTTTTTATTTTAAATTTCAGTATTTCAATTTTGACAAATTAAAGTTTAGAGTTTCATCCGTGTTTTAATTTGCCCCCTCCGTCCATCTTCGTCTATGTAAGGTAACAGAGGGGGTTTAAAATGAAAAATATTGGGATTTAAAGTGAAAAACATGTGAAATCTTAGAAACTATTTTATAATTAACCATTTTTTGTTTTTAGGGATTTTAATTTAAAAAAAATGGTTAATTACACAAAAAAAACTCCAACCATTTCACGCATCTTTCACTTTAAACCCCTTTCGTTACCTTACACAGACGGAGATAAATGGAGGAGGAGACAAATTGAAACATGGATGGAGCTTCAATGTTTAATTTATCAAAATTGAAACATTAGAGTTTAAAGTGAAAAACGTGTAAAACTTAGAGTTTTTCTTTTCTTTTTTTTTTGTAATTAACCCAAAATATTTATACAAAAATATTTTGGGATAAATTACAAATACACCCCCTGAGATTTGATTAAAATACGAATCCCCCCTGTGGTGTTGAAAATTACATTCCACCTCCTGAGATTTCTAATTTCATAACAAATCGTCCATTTTATTAATAAATCATCAAGTCAATTAATAGTTTTTAATGATATTAAAAATATGTTTCAATTAATAATTTAGGTAATTTTACTATTGTATAGGAGAGCAATTATGAATTTCATTTTTTTAATTAATTATGTTCAACGAAAAATTCTTGTTGCCTTCGGTAGCCAATCTGCAACCCACTCACTGACGACTTCCTCCCCTCCACGTTCGACCAACGCAACACCCTTCTTTTTTTTTCTTCTTCTTCTACCATCGAGCCCTCTTCTACATTTGCCCTTAACCACCACCGTAACCATAGAGAGATATCTAGACCTGGCATAGATGGCAACGACTATTGTATCAAGATCGTGACCCAAGTGACCTCCGACAACTAAATCGCAACTTTTGATGACCAAATTGCTACCCCTACAACTTTCGCAATTAGATCATTTCTCTCTCTCCCTCTATCTTGTAGAAGGAGTTCGATTTTAGGTTTTGATTTTGAGATAGGTTGCGATAGTGAAGGAGGGGCTGGGGGTGTTTATCGGTGGAGGTAGTAGAGGTAGGTTACGGTAGAAAAGATAAAAGGAATGGGGATTGCAGCGGTGAAGGGCTATGAAAGTGGTGGTCGGAGATGGTGGTGATTGCTTGATAGGTGACAGACAATGACGGGGAGGGTGGGCTGTGGCGGTCGGAGGTGATGGAATGGCTAGGGTTAGGGTTTGGAAAATTAAGGTTAGAAAGTTATGAATGAGGGTAAAAATAGAACTTCATGTTTAGACAAAATTAACATTAAAAAAAATAAAAGAGATCAGGGGTCCAAAAAGAAAAATAAAAGTATATGTTAATAGCAACACAGTTTAGTAATCGGTTCCATTCATCTTTCAAGCCTATGATGTAAATCTTTTATTAAAATATTAGTTTGATCTAAAATGATAATTATAATTATATGATTTTATTATAATTTTTTATATTATATTTTTAAAAACATACTTGTAGTTTTTTTGTTTGTTTATAAATTGATGGACTATGACTCTTGAATTAATCAATTTTTTATTTTTAAATTTATAAATAATCTATCTAAATAAATTTAGAAGATGAAAGGATCGGATTGTAAAAATAAATCAGGGTTAAAATGGGCTGAAAATTTATAGCAATAATTTAGGTGACAAGTCGTATGCTGTAGCAATAATTTATACATTCCATTTGATTTGATATCAAGAGGTTCCTTAACCGCTAATTCGTGGGTAATAAAGACTTGGATTATTATTACAATAATGATATACTCCTTTAAATTTCGAGTTCTAAACTAATGAGTTAGAAAATTAAAAAATAAAAAAAACAAAGTCAAATTATCACATCAGAAACTCACACGCATACGAAACTTTTTACTTGAGAGGTCTTAATCGTTTCCTTATTATTTATCACTTTGCAGGAGAATTACATGTCAGTGATTTGATGGAAAATATTTATTAAAGTTGATGGGTAAGTTTTTAATATATAGGGCCATTTTGGGAAGCTGATAAAAAGCCAGTTTCCAACTTTTTACTAATTTTGAGTCACATCACTTCTCACAAAACTTTTTTACAAAAAACAAAACAGTCACATCACCTCTCACAAAACTTTCTCACAAAAAGACAAAATAAGCTAAAAAAGTCAAAAAGCCAGCTTTTTACCAACTTCCCAAAACACCACATAGAACAACAATGATAGGGACCATTAATTTTGAAACTCTAAAAAGACCACTAATGACATGACACAGAATAAAAAAATATATATATATAACACCAAGGCTAAAATATTAAATCATTCATGATGAGACCTACTGCCACATCATTAGTAGTAGTACTAATTAGTACTCTCACTCATTTTCTTATATAGAAAAACACATTAAAAATATATACATAATAAGAGGTTATTTAGAATGACCTAAATAAGTATATTTTTTATCTTTTTACAAAAAAAAATATTTAAAAAAATAAAAAAAAATAGTATGATAAAAAAAATAAACAAATAAATTATTTTGATATTGCCGTACTTAACTTAAGATTCTTACCATTTAAAAATAGGGGGTGATTCGGAGCTCGAAAGGGGGAGCTCGAATCCCCCGAATTTCCTTTTCAAGTAAAAAAAAAAAAAATAGAAAATAGAAAATAGAAAAAAAAAATAGTTTACCAAAAATGAAAATTAGAAGGACTAAGCGGAGTATTTTTAAGGGAGATTTTTCATTTTCGTTGATTTGTAATTTATCTGTCAATAATTCCATCTTGCGTGGTCAAAGTTTAAGATGGTGTGATGGACCTCAGTATACTTTACAGGCTATACCATTAGGTTCTCATATTTGGCTCTTAAATTTGTAAAAAATAATTATTAAAAAAGTATTAATTTTTATTTCATTAAATTTTTTTTATTCTTTTTATTTTTCTTCACAAAATTTATAATTGTTAACCACTACATCATCTAAATGTTTAAATTATTAAAAAGGGGTAAATTTATTAATTGTAATCTCAACAAGCTTCTTTCTATGTGGCCACACTCTCATTTATAAGAGAGGCAACTATCAAGTAAACACTGAAACACAAACACAAAATTGATTATCAATTTTAATATCATAGTAAATAACTTTTGTGTGCCTATAAAGATAGATTTCAATATTCTAGTAACAATAACAAGGCTAGAAAAAAAAAATACTTTATTAATAAGTTTAAGAACACATGTATTTCACAAACAATAATGATTTAGATCACTAAAAAATACACCATTAATAGTACTAATACATTGAGAATGATAAAAAAAATAAAATAAAATAAAAACAAGACATAAAAAGTGGACGAAACCCACTGCCACATTATTAATACTCCCTCTAGTGATCCCTTTTTAGTGCTCCCAAATATTTTTCTATCTGTCCATCTGTATTTCATTATGTAGAACAGATCAACATTCCTAGCAGTGCCCATTCTTTTGCTAGGAAGGTGTGTGTTAGGACCACATCATCTATAAATAAATAAACGGCTTAGATTCGGTTCTTTAAATAAAATAAAAAAATTACATACTCACTAACACGCCCTCACTGCACAAACACACTTTCAATCCGTCCCTTTCTCTCTTTCCGTCTTGTCTCACAGACACATCATAGCGCGCACGCACTCTCTCTGTCTATAACATTTCTAACCAAAAAAAAAAATTAAAATCACACTCCCTCTCTATATCACATTTTTAATAAAAAAAAAAAACTATTTTAATCTTTTTAATTTTATTTTCATAATATATATATATATATATATAATTTTTAATATAAAATTTTAATTTTTTTAAAATTAATATCATTGAAAATATACTTTTAAAATAAGACTAATATTAAATATATTTAATAAAAATTTAAAATAAATAAAAAATAATTACTATGTTTAGTTATGCTTTCAAAGTATTATTTTTAAAATGTAAAAATTATTTTGATGAAATAAAACACATAAAAATCATATATTTTTTAAATTCTCAAAAATAATCTTCATTCCAAAAAAAATATATGAAGTCATTATTTTTAAAATTATTTTAAAAATATATGAAAATTAAACTCATTTGGTTAATAAAATTAAATTAAGAGTCATTGTTTTCATATATTTTTTTCTGAAAAACTTAATATTAGTCTTATTTTAAAAATATATTTTCATTAAATAAGTCATTATTTTCATATATGAAAAATTTTTAAATAATAATTTGAAAGCATAACTAAAACAGAGTAATTACTTTTTATTTATTTTAAATTTTTATTAAATATATTTAATATTAGTCTTATTTTAAAAGTATAGTTTCAATATTATTAATTTTATAAAAATTAAAATTTTACATTAAAAATTATATATATTATGAAAATAAAATCGAAAAAATTAAAATAGTTTTTTATTTTTTTATTAAAATGTGATATAGAGAGAGAGTGTGATTTTAATTTTTTTTTGGTTAGAAATGTGATAGAGAGAGAATGCGCTGTGATGAGCGTGTGTCAGTGAGAAAAGACGAGAGAGAGAGAAAGGGACAAATTGAGAGTGTGTGTATGCAGTGAGTGTGTGCGAGTGAGAGTATGTTTTTTTTTTTTTTTTAAGGAAATAAATTTATTTATTTGTAGGTGACGTGGCTCTACCTGAGCTAATGCCCGGATGATGAGCCGGAGAGAGACGCGGGAGAGGATCCAGGCTCGTGTGTGTGACATCAAAGTTTTCTTTTTGTACATCTTTCCATTTGGAGGCTTGTGTATACACACAGCTTCAAATTTATAGCCTTTTGTTTTTTTTGTTTTTTTCTAATTGCTTTATGCTCTGATCAAACGTCAAGAACATACAAGAAGGTACATCTTTCCATTTGTTGGCTTGTGCATACACACAGCTTCAAATTTATAGCCTTTTGTTTTTTTTGATTTTTTTCTAATTGCTTTATGCTCTGATCAAACGTCAAGAATATACAAGAAGGTACATCTTTCCATTTGGAGGCTTGTGTAGACACACAGCTTCAAATTTATAGCCTTTTGTTTTTTTCTAATTGCTTTATGCTCTGATCAAACGTCAAGGATATGCAAGAAGATACAAAAAGAAAGAAAAGGAAGGAAAAGAAAAGAATAAAATAAATTATTTACTTTCTCATTCAATATATAAAAAAATTTATATAGAAATAATAATTTAAAATTTTTTCGATGCATAATTTTATATTTTGTTCTAAGAAAATAGATATGACGGGACC
Organism: Camellia lanceoleosa; assembly: GCA_025200525.1. NCBI lineage: Eukaryota > Viridiplantae > Streptophyta > Magnoliopsida > Ericales > Theaceae > Camellia > Camellia lanceoleosa. The sequence continues at coordinate 87,675,880 of CM045764.1, read as the reverse complement.
TATATTTTTTTAACAAGTAAATACATACATACATATATATATATATATATAATAAAAATAAAAAAATTAGTAAAACATCCCTCTCTAACTTTGGATAGTATAAGAAGTTCAATATATATATTTTTTTTATTAGCTAGGGTTCCTCAATAAAAATTTTCTGTGATTATACCAGAGAAATTTCTCTGTGTCTGAATAAAAATTCTCTATGTCGGATTTTCTCTGTGAAAATGTTAAGGGACCTCAATTAGTATAAAAATATTATATATGGTTTATCTTATAAAATCTTAATATCAGGGACTTTTCAATTTGAATAATTCCATGTATCCTACTTCATTTATTCAGAATTTATCTCGAATGAGATTATGTAGTTGTGATTGAGTTTATGTGTAGTGTACAATTTATATATAGAATAAATTTAAATCACAAAATAATAATTTTAAATAATTTTTGAATGATTGAGTATTGTTGTTCCAATTTTTCTTTGCCTTTGCTTTTCTGTCAATTGAAGGCAGATAGAAAGTGACAATGGGTTTCTTTAGTTAGGGTGTTTTGGAAATGTGATTAAAAGTGGACTTTTTAATTTATTTTTGGCTTTTTTTTTTTAAATATATGTAAAAAATATGAAAAACGATATGATTCAAAATAAATTAAAAGCTGAAAAACGACATTTAACCCACTTCCCAAACCACTTTTAACCCACTTACACACATAGGGATTGTTTAGTGTACTATTTGAATTATTAGTTCTCTGTTATATATATATATATATATAAAATCAAAAAATATATTAAATAAACAAACTCTAAATAATCTTATAAAATCCTATAAAAATTAAAATTTTAATTATTATAATTAAATTCTAATTAATTTTAAATAATTACAATAAAACTCCAAATTCTTCAGTTCAGATTTTCATCGACTACTTTTCTATGCAATTGATCTTTCTGATTTGTACGTATTAGGGATGGGCAACGGTTTATCCGAACTGCTCAAACCGCCCAACCCGCATATAAATGGACAGTTTCGTAAACATAATGCGGGCGGATGCGGTTTGAAATATAACAAATTTGCAGGTTGCGGACGGGTCACGGATTAAACCCGCAACCCGCAAAAACCGCCCGCACTTTAATTATTATTATTATTTTTTTTTATATACCAACTTTGTAACTTTAACAGGAATACTATTATGTTCTTTATGACACTAGGATCCTTATTTTTAAGTATTTCTCAACTTTCTTAATACCGTAGAATTATCAAGTCGTAAATTTGGTTTCTTATATGATTTTCATTGGTAACTCATCTACTTTTTCCTAATAAATTTTTTTTTCTGGTGGTCGATGGAATTTCTCGTTTGATTATTGATTTCTGAACTAGTAATTCTAATTGAGTAGAACGTTTAATGCATTGATATATACTTTTTAATGCATTGATATACATTTTTTTCATGGCAAAAATGCTAGTGTAGGGTCTCTTTGTTTTGGGTACTTTCATTTAATATATTGATATTCAATTTTTATTTATAAACTCATCAGAAAATTATTGTCAAATGATCACAAATATATAAAATGAATTTGATGCCTAAATTCAATGGAAAAAAAAAAAAAAAACTCAAAAATTAATTTTTAAAGAAGAAAGTGTAAACCGCAAACCGCCTGCACATCTGCAAACTCTATCCGCACAAACCGCAAACCGCACTGCAGGTAGTTGTAGGTTGACTTTTTTCCAAACTGGATAGATACAGACAGATCAAAATCGAGCCGCAAACCACACAAAATCAATCCGCGAACACCCCTAGTACGTACTGATTTTGATTTGTGTGTACTGATTTTCAAGCTAACTTGAGACCTGAGACCTCCCAACCGAGTAGATGATGTTTAAATAATAATAGAATGCATGCTAATGAATTTGAATTCCCTTACCTGTTTGAGAATTACAAAGCATCAAATTGCCTTGATTTGTGTGTATTAGGCCTGATCTATTTTTTTAACTGTAAAATTATGTATTTTATTAGCGTGCCTTGTAGCTATTTAATTTTTTTAGGAGAAAATCAGAAAAATTTTACTCGATTTTTATTTATGCCGTTGATCTGTCATAACGAAATTATCTTGATTTGAAAGTTCAGGTACAAAAGAAAAAGGCACTGATTGAGCACATTTTTGCCCAAAATTTAAGATTAACCTTTTATCTTGGTAAGATTACTAATTCTTTTTAAACATTTCTTTTTAGGATTCTTTTTAAGTGTGCCTTTAAGGTTGCACACCATATGCAACCTAATTATTAGCTCTTCGATTACAAAGAATTAATCAAGATCATTGAATTGTTTAATGGTAAAAGATTGAAAACTGGGGCAACCGGTTAACCCTCTTGTTTCCATCCAAAAATATTTGGCAGCTCTAAAATAAGAGCTCTAAAGGAGTTCTAATTATTTGATCAAAAATAAATAAATAAAGGAGTTCTATTTATATGGCACTAGGCCATGTATAATTATTGTTACTTTCTAGAATAGTGATACATAATTCTAAAATAGTAATTCTAATAGAAGCTCTAAGGAGGTGGAAAAAAAAGAAAGAGAGTAAAGAGAGATAGAGAGAGGAGTGTGAGCCCCAAAATCATATGAGCACTCTCCACATCATTAAAGTTTTATTAGAACTCTCAAATTAAAGCTCCCAAACATTACTATACTTTCAATTGGTATTTTTCATCTTCTTTTGACTAGCCAACTCATTAGAGCTATATTTAGAGCTCTTCAATTAGAGTTATGTATCATTGTTCATTTCGATCCCACTTCCCTCACTCTCTCTATTTCGTCTCTCCCTCTTCTTCTCTTCCTCTGTGTAACTCTTGATTTCCATTAACAAGAAGAAGCCTCTGCTGGGTTCCATTTTTGAATCTATGTATAACCCTTGATTTCCAGCAACAACGAAACTACAAGCCTCTGTTGGGTTCCATTGTTGAATCTCTGTATAACCCTTGATTTTCAGCAACAACGAAACTACAAGCCTCTGTTGGGGTCCATCGCTGAAGTGAAGGTGTTCTCTCAAACTAGGTATCAGGTATGGACCTCTCTCTCTCTCTCTCTCTCTCTCTCTCTCACACACACACACACATACACATACACACACAATCGATTTTTGACATGTGCTAACTGCCTCTTTCTTTTCATGATCGAATTTCTCCATCTCCTTCACACTTCTAAAATCAATTCTATTTATGCTTCTTGTTGCCATAGTTTTATTTTTTAAGTTACTTGTAGAGTATGTGGTGTTTTAATAATTCACACACATGTACACATGCACACTTGCATTGCAAGTTCTTTTTTTTTTTTTTCTTTTGCTTTCTGTTAAATTTATGGTTTTAAGTATGTTTTGTTTCATCAGAAAATTGCATAATTTGGACTTGTGCAGTTGTCTTTGGTGCTTGATTTGAAACTATTCTATAGATAATCTATGGTTCCGGGTGTTGTTTGAATTTACCATTTTGCCTATGAAATTATGCTCTCATGGGTGCCATTTACACAAATAAATCTAACTAGCATTATTGATTGGACTAAACAGAGATAAAACTCAACATTTATATATCAAATTGAAGGTCAATTTATGTGTAATTAGTTTTAACTACTTTAGTGTTATGTTTTTCAGTTGATCACTTATGAATATGATTATTAAAACCCTTATGATTGAAACAATTAAGAATTGTTAGTTTGAGAATTTCGGTTGTTCATTATATGCTATTATTTTTGTGAGTAGATCAAGTAGTTAGAGCAGTTCTGGTAGTGACTCTAGTTCTTCTTCAATAGGTAAATGATATTTGTTTTGTTTTCATCTCTATATTCAACTGTAATTTAACTTCCATTAAAGGGTTACTGATTGATTGTGAAATACATTTATTAATTGAATCTGATACTCAATTCGCAGATTCCAATAGTGATAGTTCCTCTGCTAGGAATTGAGTGGATTCAATTAAGGACTTGATATGATGCTTATTCCCCTTGGCATTCAGTTTAAGTTAGTGCATGTCCTTAATTTTCTAAAACCATTACAGTCACCCATTTACATTATTTTATATGTAAAATCTAATAGACTGAACTGAACAAACATGAGATGTTAAAATGTTAGGAATTATGTGTCCTTTTTGTTCTTTGAGTGATTATATTCAATTTTTGTATTAGTTATTTGTGAAATTCAACCTATGATGCTATGATGTTGAACTTGAGTGATTGCTTCCTCGTGAATTTTTTGATACAATATTAGATGATAATTCTCATATGATTGGGTTTTAGATGATATATATATATATATATTTGGATTTCCTTAATTCACTCTATTACTTTAGCAAATTTATTGCTTGATGAAAGCCCATCTCTTGTATGTAAGCTAATTGACATATCTCTAATTTTCGCAAAAAAAAAAAAAAAAAAAAAAAAAAAAAAAAAAAAAAAAAACTGTGTGTTTGCCACGAATGGATAATGATGCTCAACCGAAGCATGAATTGTTAGATTTTTATAAGTACTCCAAAAACTCAATAGATTTATAGAATACTTTAAATGAACTTGAATTGAATGGGCATGTTTGGTTTAAATCTCAAAACATGCTTTTGGAGAAAAAAAATTTCAAAAACATGTTTGGCTGAATTTTTTTTTTTTTTTAAAAAAAAAAAATTCCAAAATCACTTTTTTCTCTACGACACATCAATCATCACTTTTTTTTTCAAAGTTTCTAAACTCTCCAAAAAATTATTTTTGAAATAACATCTCAAAACACAAACCAAACAAGGCCAATGTATGCCATAGTTCTTGATGGAAGTTACTCCTTGAGTTTAATGTAGTTCAAGCTTTTGTTTATCTTCAACAACATGTGTGTTGTTTTGTTATTCTCCATGTGATATAGTTATGAGCATTATCAATTCCTCTCTTCTACATGAACATTTTGATGAATTTTAGCATTTTAGCATTGTTCATATTTTAACTACCTTTGATGTTTGCTCTAAGTTTATACTGCAAGACTTCCTATTCTTGACCAAAACAATGTAGACAGATTTTCATAGCAATGCTCATTCTGTGATTTTTCAGATTTGGGAGATCAAGTAGTAGTGTTGAAGAACTCAAACTTATTTGATCGGTATTTCTTCAACCATGAAGTCTAGTACTCGTCTCGACTCTGCCATTTTTTAGGTCATGCCCACTCAAACCAGGTAATTTATCTCCAGTTAATCAATAAGCTTTGTCCATTTCCCCCCCTCCCCCCCCCCCCCCCGGTGTTCTTCATTGCTTCATGACTAAGTCACTTTTTTTTTTTTTTGCCAAGAGATCCGATTCATGGTAGGTTGATTTCTAGAATTTGAATCCATGTGATACAATTTTGTTCCGAATGTACTGATTTAGTACAATTGGAGTCAATGCTTGTTCAGCCATTGACTTAAAGTTCTGTAGAAACTTGGATTATATATAGTTTAGTTTGATTTCATATTTCACCCACCTATTCGCATTGTGTGAGATGTGGTTTTGAATCATCTATTTTGGTAAATTCCTTTGATTTTTGGAGAATTGTATTGTTGTAACTAATACAATGATTGCACATGAGGCTGCAGTTACGGCTACTATTAATTCATTTTTTCTTTGGTTGACCTCTATATCTATCTTGATTTATTGGTGCAAGAATTTGGCCTAATTTCCAAAGGATTTACACTCTAACTTGTATCCTAATTAATATGCTAAATAGTTATTAGAGTTCTATAACCCCTCATGTGCAACTGTAATTATTTCACATTTTCCCATCAGTTTGTAACATGGTGCCCTTTCTTATATACTATTTTGCCCACCACTTTCATTAACTCTTTTGCAGATAAGAACTTGATAAAGTATTTTGGTAATGGTCAAAAAGAACACAAAGTATTTTTTATAATTGCAAAAATATCCTATCTTTAACAAATTTTAACTCTATTTTCAAGTTCTCTTGAAGCATATCTCTATAATTGGGCCATTTTGAGAAGAAGAAAAAAAAAAAAAAAAAAAAGGAAAAGAAAGTAAGGAGAAGTAAGTTCCCTTTTATTCTAAAGTCAATTGCCAACTTGCTATGTTGCTTAAGATTTTATAAATTATTTGAAATGATTTCTTCTTTCCCTGTGTCATTGTAGTTTTATGTATAATTTTGAGCCATTTTCAATCTTGTTTTTGGATTCCCAACCAAAATTGAATATATTTATATAATAAGTCCTAAGATTTATATAGAACAATGAAATCTTTAATTAAATATACTTTTTTAGGCAGCCTTCTCATAGTTTTTGGCTTGTGAGGTCTCCCTTTTATTGCACAAATGCCTTGCCAAACATTTCTTTATTGCCCTTGTATCCATTACAAATAAGCTGCCATACTCAATTTGGATCCATCTTGAATCATCAATTCGTTAAATTTATTAAATTGGTTGCTGAAGCTGGTTTAGATGCTCATCTAAGTATTGGTCCTCATGTTTGTGCTAAATGGAATTATTGGTAAAGCTTATAAAATTTTGTTCCAATCTATTGTATAGTATACAAACCAATAATTTATCAGTGAACTTTGCCTTATAGACTCTGTTTTTGAACAGTGGGTTTCCTCTTTGGTTGCATTTCATACATGGAATTCAATTTCGAACTGATAATGAGCCATTCAAGGTATTCCCTCTCACTTTGTCCTACTATTAGATTTTAAATTGATGGCCTAAATATGCTTATTGTACTTTAGTTTTAGGCAAAAATGAAGCAATTTACAACCAAGATTGTGGACATGATGAAGCAAGAAAACTCTATGCATCCCAAGACGGACCCATTATCTTGTCCTATACAATAGAAGACCTATATATATAGGCTGAGAAAGAGTATCCTATTAGAAATCTAACTATGAGAAAGAGTATCTCATAAGAGACCTAACTATGGCAATACCTAATATATCTAGGAAATCAATACCTAATATATGTAGGAATATATACCACATATACATTAACATCCCCCCTCAAACTCAAGGAGGATAAACATCTTGAGTTTGGAGAGAGAAACTAAAACATGAAATAAAACTAAATAAAATAAAAAGTAAATAAATTGCAAAATTCAAACGGGAGCACAAGGGCACTTGAAATAGATCGGAGGCCGAGCTCGTGTTGGACCATTGTAGGAACTGCTAAAATTAATGCCAGGACAATTTAAGGTCGTGTCGGACCGATATAGAAATTGGCTAGAATTAATGCCGAAAGACAGTTTATGGTCATGTCGAACCATTGTAGGAACTAGCTGGAACTAATGCTAGGACAATTTAAAGAGGTCATGCCGGACCGATGTAGGAGCTAACCGGAATCAATGTCGGGACATTTTAAGGGGTCATGTCGGACCGTTGTAGAGACTGGATGTTGAACCAGCAAGCGTGGCATACACATAACTTATGACGTGGTGCTGAACGATGATGGCAATAGATGATTGAGTGCGCCAGGAGGCGGCTTAGGTTGTGCTCCAGAGAGTGCGGCTTAGGTTGTGTGCCAAAGGAGGCGGCTAGGTGGTTTGCATGGTGTATAAACATGTTCACCATGATATAGGTATAATACCCCCCTCAAACTCAAATAGGTTTGAAGATAGAAACCAATTTGAGGTTGAAGCAAAGGGAAAAATAGAGTGGAGGAAAAAAAATATAATAATGATATTTGGGGTAGAAATAAATCAGCGGATAGATGAAGAGATCACCACGAAGTGATACTGAAAGGAAAACATGACGGCGGAATAGGTTGAGGTCCGGCGGGCGGCCAAAGCAAGGCTGCCACTCGCCAATGAAGCAAAATTACTAGGTATCTAATCTAGCTCTGATACCATGTTAGAATAGTAGAGAGAGAAAGAGAGGAAATAATATGTATTGTATTTAATGAATTGTATTGAATATATTAATTGAATGTAATGTAATTGTCCTACACAATGGAATGCCTATATATATAGGCTGAAAATGAGTATTCTACTAGAAATCTAACTATGAGAAAGAGTATCTCATAAGAGAACTAACTATGGCAATACCTAATATATTTAGGAAATCAATACCTAATATATGTAGGAATATATACCATATATACATTAACACTATCGATGGAAAACTTAAAATTTGTAGAAGCAATTTGTCAAAAGGTTCAAAGCGTACTTTTCTCTCATTTAACTCGTAATTCTTCTGCAATTCTACGAAAATGTACCACACCCTTTTTATTATTGGACCTCCCCACAACTATCAAGAAATATCAATTTACTCATCTAAAAAATTATACAATTAAACCCTTCAATAAATATACTAATACATAAACTATAAGTTGCGAGAATAATGGTGTTGACATGGTTGCGCTACGTCGCCATTAGATCAAAGGGCCAATTTGATAATATTCAAATCATTAATCATGCCACATATTCAATTAGATTAGATAGATAAACTACGTGTAAAGTGAAATGTCAAGTTAGATGTGCTTATGATGTTAATTGTTAAATTTCACCTAAACATTTACTTATTCATCCGTCTTTGGCATTTAATTTTATAATTTTTACTCCTTTACTAGAAATTTCACTTTGCTAATAGTTAAATTTCACCTAAACATTAAGGCTAAATTTCACTATTTGAAGAGAATGAGATTTCACTAGTCGAAGACAATGAAATAATTATTACAATCAAGTTTTAATTAAAAAATATTAAAATTTTGGTAATTTAATACTTTAGAATTAATTGGACAACAAATTAATTAAAAACTGCTACTGTTTGCATAAATTATCTAATAGATCAAGAATACCACGTGTTCATGTGCCCGACTAATAAAATAACATACTTGTAGTTTGGATTTTTGAGAGCCCAAAATTAAAAAATCATTGGTAATGGTGGTAATGATTATGGAGGTGAATGATTGTAGTAGTAGAGATGGTGGTGGAGAGGTGGTGACATGATAATAGAAACTATGATGTTGGTAGTAAAATAATGGTATGTTTTATGGTGACGATAACAATGATAATGAAGACGGTGGTAATAGCAATGGTGGCTGGATAATGGTGGTGGTGGTGGCGGTGGTAGTGACAGTGACAGTGATGGTGATGATGATAGCAACAATATTGATGATAATTGTAGCGATTGTAAGGTTATAATGGTGTATATTGATGCTTGTGTATAAATATTTATAAATTAAATTAGCATTAAGTAATTATGTGATTTTATGTGAGAAATTCATCATAATTTAAATGACTTTTATCTTACAAACTTAAAATTTAATGAAACAAATGGATTGGATAAAGGGTACCTCATCTCTTACACCAACACAACCAATTTCACCACCACCATCACCACTATTACAACAATTGTCATGCCCAATCACCATTTGAACTCCACTACTATCACATCACTACTCTACCACCACCACCACAGTCACTCCTCACACCACCACCGCCATTGCAACTAAAGTTTTTTGCCGTCCCGTTGGTCACCAAAGCCTTGTCTGCAATAGTCAATGGCGACTAAATTGATGTTGGTCGCTAATTATCTTATCTTCGGCTACTAAAACGAACTTAGTCGCCAAACATAGCATTTTGGCAATGAAATATTTAATTTCCAAAAGTAATTAAATCAAAATGAAATTCTTTTTTAGCGACTAAAATATTTAGTCGCTAAAACATTTTTGTTGCTAATAATAATACATTTACCGATTAAAAAATTTAGTCACTAATAATAATACATTTAGCAACCAAATAGTTTGGCCGTTGTTAGTTTTCATGACTAAACATTTCAGTTGCCAAAAAATTAGATATTTTCATTTCATAGTATTTTACGACCAAACATTTTAGTCACCGATGGATGCCATGTTCTTTTGTGACTAAAATATTTAGTCGGCAAAAGTTTCTTCCCCCACCTTGATTTATTTTAGCTACTAACTATTTGGTTGCCAAAAGTCTTTTGTTTCTTTTTTACTCCTAAATATTTAGTCATGAAAAACCTTTGCTTGAATTTTGGCTACCCAAATATTTAGTTGCCAAAAACTTTATAGTTAATTTCTTGACCACCTATATTTTTTTCATTATTAATGAAACATGTACCCTGTACCCTGTATATAAATAAAATAATCCATAAACTGATGAAATTAGCAACGATTCCACAACATACACACATTTCAGTTTCAACCATCAAAAAAATTCATATTTAACATCAAATTATAAATGCAATAGAAATTCTATATAAACCAAGTATAATCCAACCTCAAAAATACAATTCCATACATAACAAAGGATTAAAAAAAATTAATATCCAAAAGTTAATCTGTACCACCAAAAACTAATTTGTACCATGCCAAAAGGTAATCTGTACCATGCCAAAAAAGTAATCTATACCATGTCAAAAGGTAATATGTACCGCATCAAAAATTAATATGTACCACATCAAAAGCTAACTTATATGTATGTTCAAATAATTGCTCGGATCCTCAGGTGCCTGTTCATAAGAAAAGTAAATTCCATAAATATAACGCCATGGCTTACAAAATCTAATTAGCACAATGAAATCCAATAAATACGAGCTACCATGAATTCATTTTCTCTGTGATAACCAATGAGAATGAATTAAAACAAAACAAAACAAAACAACACAAATAAAATAAAAAGACATGATCAATAGTTCAACTATGGGGGGAAAAATCAACATTTTAATGTATACCTAGAAATTAAATAAAAAGAGATCAGAAAACAAATCATGAAACTACCAGTAACTAGAAACCATAACAAAGAGGATGAGATTATGATGAATGTCCCTCCAAAGACAAATGTTGATTTCAAGGAAACAACCAATGAAGTTGTTAGACTTTCTCTAAAACCAAGCCGAAGTGAAAATAGATAATTTATTAAACAGTGAATTAAATAAAAAAAGCTAGTCAAGAAACAACAAAAGCAGGACAAAAAAAAAGAGAAAGCACTCATAACAACCATTACAAATGCAAATATTTTAAATCTCCATCGAGAATGAAATTTGAGAAAAAAGAAGAATATTTAGAATTATGGTTGATATCACAGTAGCAAGGAACTTTAAGAAAATTATATATGTTAGTAGTTTTGTCAAAAGAAAATATTTGAGAACAAAAATGTTTGTGAAAAGCCTTATTCAAGTCCACACGCATAGTGATTAGTGAGTACACATAAGTTTGAAGCCCCTACTCATTTGTTCAAAGTGCCAATTTCAGATTAAACCAAAAGGAAAAATCACAATTTTCCCATAAATTACTGAAAATTGATTTCCAAAGTGCTCATCTTTGGCTACATCAAAATAACATCTAAGCATTAATGTTTACTACCTATAGGCATATACATAATTATTACAGAACAACCAGGACCATGGGTCATATTTCATTGTATATTTGAATTGATCCATACATGGATACTATATGTAGACCAAATTATAGAAGATTTGAAAATGAAGAAAACCCCCTGAAGGAAGTTGAAAAAGAGTGCTCTGCTTTGGTATTCAGGTGTGAGCCCTAGCTGATGCTGCTGATATCTTCCTGCTCACACCTGTTACCATATTTCTTCATTTTAGCTAGAAAAATTATAAGTTATTAGCTAGAAAAAAGGTAGTGTATCAAGAAATATCACAATTTAAAAGGAGATATTTCTTGTGACCTATTTAAGCTTGGAGTGCTAATTGATGCCTTTGTTTGTTTCATTTGACCATAAGTATTTGAAAATTATACTTTATAGTAAAGATGCATTGAAGATGGTTTCTTGATTAACAACATTTAGACTTTACAGAATTTGGCATCATTCTTTAATTTATTTAAGTTAATCCAATATAAGGCAATATTATTTGTAGAATATCAATATGTATTCAAGAGGAACATTAATTATTTCCCGCAATGGGATTTGTTACACTTTTTCGTAAATATTATTATTTGGCATCCTGTTGCTCTCACATCATCCTAACAGCCCCAATCATGGATACACGATAAGGAAACAAATAAAATACACCCAAGCAATGATCAATAGACATGTTCAGACAACACCCTCCAAACACAAGGGCAAAGCATATTAACACATGGTTTATTGATTTAAACTCTAACAGAGAGACCAAAAGAGCATAAGCATATAACAATCACAACCATATAGTGGCACTTTTAAGTTCAATAACAAATAGAGAGACCAAAGTTGTTTTCAACATTGAAAGAAAAAAGGGAGAAAGGGTTCATTTATCCTAAATTTCAAAGAATAATTGCTCATTGCTCATCAATTCATCCTGAAGTTCAATTTTAAAATAGCTATTCTCATGCATCTTGATCTCAATTCATAATTGGACTAGCATAACTATACCTTTAAAACAGAATCACTTCCAAGCTGCACCTTCATGTAACATGAAGCTCAGTTCAGGTAAACATATTGAAGAATTATCAAGTTCTTATTGCTCAACTGCACCGATGGCTAAGTCATTGAATTCTTAAATAACCGAAAGGCTACAAATCCAAAAACTCACTAGGACCAAATGGTTTGATGTACTAAAAAAAATAAAAAGTAAAAAATAAAAAATTGAATGACTTGTGGACTTTTGATTTATGGTTACATATCTAAATTAGTTAGTGGTTTAATGGATGTAGTAATAGATATTCCAAAAGGGACCACAATCAAATATCTAGTGAGATGTAGCAGAGAAGATCACCACCTCTTGTTTCATGCATACATCTATCCATCTATGAATCAATAGCATATCAAAACCTGCAAAAGGGCTTTATAATAACCAATCCAAGTCCAACCAAATATATGGATATAAAAGAGAACCTGTTTTTAATATACTGAAATTTATCATTTTTTGGCAAGATTTGCCATTAATTTGAATACATTTTCCTTGTTTCAGTTTGAAACTTTATATCTTAGACCTACATTTTGACTGATTTCACAGATCATAATAAGTTCAATCAATTTTGATCCAAATTAAATCCTTTAGTTATTATCTCCTCTCAGATCTTACTGAAACACATGATTGAATTCATATTTTGTCTAACAATACAAAAAAAAAAAAAAAAAACAATAGTCCAAGTTTGAAAAATAAATGAATGGTTGTAGCAAAAATCTCCATCATGTAGTATCACTTCTGTTTCACAAACACACATAAATACACATCTATATAATGATTACTTATATAAAAAAAAATAAATAGAGCGAATTACACTAATGGTCCCTATAGTTAGGGCACTGTGTCACTTTGGTTCCTAACTTTTCAATTGTGACACATTTGACCCTGAATTTTGAATCTTGTTCCAAATAAGGACAATTAAAGATATCATTACTCAATTTCAAGGGCAAAGTCGTCAACTTGATAAAATATAAACTAATTTGATAAAAATAAATGTCAAAAAATATTTTTGAATTTTTAAAAATTATTTCCACCCACTAAAGATTATTTATATTTTATTAAATTGACAACTTTTCCTTGAAATTGAACAATGGTATCTTCATTTGTCCTTATTTGAAATAAGATTTAAAATTCAGGTTAAATGTATCACAATTGAAAAGTCAAGACAAAGTGACACGAGTCCTAAACTATAGGGAATGTTAGTGTAACTTGCCCAAAAAAATATTGTTCTTTAATTGAGTTCGTATTGGAATCTCTTATAGACAGACATAAAGTACATATTTACATATTAGTTAAAAACAAAAAAAAGTAATTTTGATAGTCTTAAGTCTGTCAAGTAAAAGATTGCACCGAGGCAAAGTCTGCAATCTGTAGGTTCTTGATTGTGCACCTTGCATCAATCCTTATGCCTTGATCTTGATTAAGAATAGGCATCGTAGGTGCAACTCACAGAACCTGGCTGCCTCCTTTTTCTTATCTTTTCTTTTTTCATTTCCTTTCATTTTATTTTTCTGGACCTTTCCTACAATTCCTATGTGCTTGTTTCAGAATATGGCTAGACTAATTTAGAAATTTCTTTCAATAAGTAAGTTAATTTGAGCAATATCGAAATGATGGCATAATCTAAGATATCGATACTCATACATTATTTATTTTGAAAACTATTATTACTACAGAAAAATAACCCCCCCAAAAAAAAAAAGTTGAGTATAACTACCGCAGGTAAATGTAGCGACGAAATGCCCCCTGGTAGGAATGAGGAGTCATTGCTCAAAGAACGGTAAGATTTATCTGGGTTTCCTCCATTTGCAAGATATGGTCCAGGGCTAGAAGAGCCACTTGAACTGGTAACACCACCATTTCCAACAGCTTTAAAAGGGTCAATGTTCATGTTAGAAATTTTCTTCACTTTCTTCTCTTGCACCTTTTGATCTCAAGAAATTAGCATATGAGCCATTGAGTGAGAGGCATAACCATCAAAGACACACAAAAATGTCTCATTCAGATATCTACTGCATATTTGAGATATTAATCATAGTGAAATATGTCAAATAAGTGTAACAACCATTTGCTAAGTGTTGTACACATTCTCTAATATAGACTATTATATAAAACTAGGGGGTAGTAGAGCTGGCTTTAAAGTTTTTGCCCAAAACATAAATAAAGGCATCATCTTTTATTCATCAGATCAACTTTGGTCAATAGAAAATTGGCATTTCTCATCTTTTACTCTTTTGAAATTTTGTAATAGGCTTCAAAAAATATTCACAACTCAATTAAAACTATATGATAAATTTAAGAAGGAAATCTAAGATGAAAATTGATTTTCATCAATTGTATGAATCTGAAGCAATAGAAGGGAAAATATAGAGCATGAGCATCAACAAACTTAGGTGATCAATTCTAGCAATCCTAATCAACATTCAACATAAATAACCGAACAGAACAATTCAAATAACAAAATTGATGAAACAGGGAGAGAATTAACTGTTTCAAAATCATGACAGGCAACATCAGGCAAGAGAAGAGTTGGTGAATACGTCGATCCAAATCTTGAATGATTCTTGTTCGCTAAACTAAAATAAATCAGCTTGTTCATTTATTTTGATTTTTGACATCAAATTTTTTTCTCTATCACCATTTTGGGCATCAAACCGAAAATTTTATAGAAATCAAACCACTTTAACCAAACCCATAATTTTATAGAAATCAAACCCCTTCAACCAAACCCATTTAAAAGATCAACACAAAATTAAACTAAAAACAATCATATAAAACCCTAGCAAGTGTGAGAAATGGGAAAAACAGAGGAAGAGAGAGAGAAAGAGACTGTAGACACCCCATTTTTGACTGCCCTCAAGACTCGGACGTCATCACTTGTAAACTCGATGATTATGATTGCATGTGTTCGTTTTGAGTGCTCGAAGTCCTCGGTGGAGTGCCCTACCTTTGAGCCTTGAAACCTTATCTGTTTTGTGCCTTTTTTGGACCAAAACCATGGCTTTTCTTGCCTGGAACTTTTGGTGACCTGTCGACCACCACCATAGGCTGTCGGCCATGGATAATGGTTTTTGGCCAGGGGTGTGGCTGGTCGGCCACCAATGCTTTTTTCTAGATATTTGTTGACAGCTGTGCCAGCTGTTGGCACAATGAACTACATCTCCCTACACATGTATGATGGGATGTTTCCAAGCTCAAAGAGTGTTTTTCTATAAATATGGGGGTTCCTCCCCCATTTTGGGAGGTTAGCAATTTTTGAACAAAATTCTCTCTATCTCTTTCTAGATTTCTCTTTCTTTCTCTTACAATTTTGTGCTTTGTAGTTAGTTTTCTCTACACTTTTACATACACTACCTTGATCAAAGTTACTTCTCTTTGAGTTGAGGTTTCTTGAGACTTGTTTAGAGCTCTAGCAAGTGGTTTTAGCTTGGATTTGTGCCTAGAGTTGCTCTTTGCTTCAAGAGGTAGTTTACTTGCTTTGTTCACTTGTTTAGTATACTTGTTTTCTCATCTTTTAAAACTATTTTGAGGCTGGTTTTGAACCAAAAAAACCTCTATTTTTATGACTTAAAAGTGGTGGTTTGAGCCTTTTTTTTAGTTAGGGGTGGTTCACCCTTTTTGCTTGTTAGCTTGTATAGATTTTGTGCCTTTATTCATCACTTTCAAATCAACTTTTTTGGGCCTTTTAACAACTAAATTTCAGAGGTTTTTCAGTGGTAAAAAACTTATTTTGAAATCCAAAATTGGAGAGGTTAGCCTCCCATCCTTGTGCCTTACTTGTATGCCTAGTTAACTTCACATGTTGGCATGTTTTTTTAGCCTCACTTAGCTTAAATCCAGCATGTTTTAGTCTCTGAAATAACCTGTTTTAGCTCTATTTTGGGCTGGTTAGTTTGTTTGAGTCTTGTTTTGCATAGTTACAGTGTTAATTCCTTCACTAGCTTAGTGTTTTAAGGGTTTAACTAGCATTGGTGTGAGTTGGTTGCATGTTTTAGTGCTTTTTATCACTCAATTTCAGCACATACAATCTCTGCAATTTCCCTCACTTCTTCACTTTTTCATTTGTTTTGAGGGTTGTTTCAACCATAGGGTTGTTCAAGCTTGAGGTTGAGGCTCATGCTTAATGATTTAATCCTCTTTTGAGGGTTTATTACCAACGGCATGAAGCTTCTCTCATGCCTTAAACCACTCCTTGGTTAACACTTCTTTCACTTTAGAAGACACTCACCAATGGACTTAATTGATTAATGAATTGTTTGGTAATTAAAATGAGTAAACAAAATTGGCAAGTAAAAGTGTGTAAGATAAGCATTCTTTGTGTTGCATTGCATGTGTTCAAATCGGACGTCAACTTGAACACAAGGAAAATGGGACATTTCATACTCAAAGTGATGAAATGTGTTATTTTCCTAGGTCACCATTGTCCTTGATCATGCATGATAATGTGGTGGTCATTTTGGTCATGCTTTTGCATTTATTGAACTTGTACAAACGTGGTCCCTTAGCCATCATGCATAGAAATTGCTTGATTGATGGTTTGAGGGCCAAGAGTTTCTCTCCTTTGAGCTTGTGTGATAATAAGGAGGGTAACAGTACAAACAACATGTGAGAATACACTATTTTGCTCTCTATTACAGCATGGAAGTGTAAACCAGCAGTGGCCAATAGCCACCATCAGTAGTCGACCGGCCACCAATGGTAGCCAACCGGCCACCATTGGTAGCCGACCGGCCCCTTGTCCCTCTTGTTGCCCATTAGTGATTTTTTCACAATGTGATGGTAAGATGAAGCAGAGGTGTTCTGGAGGTTGGCAGAATTTTTAGTGATCAAATATGCAAACAGAGGCTTGCAGCAGCAAGGCAATGGCTTTTCGGGTGTAGATTCGAGCATGCGCATGCATATCCATCACTTTCAGAGGCTAAGTAGTTGATTACTTAGTTTACTTGCAATTGACTTGTAATCCATTAATTAGCTAAGTAGTTAATTAGACGTGATGTAATTATTTAATTAATTAGCTAGAATAGTTAATTAGTTTCGATTTGTAATAGTTAGCTTAATTAGCGTAGCCAGTTGGTTAGCTTATTTATTCGGACCCTCCTTCGCGAGGGCATAATATTGTAATAAGTGTGAGTGTGTATATGTATGTCTTCCAACCCCACGTCTTTCTCCATTTTATTTAATCACTTTTGATAGTTAGATTAGGGTCAAGTTTCAATTATCATACCTTATGCTTGCAACCATTCATTTGTATTGCATACACCGAGGCTCGGCGCATCATTCAAACTACATTGTTATTTCAATATCTTATTTGAATACGTGTTTAATCGCATATTGTTCAAATTGAATCATATGCCATATTAGTTGCCGAGCCTATTAATTTCATATTGCATGTGTTGCATTAGGCATCTTGTATAGTTAGGATCATGCATCTTTCTAACTAGTTTTTGTTTTAGCTTGGAGTACTCAGTGAGTTTTTATGCTTTAGCATATTTGCATAAGTGTGAATGTTGCCATGATTAGCATGCTTGCCATGAGGCTATATACTTAAATGCTAAACTGCATAAATGCCTGTGGATGAAGACTTATTATTTGAATTGAAACGATTCAACGAATGTGCATTTTAAGCCCACTTTGTTGAGTGGCAAATAATGTTTTAAGCCCACTATGTTTGGTGGCAAATCCGCAAACTTTAAGCCCACTTGAGGTGGCAAATTCAAACTATTTTCGCAAACAAACATGAATTGAATTGTTCCAAATTGAGCAAACTAGTCTATACTTGCTTGTGCGCATCACATAGTAAAGCTAGTTTAATAACTGGAATAAGAACACATAGGGTATGTTTGGTTTGGCTTTGTAGAGTGATTTTGGAAAAAAGAATTCTAAAAAACTTGTTTGGTTTGTAATTTTTCCAAAACAATTTCTAAATTCACTTTCTCTCTCTTGCACATCAATCAATCATTTTTTATCTCTCCTCTCTCCTTTTCAATCACTTTTTCTCTCACACGTATCTACTTAATTACAAAAAAATATCAAATCATTCCAAACTCCCAAATTCCAAAACTACTTTCAAAATACACAACCAAACAAACCAAAAAAATTTCTAAACTCTCTCCCCAAAACAATTTTTAAAAACTACTCTCTCAAAACCAAACCAAACAAACCCATAATGTTTATAAAATCTCATATCATGATTAGTAGAGGCCGATCTTTTGATTGGGTGAGTAGGGGTGCTCAATTCATGACCTTCCCCCTTCGTACCTAAGTTCCCAAGCCAAGACAACTTTAGTGGTGATGGACATGTGGCCTTCGGCACGAGTTAGGGTTTCCTAATTTTTTCCAAAATAAAATATTTAGGTGGTGACTTTGTATCTGGAAAAGCAATCCAATTTTGGCATTATTTGATGTAATCGATTTTCCAAAAAGATTTGTCGGATTTGAACTCTTTGGTGTTTATTAGTTTCACATTGTACTTGTGAGATTCGCGGAAGTCCAAACTATAAGGCCTTTCTTTCAAACCTTCCAAAAGGGGGCGCGAAAAAGGCAAGTCCATAGAGACCAAGAATGACAGAGAGAGGCCAAGATCGAGAGAGAGAGAGAGAGAGAGAGAGAGAGAGAGAGAGAGAAACTTGTGATTTGCGACCGAGATCGACAGAGAGAGACCTGTGATTTGCAGCCGATATTGACATAGAGAGAGAGAGAGAGAAACCTGTGAAATTGAAAAACCCTAAACCCTAAGTTTGAAATTGAAAGCCTCAAATCAAAACTAAAAACCCTAATATCTAAACATGTACCTGAAATTGGGCGGTGCAATAGGAGAGATACAAGAACTTTGGCCGGAGAGAAAGGTGAAACAATTCCTTTTGCTTCGTTTGTGGGTCTTCATCGACCGGACGAAAAAACAAATATGACCAAAGCTGCGAAGGAGGTAATTCCGAAGGACTGCTCGAGCGAAGCAATGACCATAGCAAGCAAAGCAATGGCCATAGCAAGCAAAGCTACTCTTCCCTTCATCTTCTCTTCATGTTCACTCCTTCATATTCTCTTCATGTTCGCTTCTTCGTCTTCTCTCTCTCTCTCTTTCTCTCTCTCTCTCTCTCGAACGCATCTTTCTTTCTCTCTCTCTCCAGCTAGTTTTTGTTTCCTTTTTTTTTTTTTAGAGAGGGGGACTCCTAAAATTTAGGCAAAATTTTAGGAGGGAATTTTGTTAAACTTATTTATTTTGATGATTTATTTAATTATGTTTTAATTTATTTGAAAGAGAAAAATAGAATCCAAAATTTATTTTGATGATTTATTTAATTATATTTTAATTTATTTGAAAAAAAAAATAGAATCCAAAATTTATTTTGATGATTTATTTAATTATGTTTTAATAGAATCCAAAATTTATTTTGATGATTTATTTAATTATGTTTTAATTTATTTGAAAGAGAAAAATAGAATCAAAATTTATTTTGTCCCATTATTTCTCACCTAAACTTTTATCCTAAATATTGTTTGAATGTATTTAATATTTGCTTAAATCAGGAGTTCATTTCAAGCCAAAAATAATGCCCAAACCAGAGATTCAAACAACCTAAAACAAAGGTTCAAGCAGCCCAGCACAGCAGCAGGCCAAAAGGTTCAAATGAAAAATATTCAAATTAGTAATGATGGAGTGGAAAATATTCAAATGAATACAACGGCTATAAACGGCTATAAGTTTCATTATATATACCAAAGCCTCTAATGTATACAAGTAACAAAAACAACCAGAAAATATTTTTTGATCTATAATCACTCACATCTATTCTCTGAAAAATTATCTGAGAAGTGTTCTTCAATTTTTGTTTACATCCTCTTTCAGAAATTATACACTTAGACGTATAGCTTTAAGCCCATCTTTCCTATGTGAGATTTACAGAAAAACCAGAGCTTTATTTTTATATCTATCTTTAAGAGATAATTCTTGTAACTTTCTGTGAAAACAAAAACACATTCTTTTCAACCTTGTAAGAGTGCAGGACACTCAGTGTTCTTAACATAGAAAGTCTGTGTAAAATCTGTGGAGGATTGCTCCATCTGTGAAAATGTTGCTAGCATCCTGTAAAGCTAGAATATAGTGAAAAATCTCAAGTGAACCTTAAGGAGTTGACGTAAGCCGAGTTAAGCCGAATCACTATAAATTTGTTTGTCTCTCTCTCTCTCTCCTTTATCTCTTTATTTTATTTAAATTGCCATAACTATATTTTACATTTTCACTGTGCTAAAATCATTAACTGACATAGTTGTTAGAATACTTATTTTAATTATTTTTCTTTCATTAATTATATTTATCTATTGTGCTAGTCATAATTTTTATTAGGATATTATTATTTTTATTTGTAAAAACCTAATTCCCCCCCCCCTCCTTCCCCTCCTTAGGTTGTCTTTTGGATAACATGTTTTAATTTAGGTAAAATTTTGGCGGCCCAGACTGTCTCCAGTCCAGATCTAGGATAGTCCTATTTAGTTCGGCTCATTGGACTCACTTTTGGGTCCTTTTTTCGATAATTAAAACCTTTCACATTTTAAGGTTTGTTAAGTATATTATTTCTGTAAATAATCACGTTAATTGGATAGCGGATACTACCTATTCATAACACTTTTGTCTGGAAAAAAATGTATAGTCAGAAAATTAACGGTTTATAAAAAAGTGATCCAAATACATAGTATCCGTTATGCGATCAACGTGATTTTTTATAGGGATAATGTACGCTTTTTTTGTGAAATCACTTACTCTCTTTGTGAAAACTTACGTCTTTTGTGTTGTTGTCAATTCTTAAAAAAATTTATGCATTTTTGTATTGACTTACGCTTTTTTGTGAAATCAGTTACACTTTTTGTGAAAACTTACGCCTTTTGTGCTGTTGTCTGTTCTTGAAAAAACTTATGCCTTTTCGTGTTGACTTATGCTTTTTTGTGAAATCACTTACGCTCTTTGTGAAAACTTATGCCTTTTGTGTTGACTTACGCTTTTTGTGAAATCGCTTTGTCAAGTTTTCAAAAAAACTTACGTTTTTTTGTAAAATTACTTATACCTTTTGTGTTGACTTAGGCTTTTTTGTGAAATTATTTACGCTTTGTGAAAACTTACACCTTTTATGTTGACTTACGCTTTTTGTGAAATCACTTACTCTATTTATGAAAACTTATACCTTTTGTGTTGTTGTCAGTTCTTGAAAAAAACTTACATGTTTTTGTGTTGACTTAGGCTTTTATGTGAAATCACTTACCTTATTTGTGAAAACTTATGCCTTTTGTGTTATTCTAAATATTTTTTTGAAAAGGCTTACATGTTTTTGTGAAAATTTACACATTCTTTTGAAAATACGTACACGTATATAATATAATATAATATATTATCTTATTAATTTTACTTGTAAGAGCATTTCCAATGGTGTTTGTTAAAATAGCATTGCTATTACTATAATTTGACAATGAATAGTGTTATTTTGCCAAATTATAGCAATGGTACTCCAATGATGCAAAGCTATTTTGGCAAATTTCAACCGACTTTCCCTCAAATTTTATAGGTGATGTTTGGATATAGGTTTTTGAATATATTTTTTATTGTTTTTTTTTCTTTTATGACTTTTAAAAAAAATTAAATATTTACGTTCTACCTGACTTTTTTTTTAAAAAATATATATATATATATATAAACATAATTCACCCCACTATTCACATACCACTAAAAAATTAAAAAAACAAAAATTTACCTATATATATAATTCACTCCATCCATATATAATTGAGTGGTGTTTTAGATCCTTCCAAGCTCTCTCTCTCTCTCTCTCTTTGTTTTTCTACGCAAAAGGCAGTACTTTTCATGACTTCCCTCTCAATTCTCACATTCTCTCTCCACAAAAAGCTCAAGGAAAGAAAGCAACAACCAAGATCCAACTCTATCTCCATCTTGATCCACTCTCTGAAACCCTCCCAAATAGAAACCCCAAATAAACCCTAAATTGAGAGAGGTTGAAACCCTAAATTGAAGATGAAGAAGAACACGAAACTCCAAGTTAAACCACGCTTGCGAAGATGAAATCGTCTGAAATCCATCAAGCATCTTGAAATCCAAGTAATTATTGTTTAAAATTTGCTTCAAATTTATTGAGATTTGTTAAGATTACTTGAAATTTGTTTGAGATTGCTTCAAATTTGATTGAAATTGCTTGATTGTTGTTATTGTTGTTGACTGATTCTATTTAGGGAAAAAAAAAAAAAAAGTTGGTGAATTTTGAAGCAAAAAAATTTAGCAATTGCCAAATCATTTAAAAATTTTGGTGATTTTTATTTTTGTTTTTGTTTTTTTTTTTTTTAAAAAGTCGGTGAATTTTGTTCAAAAAAAACAATTGATCTATTTTTGGGAGGTTTCTTGGGAAAGGATGAGAAAGAGAGAGAGGGAATGAAGGAAAGCCGTTGGTTTTGGATGAGTTGGCAAATTTGGCAACTGCCAAAACTACTGCCAAATTTGACACATGGTTTGGCAAATGCCAAATTTGGCAGTTGCTATACCTTGCCGTTGGAGAATCCATTTTTGCCAAACCTACCATATTATGGCTTTGACAACTCTTTTAGGAAATCATTGGAAATGCTCTAAAGTGACCTGCTTAGCAGGTCACTAATATATAAGTTTTAACACAAATTTATATAACTAGTAATACAAACTTGTATAATAAAAAACATAAAGATGTATAAGTACATTGCATATGGTATGTAAGGCATACCTAAAAAAGACCCGTCATTATTATATGTTCTATAAGTACAATCCATAAGATGGTGGCCCAAACTTTTGTAGCCTTCTCTAATCGATTGGTCTAAGAAGATGTATTCTCTATCATCAAATCTATAATTATTATCTCATGATATGATTCAATTAATGTGTATTGTCAAATTTTAAGAACAAAAGCTCCTCCGATACTTATTCCTAAATTATTGAATTTACCCTTTTTTTTTTAGAACTTATTGAATTTACCTTTTTTTTTAATTTTAACGTAAGTTCAAAATGCTCCTAGATCAATGAGAGATTTAAAAACTATTCTCAAATTTCTCAATAGGCAACCTAGTGAGACACTAGAGAATTGAGTTTTTTACAAAACCAGGTGAAGTCGTGTGTTCAAAACATGACACAAACTTTACAATGGTCCTGGACATCATTACCTGTAATAACAATACAAGGGGCAAGAAAAGTCACTAAATGAATCTCAACAGAAGTGCATGAACATTTACATACCACTCCGTATTTGAACTAGGGGTGAGTAACGGATATTTTGATTCGTTCAAATCGATTGAACCAAATCGATTCGTCGCATTTTGGACGGATGTGTGATAACCAGCGAACGGTTGTAGATTGATTTTTGTCAATCCACTTAGTTTTGGATGGATGGCGGATTTGAGATTCCTTTGGCCGCAACCGAACTACCAAACTGCAAGTATCCCTAATGATTTGTACGACTTTGTATTTTCAATCGATTTTGTTTTTTTTTTTGATTGAAAAAAGTTAAAATAGATTTATTGTATTTTCATTTTTTTTTTTTTCAATTTAATTTTATCAAATGGTAGGGGTTGATATTTTTGACTTTTTTTGTGTAGAAAAAATAAGGTTTAATTTTGTCATTTAAAAAAAAAAATCAAATTAAATAGTTTTTTAATAAAAAAGATAATGAAATAGTTTTGATAATGCATGATTTTCTTATATATATTTATTAATTATTGGTATTTAACAATTTACTTGATAATCTTTTAGTTATGTTGAGTTGAATTATTATCCAAAAAAAATGTTGACAAGTTTTTGTATTATGTTTAAAATTTGTAAAAGTTTAAACTGTCAAATCACTTCGTATCCATCCGCCAATCCATCAATCTGCATCCATCAATTCGTGACGAATCTTGATTGATTTTTTCAATTAAATCCATACAACGGGTAGATGGCGAATTAGATATTTCCTGACTATAACCAAACCGCAAACGCCCCTAATTTGAACCACATATAAATCTAAGCTGGGAAACCCCATGCCTAGTTAATAATCAACGCGTTCCAACACCTTCCTCACTCAACCATGCCTTCGTTGAACACGGTTTCTACATGCATTTTTCAAAATAGTAACACCAAACAAACTGTGTTTTTTGAAAAAAGCAAATAGAAAACATAATATAGCATGTATTATCACAGCACCCCATTCAACCACAAAATAAATCAGCATCTTTAAACCAATTTTAAATATGCAAATTCAAAAACTCCAGCATGTGTAATACGGAGGCTGTAAAAATGAATATGATGAAATGCTGCAGATACTAGTAAACCAGCATGGAAATGGACGATTTTCTGGTGTGCACTGCTGCAGATACTGCTAAACCAACTCAAAGTCATGGAAATGGACCATTTTCTGGCACTTTCTGGTGTGCACTACTGCAGAAAGTATTTTTGAAAAATGATAACAAAGTAAGGTGATTCTTCTTCTGATTATGGGTTTATACTGCTAAACCACCCGTCATTAATACGTGCAACAGTGTATGTGTTTGTGTACTGACAGAGAGTCCATATAAACCCATAATCAGAAGATGAGTCACCTTACTTCGTTATCATTTTACAAAATTACTTTTTAAAAAATTCTACTTAATTATTTTTTATATTTTTGTTATTTTTATTAATTTTTTTTTAATATTTTAAGTAATTTTTAAAATTTTTAAACATACTTAACATAAATATACCTAAAAAGTTTTTAAAAAAAAAAAAAAATTAAAAAAAACCTTTTAAAAATTCACTAAGGCCTCGTTTGGAACAAGTTAATTTAGTAACTTTTTGACTATTTAGCTAAAATATGAACTAAAAAAAATTAATATGTTTAGAATGACTTTTTGACTTTTTACGAAAAAATATGCAAAAAGTAAAGACAAAAGAGAATCTTTGACTTTTTAGTATGAGTTGTTGGCTTTTTAATTTTTTTAGTAACTTTTTGACTTTTGACTAAACCGGCTAATCTCCAAACGAGGCCTAAATACCAAAAATACAAAAAAAAAAAAAAAAAAAAAAAAAATGCGAGAATTCAATACATTTTTTGTATTTATGTATTTATTAATTTTTAAAAATATATTTTCACAAATTTTTTATTTTTTAAATACATCTAAGTAAGATGCATCTAAAAAAGTAAAAAACATATTTAAAATTTTAAAAATATTCACTAAAAATAAAAATAAAAAACACAAAAACCAAAAAACTCAATTTTCAAAAAATTTAATTCAAAAAACTCAAACCAAACACACGAGGCCTCGTTTGGAAACAGGCTAATTTAGTAACTTTTTGGCTAATTAGCTAAAAAGGTAAGTAAAAAAAACTTGTATGTTTGGGATGACTTTTTGACGCTGTGCAAAAAGTAGAGAGAAAAGAAAATTTTTGACTTTTTGGTATGGGTTGTTGGCTTTTTAGCTAAAAAGGTAACTTTTTAACTAATTGGCTAATTTAGCCACTCCCCAAACGGGGCCGAATAGTATTTAAATTCAGTTTGACAATAATCTGATCTGCTAAATATACGACATAATCATACCAAGCTTAAACTAACATTACAAAAAGAAGACCAAATGGACAACTTCTCACAAATACAAACCATTAGCTACTTCGATCAAGATCTAATGCAAGTCTAAGAGAGTGATTTGGCTGAATATCTTCACAGCACGACCAAACTGAAAAACATCCCTGCAAAAAAAAAAAAAAAATGCATATTAGAGGTCACACTCACAAAGCATTTTCTATAGACGAGTTAATACTAGCCCCAATAGTTAATACTACCATGATATTGTTATACACATCAAACATAACATCATAAAAAATATACACTCTTCCTTAAGGTTCGGTTAATTAGCAAGATAGTAGATGAAAAATGCATGAAAGAAAAAAAATAAAAATTTTTGGGTTTTTTATTTTTATTTTTTTTAGCGAGGTAGTCCTTGAAAGTCTTGGAATGTAAAATTTCTCATTAACTTAAACAACCCTCTTAAGCCAAATTTTAGATTTTCATTTGACCCAAAATATGTGCAAAACAATTTACCACTTTCCAGATTTGGCCATAGTTCTTTCCACTCGTTTAAAATGGATAATAATTACACTTGTGTAAAATATAACAATGTTTTTGCAACTTTCATGCTTTTCAAACTACAAACTTTTCAAATTGTTTTATTGCAAAATTTACATTCTACGCACATGCATGCAAGAAAAAAAAATTATTTTTTTTCCCCTTTATGTCGTTTCACTTTCTACCATTTTCACTTTTCATCATCCTCTATTTTTTTTTTAAAATATCAGTCTAACTCTCGCTTTAAATTGCTCGATCAAATGGAACTGGATTTTTATTATTCTTGCCATAAATTAAACACATTCACAACTCTTGCCTTGAAAAAACATAACTTTCAGGCTCTAATCCACAACAAACACCACAACCACACTGACTAGTGCACATTTCAATGTACAGCGATCTACAGACTCCTACTGTTAAGAAAATTGCACTGAAAGCTATGTTTGGGAAGTGGCTAAAATAGTCAAAAAGCCAAAAAGCCAACTAAAACACATCACATCACCTCTCTACTTTTCTGCACACATTTTCGTAAAAAGCTAAAAAGTTACTAAAATAGCTTGTTCCCAAACCAAGCCTGATTTCTGGATGCTTTTCCGTATTGATTCCATAGTGTCAAATTATGCTCAATACAACAATTAGATATCATAAGCATAGCTCTAGATCCAAAACCAGGCAACTGAAAAGTGAAAATATGATGCTTATTTTATTTTAATTGGACGCCAATATTTAACTCCGCCGGAGTTGTTAACAACTCCGCCGGTCCCAAACCCGGATTAAGGAGAAGGGTTGTGTGTTAGGTAGCTGACAACCAACACGTAAAAAAGCCGCTCAGATCTCTTATGAAAATGAATCTTACTTTGAATCGTTTAAATGCTAGGTCGTTCCCCTCAAGTGACGCGTTGCGCCTGCCTCCGAGTGTTTTGAAAAGTGAGCAAAGGGCGCCGCATCGACACCTGGGTGCGGTGAAAAATGGGCAAAGGTTTCCGCATTTTTCTGGGCGAGCGCAGGTAAAGAAGATAGTCCATGACTATAGGTTTAGGGTAGCTACTTGGAACATAGGAACCTTAACTAGTAAGACGATGGAATTGGTAGATGTTATGATTAGGAGGAGAGTTAGTATAGCTTGCATACAAGAAACTAAGTAGACGGGAGAGAAAATTAGGAAAATTGAGGATACCGGTTTTAAACTATATTATAGTGGTAAGGATAGACGCAGAAATGAGGTAGGAATCATAATTGTCAAGGGTCTTGTAGAGTGTGTAGTGGCGGTCACTAGGAAAGGGTTAGGATTATGCTAGTTGAACTAGTTATTGGAAGGAATATAGTGAATGTTATTAGCGCATACGCCCCTCAAGTAGAATTAGATGATCAGACTAAGAGGGATTTTTGGAAGCAAAGAGATGAGATCTTACAGGAGATATCCGTAGGAGAGAACCTGATTATAGGTGGAGATTTTAATAGCCATGTGAACATAGATAAACTAGGCTACGAAAGGGTGCATGGTGGATACGGTTTTGGTGACAGAAATGAGGCTGGAGAGAGTAGCTTAAATTTTGCGTTGGCCTCTAACCTGATGGTGGCCAATACTATGTATAAGAAGAGGGAGGAGCATTCAATAACCTTTAAGAGTGGATTAGTTAAGAGCCAAATAGATTACTTCTTAGTGAGAAAAGTGGACTGCCTAAAATGCAATGATTGTAAGGTGATTCCTGAAAAGAGCCTGGTCTCTCAACATAGAATTTTGGTACTAGAGCCCCGTTTGTTTTGGGCTATAAGGAGGATATTGGAATTAGTAATACCAAGGTATTACTAATCCCTTGTTTGTTTGCAGAGAAAGCCTTGGGACTATTAGTCCCTTGGTATTGCTAATGCCCTTGGAGGGGGGATTGATAAGAAGGAAGTAGAGATGGTATTAGAAAAATAGTGAGGGGATTAGAAATTTTTTTATTTTTTATGTATTGGAAAAAAAAAATTAAATATAATGTTTAATTTTTTATATTTTTTTATTTTTTTTTATTATTTTATATAAAAATAATTTAACAATTCCTCATTATTAATCCCCTCACTATTAATCCCCTCACTAACAATCCCCTCACTATTAATCCCCTCACTATCAATCCCCTCCATTCTATCTCCCAAAACAAACGGGGCCTAGATTTATGTTTTAAAGGACAATACCAAACTAGGAAGGATAGGGGGCGTCGTAGGACGAGATGGTGGGACCTAAAAGGGGATAAACTAGAAATATTTAAGAATCGAATGGATAAGGAAGGTACTTGAGACTTAGAAGGTGATACTAACACTATGTAGGACTCGATGGCCAATTGTATAAGGAAAATCTCAAGGAAAGTGCTTGGAGAGTCGAAAAGAACGGGACCCAACTCTAGGGAAACTTGGTGGTGGAGAGAAAAGGTTCAAACGGTAGTTAAGGCAAAAAAAGAGTGCTTTAAAAAGTGGCAAAAGAAGATAACTGAAGAAAACCTTAAGAGCTATGGATTGACTAATAAGGAGGCCAAGAAAGTAGTGAGAGAGACTACGTTGAAAGCTTATGATGACCTATACACTAGATTAAATAGTAAGGAGGAAGAGAAGAGGGTATACAAACTTGCTAAGATACGGGAGAAGAAAACAAGAGATTTTAATTAAGTAAAATGCATAAGAGTGAGGATTCTAAAATATTGGTGAAGGATGAAGAGATTAAAGAAAGATGAAAGAATTATTTTGAGAAACTATTAAATGAGGAACATGGAGATACGGCAATAGGGGAAGAAATAGTCAGTAATACGATAAACCAAGACTATAAGTTCTATCGCAGGATTAAAAATTTTGAAATGAAGATTGCACCTAAGAAGATGAAATCCAATAAGGCTTTAGAACCCGATGATATCCCTATTGAAGCTTGGAAGTGTTTGGATAAAAAAGGAGTTGCTTGGTTCACTAGATTGTTTAGCAAAATTTTGTTAACTAGGAATATGCCAGATGCGTGGAGGAAGAGTATTTTAGTGCCAATCTATAAGAATAAAGGTGATGTTCAAAATTGCAACAACTATAGAGGAATCAAGCTAATATGTCATATAATGAAAGTGTGGGAGAGGGTGATGGAACGCCGATTGCGAAAAATAGCAGAGGTGTCAGAGAATCAATTTGAGTTTATGCCTAGTAGGTCAACAATGGAAGCGATCTATCTTTTGAGGAGAGTAATAGAAAAGTATTACAAAAAAAAAAAAAAAGAAGAAGACATTCATATGGTGTTTATCGATCTTGAGAAAACATATGATAGAATACCCTGGGATATAATATGGTGGGTGTTAGAGAAGAAATGAGTGACAAAAGATTATATTGATATGATTAGGGACGTGTACGAAGAGATGGTGACCACTATTAGATTGTCTGCTAGAGAAACAAATGAATTTCCTATCACTGTAGGGTTACACTAAGGATCTACCTTAGATCCTTATCTTTTTGCTTTAGTTATGGATGAGTTGACAAAAAATATTCAGGATGGCGTACCATGGTGTATGCTTTTTGCAAACAATATCGCACTAGTGGATGAGACTAGAGAATGAGTTAACACAAAGTTGAAGATTTGGAGAAAAGCTCTTGAATCTAAAAGATTCCGGATAAGCAAAACTAAAACAGAGTACATGGAATGTAAATTTAGTAATAGTAACAATAAAAGTAGAAGAGAAGTGAAGATTGAGAATCAAGAACTACCTAAGAGTGAACATTTTCATTATTTAGGATCGATTATCACAACAGCGGGGGAGATTGATGCGGATGTGACCCCGCAGGATTAAAGCGGGATGGTATAAGTAGAGAAATACGTCTGGGATACTGTGCAATAAACGATTACCCACTAGACTAAAAGGTAAATTCTATAGAACAACTATTAGACCAGCGATTTTGTATGGGACAGAGTGTTGAGAAACCAAGAAACAACGTGTAGATAAAATGAGTGTGGTTGAGATAAGAATGCTAAGGTGGATGTGTGGCAAGAATAGACAAGACAGAGTGCCTGTTTGGTAGAGCTTAATTATAACTTATTTCAGCTTTCAGCTTAATTTAAGCTATTTTGATATGTTTGGTTTAGCTTATAGCTTATAGCTTATGGCTTTTTGGAAGTCAGAAATCAACTTATTTTTTGAGTGGGGCAGGAGATGCTTTAAGAATAAGCTGGAAATCAGCTTAAGCTGAAAGTTATAAGCTATAAGCTGTTTAGACATAAGCTATAAGCACTTTCCCACAGCTCTACCAAACAGGGCAAGAATTAGGAATGAATATATTCAGGAATGGGTAAGAGTAGCAATAATAGAAGATAAGTTGAGAGATAATCGATTAAGATGGTTTTATCATATTCAACGGAGACCAACAGAGGCAGTAATGAATAGATGCGATACTGCAACGCTAGATAGAAGTGTTAGGAGACGGAGTGGGCCTAAAGTAACATTGGCTAGCGTTGTAAATAGAGATATGGATCTACTTAATTTGACTAATGAAATGGCCTTTGATAAGGCCGCGTGGAGAAGAAGGATTCATGTAGTCAACCCATTTGATGAGAGTTAAAGCTTGATTTGATTTAGTTTGGTTAGGTTATTCAATCTTCTAAAAATTAAAAATATAATATCCAACAAAAAATATAAAATATAACATTCAATCTTTTATCACTTTTTGCTCTCTTTTGACCACGTTTGGTCATTTTATATTGAAGAGTTTTTATTCCCTACGGATATGTGTACAAAAAAAGCACTTAATCAATACCTCAAATAGAAAAATAGGTAAAGCCCATTAAACCCACGCCTCGTGCCTCGAAAAAAAGCCTTCACCTCAACACCTAAGGTTCGCCTTGTATATTGTGCCTCGCCTCGACTTGTTCAAAGCACAAGACTCTGCCTCATAGCACATTCGGCCCGCGTCTTTTAAAACACTTAGGCGCGCACCTTTTAAAACACTGGTCCAACAAGTTGTACTCCACATGATCACACGTGTTTTCAAAAACAACCTTAAAAATGGCACCACTCTCTCTTGTTGCCTCCACTTCATTACTCTGCCACCTCATTTGCAATCAAAACCACATGTAAGATCAGATATCCTCCATAAATGCCCATTGAGCAAAGGGCACAGTTTCCTCTAAAATAGATTTGGATTGATAACACTATTACCAAAACTTTATAAAGAAATAAACGATACTAATTGGCCTAAAATTTCCAATCCCAATAAATTATCCATTTTAGGAATTAGGAACCAAACAATTAAGTATATACATACACACAAGAAAAGAGTGCAAATGTCCAAACAATGACCCTAAAAATAATTTCAGAATATGTTTTACTTAAATTCAATCAAAAAGCTTGAAAGAAACATATTTGATACTATCCAAAAGTTAATTTAACAATTGTAAACATATTAAACATACCAAATCAGTGTTGGTGCAGTTGCTAAGGGTTTGGCGGAGGCGGCATCCCAGGGCGAGGCGGGCCAAACACAGGAACAGCACCCGGCGGAGGCGGCATCCCAGGCCGTGGCGGCGGCGGTCCAGCCTGCATCCCCGGCCTCGGCGGAGGAGGTGGTCCTCTCATCATCTGCGGAGGCGGAACCATCGGTCTCTGCCCAAACTGCGGCGGCGGCGGCATCGGGTACGGCGCAGAACCCGGCCTTGGTGCAAACTGCGGTGGCATGGGGGGCCCCCTCCCCATCTGCTGGGGCGGATACCCAGGCATCTGCCCAGGCGGCCGAATCACCGGCGCCGAAGCCTGCGCCGGGTAAGTCATCGGCGGAGCAGACATCTGCGGCATAGGAGGGCGGGAGATCTGCGGCTGCATCATCCCCGGAGCTGGTCCACCAACTCCACGAACGGGGCCAGCCAAACCGGGCTGTGCTTGGATGAGGGGGGCAGTGGGGACACCACGGCCGGCGGCGCGGCCAATGCCGGGACCGGCCAATGCGGCGGCGCCGGCGGCCTTGGCGCGGGACTCTTCAGGAGGGGGAGGGCCTTCGACGGTCATGGAAATGACTTCTTCGCCCCTGAGGAGGACGAGACCTAGGGTTCGGCGGTCGTCTCGATCTTCGGTGGTCTTCTTGGAGCCCTTGGCTGGGGGGAGTTTGCGGAACTCTTCACAATCGCCGAGGACGAGGTTCATGTGGCGATCGAATGCCATGAATTTGCCTACCAGTTGTCGACCGTCTTGGATTGTCACTCGCATCCGGTAGTTTATGTATTGAAGCATCTTTGAACTCTTCGACATCGACATCTTCTTCTTCGGAGTTTCGAATCTTCTGCCGGCTTCTGACCTGATTGATTTCTCTGCCTTGAGAATTTCTCTTTAGGGGTTTCGAGATGGGGGCGACAGAGAGAGTGAAAGCGTCAGAGGTTTTTCTAGGGTTTTTGAGGCTGCGTTTGGTTTTGTGTTCCGAACACACTGATTTAAATAGCGTTTGTTTTGAATTTTTAAATTATAATTTTACATTTATTTTTGAAAACTTCTTTGCGGACGAAAAAATTTGACTGGCTCGATAGTTTGGCTAGTTAATTGGAACAATTTATTTTTTTATTTTTTTTTGGCACCTATTGGTCCGTTTGCTTTTAGAGGTAGAATAGAAGAGATTGATAGTGAATGGATTAATAGTGAGGTAGAATGGAAGGGATTGATAGTAAGAGAATTAATAATGAGAGAATTATTAGTGAAGGACTTGATAGTGAAGGGATTAAATAAAATTGTGTTTGTTTTGATAATAATTATTAGTGTAAGGATTGTTGAATTATTTTTATATAAAATAAATATAAATAATAAAACAAATAAAAAATACAAAAATATTATATATTAATGTTTTAAAAAAAATCCCCAACATGTAAAAAATTTTAAAAAAATAAAAATAAAATAAAAAAATTTCAAAAAAAAAATAAAATAAATAAAATAATGATTTTTACTTAACAAAAAATACAAAAAAATTAAACATTAATGTTCAAAAAAAAATGTCCGACATGTAAAAAATAAAAATAAATAAAAAAATTTCTAATCCGCCGTACTATTTTTCTAATACCAAGTCTTGGAGGCCTATCCGAATCTCATCTGCAAGACTTATCCTGAGCATTTCGACTTAGCAATCCATTCATCAACTCTATAAACAAACAGCACATTAAATGGAACTCACAGCTATCCTAATTCCAATCTCCCTCACATACCCCAAAACAAACGGGGCCATTATGTTTATATTGTAAATAAAAAATATTTTCATAATTTTTTTAATTTTTATATAAATTTTGAATTGAATTTTGGGTTGTGTATTTAATTATGAGTTGTAAGTTTTTGAATCAAATAACTTTTCTAATTTCAAAAACTCAAAACTCTCTCCAATACACAATTCAAAATTCTTTTCAAAACTCATAACTAAACAACTTTTTCACATTTAAATCATAATTTCAAAACTCACAAACTCAAAATACAACTATATTCTCAAATCTTTTTCACATTTAAATTATAATTTCAAAACTTACAAACTCAAAATACAACTATATTCTCAAATTATTTTTAAAAAATTCTATCAAACGTTACAATTTATTTATTTATTTATTTATTTTGTTTTGGGGTCTTCTCTTCTTTGCACCAACCCTTGAACCTTTGACCTGAGGATTAACACATGTTTAATTCCAACGAGCTCAGAGAGGGCCAGTTTTCTAGGGGTTTTTTTTTTTTTTGTTCTCTCTGCCTTTAAAAAATTACTTGAAATATTAGAAAATTTTAATAAAATTAAAAATATATATATAATTTTAATTTTTTTTAAAAAAATTCTAAAAATCATTCCAGTGAAAGCGTGAGATGTTTGGTTATGATTTTTAGGATTTATTTTTTTTAAAAATTAAAAATTTTATTTTTTATATTTTATTAAATTTTTTTAATATTTTCATTAATTTTTTAATTTTTAGAAACATTTAATGTAAATATATAATATTTGTAAAAAAAATCTTTAAAAAATTTATTAAATACCAAAAATATAAAAAAAATACAAAAAATTCAATATATTTTTCTTATTCTTGTGTATTTATTAATTACAAATATTTCACTTTTTAGATATATTTAAGTAAGATGCATATAAAAAAATTAAAAAATTGCTTAAGATTTTATTAATATTTTCTAAAAACAAAAAAAAAAACATAAAAAACTCAATTTCTAAAAAATTAAAACCAAAATTATCTTCTTTTTTTTTTTTTTTTTTTTCCTGCCTTCCTTTCAAATGGTGTAGTTTTTGCTTTTAACAAAAACAATCATAACAAAACTATTGTGTTAATCTTAATAATAATGACTACCGTGCATAAATAATTAAAAATTATTTTAAAACTTAAATAATAATTTAAAATTAAATAAAAATACATTATTAACAAAAATATATTTTGATCAAGGGACTATCAATATCCAATCAACGTATGTCTCTCCCTTTAAAATATGTGTTTTATGTCACTTTAATATTTTAAGTTTTAATAATTTTTTGAATTTTGTGAATGAATTTATCAATTTGAGTCAAATTAGTCTAATTTCAAATTATTGTTTGAATCGTTATTGAAATAATTATAAATTTCAACTATTATCCCTAAAATATATGTTATGTGTAAGTTACTTTGGTCCTTAAGTGTCAATTTTGTCAATTATGTCCCTAATATTGGAAGGTTATGCTTTTTTTTTTTTTTTCTCAAATGAAAAACTTTATGGACCAAAGTGACACAAACACATACTTTAAACACCATGTGTATATTTTATTACCCTTTTCGTTCACTATTTAGACAATCTGTTTGGAATCAGAAAAAATTGACTCGAATTGAAACTTTTAAAGACAAAATTGAAACTTAAATGATCAAAATGACAAAAACACATACTTAAAATACCACAAATGTATTTTATCCAAAAAAAAAATATATGATATGTATCTCATAAGAACATCACAAAAGCTTATAAAATTTACAACAAATACGAAATATAATTTTTTACTCACCACCAATATATATATATATATATATATATTAATTTTTAACATAAAGTAACTGAGAGGGCAATTTATATGCAAATTGGGCCGAGCTGGGTTTTCGGCCGTTATGGGCCGAGGTAAAAATGGCTGAAGTAAAATGGCCCTGTTGGGGGGTTACCCCGGTTTGAAGAAATAGCTTCTGAGTTAAACCGGTTGAGGGTTAGCCCGGTTGCTTGAGGTTTACTTTTACTCCGGTTTGGAAGTATGATGTTGGTAGTTCGATTGAGACACATGATAACCGAGGTGTACCAAGTCCATGAAGGGACTTTGGTTTGAAGATTGTTCGGCTCTTTATGATAAGCTCGGTCCAAGCATGGAAAACCGAGGTAGGAGAGGTGGTAGGTGTCTAATATGGAGATGTTACTTCGGTTGTAAAGGAGTTCGGCCATAGCCAAGCCATCTCACTTGGCTTAAGCAGTGAGGAGGGTGTTAGAGGATAAGCATTATCTTCCCAGAGTTTGAATCCTAGGAGGACTCTACGCTAGGAGGAGTAATCCTAGAAGGACTCTACACATGGAGGAGTAAGAGTCCTACCAGGACTGTGCCACGCGAAACCTATATAAGCTCACCAATATCACCTTTGAAGAGGTAATGCAACTTTTGCTCCCTGAATACATTGAGCTTTTGCCTACTTGTCTTGCTTACTGACTTAGGCATCGGAGAGGTTTCCGGCACACACCCGCCGGCTAGCTCACGATTGGTACTTACAGGTGGTGGAACGACGTCGTACGGAGGAACGCAGACTTGATCAACAGGATTATACGAGAAGGTGTATTTCTTTCCCGTACAATTGGCGTCGTCTGTGGGAATAGCAGACAAGAACAACCTCTTGATCAAGTTTTTCTCGAACATCAATGGCGAACAACGAAGAACTGCCTCAGTCCGCCATTGACGGACAAACTCCAGAGGGAGGTGCAAGGCGCGAAGGCCTACCTTTGGTCCCTCCCATGGCAAACCTGGAACCACAAAGGCAGAATTCCAGGAGGGATGCGAGGGGACGAAGGAGGAATGGCAGCCCTCATCCCTCTCGTTTGCAAAGCCCAGAAAGACAAAGGCGCAGAGTTGATCCTCAAATTCTGGAGGATCGCGAGAGCAAAACGAACGATCCGTAAGATGGCGGCGGACATGGAGTCTGAGCGCCAGATGAAAGGAAAAAGTGGCGGCGAGAGAGGCGTAGTAATAAGCGCCCTCGCCACTCGGAGGGACGTGGTAGGATTCTACACCCTCTCAACGAGCCTGAAGCCTCGGGACAGGCGACACGCGATCCGTATCTTCGGGACTCGTCACTCCAGTGCGAGAGGGCGAGGCTGAGAGGTCATACACCGAGGGAGTACCTATTGGCCCTCACATACGCATCATCTGAGGTCGAGACAGACGGAATTACCTAGGTCGTCGACCTAAGGTCCATGTTGGAAGAAAAGGCACGATGGAAGGAGGAGGACACCGGGGCCTTGATCCCCGAGATTCTGCCTTGCAGCGATTGGCTCCTCGGACGCATGGAAGCGTCGAGGTGGAAATGCCAAGGCCGCACTTGGCATACGAACCAGCGGATAAGGCATTGGCGAAGCTGCAGACCTCACCATTCGTCCCAGAGATTGAGAATGCGCCCCTTCCGTCAGGCTTCATACAACCCAAATTCACGACGTATGAAGGAAAG
The DNA here is from genome assembly GCA_025200525.1 of Camellia lanceoleosa. Classification (NCBI taxonomy): domain Eukaryota; kingdom Viridiplantae; phylum Streptophyta; class Magnoliopsida; order Ericales; family Theaceae; genus Camellia; species Camellia lanceoleosa. Next base: position 87,638,761 of record CM045764.1, on the reverse strand, counting down.
ACAGACCCTTACACCCACTTGAGCCACTTTCGCCAGGTTATGGCTGTATACCGGCGGAATGAGGCGTTGATGTGTATCCTATTCCCTTCAAGCCTCGGCGACCTAGGCTTAACTTGGTTTGAGAAGCTTCCAGAGGGCAGCATAGCCTCCTGGGCGCAATTGGCAGAGGCGTTTGTAACCCGGTTCAGAACAAACACAAAAACTCCGGTGGAGATCCACCAGTTGCTCTCCATCGACAGACCCTGAGGTCATACAACAGTCGCTACTGGGAAACATTCAACCAGATTGGGGACTGCCCAACTAACCTCGCCATTGCGCAATACAAAAGAGGCCTTCCAGTCGGGAACAGACTGAGGGACTCTATCACCATGACGCCACCACTCACCATGGAGGCCTTGATGGAGAGAGTGCATCAGCACATCAGGGTGGAAGAGGATGGCGCTCGTGCCAAGGAAAAAACTAGCGCGACCGCAACACCAGAGAAGAAGACCTCAGCAAAGGTCAATACGGTAGGTCGCCGAAACCAAAACGGACGGGGCAGGCGAGACATTGATGAAGACCAGGACCAGAGATGGTTGAGAGTCCGAACTGCCATAACCACGGTGTTCAAGAAACCGATCTACCGTATACTTAATGAGATTCGAGACGAGCCTTTCGTCAAGTGGCCTGCCAAGTTAGGCGAGGCCCAGCAGGACTATGATGACAGATCCAGATGCACCTTCCACAAGAAAAAGGGGCACCGAATCGAAGCCTGCAGTTGAGGCAACATCTGGAAGAGTTGGTGGCGGCAGGCCACCTGGATAAATACATAGAGGGAGGGGCGCAGCCAGCCCCCCAAGATCACAACAAACCCAACGGGATGCCGATCGACGCCCCGCCACAAGGCATCATCAACGTGATCCATGGAGTCTTTGAACCGGAGCGAGTATGCGAGCTCAGAGGTTCAATCAAAAAGGCAGAACACTTGAGAGAGGTGCTAAGTGCCCAACCAGTCGTCAAAAAGGGGAGGACAGAAGCCACAAACATCATGTCCTTTTCGGATAAAGACTTGGACAGAATATATTGCCCACACAACGATGCCTTGGTCGTCACTCTCCGAGTCAAGGATTTTGGCGTCTGCGGATTCTCGATTGACCAAGGTAGCTCTGCGAAATGATGTACTCCGAACCTTCAAGCAACTCAAGTTGCAAGACAAGGACTTAGCCCCTGCCGTATCTCCTTTGATTGGATTCAATTCTATGCCAGAGTGGCCAGTCGGAAAAATCATTCTCCCAGTCAGAGCAGGGAGTGTGACAAAGCAAGTGGAGTTCTGGGTGTTAAAGGTTCCCTCCACCTACAACATTATCTTGGGCAGAACATGGTCAAGACGCCATGCGCTTCGGTGGCATCCTCCTACCACCAAGTGATGCGGTTTCCCAACGATCGGAGTAATTGAAGAAGTATATGGGGACAGTTATGTCCAGCGATTAGCCGTTGCAACAAATGGTTGCCTTGCCAAAGGATATGTTCATTCGGTTGAAGAACCGGAGAGTAATGAACTATTCGCGGATGTTGGCAATGGTGATCAAAAGCGATGGAGGACCTGGTAGAAGTCAGAATAGATGAGAAGAACCCGGAAAAGTTCTTCTTACTTGGATCGTCGTTGTCCAGCACTGAGAGATTGGAAGTCTTGGAATTTCTGACCTCCAACATCGAAGTGTTCGCCTGGACCCCATACGACATGCCAGGCATTGATCCCAACTTCATCTGCCATCAACTCAATGTCCACCCAACTGCTAGACCGGTCATTCAACGCACGCGCAGATCGGCACTCCACCACGCCGAGATAGTGGCAGAAGAGGTGGGTAACTTGTTAGAAGCAGGGGCGATCAGAGAGGTTCATTACCCAAGATGGATCTCCAACACCGTCGTAGTGCCAAAGAAGAATGGCAAGTGGCGCGTCTGCGTCGACTACAAGACGGTCAACAAAGCGTGCCCAAAGGACAGTTTCCCCCTACCAAGGATAGATCAATTAGTGGACCTAACAGCGGGACACAGCAGGCTTAGCTTCCTTGACGCATATAGAGGCTACCACCAGATAGCCATGCACGAACCAGATCGAGTAACATCCTTCACCACTCCAAGAGGGTTGTCTTGCTACAAGGTCATGCCCTTTGGCACGAAGAATCTTGAGGCGGCGTTTGAGAATGGTCACCAAGATATTTGAGCCATTGTTAGGCAGAACAATGGAGGCTTACATCGACGACATGGTGGTCAAAAGCAAGGATGCGGATGACCATCTAAGGGACCTAGATGAGATGTTCCAGATCCTGAAGCAACACAAGCTGCGCCTTGACGCTTCTAAGTGCGCATTCGGAGTAGAGTCTGGTAAGTTTCTGGGTTTCCTGGTGACCAATCGGGGTATCGAGGCACCCTCCCAAATCAAAAGCAATTCAAGAGTTAGAGGCCTAACTCAGTGAAAGAAGTGCAGCACCTCACCGGCATGGCAGCAGCACTTACCCGATTCATCAGCCGACCTTCAGACAAATTGCGTCCATTCTTTCAGTCATTAAAAGCTAAGTTTGAGTGGGACGAAGAATGCGACCGAGCTCTGGAGAGTTTGAAGGAATACATGTCTTCTCACCACTACTTGTCACCCGATGCACGGAGAAGAACTCTTCCTCTACTTAGCGATCTCTCGGACGCAGTAAGTGCGGTGTTGGTTCGGCGAAGGAATCCAACATCTACCTATCTTCTATGTCGACAAGACATTCGGGAGCCAAACAAGGTACTTGCCTCTAGAGAAGTTAGCAGGCCTTAATGATGGCCTCCGAAATTGGCGCTACTTTCACGCCCACACCATTGTCGTCCTCCTGACCTTTCCACTAAAAGCTTTGTTTGAGAGGGCAAACTTTTACGGGCGGATTTTGAAGTGGGCGGTGGAGTTGGGACAATATGATGTGAAGTTCAACCCGAACCGCATGATAAAGGCCCAATCTTTGGCAGACTTTCGCAGAAGTTCACTCTGAAGCCACCAAGTCCTTAATCGATCTCGACACAAACCGAACTAGGGATGGAGATTGGCTGGAATAAGCGCAACCCCTAGTCCAGGTTACTCGGCCGAGGCGAGGCGCACCATAGTAGAGAATGCAAGGAGAAAGCAGACTTGCTACACCAAGTCAGAACCCGCCTACAACCAATGACTTGGTCCCATCGGAAGACAAGGGGCAGACTGCAACCATGGATCATGAAGAAAGCCCCAACGACATTCCATACCCCGCAACATCATCTGATCCCTCCACATGCTGGAAGTTGTTTGTTGGGGAGATGTGGAAGCTCTTTGTGGATGGAGCATCTAACCGACATGGCGCAGGACTTGGCATAGTCCTCATCTCTCCAGACGGCCTGGTCGTGGAACAAGCTATCAATCTCGGCTTCCCAGCATCGAATAATGAAGCGGAGTATGAAGCGCTTCTTGCAGGGCTCAAATCAGCAGCCTACATGAAGGCCACCGAACTAATGATCTACAGCGACTCACAATTGGTGGTAAATCAAATTTCTGGCGATTATGAAGCAAAGGATGAAAGAATGGCTAAGTACCAAGACTTAGTCAGGACAGAGATCAAGAAGTTTGAAGTCGTCAGAATAGAACAGATTGGCAGGGAGGAGAAACGAGCGAGCGAACTTGCGGCCGCATCAATGGCAGACACCTCCATCCCTCACCCACTATTGATCGACTACCTGCCTAGACCAAGTATTGAAGATCCAGAAGCTGAAGAGGTATGTTGTGCGGAGTTAGGTCCTTCTTGGATGGATCCCATCATACTGTTCCTGAAAGACGGCACTTTACCAGCAGAAAAGAAAGAAGCCAATAGAATAAGAGCAAAGTCGCATAGCGATTTTGGCTCTCCATCCTTGGCATTATACAAGAAGTCGTTCTCGGGACCTTACTTAAAATGTGTCCACCCGACAAGGTAGAAGCATTCTTGTTTGAAATACGAAGGGGTTTGTGGCGACCATCAAGGAGGAAGATCATTGGCATACCGAGCTATTTCACAAGGGTATTGGTGGCCATACATGCAAGCGGATTCGAGAAGTATGTCAAAAATCACGAAAAGTGTCGAAGTTTGCACATCAAATACATCAACTGCCAGAAATGCTACCTCTCACTAGTCCATGGCCTTCGCAATGTGGGGCTTAGACATAGTGGGACCACTTCCATGACACCGAACAGCGGGAAGTTCTTTCTTGCGACAATAGACTACTTCACAAAGTGGGTGGAAGCGAAGCCTTGGCGTCAATCAAGGAAAAAGATGTGAAGAAGTTTGTGCAGCGAACATCATTACTCGCTTTGGCATACCAAAAGCGATTTGATAACGGCACTTTCGGTTTGATGGCGAAATTTTGAAGCTTTTGTGAAGAGTACAAGATAGAGTTCTACAACTCCACCAAAGATATCCCCAAGCAAATGGTCAGGCAGAGGCGTCAAACAAAGTAGTCTTGGACGGATTGAAGAAAAGGCTGGAAAAAGCCAAAGGCAAGTGGGCAGAAGAGCTCCCTCATGTTTTATGGGCTTATCGCACCACACCACGACGATCAACAGGAGAAACACCATTCTCCTTAGCATATGGCATGGAAGCGGTCATCCCATTAGAAGTTGGCCTTCCTACAATTCGGAGCGAAAATTTTGATCCAGACCTGAATGGGGAAGCCATCACGTTAGAACTTGACTTGGCAGAAGAAAGAAGAGAAAAGGCATTAGTTCACATCACCTCCTACAAGCAAGAATTGTCCAGGAAATACAACAAAACAGTACATCCGAGGCAGTTCAAGATCGGCAATTGGGTACTACGCAAAGTTATGGGCAACACATTGGTCCCAGGAGATGGCAAGTTAGGGCCTAACTGGGAAGGTCCTTACAAAGTGGTCGGATTAGCAGGCAAAGGGGCATACCACTTGGAAGACGAGGACGACAAAGCAATTCCCAGGCCATGGAACATGGCCAATCTTAAGTTATTTTATTTTTAGCTTTTTTCTTTCAAGAATGTGTAATTTTTTACTTTCAATAAAAACAAATCGATTCTTTTCTAGCATATTTGTTTCTAGTAGAAAGTAACTTTTTGTAAGCTAATAGCATTGTAACCATAGTCGGCCGGATTAAACCAACTATGACACTTCCTAAGCCCAGGATAAGGATCCAGGCTGCAGGACGTTTGGTCGGAATAACCAAACACTACATTCTAGGTTGGCTGGAAAAACCAACCTAGAGGTTGGCTGGATTAAACCAACACTGTACTCTTCAGCCGAAGTGTGTTATATCGGCTGACGAGTAGTTGGCTGGATTAAACCAACTCTTGGTACTCTTCAGCCGAAGTAAGTTATATCGGCTGAAGAGTGGTTGACTGGATTAAATCAACTCTTGGTACTCTTCAGCCGAAGTAAGTTATATCGGCTGAAGAGTGGTTGGCTGGATTAAACCAACTTTTTGTACTCTTCAGCCGAAGTATGTTATATCGGCTGAAGAGTGGTTGGCTGGATTAAACCAACACTCTGTACTCTTCAAATTAAGTATGGGCATGGTGAAGAGTGGTTAAACTGGATTAAACCAACTCTTGGTACTCTTCAGCCGAAGTAAGTTATATCGGCTGAAGAGTGGTTGGCTGGATTAAACCAACTCTTGGTACTCTTCAGCCAAAGTAAGTTATATCGGCTGAAGAGTGGTTGGCTGGATTAAACCAACTCTTGGTACTCTTCAGCCGAAGTATGTTATATCGGCCGACGAGCGGTTGGCTGGATTAAAACCAACTCTTTATACTCTTCAGCCGAAGTATGTTATATCGGCTGAAGAGTGGTTGGCTAGTAAGTTATATAGCTAACCGAGATGCAAGCATACATAAATCAAACCGGAATAGCAGTTGGAAGCAAATTTTTTTTTTTTCATTAAAGCCAAAACCAAGTACAAGTGTAGTGGCTATAGCCCGGTTACAGAATTTGAGACAAAAAAAAAAAAAAAAGGGAAAAAGCACAAGTTCAATCAAAGAGATCATCTATCTCGGCATCCAAATCGGCTCCAAGGTCAGCACGTACTCCGGTGTCTGCAGTTAGAGTAGTCTCGGTTGGTAGTTCGGGCGCCGCGTTTTCAATCGTGGGCTCCAACCGAGCTGACTGATCGCCACCTTGCTCTTGGATAGCTTGGGTCTCAGTTGCGTCTTCTTCTTCATCATCATCATCGTCGTCAGAAGAACCGAGAAATTGTTTTTGGAGTTCATCGGCATACTCTTGCAGTGAGGCCGGAATGAAGTGCTCAGGAGCGTTGTAGACCTCGGTTTCAGGTCCACAACCGACCTTTTCTACTGCACCTCTCCAGCCGCACTTGAAGAATAATTCTTTTGCAGCTTCGCACTGCAGAGAGTAGCCAGCTTCGGCTTCCTTGAACCCTTCTTTGGAAGCGTCCTTAGCCTTCTTCTTCAGCTCAGATATTTCGGCGTTCTTTTTATTTTCAAGCTCCGCCATCTCCCATAAGTATTGGTCCTTCACCTCGGTCACGGCGCGCTGTTTGTCGCTCTCAGCCGAGGTAACCAGTCCGGTCAGGCGAGCTACCTCGGCCTCCAGCTCGGCCGACCTTTGTTTGGACAATGCCAGCTCGGCCGTCCTGGTTTCGGCGTCCCTTATTGCGTGCCTTGTTGTTTTGCGAAGTTCCATTATTTGCTTATGAGCAATGGTGTTCTTCTGAATGGCCTGCAAAAGGAGAATTCCTTGTTAGTCGAACTAAGAGTTGGAAAAAATTAGACTGATCAAAGGAAGAACGGTCCTGCTTACCAAAATCATGGACTTCGTGGATGACCGGATGGCCTTCAGTTCGGTGTTTAGCTGCTTATTGTGGTGCTCCATGTCTTTGGGAAGACAAACACCCCTGGCCAGGTTGAAGGCCAGTAGATGATCCTTGTCAGCAACAACGGAGTCATCTTCGTCGATATCTCGGTTGTTGAAGACGAAGGGTGGAGCCCATTTATTTTTGACACGGCTTCGTCGAGAGGATTCCGGTTGAAGGTTCAGTTCGGGGCTCGGTGGAAGGATGGGGTCAACCTCATCAACCAAACGCTGCTCGGTCTCAGTAGTCCGGGCGCGCTTAGCTCGGCGTGAGGAGGATGGCTGTTGTGAGGGAAGTGCTACCACGGCTTCTGTGGTTGGGTGAGTTGGTGGTACTTCGACCCTTGTGGTGGCGGTAAGCATGGCTTTCATCCGGTTCTTCTTTGCCATCTCTTGTTTGGCTGTTAGAGGAACAAGGACGATCTCTAGCAAGGTTGGGTCCGGTTCTGGTTGTTCTTCTAGGAGGAAGTCCGTCACCCTTGCTTTGCGGCGACCGGAGTAGCGATAAGTCGGTTCGAAGTTGAGGAGTTTAGCCCAACTTCTCTCTCGAACTCGCAGTGCGGCACGGAGAACACCTAGGTTGGGGTGACCGTACTGGGAATGGAGGAAAGCTGAATCTGCAAAAAATAGAACAAGTGTTAGTTCGGTTATAGAGAGGAAAACCGAAATAAACAAAATTAAGGAATGCAACTGAAGTATGGATACCGGGCTCTCCTTTCTTCCAGTTTATTCTTCGGCCAGGGATCTGGGCCTGAAAGTCTTCAAAATTTCCCGAAACCCAAAAGAAGTCATCATCGTTTAAGTCCTTATCTGTAACGACCCCAATACGCATAGGAATTGAAGCTAGGTGTACGTAAAGTTATTAAAGGTTTGGTGAATGTTCGTGGGGAATCTCATGTTTTATTTTTGGATTTGGGGATTTTGATTGAGGTGGTAATATGATAGTAAGGTAAGATTGAACCAAAGAATTTGAATCGGATAGTTATTTTACGAACAGCTGCCACTCTCTTGCCCTTTTCTTTGTCCACATTTTGAATTTGGATATGAGGTTAGAACCATTGGAAAGCTTATTTCTGAAGCTTCAATTTGGACACAAGAACGACCTAAAACGGAGTCCGGATGGAAAAGTTACACCTGTTTGAAGTTTTGGAATCTGTGCTGTGAGTAGGTGCGCTCGAGCGGGAAAAGGTGCGCTCGAGCGGAGATTTCGGGGCAGCAGCTTTAAAATCGTGATTTTGGCCCATTTCTTGATATTTTCTTTCCCCTTCTTCTTTCCTCTTCTTCCTAGTCCGAAACCCTAGCCCTAAACTCTTGAATTCCTTTACTTTGATCATGCTCCACCATGATTTTTGGCATCAAGGAGGGAGAATAAGGGAGGATCAACATCTTTACCCGATTAGAACTTGGAAGTGTGAAGGTTCCTTTTCAATCCCACCCCTTTGCTTGATTTGAGGTAAGGGTTTGTAAACTCTTTAATATTTGCATCCATAAACAGATTTGAGTTGCTTCCATTGCTTATTTGTGTAAATTCCATTTATTTGGAGTGTATAGAAGAAATTGTGGATTTTGGGATTAAGGGTTTGAACAATGGGGATTTTGAAAGATTATGGTTGTTTTAAGTATGAAATTGATGATTGAAATGTTGAAGGGATGTAGATTGCATGTAGATTTATGTTGAATTATGTTGTTTTGAAAAAGTAAGATTGAAGGTTTGAATGTAGAGTTGGAACTCAAATTGGAAATCCAGTTTTTTCAGAAATTTGCCGGTACGCTCGAGCGGAGGAAGTCCCGCTCGAGCGGGAAAATCGACCTCCCAGTAGTTTTGTATTTTTGTGCAGTCCGCTCGAGCGGCCAAAGTGGCGCTGGAGCGGGGAACCCATTTTTCAGGCAAAATTATTGGTTGCTCAGTTTTGAATGCTCAGTCCTCTGGTATTTTTAGAATAATATTCTGATGACCTTAAGATGATTATAAATTCATGCAAATGTAATAGCTCAGGAAAGAATTCCTTAATGATTTAAAAAGGAAAAAGGAGTTAATTTGTAAGTTATGTTTGTGTCTGAGAATGCACTTCGGGAGGGACAAGCGCTCCATTGTAACTCTGTGAGTAATAGTACTACATATATACATCAATCTTATTATGATTATGCATATTCTGTTTTCCATGGCAATTATGCTAACATGGTTGTATTTGAGAATTGGTGCGAACATAGAAGGATTTGGCAACTATTGAGATGGCTCTAAAACTATTCTCAGATATCCGTCACGATTAATGGTTATCGGTATTGTACTATAGTTTATATAGTATTGTGTTTGATTTACCATTAAGAAACATTATTAACATTACATATCCGTAGATTGGTGAGTAAATAGAACAATGATGCTTATGTATCCCGAGATCTATTGATTTAAAGTATAGAACCATGGTACCTTCAGATTTACGAAAGTGTTCAATCGTGACATATGTTCAACATTTGCTAATAAATATCGAACGCGTTCTATTAAACTTATGTTAGGTATTTTCATTATACTATGAAGCGAAATGATTGATTATGAAAAGCTATGATATGTTGGGAATAAGCGAGCGAATGTTGAGTTGTCTAAAAAGTATTTGTGGCACCCTTAGTCGGATGGCCCTCGCCGGGTAACAATAGTGGTTGTGGTCTTCGGACCTACGATGTGGTCTTCGGACCTACATTTGTGGTCTTGGACCTACCTGTGGTCTTGGACCTACGATGTGGTCTTGGACCTACGATGTGGTCTTCGGACCTACTGTGGTCTTCGGACCTACGATGTGGTCTTGGACCTACATTTGTGGTCTTGGACCTACATTACGATGGACTATGGGTGTACCACATATAAGCTTATGCAAAATCTGAATATGGAAATGATTATGGAAATGATTATGAAAATGGTTTGGAACTGAAATGCATAAGACTCGCTTCGACAAGATTATATTTACGATATTACGGACCGTTAGGTCATTCTGTAATGTTACGGTATGGAGCAAAGTGTCAGACGAAGTGCTACACTTTGGTGGGAGCCACCTCGAACTGCAGACGAGCCACCTCTTGAGTCCATACATACATTATTTACATTACGCTATATGCGTCCCGCTACTTACGCTTTATGCGATGCATTATTTCGATATTCTCATTACATGCATTATTTACATTATTCTTTATTACATCATTATTTCCGTTATCCTTACTACTCTGTTATTTATGGTAGGTGGCGTTCGATATATCTGGACCTTTGGTCGATCTTGATCAGAGGCTTGTGATCTGTATAGACCGAGTTTAACGCTATTACATTTAAGTAGGACCCATGACTTTTGGAAATAATTATGGAATGTAATTAATCGATATATCTCAGATTCTATGTGTGATTATTCAAGTTAAACATTATATTGTTTATGTACTATTATTCACTGAGTTCGCTCATTCTATATTTTGTCTGTCTGTTTCTGTAGGTAACCAATCGGGAGTTCAATCCCAACCTTTAAGGCTTGTATTTCTCTTGTTAACCTTGAGGCGTCCAGGCACCACCTGAGGCTGTTCATTTTGTAAAGTTCTGCCGAGTTCCGACTTATGCATTAGATGTATATTTTTGGGTTGATTGTATAATTTCTTCTTCATTTATATTTTTGTTATGTGCCTATTTATGGGGCTGAATCGAGTCTATCTGTGTAATAATTATTTAGTGCAATGTGTGCGGTCCTGGCATGGTAGTAGTAGCTCAATGGATGATGTTTTATGTATTTTATATTATTAAAGGCTTCCGTTCAGGCCCCGTATGATATATATATAACAGGTTTAGTGTCTGTTTTCGAATGGGTCATGCCCAAACTTTTAGGGGCGGGTTTGGGGCGTGACAAGTGGTATCAGAGCACGAGTTGCCATCTCACACACGAATCCATTGAGCTTTAGGATGTCTAGAAAGATTTAGGCATCAGGCATGATATCCTACAAGTACATGAAAAGAAAAGAATGATGGCAACGTTAACTGTCTGTTGTTAACTCTGATGATTATAACCTATGTCTGTTGCATCTTTTATTGCCTCTGTTTATCTTCTATAGATTGGTGCATGAAGCAAGACATGCAGATGGGATCAAGTTAACAATATTGCACTGCAGAGGTGTGGTAAGAATTTGAATTGCTCGGTAAGTCAGTTTATACATAAATGGTTGGATACAATGTGTGTTATCGTTTGATCATTATATGTGGGAAATGATGGCGATATAATTGTGTTGTTTTACACCTATTTGAGTAACTTGAATAAATGTTAAGTATCGGATATATCTAAGATCAAAGGATATAGTATATGTATGTGTTACCCGATGGTTTGTTAAGTCTTCCTTTCTGTACCAATGCTTAGATCAAGGACTATCTCTGAATTTATGAAGTTATAAGGCCAAGGGCTACATGTGAAATATGAATTTCCAATTTGTGACTTATGAAATGATGTGGTCGAAGGCCACTTTATGAAATGTGAATTTATGAAATCGATGAAATCTAAGGAACTTATGAAATGTGAATTTATGAGGCCAAGAGCCAACTTGTGAATTATGAAATTATGAAAACATTGAAAGGGGTTGTGAAGTTATGTATGCTAAGCCGAAAGGCTATTCTGGACCGAAAGGTCGATCTGGTTATTCTGGGCCGATAGGCCATTTTATAACAGTTGTAATACTAGACCAAAAGCCGTTCTGAAAATGAACTATGTTTGGGAAATTGGTTATTGACCTTGAGACTGTATATAAGTAATATGATTTAAGGAACTACGAAAATTACCAACAGTTGTAATACTATATGATTTAATGAGTATAGTTTATACGTAATTAAGATTTGACTGTGGGAATCTGTACTCTGTACTGTCCTCCGTATTCTGACCTTTGTGATCTGCAATTTGAAATCTAAAGTCCGTAATCTGTAATCTGTTCTGTATATGGCCAATCTGTAATTTGTGATTAGGACCCCGCCTATGATGCATATTTGTCCATATGACATTTGCAAAACGATAGATAATTATTGATTAACATCACATTAAACCAGAATGAGTGGTACTCTACTAAAGTACTGCAAGAATTAGAATTCTGCCTCTGTCAATGAAGAATTTGAAATTGAGAAATCATTTTCCGAGATATAAGCTTGTATATATCTAGTGACTTATTCTGTAACATTCTGGCCAAGGGCCGATTCATATTTCCTGCCTAAGGCCGTTCTGAAAATACAATGGTATTGGAATAACTTTTTGAGTTCTGCAGTTGCATATATATAGATATATAAGTAAATTGGCTATATTTTGGGCTTATGGCCGTTTTGTATCTGTGGATTTATGGTTGCTTGGTACATGTTGAGTTAAACTCACTTTGCTATGAAATTGGATCCCTGGCTGTAAAACAAAAAAAAGAAGAAAATAGTTACAAAATGTAATCAATCATATGCTTCTTCAGTTTTGTATTTTATGTTTCACGCAGAGTATATAATGCTAATTTTGATATTGTTACAACTGATGAATTGATTTGATATAAATGATTTTAACTATAACTATGTTACTCAATGTTTAAGAAAATCCATGTTTCAGGTTACAAAATATTTGATATGATAAGTATTATGCGGATAATTTTCCCAAGATGACAAGTTTTCGGAAGAAATACTTTGCTATATATGAATAAGTCCGTCAATTGATAATGGATGACGGCTATATTGAGCTTTAGGCTATTCTGCTTTTATCGTATTACTGTTGTAAGTTGGTTTGGAGATTATTCTCACAAAGCTTACATCAAGTTAAATACTATTGGGAATTATTCCATCATCGATATTTTGAAAGGTCCGAACCTCAAACAATGTATGATGTGTGTGATGTCAAAATGTTGACTTTGAGCTAACCCGTATTGGCTTTAAATTAAGCTGTTAGAGATTTGATTTGAACCGATAAGTCGATGCATATGATGAATTGAAGTGCCAAAATCGTTGATTTAGCACTTATGGATCTAATTGTTATAAGAAGTTTATACCTTTGAGGAATTGTGATAATGGGAGTTACTTGTGACCTTACTAAGTTGGATTTATGTTTGATAGTTTATGAAATGATTGAGAATGATTGAGAACTGTTATATGTTCAGGACGGAACTAGACTTAACCAGGTGAATCAAGTTTGGAGGACCAAACTTTTTAAGGTGGGGAGAATGTAACGACCCCAATACGCATAGGAATTGAAGCTAGGTGTACGTAAAGTTATTAAAGGTTTGGTGAATGTTCGTGGGGAATCTCATGTTTTATTTTTGGATTTGGGGATTTTGATTGAGGTGGTAATATGATAGTAAGGTAAGATTGAACCAAAGAATTTGAATCGGATAGTTATTTTACGAACAGCTGCCACTCTCTTGCCCTTTTCTTTGTCCACATTTTGAATTTGGATATGAGGTTAGAACCATTGGAAAGCTTATTTCTGAAGCTTCAATTTGGACACAAGAACGACCTAAAACGGAGTCCGGATGGAAAAGTTACACCTGTTTGAAGTTTTGGAATCTGTGCTGTGAGTAGGTGCGCTCGAGCGGGAAAAGGTGCGCTCGAGCGGAGATTTCGGGGCAGCAGCTTTAAAATCGTGATTTTGGCCCATTTCTTGATATTTTCTTTCCCCTTCTTCTTTCCTCTTCTTCCTAGTCCGAAACCCTAGCCCTAAACTCTTGAATTCCTTTACTTTGATCATGCTCCACCATGATTTTTGGCATCAAGGAGGGAGAATAAGGGAGGATCAACATCTTTACCCGATTAGAACTTGGAAGTGTGAAGGTTCCTTCTCAAACCCACCTCTTTGCTTGATTTCGAGGTAAGGGTTTGTAAACTCTTTAATATTTGCATCCATAAACAGATTTGAGTTGCTTCCATTGCTTATTTGTGTAAATTCCATTTATTTGGAGTGTATAGAAGAAATTGTGGATTTTGGGATTAAGGGTTTGAACAATGGGGATTTTGAAAGATTATGGTTGTTTTAAGTATGAAATTGATGATTGAAATGTTGAAGGGATGTAGATTGCATGTAGATTTATGTTGAATTATGTTGTTTTGAAAAAGTAAGATTGAAGGTTTGAATGTAGAGTTGGAACTCAAATTGGAAATCCAGTTTTTTCAGAAATTTGCCGGTACGCTCGAGCGGAGGAAGTCCCGCTCGAGCGGGAAAATCGACCTCGAAGAGTTTTGTATTTTAGTCGCCGAGCGGCCAAAGTGGCGCTCGAGCGGGGAACCCATTTTTCAGGCAAAATTATTGGTTGCTCAGTTTTGAATGCTCAGTCCTCTGGTATTTTTAGAATAATATTCTGATGACCTTAAGATGATTATAAATTCATGCAAATGTAATAGCTCAGGAAAGAATTCCTTAATGATTTAAAAAGGAAAAGGAGTTAATTTGTGAGTTATGTTTGTGTACAGAATGCACTCCGGGAGGGACAAGCGCTCCATTGTAACTCGGTGAGTAATAGTACTACATATATACATCAATCTTATTATGATTATGCATATTCTGTTTTCCATGGCAATTATGCTAACATGGTTGTATTTGAGAATTGGTGCGAACATAGAAGGATTTGGCAACTATTGAGATGGCTCTAAAACTATTCTGTATCCCGTCCACGATTAATGGTTATCGGTATTGTACTATAGTTTATATAGTATTGTGTTTGATTTACCATTAAGAAACATTATTAACATTCTGATATCCGTAGATTGGTGAGTAAATAGAACAATGATGCTTATGTATCCCGAGATCTATTGATTTAAAGTATAGAACCATGGTACCTTCAGATTTCGAAAGTGTTCAATCGTGACATATGTTCAACATTTGCTAATAAATATCGAACGTTCTATTAAACTTATGTTAGGTATTTTCAAGATACTATGAAACGAAATGATTGATTATGAAAAGCTATGATATGTTGGGAATAAGCGAGCGAATGTTCATTGTCTAAAAGTATTTGTGGCACCCTTAGTCCGGATGGCCTTCGCCCGGTAATAATACCGGGTCATGGTCTTCGGACCTACCTGATGTGGTCTTCGGACCTACCTGATGTGGTCTTCGGACCTACCTGATGTGGTCTTCGGACCTACCTGTTGTGGTCTTCGGACCTACCTGTTGTGGTCTTCGGACCTACCTGTTCTGATGGACTATGGGTGTACCACATATAAGCTTATGCAAAATCTGAATATGGAAATGATTATGGAAATGATTATGAAAATGGTTTGGAATCTGGAAATGCATAAGACTCTGTTTCTGACAAGATTATATTTCTGATATTCTGGACCGTTAGGTCATTCTGTAATGTTCTGGTATGGAGCAAAGTGCTGTACGGAACGAAGTGCTACACTTTGGTGGGAGCCACCTCTGGAATCCGTACGAGCCACCTCTTGAGTCCATACATCTGTTATTTCTGTTACCACGCTTTATGCGTCCTGCTTCTTATGCTTTATGCGATCTCATTATTTCGATATTCGTTTCATGCATATTTCATATTATCGCTCGCTCATTATTTCCGTTATACTTACTACTTCTGTTATTTATGGACCGGTGGCCGTTCTGATATATCTGGACCTTTGGTCGTCAAGCATCTGTAGGCTTGTGACGATCTGTATAAACCGAGTTTAACGCTATTCTCATACTTAAGTAGGACCCATGACTTTTGGAAATAATTATGGAATGTAATTAATCAGATATATCTACAGTTCTATGTGTGATTATTCAAGTTAAACATTATATTGTTTATGTACTATTATTCACTGAGTTCGCTCATTCTATATTTTGTCTGTCTGTTTCTGTAGGTAACCAATCGGAGTTCAATCCCAACCTTTAAGGCTTGTATTTCTCTTGTTAACCTTGAGGCGCCAGTGCACCACCGAGGTCGTCATTTTGTAAAGTTCGCGAGTTCGACTTATGCATTAGATGTATATTTTTGGGTTGATTGTATAATTTCTTCTTCATTTATATTTTTGTTATGTGCCTATTTATGGGGCTGAATCGAGTCTATCTGTGTAATAATTATTTAGTGCAATGTGTGCGGTCCTGGCATGGTAGTAGTAGCTCAATGGATGATGTTTTATGTATTTTATATTATTAAAGGCTTCCGTTCAGGCCCCGTATGATATATATATAACAGGTTTAGTGTCTGTTTTCGAATGGGTCATACCCAAACTTTTAGGGGCGGGTTTGGGGTGTGACATTATCCGGTGTGTGTTTTATTATTTTTTCTCGGCCACGGCGTATTCTCAAGTAATAACACCAGCCATCATTCTTTGAGCCTATTGAGTATTGGTGTAGTATTTCGGCTAAACCGAGGTCGAGACCGGTTTGTTGGTTTAAAGCGGCTATACCCATTATTATTCGGTATGTATTGGTGGACAGTTGGGTGGGGCATAGTCTGGTTTGTCTTAAAAATTCACATATCAGGGGCTGGACTGGGAATCTGAGTCCGGTCTCTACTATGGATTGAATGGTAAAAGGGACAAAGCCTTCATTGTCCCATGGCTCTATGTCTTGTTCGGCTAGGACCAGGTTTACATCGGTTGGGATTTGGTAGTCCTTCCTGAATTCGGCTAGGCCACCTGGGGTTTCTACTAGACACCTATACTTCCCCATTTTATTGTATAAGTTATAAATAAATTACTTCGGTTGAAAAAAGTGTGCTTTCGAGCTCTACCGAGCGAGGGCTCGAAACCTAAGTCTGCAAAGTGAAAAGACAAGCTGTTAAGCACAGATCGAGGACCGTGCTACAGAAACAAAGCAAGAAAAGGCTAATCTTATTTCGGCTCTACAGGGTGCTATGTTATCTACATCGGTTTTCAAAGGATCATGATATCTCGGTTTGACAGGGCATTCGGTTAGCTCGGTTTTACTATTTGGTTTCGTTATTCCGACTGAACGTCAAGGGGCAGCTTTCTGAGTTCGGTTTGGGAACTCTGAATGCTGGCTTGGCCCCTGAAGTTTTAGCTCGGTTATGTGCTCATGAGTGGCTAGTGCGGTGGGTTTTTCACTTCGGTTGTTGGCCTTATGAAACTACTGTGGTATGCTCCAAGTTCTAGTTCGGTTTCAGTCTGCCTAGATTTTTATATAGCAAGAACAGTATGATAGTTCGGTCGAAACATGTACAAAGATCAAAGAGGTATTCTACTAGCTAAATCAGTATATTCAAAGTGTTCTTGTGAAGTTCTTCAGAAGGTACACGTGCGGTGGAAGAAAAACAAGGTGTTTTGCAAAAACATATGGTATGAACAACTGTGGAATAAAAGCGAAAACAAAAACAGTAGGAAAAAGAAGCAGATTAGAAAAAGCTTACCAGGAAGGGAGAGAGGCTGGAAGTAGAAGCAGATGAAGCCACAGCAATGGAGGGCACCAGCTCTTGAGACGCGAGAATGAAGAACAATAGAGCAAGAGAGAGAGGGCAGAGAAGATGAATAGTGCAAAGTGAGGGGCCAAAAATGATGAATGTGTTTTGTGTAAAAGGCCAGAAGGCGGGAACTGTTCAAAAGTTGCGAAACACGAGGACGGCGCGACAGCTGCAAATAGCCAATAGGGGTTTGCCACGTGTCATTGGAATATGGAGCGCTTCAGTTGCTGTGACTGAAGAGACATTTGACCGGACGTGCTTAGCTCGGCCAAAGCCTGGCTCGGCTAGAGAAGCTAAAGAAGTTTTCGGCTCGGCCGGAGTAGCTAAAGGGAAGTAGCTCGGCTGGATAAGCTGAAAATTTTAGCTCGGTTCGTAGGCAGGTAATCCCAATCATGCTTTGCAGATGGAATTAAGGGGCAATTGAGAGGGCAATTTATATGCAAATTGGGCCGAGCTGGGTTTTCGGCCGTTATGGGCCGAGGTAAAATGGTCAAGTAAATGGCCTGTTGGGGGTTACCGGTTTGGAGAAATAGCTTCTGAGTTAAACCGGTTGAGGGTTAGCCCGGTTGCTTGAGGTTTACTTTTACTCCGGTTTGGAAGTATGATGTTGGTAGTTCGGTTGAGACACATGATAACCGAGGTGTACCAAGTCCATGAAGGGACTTTGGTTTGAAGATTGTTCGGCTCTTTATGATAAGCTCGGTCCAAGCATGGAAAACCGAGGTAGGAGAGGTGGTAGGTGTCTAATATGGAGATGTTACTTCGGTTGTAAGGGAGTTCGGCCATAGCCAAGCCATCTCACTTGGCTTAAGCAGTGAGGAGGGTGTTAGAGGATAAGCATTATCTTCCCAGAGTTTGAATCCTAGGAGGACTCTACGCTAGGAGGAGTAATCCTAGAAGGACTCTACACATGGAGGAGTAAGAGTCCTACCAGGACTGTGCCACGCGAAACCTATATAAGCTCACCAATATCACCTTTGAAGAGGTAATGCAACTTTTGCTCCCTGAATACATTGAGCTTTTGCCTACTTGTCTTGCTTACTGACTTAGGCATCGGAGAGGTTTCCGGCACACACCCGCCGGCTAGCTCACGATTGGTATTTACAGGTGGTGGAACGACGTCGTACGGAGGAACGCAGACTTGATCAACAGGATTATACGAGAAGGTGTATTTCTTTCCCGTACAGTAACATAATTAAATTTGTCATTTATAACTTCAGGATATATGCCATAAATTTGTTATTTTTAACTTTTACCACAAAATGACATAACACATCATAAAAATATAACTTTCACAATAAAAATTACAAAATTTCTTACCTCTAATAATAATAATAAAAGCATTATCATTTAGGTAGATTGCCCAAAACAAAACAAAAAAAACAATTGGAGGAGAGCAGAAAAAAATTAATTAACAATAATGTGCCATGTGTTTAAGTACATGTTGTATACATGGAATCACTGTTGCAAAGTGCAATCATTTAAATCTCAAGTACAGTGAAGTGTAATCAAAAAGAAAGAAGCTCCATAACTAGGTTCAAGAGCCAAAACACACTTCAGTTTTTTCTTCCTCACTCAATTACATATTGTTTTTTTTTTTTTTTTTTTTTTTTTAGGTCTAAACCACCGGTATTCGGAAGTCCATAGGATCCCGATTAATCCGGTTCGAGCCGGGTAGAACCACAAGGGCGGCAAAGCTCTCCTAACAAATTTTTAACACAGCTGCATTCCCAAGTCTCGAACCCGAGATCTTGGTTAAGCTAGCATAGCCCATTACCAGCTAAGTTACGTGCTTGTTGGTAATTACATGTTGTTTACGTGTTAATGAAATATGACTTGAATTTACTAAGCATAGCTGTTGAATATTAGGGGTTTGTTTGGTAACGTTTATGTTTTCCTTTTATATTTACAAAAATTTTATAAACTGGTTTTTGTTTATTTTTAGAAAAACATAAACTACAAACGCGTTTGGTAATTGACAAAATGTTTAAAAAAAATTAAAAATATAAAAAAGAGTGAGAAATTGCAAACGGTGGCAAGTGGCGGCGGAAGACGGTGGTGGAAAGTGGTGACGGTGGGTGGTGGTGGGTGGTGGGGGGTGGGTGGTGGTAGTAGTGGCAGCGAGTGGGTGGTGGTGGTGGTGGCAGGTGGGTGGCGGATGGCAGGTGGTGGCGGATCGGTGGTGGTGGCAGGTAGGTGGCGGTAGGTGGGTGGGTGATAGTGGCAGGTGGGTGGCGGGTGGTGATGGTGGGTGGATGTGTGGGTGACGGTGGGTGGGTGGGTGGTGGGTGGCGGGTGGATAGTGGGTGATGGTGGTGGTGGTGGTGGTGGCGGTGGTGGTGGTGGGTGGTGGTGGTGGTGGTGGTGGTGGTGGTGGTGGGTGGTAAGTGGTGGTGGCGGGCGATGGATGGTAGTAGCGGGTGGATGGCAGGTAGGTGGTGGTGGTGGTAGCGGCGAGGGGTGGGTGGTGGGTGGTGGTAGCGAGTGGGTGGTGGTAGTGGTGGTGGTGGTGGGGAGTGGGTGGTGGGTGGGGGTGGCGGAAGACGGTGGTGGAAAAATGGTGGCGGGTTGTGGCTAGTGTTGGGTGGTAAAAAAAAAAAAATTCAAAACTCAAAACGGAAACACATTTTTTGAGTTTATATTTTTTGGCCAAATTTATAAACTGAGACCACTGATTTATAAATCAAAAATTTACTAACAAGTTTTTATTTGAGTTTTTTAAATTTTTGTAAATATAAACAGAAAACTAAAAACGTAAGTGTTACCAAATGGCACCTAGACAATTATAGTGAATCATTCAACTGGAAAGCTATACAAGTAGTAGGGTTTATGTCTTCTGTGGAAGTAACTCTAGCCATATAACAGTCCTCAGCTCGATGTTGTTGTTAAATTGGGAAATGAACTTGTTGTTTTTGTTTTGCTCAGCACATTGTTAGATCGGCTCTTCTTTTGATTCACAACAGATTTTTTCCCCCCTCTCTTTTATTCTTTATGAGTTTTGGCTTTTGGTCTAAAAAAATGGATTTTGATTAAATTGTCAAATGGTGCATGATGCATTGAACGTTCTGAATGTTTGCATATATCTTCAAAGCTTGTGAATTGGGGTTGATAATTTGAAGTGAGCTCCTCTCAAGTTGGAACCATTTATGCCAATGTATATTTTAGAAAGAAAAAAATAAAAAAAAAATTGGGTTTTAACGTCGTATTTTAGGTTCAAACATTTTTTTTTTCATGACTTGTTTTGAAATTTGATTTTAAAAAAAAAATGTGTACACTGTATTTGTTCTTTCTCACTACCCCTGGCACAATTTGTTGAAAGAATTTTTTTTTTTTTTTTTTTTTTTCCCCTCTTGAATGATTCATTGAATTGTGGTTTTTTAGTTTTGATCTATTACTGATTTTTTATTTGAAATGGAGCCAGAATTTTTAATCATGTTTGTTTTCCACTTGCTGCTGTAGCTTGTGGCCACTATGGATTCTGAAAAGTTCTTAACGTAGCTGTTTGTACCTATGTTTGCCAGCCCTATCAACAGGTGGTCCAATCAATTGATGACACGTGGCTAAGTCCAAGTTGGATAGTTAACATCAGAAAACAAGGGTCATCAGGGTTTAAGTGCCTATGGGTTGTTAACATTGGATAGTAGAGCACTTACTAGCAGTGATGATGGATTTAGTGGGCAGTCTCTAACGCCCTAAATTTCTAGTCCAAATGATAATACAACAATCATGACTCTTTCAAGGAAAATCGAATATAAATCTCCAAACTTACATTATCTGATACAATAGTTCTTCATTCAACAATACATTAATCCAACAACAAGTAAATAAACAAATAAATACCTCAAAAGGTTTACAAGTTTTCAAGACTTGAGTCTAGTTACACAAAACGGTTATTCAAACCCACATACATACAACCCTTGGCTTACACACAGTGTCACAGCAAAATGAGAGTCTTGTACTCTCAACACACATTTTCTCGCCTCTAGTTAGGCGGCATCACCACATCTTTTCCTGCACAAAAATCTCGTAGGATGAGCATAAAACCCAGTAGGAAATCCTTAACAAAATATATACATTTTATACAAGTCTCAAGAGATGAAATGCACATGCCACGCTATGCTTTTTTGAAAGAAAGTCACATCTTCGTCTTTGAAAACCATCATTCTCAATGATGTCATGCAATTTCAATTCTTCAAAACTTAACAATTCATTTCAAGAGCAGTAAATACGACTCTAGTAATCTCTAAGTTGGTGTCTGCAAGTAGACTATACAAGTACTACCAATTTGTCATTTTTACCAGTATTGACTAGAAGGCTCGACACATATAATCTGTCATTTTTACCAGTATTAACTAGAAGGCTCGACACCTATTCAATTTCATCTATACCACCTGTCAAGACTTACCACCGTATTTACCCCAAAACCAATTCATGAAAACTTATTTCTCAACATTCTTTTCTCAATGCAAGTTTTCAAATCAACTTTCAAAATTTAATGTAATCAAATGAATTGATATGCCAATAACACAAGATGAATATAAATACTTTTATTCCAATTCATCATCCAAGGAATAACATAATTCCCTCTTCTCAAGTATCCTCAACAATTAGTCATTTCAAGACTATTTCAACGTTTTGAACAATAATTTCCAAAATGAACAACAATTCTCATATTCCTTGAAATTCATTATTTATATTGTAATGCCCCCAAAAAATATTATATAAATCAACCATTCATAAGATCCATAAGCATAAAAGAAATATTATATTTTCATTCATCAGAATTTTCCTTACAAAATATGTTACATGCTTTACATATTCATAAATGTTTATCTTGAGCAGTAGCATGTAACTCTAACTGATAACAACAAGATAATGCCCTACGGGCTTACAGCTTTCCAAGTTATCACTTGATTACAACAAAAAAAAGAGTCCTAACTCTTTTACATATAAAGCCCTCGACTTGAATTTTACATTAAACACCAAACAAAATATGCAAAATAGAGCCTTCAGCCCCTAAACCTCCCAAACTATGACCTTGGAGGCGTCATGTCACCTGCACCTGAAAATGGTTTCCCAAGTAGGGTGAGCCAAAGCCCAGTAGAGATATGCTAAACAATATATGAGAATTAACTAAAATATGAGTATCAGATAAATGTGCAATATTCTTAACCAAACATATTTTTTTCAAGGTCATTCAACATAGATAACCAATACCTCAATTCATTTCCATTCTTCCAATTTGGGTAAGTCAATTAACTAAATTTGTTATTATCAAAACAACCAATATGAGACTACAACTCAATGGTTCACAATTCAATACATTCATTAATCCAACACTTCTATTTCTTGCCATTTTACGGAACTACATCCGAGGGAACTGACACTCATAAATATATAAGATTTCGGGACTTTCACCCTAGACACTCCGGCCAACTTAATTATCAATGGAGTCCATCCTCTATCTCCTTCCAAACAATGGAGTACATTCCATATCTCCTCCCAAACAATGATACATATACAATGTATTTAAACACTTTGTCATATACAATAACTAATCAAAACACATATTCAATCGTTTAACCGAACCGTTATATTCAATGACAATACTCATATGACTAGTTTCAATTTACCTAGTCCTCATGCAGTTTCTACAACAATCACAGCTATCCTCCACCGATAGCCCAAAATAGATATATCTAAACAGATAAATAAATCTATCAACAGATAAATTATCAAATTCTATAGGTGTGTGATTTATCAAACCAAACTACACCATTCAATCACATTTTCCCTCAATTTCATAATTCCCAAACCAATTTTCATTATTTACATAAATAGTTATTTCAACTCAACTTAGGGAAAAATTTCTCATTTTTCCAAAATATCAACCCATAGGTCTAAACCTTACCATTTCAACAATAAAGAACCTCATACACAAACCCCCAAGGTTACTTTGTAAATCAACATGAAAACCCCTTTTAGTTTAGAGCCCAAACTTTAACTTTCACCAAAATCTTCCCAAATCCCACCATTCATACAAAATGACAAATATATAGGTTAAAGCTCATATTAAAGAGTAGAATATCCCTACCTCAAAGTTAGGAGAGCAAAGGAGAAGATGGAAGAAACTTTGAAGATGACCAAACTCCACCTTTTTCGGATCAAATGGAAGTCCACGCAAAAATCTATCTTTTTAACAAAGGGAGTAGGGTAGAGAAACCCAAGATCATGGAGTATTTGTAGAGAGAGTGTGTGTTTTAAAGAGAGAGAGACAGTCGGATTAGGGTTTTGGGTGAAAAGAGACCAAAAAGTGATATAAAATCACGCCGCTACGAAATGATATACGCAGTCCTCACTCGAGCGAAGGAGTCGTTGCTTGAGCGACCAGACACAACAAAGACCTCGCTCAAGCGCAAGAAGCATCGCTTGAGCGTAGAATGCAAAGCTTCAGGTCTGCCACCAACGCAGACGCACGCTCGAGCGCAAGAAGTCTCGCTCGAGTGAAGAAACAAGTTCACAAGGCTCACTCGAGCGCAAGAAGCCTTGCTCGAGTGACGCACTTTCACCTTTCTAGAAAAGCTACGTCTAGAAAAAGACCTGAGGTCTCTTAATCCCTGCTCAAGTGTAAGAACCCTCGTTCGAGTGACGAAGCAATTTACACAACGCTCGCTCGAGCGAAGAGGCCAAAATCTGGGCAACAACCATTTGTACCAAAAACCAACCAACATGGTCCAAACTTACCCAACAAGTCCCAAAACTCAATTTCAAAGAATTAAAGGTAGGAAACAAGACATAGACAACAACATACAATCACGGAATCCAAATCTGAAACACAATAAAGGTCGGGGTAAAATCGGGATCGCTATATATATAAATATAAATAAGAAATTTTTCAAACATCCATTTATTTTGACACACAAAATAAATATAGCAATATCATTCATGGATTTTTAGTCTCTTTAAAAAAAATTCCCAAATTCTAGGTTTTCTCACCAAAACTATACAACTCAAATCTTTTGAAAGAAAACTTTCCAAAATCATCTTTTCTTCAATCAATGAAGATTAAAACCCATAAGATCATTTTAAAAGAACAAGAGACAAACCTACTTTCAAAATCGCTCAACTTCTTGAATTAACAATCAATTATCAAAGCTATCAAATGATGATTTTGAAAATTATCTAGATCTTGCAAAAATATATATATAACTCTAAGAAAATCCCTACCTCAAGTTTTGAAGAAGAATGAGATGAAACCCCTAAAATCAACGGTGTCGAAACTCGATCTTCATCGCACACAACGAAGCTCTCAAGAAGTTAACCAATTTTGATGAAGAACTTATGGCAGAACTCTAATGGATCTTGAGAAATCAAAGTTTTGATCCAATTTGGCATAGGGAAATGTAGAGAGAAGGCAGAAGAAAAGGTTTTTAGAGAGAGATATACAAAAGTGATTTGAAATATCAGATTTACGAACAGATATAACATGGTCCGCTCGAGTGTGGAAAGCCCCACTCAGCGTCAAATAAACTTTCCCAGTACTTTTGCAGACAGGTCAAACTTCTAAAACTAAACATTCTCCGCCCAAGCGCATAAACGGCCGCTCGAGCGGACAAGCAACTTCTAATGCATTTTGCATTTTTACTTCGGGAGCGCTGCCCCTCAACCCCGCCAGGGCGCTGCCCCTTGAACCCCCGCGAGCTGACCGGGTAACTCAATCCTCGCCAAGGCATTGCCCTTGGACAGGCGAAGAGGCGCTACCCCCTAGACCCCCGCGAGCTAACTGGGCAGCTCGATCCCCGACATACTCAACGAAGTGGCAAAACTGGGATCGCTACACAGTCCTTCAAGAGAGAGCATGAACAAAGTGGGAGTTTTTCTTTGTCGAGGGAAGGTTAGAAAGGCTTGTAGGCACATTATAACTTGAAAATGGGCAATTCGATAGACAAAAGTGAAGGTCTAATGTGATTGGAAGGCCTAGAAGCCAGGAAGCAATTGCAGATTAAGAAGATCATGGGGGGCGTGAGAAAGAAGAAGTATTAAAGCTAGAAATTTGCAGAGAGAGGGGACATCAACAACAATACAACAACTTAGTTTTAGACTTAGGAGTAGTTTCAATTGTAATTTAGGAGTAGTTCGTTCGATTACTTCTGTTTATTCAAATCTACTTTGCTACCATCAGTTGATATAAAAAGTGTGTTATTTCTTCTTGTTTATTTTGTTACCATTGATCATAAGAAGTCCTCATTCTTTTGAGACATTCGAACCAAAACCACAATTGCCTGATTGTTCCTGTTTAAATTATTTAGTTTGAGTTATTGCTTGGTTGCTGTCGATCCAACCCCAGCATAATTTTTACTAACAACAGCTTAAATCTCCCCATGATGAATCTATTGTTAGAATTGACTCAAAATTTCCTTGTTAAAGAGGCCTTAGGTTTTTTCCCCCCTCTTCAATTAATGGATTCTATATCTATTTTTTATACATTTCTATATTACATAATAGAAACTAATTCAATAAGTTAAGTTTAATTTAATTAATTAGATTTTTGATCCATTCTACTTACAAATTCTAATTAATAAGTTTGAAAATATTAATGGACTAACAAGGCGAGGACTAATGGGAAAAAAAAATAAACAGAAGGAAACCAGATTTTTTCTTATTTGTTCATTTTGTATTCTTATAGGGGTGTGTTAGTAAAAATTATGCTAGGGTTGGATCAACAACAACCAAGCAGTAATTCAAACTAAACAACTTAAACAGGAACAATCAAACAATTGTGGTTTTGGTTCGAATGCCTCAAAAGGATGAAGACTTCTTTGGATTAACTAATGGTAACAAAGTAAACAAGAAGAAAAAAAATTGCTTTATATCAATTGATGGTAACAAGGTAGATAAGATAAACAAAGGTAATTTCAGATTGAAATCGCCAAGGCTCATCCAGTTACAAAGTACAAACTACAGTAGAAGAAATTACTCCTAAGTTACAATCTGAACTACTCTTAAGTCTAAAAAACTAAGTTATTGTGATGTTGTTGACATCCTCTCTCTCTCTGCAAATTTCTGGCCTTTATACTTCTTCTTTTCCATGACCCCATGATCTCCTCAATCTGCAACTGTTGTTGCGTAACTGCTACAACTTCTCCCTTAGTTCCAAATCCTCAAACCACATCAAGCTTTCACTTCCACCTATCAATCTTCACTTCTTTTGAGTTAACATGTGGATAATGATTCTGGTTTAGACCCAAACCATTTGATATTCTGGATCTGAGTTTTATTGTCTTATACGATTGTTCATATCTTATTTCTCCTTATTACTCATTGAGTCTGGTTATGAGAGTGCTTTGATTGCGTTTGAAACAGGTTAGGAGTTAGTTTTTCAAAATGATTTCTACCTAGATTTTGGCTTATTTGCTCGAGCAACACTTCCTGCACTCGAGCAGTCTTTGAGAACTCTCTGTACTTTTACAGGCTTGCAGAGATACTGGGAGTTGGCATTCTATGCTCAAGCAGTTATTCTTGTGCTCGAGCGATGTTGGTTTGAGCGGCTTTTCTTGAACTTGAGCTATGGTCCTCTGTTTGTAACACTTTTGGAAGTTTGTATTCTTCGCTCGAGCGGTAAAATTCTTCGCTTGAGCAGTCTCACTTATTGTGTCTAGTCACTCGAGCGACATTTCTTCCGCTTAAGCGGTCTGCGCGTATATCAATCCGTAGAGTCACCTCTTTAGCTCACTTTTTCATATCTCTCTCTATCTCAACTTTCTAAAAGCCCTAAATCAAGAGTCGCTCTCTTTAAAACCCATATTCTCTCTACAAATACACCTAGATCCATTGATTTCTTCACCCGTGTCCGTTTGATAAAAAAGTAAAACACTCTGAGAGCTTCCTTTTGATCGGTGCAAAGTTGGGTTTCAGCATTGTTGAAATTTCTCCATTCCTTCTCTTGTCTTCTAAGCTTAAGGTAGGGATTCTCTGCATTTTCTTATGATTTTTAACTTATTTATTTGCTATTTCCTAAAACAATATTACGATTTGGGAATTTTTGACCTAATCTAGGGTTTTAGGTTAAAAATCAAAATAAGGTTTTTAAATGGATTCTTGAAAATGGTTGTGGGATTGGAAATGGGGTTAAGTTGTGATAAAATGGTTGGTTTTGATACGTGGAATTGATTTTGGAAGAAAATGGAGTTTTTCCCTAAATATATCAAATGTTGATTTTGTATAAATAATGGAATTGATGTTGGAAATATGAAATTAGATTGATATTGGTGAGGATGGTGGAGTTGTGTATGTCTTACCACTCACAATTAGTCCACCTGTCGCATCCTAATTGGTCCACCTGTCAATAGGAACCAGCAAAAATGGGTGCAAACAATGCCCCCCTCATTTAAGGTAAAAGTGAATTTTGTCTTAAATGATATAAAAGACAAAACTTGGAACAATCCATATTTACTAAAATTCATAGACTATTTTGGCCATAATCAACCGGCCACAAACAATGAGAATAAATTTATGGTGCAAACAATACCCCCAACTCTTTAAGAATGGAATCACTCGTACTTACTAAAACAAGGCATATATCTACACTCATAACATTTAGCAAAAATTTTGAAACAAAAAAATATGAACATTTTTTTTTGTGGAGTTCAACGTGGTCATCATTATTCCAATGTTCCTTGTTTAAGGTATCACTGCCATATTTTCGCTTCAATTAATATTGGCAGTGGCTTTTCAAACAAACTAGCTGACAAATTTTTTTTTTTTTCTTTCTTCTGTCAATTTTTGCATAATTAGCTAGCCCTCTGTCGATTTATCAACTCCCTCAAACTTTATATAGAATTTAAACCATTGGCCATTGTTTGGCCGAGTAATGTCTTTTATATGGTCATTTTATGTATTTTTGTATTGCATCAAACTTATAAGAATAAAATATTTTTGTTAACCAAATTAACAAAATCAACTTTTGATGTGAACCATAAATCCATGGTGGTCATTGGGTAACAGAAACCATAATATCAAACAGCTTTAGAAAACCAACACTTTTGACAAAATTAACAATGTCAAAAAATTCAAATTCAACAAACGTGGGTTGTTCATAATTTTCAGCCACCTTTGGTCTAAAATCATGCCTCTAACATTCATAATTTTTAGCCATCTTTGACTTAAAATTACCCCCCAAGTAAATCTTCACCATCATTTTGTGATGGATTTTCATCATTTTTTGCCAAAAGGGATTATTTTTCTTTTTTAACCATTAATGACTTGGCACTCTTTGCCATGTTTGGCAAAAAATATGCCCCTCAAGTATATTCTCACCATTATTTTGTAATGGATTTTTAACATCATTTGAGAGAAGGGACTATTTTTCTATTTTAGCCATTATTGGCCTATGAAAATCCTCCAAATCGCGTTATTTTCATGACTTGGTGTACCAGCCCTTCAAGCCACATACGTTGGCTTTTCATGAATAATTGGTGCCTTAGGACCATACCAAAACAAAAGGCAAAAATGTATACACAAAATCCCAAAAATAATGCTGTCACATTATTAAACCAAAACAAACCACATTAAAACATAAATAATCAAAATATGTATAAATATTAAAACAATATATCAATTGTCAGCCACGATTGTCGTCTAAACCATCTTTCAGCCCACGGACAGGGTCGTCCACGAAAGCCCTCACCATAGCAACACGTGCACCAATGTAGTTAGTGTCTTTCATTGTCCATTCGATTAGGATGTGGTGAATATACTTGTAGACGTCCCTGAACGCCCCGGGAGGATGAGTCCCGTTCTGTTCATTTTGGGCTCACTACAGTTCGGACTCGAATTGTCATGGTTCTCAATTTGAACCAAAGAGTCCAAATCCGGCAAATCGTTTTGAGAAAACAGATTTTTTGAAAGAAGTGCCAAACATGGATTACTTTGCCAGATACAGAGTCGCTACCTAAATATTTTATTTTGAAAAATTTAGGAAACCCTGACTCGTGCCTAAGGCCACGTGTCCGTCATTACCAAAGTTGCCTTGGCTCGGGAAATTGGGTACGATTGGAGAAAGTCACTTCGTGAGTACCCCTGCTCGCCCGATCAAAGATCGGCCTCTACTAACCATGATATCTAGTTTTGAAAACATTATGCATTCTTATTCCGGTTATTAGCCTAGATTTACTATGTGATGCGCACAGCATACAAGTATAGACCGGGTCGCCTGAATTGGAAAAAAACATTTCATGTTTATTTTTGAAAGATGGTTTGCTACTCGCAAGCAGGCTTAAAATGCAGATTTTGCCACCCTCGGATGGGCTTAGAAAACATGGTTTTGCCACTATCTAGTGGGCTTAAAATTCATAGTCAATGCATTGTTCCAATCCAAATAACCCAACCTTCACCCACAGGCATTCAGGCAGTTATATCACATAAGCAAATAGCCTCATGGTAAGCATGCTATCATGGCAGTCACTCACACACATGCAAGGATGCTAAAGCATAAAGACTTGCCGAGTACTCCAAGCCAAAACAGAAACTACGTTAGAAATCCATGCATGATCCTAACTATACATAAATGCCTAATGCAACACATGCAGGAATGCAACTAAGATAGGCTCGGCTATTCTAAATATGGCATATGGAATGCTACAGCTAATATGTATTCAACTTGAAATTGAAATACAATGTAGTGAGTTATGATGCGCCGAGCCCGGTGCATACAAAACAGATGAATGAGTGCAATCATGCTATCATACTGTATGCTAATTGAAAACATGCCCTAATCTAACCATCATAAGCTGGTAAATAAAAGGGAGAAAGACATGGGGTTGGAAGACATACATCACACGCACACAACTTATTACAATTGTGCCTTCACTCGGAGGGTCCGAATAAATAATACAGTCCCAAATGAATAATTACAGTCCGAATAAGTACAAAATCCTAATTAATTAACAAATGAACTAGGAAAACAGTAAATTGGCATGCAAGCCCATGGACTGCCTCAGCTCTGTTCCGAATGATGAATGATGCATGCTTGAGTTGCCTTGTGCGGAAATCCATTGCGATGCCCCAATTAGTCTCTGTTTACAATTAAGCCCGGAATATTGCGCGAAGCTCCAAAAGACTGTCGGTTTCTGATTTGCTGCAACAGAGAGCAAGAAAGGGGCATGGCAATGTATTTTCACATATGTATGCTTGACTACTCTTCAGGGAATGTAGTCCTCGATCCTCGTGCCACCAATCACGCATCTCGATGCATGATGGCCAAGAAGTCGAATTGCATGAATTAATGTGAAATGAATGCACATATAAACAAAACAAGGCCTAGACTTCATCATGGGTAATCCGGAGTGTCGGCGACCGGGAATTGAGACACATTCTGTCACTCGGAGTACGAAATGTCCATCGTTTCCTGTGCTTGGGCTAACTCCTATCCCAAACACAATGCAATATGCATGACATGCATGAATGCAATCCTAACATGCAATCTAGCATACGCAATGCTATAAGATGGCATACACAATGCTCGATGTAACATGACATACACAATGCTCTAACATGCAACCTAGCATACGCAATGCTATGAAATGAAATGGCATACGCAATGCATGATGGACTTACACCAATATGAGTGGACCTTAGCCACACTTACATCAGCGGCCATAAGATGAAAATGAGACAACCAAAATGTGTGCACACATGCACGCAAACCGAGGACCGAACCTAAGGTATAAAATGCCACTCTACCAAAGCATGACAAGGGATGCAATATGGCATACAAGCATGTGAATTTAAGTACTGAAATATGATGCTAAGTGGTCCCAAAACATGGGAATATGGCACCCGATGCATGAGATGAGCCCCGAAACACAAAACTAGGCACATGTATTGACCTATAGCTATACAAAGCATGCATTATTTGATCATGAAGCATAAAGACAGAGCCAAGGCAGTCCTAAAACATGAATATTTCCAGTTCAAAGCATGGCCAAAAGATGCTAGCAAGATGGCCTAACATAGCATGCAACTTTGACTGGCAAACATGGTTTACATGGCATGTATATGAATCATATGAAATCTCACCAAACCAGACAAAATTAGTGAACAAAATATGCCAAAATATACCCAAATAATCACTGAAATGCAGCCAACATGTGTAAAAATGGTGAGCTCCTTTAGAGGGCCATACAAGGGGTTATTAAGCACATACAAGATAGACATGAAGCGTTGCAAAACCGCCCCTGGAAATGAGTTATGGAGGTCTTAAAACCCACTAAAAAGTGATAGAAACAAAGCTTGAAAGCTTGCAAATAAGGGGTCCTTTGGAAGGCCAAAAAGGCCACCAAACAAGACAATGAGAGAAGGGGTCACCCGCCTCTGATTTTGGCCTTCAAGAATACACCTAAGCCACTGAAAATCCACTAGATTTCAGTGTCTAAGAGGCCAAACCATGGCCAATGCAAGTGTTCTAATGCATAGCCATAATCATGAAGAGATAAAGCATGCATAGGGGGAAGATGACCCCAAACAGAAAAGAGACCTTAACCAAACTTGAAGAGGAGATTAAAAAAAGATTTTTTTCAGTTTATGACAAATCTCAAAAATGTTTACAAGTAAGGCTAAAATAGGATGCAAAAATAGCCCTACAAGAGATATTGAACAAACAAGGCAATAGATGACTTCAAACAGCAAAGTGTCCTTGAAAAAATTCAAAGAGGGGCTCAAAATAATTCACTCTACAGTTTATAGAAAATCTCGAAAATGCTCACAAGTAGGTCTAAGATATGATGCAAAATAGGCCTACAAAGAGGGAAAAAGCATACAAGGATGTAGGAGACCTCAAAAAGAAAAATGTCCTTATACAATCTTCAAGAGGAGCTCAAAATATGACACTTTTCAGTTTATGACAAAGTCCAAAAATGCTTTCAAGTATGGCAAAAATAAGGAGCAAAATGAAGACCAAAAGAGGGAAAGAGTATGTTACCCTTGTAGCCAAGAACTCCAGCAGCAAAAGGGGTCCAAACTCTGAGCTAAAACCAGATTTTGGAGCTCAAAATGATCCTCAAATAACCTCAGCCCAATGGTAGTTGAGTTTGATCAAGGGTGCCTAGGCAAAGGAGAGGTATATCTCCGAGTATAGCTCTTGCTATGCACACCAAGGCAAGAGAAGAAGAGAGAGAAGCTGAGATTTGGCTCTTGAATTTCTAGAGAGAGAGAGGGTTTTTTTTAGAGTGAGAAGCTCCCAAAACTTTCTTAGGAAGATTGTGTTTGAAAAATGAGAGATATAACTCATATATGGCAAACCTTAGAGTTGGCTTGAAAATATCTCATTTAAGGACAGCTGGAGGTTGTGGAAGATAGATAAAAGGAGAATATCTATCAATTTTGGGCTTTATGGGCATAAGTGGTCGGCCGACCACCTTTTATGGTCGGCCTGCTACTTTTTCTAGTTTTTAAGGACAAAAAATGGGTCTACCGGAAAGAAATGTGGCCGGCCAGTGATTGGAAAGTCCAAAGGTGGTAGGCCAGGTGTCCAAATTGAAGCCCCAGAAGTTAGCTTTCCAATGGTGCAAACCTTGCATTAAAATTCCTCCTGTGCAAAAAGTTATTCCTGTTTTGGTGAAGCCGCGCAGATTCGGTCCAACCGGAGTGATGCCCTACTTCAATCAACCATATCTCCCCCGTACGGAATTGGCTTTAGGAGATTCTTGAGTGAAAAATGAAGCCCCGGAAGTAAGCTTTCCAATGGTGGTGGCCTCATAGTTTGATTCCAAGTATGCAAATGAATAGGCCCGATTTGGCGAGGGCTACTCGACTCTCTCTTAACAGTTCATGCCCATTTTCTCCCCCAACTGGGTTTCTTCCCTCTTCTCTTATTTTCTTCAACTCCAAACCCATAAGTAAGGTGTTTTGAAAGATTTTTTAAAGATTTCATCTCTCTTTCATTCATTTCCACTTTGTCCTTGCTCAGTTTACCGAAAAGCGCAACATTTAACAAAATGCGAGCGTTGGAACATCGTAGGAATTTTATTTCAAAAATGTTTTGAAAGAGAGGGTTTTAAGGTCTAAAAACCATTCAAAATAGCTTTGGTCCAAAATGGGGTATAAGGTTGGGACTTGACTCTCCTCTTACCGAAGAAATTGAACCTTTGCCCTGCACACTTTTCTCCACCATGTAAACCATCAGTCGCGTCCAAGTCTTAAGGGCGGTCAAAAATGGGGTGTCTACAATACTATCGCCTGATATAGCACACAATGATTACACAGTCCAGACTGTGAATAACAACAAACAAGATTCATGTGAACAACACAGTCAATATGCTGTCCAATATTGAGAATTGTAAACAGTTGATGTAACACACAAAAAATGCGAATGTACCATTCCAAACACTATTGCGGGCAATCCATAATAGATTCAATAATTCCATCTCCATATTGCGTAGCAACCATGTCTTCATGTGATGCTCCCTGACGTGCTTATTGTATATAGTTCAACATTTGTTCTTTTTGTGACACACACAATCAAAAAAATGAGGAACATACCACTAATAAAACAATGTCAACAAATGGCCGACCAAAAGCCTTGAGCAACCTTTACAAACCAGTAATTGTTTTTTAAATTCCACAAACGTACCAAAACCAGCGTTTCTTTGTAGTGTATGTCTTCGCCCCTGTTGCGGGGCCTCAATGAATTGTAATGTTTCCAAACGCCATCTTCAGTGTCGTAAATAACCAATGTCCAGTGTGATTTGAAACATATTGGGAAGTAAATGTACCTAACGTTACCAGCT
The DNA here is from genome assembly GCA_025200525.1 of Camellia lanceoleosa. Lineage (NCBI taxonomy): Eukaryota > Viridiplantae > Streptophyta > Magnoliopsida > Ericales > Theaceae > Camellia > Camellia lanceoleosa. The sequence continues at coordinate 87,604,751 of CM045764.1, read as the reverse complement.
GCGTGGATGTGTATCTCTAGATACTTATCCCTTGACGTTGCGTGTTTCACCATGTCCTGCACCACATACAAACACACCAAACCAACAACATGAACAATGCAGTACAAACTACAATCATAACATAATCCACGTAATGTCCTTACCAAACATATACTTGTGAAGAAGTATGACTTCTCCGAGAAATCTACCTTTGCCGACAACACGTCTTGTTCGCTTAACAATAGCTTCGCAAATGCTTCAATAATCTGCCATTAATTAACATACATATCAGTATCTATGTGACATAACATTTTGCCAATACCCACATGTTACAATTCATTAGCTAGTCCACAACATTTTGAAGGCACATACATTTTCTCTTACCCCAGCCAGGGTGGACTAGATTTCGAATGTCTGAAAAATAGACAAAAACATCTTCTCTCGCGCCAGCCCATATGATTGCCCTGCATGGGGACACCACATTTCATTTCGTGTACGCAAATAACGAAAATATGACAACTAACTGTGGCATACTTACCCATCACCATAAATCTCGTAAGTGACGTTCAATTTGTGTTTCATTTCCTCGGGTATTAATTTCCACACAGCCAGACGATAATTCAAACCAAATCTCGTATGGAGTTTGACAACTTCATCAACCTCACCCACGACCACATCATTATCATAGTCAATCAACCCAATACTGAACTCACCTTCTTCTATTAGGGGATCCCTTAAATCTGTCCCAGCCTTCCTTAAACGTACACGAGCCAGCGGGTACTCATGTTCTGGTAACTTCCGTTCGCGTTGAACCTTCTTCTTAATATTTTCTAACAAATGAATTCTGCAGATACGACCTCTCATTGACTTTCAAACACCCTTCACCGACTATCTGCACTTCCGGATTGGGCACATTCACATCAACCCCTATTTCTCTATGCACTACATTGTCATTGGCAGCGATGCAAGCAACTGGTGTTGAGCTCACACTAACCACATGGATTAACACATGTTGCGTGACATCATGTATAATTTCCTCAGTAGTCTCTGCATCGCCAAATGCAAATGAGTCTGCACCAATATTGACATCACAGTCACCGGATGTCTCTGTCATTGCTTAAGCAGGTTGGCCAACAAGCTGATCCTTAAGCTTGGATATCATCCTTTTCAATTCGCCAATAACGCTGCCCAACCGTGTGATCTCATCTTCTTTCACTTTCAAGCATTCATTGAATCCAACAAACAAGTTCGATGCTTGCACCTCAAGTGCTTTCATCAAATTCCTGATTTGGTCTTCTAACTTGGCAATCACAAGGTATTTTCTTCTGTTCTTGGCCTCCAGTCCAGTAATTATTTTGTACGCGTGCTCAATGTTCGAGGGTACACCTGGTCCACTAGTAACTGTCCGCTGTGCATCTTTGGCATCTGACACATTTCCCACACCACTGGAGCCACTTTTCCCATGTCTACTTGCATTTGGTACGTTAACTAAACGTCCCTCGCCATTGTTATCAACACGCCCGCCATCGCACCCTTTCCCATTACCTGCAGATTCGGCGTCCATGTTACCACACGCCCGTCTAACAACGTATGCGCCAAGTTAATCAAAATCATCGTCCAACTCAAGATCCAACACATTGTAATCCCCAAGTAGTTGTGCCCTCTCATAAGACGACACTCGCAATCTGTCTGAACGCATCTGCACACACATGACACACAAACAAACATTCCAAACATTAACAAATGCCACATAAAACACAACACCATCATCACTATACACGCCAACCATAAAAAAACACAACATGCACTGACTAGTACATGATGATACCAATCTCGTTTACCTCAAATTGATCACTGTCTGACAGTGTAAGGGTTCGCATTTTCACCATGAGACTACTCACATTCCACTTCAGAAATCTAGGAAACACATTGGTACTTTCCGCATCCACCACATTCGTGTGTTCATACAACCAATACTACGCACATTACAACAAAAGTCACAAACTGACCAACTAAACACCAGTTTCATAACAACTTACCAATAACAAAGTTACGATGTTGTCAAGCCACTTACCAAAAGGACAACTACACAACCAGTCATTTTTTTGGGGGTCTAACAAAATTCTTTCACTAATCCCATTAGTACGTTCCGTATTGCGAAAGTCCAATTGTATAATTTCATCATACCTAGTTTGTCTATTATTCGAATGAAATTCTAAGTCCCAGATTCTCCGGAAGTTGAGAAAAACAATTTGACACATACATACAATGTTAGTAGCTTAGCTGCGTCTTCAACGTCCTGCTCACGAGTACCAGTGACCACTTCCAAAAACAGTGTCCTCATAAGAGTCGAGCTAATGTGTGTCACATTTGAACACCTCTGCTAGACAAAGTTAAACGGTGGACGAGGCTCGTTTGACAACACCAAAGGCTACCCACCACATTGCAACCCAAAAATTAGTCTAATGTCACTGCCGCGTAGCTTCAACGTCCCATTCCCGATATGAAACACATAATCATTCGCGTCATATGTCTGGATAATTTTGTAAACCAAGCTATCGCACTTCCTGAACTCCTGCTGGTTTAAATCATTACGGAGGATTGCGTCAAACAATAACCAGAATGGGGTTTTCATCAAATGGGTTTGATGCGCTGTTGTCAAGCTAGAGGTGGACACAATTTTCACTATGCCCGCAATGTTTGATCGGTAATTCAGCCTCATTTTGCCAACTTTGGGTGTAACAGGAACACTTCTCAATGGTTTCACTTGCTTGAACAAGATACGCCCTTTCATCCCCGTGCCAAGCTTCTTTGCGGGAGACCAAGCAACAAAACTCAACCTCGACTTATCCCTTGAACGGGTCACCGGGCTTCATATTCTGACACCATCTGCATCACGAACACAATAATCAATAACATCTGCATTACATTCTTCCCAAAAAATAGATAGAATAACATAATAATAGCCTATGAAAATTGATACAAATGGTAAGTATACCTAACAAGTATGTCTAAAAAATTTGAACATACCAAACTACCACATACACAACCATATTATGCAAAATTTGCGGAACACATCACACCATCCCACATCCCACTACAGCGTTTCGTGCGTACAACACCTAATTTAAGTGAATTCTAATAACGCACAAATACCAACATTTTGACCATCACAAAAAAACTTCGAACAAAACCCACCTATAGTCGAATGGGGACCTACACTGTGTTCTTAACACCCGAAACTTCTTGTGAGTACGCACGATACAAGACATACATCCTAAAGCAACACACCTCCTAGCATAATTTAAAATTTTCAAGGGAAAACACACACACTCGACACCTGACTTGTTACACCAACCCAAATTACCACGATCCAATCAATCCATCCAACAAAACGACCACCAACACATCAACCCCCCTTCCACACCCCTCACAAAATTTGAAGTAACCTTGTTATATATCACCACCCTACCACGTCCTAACGTCTCAGAACAAATTCCTCCATGCCACAATTGTGGACTACGTGGCATCAAACAACCACTACTAGCATCGTAGGCACCACATTAATCAAATGCCCAATACAACCACCCCAAACCCTCAAAACATTAACCTCATCACCACACCACCACCACCTCTCATTGTACCCCTCACTCAAACGACTTAGTAACACAGTGATCAACACCACCACACCCGTAACAACGCTAACTGCCACACAACCCCACTCCATAACCAATACCCGACAACATCACCCTTTAACCCACCACATTCGACTAAACGTACTACTGACAAACAAATTACTAAACACGCGCCAACCCCGAAATGATGCACACTCCTACCATACATCCCACATCCGGCAACATCATGCATTGCCCTACCATAACCGCATATACATCCCACATAGCACTCACCCACTAACACACTAAAACCAAACCAAACATGAAAACTAAGTACCCCAAACCCCACATCTAGAATGGATACATTATAAACACACACACCCAGCCATATTCAAATAATACGCTGCAAAACATATGACAATATAGATACAGATACTCACTGTCGCGCACCATCTTCATCCGGATAGGGGGTGGTTCACACATTCACAACGCAACACTAGCAGAACTCTTTCACTGTGGAAGGAAAGCCAATGTTCGTGCCATCCCAAATGTGTCACACATGCTTCAAATAACAAGACCGCCAACCTAACACTGGGGTATGTTCCAAAACGGAAACTGATTTGGTGGGATTTTAGAGGATTTCCTTCTTCCCAATGTGGGATACGAATCCACTCACATCGTGATCCACCCTAACTTAAATCCCTGGAAATTCGGAAATAGATTATTACCCAACTTGCAAATGTGGTTTGGTTATGTGGTTGCCACAACAACCCACGCATCTAGAATTTCATATCAACTCAGCGGTGACATAGTCTCAAAAAAACCCTAATATTTGCACGGTTTAAATCAGAATCAAATTTGATACTGAAGTTTGCGTTGTCGGTGATCAGTCTGAATGTGTAGAGGCAACATAAACATTGATGGGGGGATGTAAGGAGTTGGAGCTGTACCCTGTTCAGGAATGTGTTCACCGTTCAACCGACGACGGGGTTGCAATACTGTATCAACACCTTCTGCCCGTTACTCATGAACTACGCCTTTGTGGTTTGTGAAGCCGTATGTTCTGAGTACCAATGTGGGCTTGACCCAAAGTGGATGTGGGCTAAGAGGGAACTCTTATGTCACTAAGTTCTAGACCTAATATGTAAATTGGGTGATATGGGCATACCCAACTAACGTACCAACCCATAAAAAACTATAGTGCGGTTTTGCACAACGTGGCATGCCGTAACATATGGAATCCATATTAATTAACCATTAAATTTAATACTTTATGGGCAGAAACGTAATTCACCACATATTGGGACTTGTGAGAGTATTATAACACATTTGGGACTAGAAGGCTCACAAGTCACCAAAATAGAATTTATAGGTCAATCTCCCTTTAATTTTTATGGTGTTCTGTTTTGGGGATTGTACAGATGTAGTTTCACCCTTGAAATGGAAAGCCCGACACCATTTACAACGTCAAGACTCAGAACAAATAGGGAGTGTGTTTACAAAGTGACACTCAACTTGTTTAGTTATAGTTTCTAGAAAATACTTTTCAAAAAATTTGAGTTTTTTATTTTTGCGTATTTTTTTGTGTTTAATAATTTTTTAAATATTTTAAACAAATTTTAAATTTTTAGACATACCTAGCATAAATACACTTAAAAAGCATAATATTTGTGAAAAAAATCTTTTAAAAATTCACCAAATACCAAAAATACAAAAAAAAAAAAAAAAAAAAAAAAAAAAGAACAAGAAAATTCAGTACATTTTTCATATTTTTGTATATTTATTAATTTTTAAAAATATTTTTTCACAAATATTTTATTATTTAGATATATTTAAGTAAGGTGCATCTTAAAAAGTAAAAAAATTACTTAAAATTTTAAAATTATTCACTAAAAACAAAAAATAAAAAATTTAATTTTCAGAACAAACACACTTATTCATTTGGTAGGGGAAAGAGAGAAACAAATGCTCCTCAGATTTGGGTTTTAGTTTTGCCACGTGAAACAAATGCAACTTTTGAGCAACTTGGATTCCGTTTTTCACAATCCTAGCCACATCATTCCGGCGAGTCGAGCTACTTCTATTTGTATGGATGTAATGGTATTGAGATAATACAGGATGTCACCATTATTATACAATTTTCATTGTGAGGAGTTTGGACATCCACAATCTATCAAAAACACCCTGAATCTCATGGACACATCATTTTGCATATTTTTTTAATATAAATTTTCTAGAGAAATATTAATAAGTGCCTTTTGAACATAGTTTATCATTAAAATTTGTGTAAAAAATATTTTAAAAATAATAAAAATATTAAAAAGTTATAAATTGAGTGAACTAATTATGAAATTAGTGAAAAGTGTATATGTGTTTCACATTTTTTTTTTCTTTTGTCTTTTTTTCTAATGTCCATAATAAGTCACAATTTGACTCAACTTTCTATTTGTAAATCATTATTCAACAAATTGTTCCCACATTTCTCTCCCTCCCTTCACATGCATATCTAATGTCTAGAAAACATAGCAGATCAACATTAGTGTGGGGGGAAGAGTACAAATTCAATGTCATGGTGATACTAATTTAGTATGATTAATAATATATAAACATAAAATTTGTATTAAAAAAAAAAAAACATAATGAGGTGACAAAAGTGTATTCATTCATTTCAAATAAAAAGATCCATTAATGTGATTTAGGGTTTGTTACACTTTATACCCTTAAACTATTGTCAAATTGTTTACTTAATCTTTAAACTATCGATTGAGTCTATTTAGTTCCTAAAGTATATAAATTAAAATCTATTTAGTCCCTAAATTATCGATTGAATCTATTAAGTTCCTAAAATATTTAATTCAAACATATTTAATCCCTTAAAGGATTATAAAAATAAAATATATATCCACAAGTATTATAAATTAATAAAAGACCCCACCATGTGAAAATTTTATTCTAGAAAATCTTAAATTTCTATTTTATCTTTAAAAAGTATTTTATTTGGTTATGTGTTTGAATTAGTATTAGAGTCTAATTTCTCAATCTTGTCAATAAAATTATACGAGTATTAGACTTATTGAAGAAATAGAATTAGATAATTTAAATAATAGTATTTCACTGCAAATTATAATAGAACAAAATAATATATTAATTAAGTTATAAAAAGAATTTAACGAAAACCTTAAAAACAATCATTTTAAAAATTATAAACGAAATTCAATATATAATAATAAATAAAGGCAAGTAAGTAGCTATTATAGAAGATAAGTAAGAAAATATTATAGATAAATTACCCTTACCCTTATAAAGAAAATTTACCAAAAGAATTGACACTCACTTTTTAAAAACAGAATAAACAATCAAGTTTATTTGAAACAAAATTTTAACTAGATAGGGTCTTTTACTAATTTATAATACTTATGGGTATATATTTTATTTTTATAATCCTATCAGCACTAAATAGATTTGAATTAAATAATTTAGGGACTTAATATATTTAATTGATAGTTTAGGGACTAAATATATCTTAATTTATATACTTTAGGGATTAAATATACTCAATCAATAGTTTAAGCATTAAGTAGACAATTTGGCGATAATTTAGCGATAAAAAGTGTAATAAACCTGGTGATTTATAATTTTTAAAATGTCATTGTCATATCATTCTTGTGAGACTTCTTGAATAAAATTTTTATGTGCAAATAATTTTCCATTCACCATTGACACTTGAAATCGCCAACTAATAATAAACTATTATATAGAAGGTGAACCACACTTTTAAGAAATAACTAGCTTGCTACCAATGTATGGTTAGGAGTGTAAAAATGGCTTGCGGCTCAAAATTCACCCGTGGCCAGGAGTGGGCCCAGCTCGAGACTCTGGGCTTGGGTCATCATTTTGAAACCCGCCCCACCTGGGGCCTAGTGTCTTTTTTAATGGAAAATTATAAAATTTTGGTAAAAAAAAATTTAAAAAAACCAAAAAAAAAAAAAAATCTTCAGGCCTGCCCAAGGCCCAAATACCTCCTGGGCCTGGACCTAATCTTCTAGCCCATAGGTCGGCCCGATCAGGCTTGAATTTTGGCGGGAGCCCGTAAGGCCTGACATGGCCCGGATCAAGCCAAATTTACACCCCTATACATGGTAAGGTATGTGATTATATGTTATTAGAGGGTGATATTGCGTTTCAATGATGACGTGATATCACCGTTATATTCAATTATATATTTATTTGGGTAGGGAAGTTGGCCCTCTTTGGCGTGAGAGAGATTCTTTAAGATTTTTTTCTTTAAAAATTTGTATTAGAAAATTTGGTATTGTTTTTAGGGTGAATTACACTAATAGTCCCTATAGTTTGAGACTTGTATCACTTTGGTCCCTGACTTTTCAATTGTGACACATTTGACTATGAATTTTGAATCTTATTCCAAATAAGGACAATTGAAGATATCATTAGATTTTTCAAGGGTAAAATTGTCAATTTGATAAAATATAAACTAATTTGACAAAAATAAATGTCAAACAAATATTTTTGAATTTTTAAAAATTATTTCTACCCACTAAAAATAAAATTATGTAAAATTAATAAATCTTTTAGACATTTATTTATTTATTTTACCAAATTAATTTTTATTATGTGTTTAGATGATAATCATGTAAAATTAATTTTAAAAAATTAATCATGTAATTTTTATTAATTTTTATCAATTTTACATAATTTTATCATTGGTGGATAAAAATAATTTTTTAAAAATTAAAAACATTTTTTTGACATTTATTTTTGTCAAATTAATTTATATTTTATTAAATTGATGATTTTGCCCTTGAAATTAAATGATGGTATTTTCAATTGTCCTTATTTGGAACAAATTCAAAATTCATGGTCAAATGTGTCACAATTGAAAAATCAGAAACCAAAGTGACACGAGTCCCAAATTATAAGAACTATTTGTATAATTTGCCCTTGTTTTTATTTATGACGGGTAAATTACACTCATGTCCTCTATATTTGAAAAAAAAATATAACAAGCTTTATAATTTTGATGTAATTACACTAATCTATCTTTCAGTGAGGTTAAAAAGTTTCAGTGCAAAATAGATAACATCAATTTTTTTATGCATACAACTAATGGATTATTAATGAAAATGAAGATAAGTATTACGTGAATTAAAACGTTATGAAAAATATAACTGTGTCGAAACTGTAGAGCATGTTGTATTTTCTTCAAATCTTAAGAGATGTTAGTGTAATTTACCCTTTATAATTTATGAGACAAAAATAATTTTTTAAAAAATTAAAAATGATTATTAAAAGGTTTCAAGGGAAAAATAATTAACTTTTGATTTTTATTATCTTATTTTGCACTAAATAAATTTTCTGTTTTTATAGAAAAGTTATAAAGCAGTTATATTAAAACAAAAGTTAACATCACACAGAACAATAAAAAAGAAAACAATAAATGACCAAATAAGAAACCCTACTGAAACTACAACAACAAACTAGAAAGTTCACCAAAAAGACTAGTAGCGATATGGAAAAACCACTAATCTTCTTCTAGATTTGATTTGAAAAATGAGATCTACATCTAAATAAAACTCAGCTCCATCGTCATTGTCATCCCTACCGACGCTACTCAACTCTGTCGCTCTCTTCTTATACATCGGTCACTCTTGAAAGTTAGAATTGAAAAAGAAGAACATTCACAATAATAAGAAAAGAGTATTGAAAGAGGATGGGACTACTGTGGTGTTGAAACTCTGGTGATGAAAATTTTGTACTTCAACATGCTGGAAACAGAAGCCCATCTCTTGCATGTCATGGCTGACACTGGTGTGATGTTCCAATTGGACTGATGATTTGTGCATTGGCAAAGCAAGAACTTTGGCCCAAGGAGACAATTTTAAGGGCTCCATTTGCTTTAACTTTTTTAGCCACTTTTTGCCAATTAAACCCAAAAAACAATAATAAAAATTATTTCTAAAAATGTTAACAATGAAAAAAAAAAAAAAACTAAAGACCCATTCAACTTTTTTAATAATAATAATAATAATAATAAGACATTTACCAAAGAGAAAATTAGTATAAAGTCCTTATCTCATTTTTAGTAATAGAAGAGGTCCACAATATTATTTTGTGATGTCTAAGGTCTCTCAACCTTGACACCCATATATCATAGAGAAATTTGATCATCTCAAATCAAACTGGCCTCTCCCTTTCTTCCTCTCTATCTGCTCTTTGCCCGATGTCACACCATTGATCATCCGCGATCGCCAGTACGATTCAACAGCTCTCATGCTCGAATCCATATCTCTTTGACCCCCCCCCCCCCCCCACAAAACCCAAAACCACACCACCAAGCTCAAATTCGATTCGAAACCCTAGAAAAAAAATCGAATGATTAGAAGAACTCACAATGCTGATTAATATATTCAATACAAAATTTGAAAATTGATTGCAAGATTGAAGAGTAATTGATCTCAGAGGTTGATTATTTGAAGTTGGAACAGTATGAATTGAATAGTTTAAATTGAGAAGGTTTTTCTTCTTCTTCTTCCGAGTATGGACAGTGATGGCGTTAGGTCAGGTGATCCCAATGAAAACGCTAGCTAGGTTGAAACCATCCAATCATTTGGCCCGTTAAAATAGACAAGGTATTGTGTAGTCTTTCGACCATCAAGATATGGTGTTGTAACTTGTAGTGAGGTTCATCACCATTGTATTGAATAATATTTTGAAAGGTAAATTACACTGATCTTGAGGTTTATAACAATTACATAAATCTCTATATGTATGTATATTGATTGTTGTTGTTACTTATTCACCCATATCTGCGATGAAGTTTTGGTCTGGCTAGTGAAAATTATTGTGCTAAAATTTCGTTAGTTTGGTTAAAACAATTTTCTTTGGTTTAAAATTGTGAAAAAACACAGAGAAATTTGTAAACAAAATCAGAGAAATTTTCTGTGAACAAAGCCAAACAAATTTCAATTTTCTTTGGATTTCTCTAGTTTGAACCCAGAAAAATTCTCATTTCAGTGAGTCACTCTCTCTCTCTCTCTCTCTCTCTCTCTATATATATATATATATATATATATGTATGTGTGTGTATGTATATTGGTTGTTGTCATTGCTTATTTGGATGATCAATTTGTGTATTGCACATTGTGATTGGAAATGGATCTCGTCATTTATTTCACCCAAATTGACGAGGTAACTCTCATTTGCTCTATTTGTATATGCAAAATTCAATGTGTACACTAGAAGTAAGATCGCTTCGATCGAAATTGGTGCACTTGGTGTTTGAATGTCTTATAGTCTAGAGAAAATTGGTCAAAATAGTGATTGTTCAATTTTCTCTGGTTCGCTGTTGTTTGAATGTCTTACAGTCTAGAGAAAATTGGTCAAAATGAAAATTGTGGTTGTTTAATTTTCTCTTATTTGTTGTTGTCTGAATGTCTTACAGTCTACAGAAAATTAGTCAAAATGAAAATGGATTTTGTTTAATTTTCTTTGGTTTGTTGTTGTCTGAATGTCTTACAGTCCAGAGAAAATTAGTCAAAATGAAAATGATGGTTGTTCAATTTTCTCTGGTTTGATAAAAAACACAGAGAAAATTATGAGCAAACCAGAGAAAATTGGTTAAAACATAGAGAAATGCTCTGGGAAGTCCAGAAAAATTCTCTAGATCGAATTTTCTCTCAATCGATGTTGAGGGCCTTAGATATTATGAAAATATTGGGTGTCCTTTATGATATAAAATCATAATACCATGAACCTTAAAAAAAAATCCCAAAATTATAAGTAAATAAAACAAATAGATTAAATAATACGATGACTAAATTAACGGGAACGGGGATACCTGTTGTGCGTTAAAGCACAGTAGGATTTGTTGTACTCCTAAACAACACTACATTGTTGCGTTTTCTTGTAACCATTCAAAGGTATTGTTTGCCCAAGGTGCAAAGCTTTGATGCTACGAATTTTTTTTTTTTACCTTTCTTTTGTTTGTTTATTATAGTTAATATGACATAATCCTGGACTTATAAAAAAATACTTTCTTAAGATAAAAAATGATAGACTCAAGTTTTTGGCTTAGTGATTGTATAAATTAACTTCTAATTATAAATAATGTGTGACAAAAAAAAAAAATCAAAAGGACAATTAATTTTGGGGTGATGGTACAAAAAATTCAAAAATTAATTGTCATTTTGATCTTTTTTATTTATTTATTATTTTTTACTTGGTATAGGGGTGTAAGACAAACTAATAGAATTGAACTGATCGCTCAAGACAAACTAAGTCTTAATTTTTAATCCACATTTTTATAGTGTATGATGGTCTGTTTCTATTTTAATAATTTTTATATCGATATAAACCAAACTGAGAGGGAGATTTGCGCTGAGTAAATGGGCTGAGTTAATGTGAGCCTGAAGTAAATTGCAAGGCTGCTCAACCGAGAGGGCATAGCACGGTGTGGCTTAAGTCACGGTTCCAGATCAGTTGGGCTGGCCCGAGATCTAGACGTAGGACCAGGTTGGTTGTTGGACTTGGATCATGAGTCAAGCTAGGGGAGGCTTGTGCTCCGAGCTAGATGCTCCTAGATCAGGCAAAGTTTGCCTTGATAAATTAATGGAACTTGAATGGATTAAATGTGGTGAGCCGAGATGATTGAACATTTGAGATCGGCAATGATCAGCTTGGCCCAAAAGACTAGTCAAGATTAGAGAGCTAGGCCAGACGAGGATATAGTTACCTCAGCAAGAGCTACCATGTGGCCCAATGGGTGGGCAAAGAGGGGAATCCATTGTTCATGCGCGTCAATACCATTTAGCTGTTTTGTCAATGCTGTTTGGTTGTGTTGTCGCTCATATACGTGGCAGACGAAGAGAGGGTTGTACATCCACATGTCCAAGAAAGGATGAACAAAGTAGTGCACGCAGAAACTATATAAACCGTGCAGCGCCTCTATGCAACAAGTCTGGAACCCTTACACATTGAGATCTTATGATTATCAGAGCTCTCTCTCTTTTGTCTTCTCTCTCTTTAAGACCGTGCTAACTTGACCATCGGAGTGGTATTTCGGCCACCACCCGCCAAGTAGCTCACCGTCGTTGTGTTCTTAGGTTATTCGGAGTGAAGCGAAGCGAAGCTTGGATACGAGGAATACGGAGAGTATTTGCTCCCCGTACAATTGGTGCTGTCTGTGGGAATCCGACGGACAAAACCTTGTCCTCCAAACTTTTATGGTCATCTTTTATGGCGAACAACGATGGCATTCCGTTATCTGCTATCGACGACATCACGCCAGAGTTCGTTCGGCACAGAGATGGCCTGCCCTCTATTCCGACAATGGCTAGTTTGGAGACCTCTGAGCGAGGACTTCCCAGAGATGCACCAGACAAGTGCGCAAGGAGTTCTAGGAGCTCTGTCAACCCAGGAGAGCATCGCCAACGGAAAGACTCACACACTTAGCACTTGGAAGACAAGCTGAGAGATCAAGATACCAGACGGAGATAGATGCCATGAAACGCTAGATAAAGGGAAAATGCATCACTAGAGTAGGGAACCATAGTTTGCATGCCCATTCTCGTCGTTCCAGCAGTCAGAATAGACGCTGTACCCCTTCACTCTCCATCACGAGAAGCTTTAGAGTTGGAGACCACGTCGCGCCAACTATGACATCTCGTACGCACGACAGCAGTTACCACCCCTCACATCCGACGACGATGTTGAGATATTCATGCTCCGATCGTTCGAAAGACCTAAGGGATGTGTTGGAAGAGTGCGCTCGCCAGTAGGAAGTGCAGAGGATACCTGCACTGCAGTGGCTGGCCCCTAGAGGGCGAGTTAGTGAAGAGATCGCCATGCTACTACCACGGTTGGCAGTATACGCACCACCAGATAGAAAGTTGACAATGCTGAGTGCCATCCCTTTTTCAGTAGAGATAAAAAACGCACCGCCCTTTCCTGGGTTCCATCAGCAAATGTTCACGCTTTATGACGGAAAGACAGATCCATACATGTACGTAAGCCACTTCTGGCAAGTATGACTGGGCACAGGCGAAACGATGGGCTCATGTGCCTTATTTTTTCATCAAGTTTGGACGAGTTGAGCTTGAAATGGTTCAAGACACGATTCAAGACCAAGACCAAAACACCCAAAGAAGTTGACCACCTTTTGGGAATCAAGATGGAAATAGGCAACTCTTTGAAGGCGTACAATGCCAAGTATTAGGAAACATTCAACAAAATTCTCGATTGCCCGACGAACCTAACAATCACTCAGTACAAGCACGGTCTTCCAGTCAGACATAGACTCAGAGATTCGCTTACCATGAACCAACCGACGACCATGGAGTTGCTTATGCAACACATCACTGAACACATCCGAGTTGAGGATGACGTGGCCGGAACTATTGTGAAGGCAAATCCAATAGTGGCAAACAAAAGAGTTGTGAAAAAAGTTAATGTAGTTGGACAAGAGGATAGTCGTGCAAACAACCGTGGAAGAGATCATGACCGCAGCGCTAATTGCAATAACTTAGATAAGGGTCGTAATAATGACCAGGCTAGCAACCCATGTGACGCAGAGGATGATGCCAAGTGAAAGTTAAAAGCTCGAACTAGAATTACTACGGTCTTCAAGATCCCGATCTATTGCATATTGAGTGGAATCCATGACGAGGAATACGTCTAGTGGCCAGCCAAGTTAAAGGATGCCTAGAAAGGGTTCAATTCGAGATACCGTTGCACCTTTCATGATGAGAGAGGGCACCAAACAGAAGATTGCATGCCGCTCAAACTACATTTGGAAGAATTAGTGGCTGCAGGGCATTTGGATCACTACGTTGATGAAGGGGTTAAGGCTTCTTCTCCAGAGCAGACCTTGCTGAATGGCCTAGCAATCAAAGACATCCCCCCCTCAAGGAGTGATCGATTAAAGAGATCTGGGGAGATCAGTTTTGGAAGACGGCGGTAAGAAGGTCGAGGAAAAGGGGCATAAAATTCGCAGGATATAAATGGCCGATCTATTCCCAGAACGTGGAACACTGTTAATCTGAAGTTTTATTCTTAGTTCTACATTTGTAACCCATTCTACTATTAATGTAATGAAACAAGTAGATTGTTTTATTGAAAATTGTTGTATTTTTGCCTCGCCAAGCAAATTTAGCGCGGTCCAAGGGGCAACTGACAATCATTTTGACGGAAAGATTAGAATTCCTTGCCGGGCTGATTTTGCTCGGCAAGATGAAAATTGGTGTTTTGTTCAACTTTGGAATTCCTCGTCGAGTGGATTTTGCTCGGCAAGAGGTTTGTTGATGGTTTTGTTCAACTTTGGAATTCCTTGCTGGGCGAATTTTGCTCGGCAAGAGGTTTGTTGATGGTTTTGATCAACTTTAGAATTCCTTGCCAAGCTGATTTTACTCGCCAAGAAGTCTTACCAAGTTGATTTTGCTTACCGAGATGTAAGTTGTTGAGCTGATTTTGCTCGCTAACTTTAGATTTCCTTGTCGAGCTAATTTTGTTTGCCAAGAGTCTTGTCAAGTTGATTTTGCTTGCCAAGATATAAGTTGCTGAGCTGATTTTGCTGGCCAACTTTGAAATTCCTTGCCA
Organism: Camellia lanceoleosa; assembly: GCA_025200525.1. Taxonomy (NCBI): domain Eukaryota; kingdom Viridiplantae; phylum Streptophyta; class Magnoliopsida; order Ericales; family Theaceae; genus Camellia; species Camellia lanceoleosa. Next base: position 87,589,548 of record CM045764.1, on the reverse strand, counting down.
AGCGGATTTTGCTCGACAAGAGATTTGTTGATGGTTTTAATCAACTTTAGACTTCCTTGCCAAATTGATTTTACTCACCAAGAAGCAAGTTGCGAGCTGACCTTGCTCGCTAACTTTGGAGTTCCTTGCCGAGTTGATTTTGTTCTCCAAGAAGCAAGTTGCCGAGCTAACTTTGCTCGCCAACTTTGAAGTTCCTTGCCGAAATGATTTTGCTCACCGAGAAGCAAGTTGCCGAGCTGACCTTGCTCGTCAACTTCGAAGTTCCTTGCCAAGCTAATTTTGCTCGCCAAGGAAGTTACCAAGTCGATTTTGCTCGCCAAGAAGTAAATCGCCAAGCTAAGTTTATTTTGCTTACCAAGGAGTTGCGCTGATTTTGCTTGCCGAGAAATAAATCGCCGAGCTAAACTAATTTTGCTTGCCAAGAAGTTACCAAGCCGATTTTGCTCGCCAACTTTTGGCGAAAAACTGATGATTTGTTCTATCGAAGAGAATTCTAACTAAGTAGTGGATACGGTCCAGGGGCAATCCATTTAGCTTGGGTCACTGCTTTGCCTTCGTAAGTTTAAGACAAGAGCCCAGTCTGGGGGGAAGTTGTAGGGTCGATCTCAATAACTTAATATTTGTCCACATAGTGAGGTCAACATCATGTATCGTTTTTTCCAACGACACTTGCATGCTGTTTGTAAGGTTGACGTCCAACCCCATTTGCCCGGTCGACATGCAATCACTATTTACCAGGTCCAACTTGTTTAAAGTCAGTTTGCATGGTTCATTTGTAAGGTCGCAAGAGTCAAGCCTATCAAAGTAGGTTTGCAAGGTCGCCACAGTTACGCCAAGCAAAGGCGAGCGCATGACATCAAGTGTCAGGCCAGAGTGGTTTGTGACCAAGCAATAACTCATAACTGAGATGGCGACGAAGCAAATCAAATTAATGCCAATCGAATTGTGAAACAAAAGTAGTCTCGACCGACCAGCATAGTTTTCATACAAGCCAAGATGATCGCGGGTCAAGCCGAGCTCGGAAATGGTTTGGCTTTGCAAACAAACAACCAAGCTAATACGAAAACCTTGTGAACAAACACCCTTGGCGTAACCTAAATTCCATAACTCGGTCGACCAAGCTAGGGGTGAGAGTTTGGACCACCTTCTTCAACCAAGCACGAGTCTATTTATTCAGTAGCATTGAATGAGTGAGTAACTACCCGCCGAAGCAGTAAACAACCTTGAACTCTATCAAGATCGAGCAAAATGAAACTAAACGAGCAGTAACAAACAAAAATGGGCCTAGCAAAGTGAATGAATTGGGGCCTACTGAACTACTCCATGCATGCACTAAGAAATGACTCCATCAAAATGCCATGTGTCCACAAAGAGACGAGATGTCAGATTGGTTGGTAAGTGCACCACTCTGAAGACATGAACCAGGCTAGTGATTTAGCTCGGTAGGATAAGGTAATCCCAACCACGTTGAAGCGGACGGGATTAAGGGGCAATTGAGAGGGAGATTTGTGCCGAGTAAATTGGTCGAGTTAGTGTGAGCTTGGAGTAAATTACAAGGTTGCTCAACCGAGAGGGCATAACACGGTGTGGCTTGAGTCAAGGTTCCGGATCAGTTGGGTTGGCCCGAGATCTAGACGTAGGACTAGGCTGGTTCTTGGACTTAAATCATGAGTCAAGCTAGGCGAGGCTTGTGAACCGAGCTAGGTGCTCCCAAATCAAGCGGAGTTTGCCTTGATAAATTAATGGAACTTCAATGGACTGAATGTGACATGCCGAGATGATTGAACGTTTGAGATCAGCAATGATTAGCTCGGCCCAAGACTAGTCAAGATTAGAGAGCTAGGTCAGACGAGGATATAGTTAGCTCGGCAAGAGCTGCCACGTAGCCCAATGGATGGGCAAAGAGAGGAATCCACTGTTCGTGTGCGTCAATATCGTTTGGCTATTTTGTCAATGCTGTTTGGCTGTATAGTCGAGCACATACGTGGCGGACGAAGAGAGGGTAGTATATCCACGCGTCCAAGGAAGAATGAACATAGTAGTGTGCGTAGAAACTATATAAACCGTGTAGTGCCTCCATGCAAAAGGTTTGGAACCCTTACACATTGAGATCTTCTGGTTATTAAAGTTCTTTCTCTTTTATCTTCTCCCTCTCTAAAACTGTGCTAACTTGACCGTAATAGGGGTATTCCGGCCACCACCCGTCAGGTAGCTTACCATCGTCGTGTTCTCAAGTTATTCGGAGTAAAGCGAAACTTGGACATGAGAAGTATAGAGAGCGACGAATATTTGCTGCCTGTATACAAACCAACTAAAATATTTAATTTAAATACTCTTCTCTTTTAATTCGTTGGGCATTACAAGATATATGATCAATATTATATGTTTTCGTAATAAAAGCTGAGGAAGGTATATATAAAGCAACTTTAACTTTCTTTTCTCCATTAACTTCCCATGTGAAATTCTACAAATTTTTAAAAAATTCAGCTTGCTTTGAGTCCTCAATTAACAAAACTGAAAAGTTTCATTCAGTGATAATTTTTCCATTAAAACCTCATTTGGCAATTTCACTTTTTAACTTAAAAGTTAAAAATTTACTAAAAAAAATCAAAAAACCAATAATCTATAACAAAAAGTCAAAGATTTATTCTTCTTTCTATTTTTTACACATCCTTTCGTAAAAAAATAAAAAAATCATGCCAAGCATACTAGTTTTTTTATATCATATTTTACTTAAAAAATCAAAAAATTACTAAAAGAGCTTGCCCCCGAACGAAGCCTAAATCCAACTAAACAAAACTACTTACACCATTAGGTATACATCAATAATAATTAGTTGTTAACACAATCAACGGATGTCAATCTCTATTTCATAAGATTTAGACATGCAATCTCACTGTATACAATGGTACTACATATATAATTAATAGACCAAACACCACGATTCCATCATTTTGATTTTAAGTAACTCTGTTTGCTATTGAGAAAATTATTAAATAATCCTGAAATACCCATGTGATCATATTTTCTCACTCATTACTCATTGTATCCTCTCATATTCCTTAATCACCTAACACAAAATCATAATACCATCATTCTGCACCAATCATACTATCATGGAATACCATGTGACCATACTCCCGAACTACCATGGTGATTATTTAGCAGTCCGAGAATATGACCACATTGTGCTCCATAGTAGTATGATTGGGAAAGAAAGTGATGTTAATAATTTGTTTTGAGTGATTAAAAAACATGAAGAAACATAATGCATAATTGGTGAGCAAGCATGACTACCTAATATCTCAAAGGTACCTAATGATTTTTCCATTTTAAGTGTATTTGCATTAGGTGTATCTAAAAAATAAAAATTGCATAAAATAGTTTTAAAAATTCACTAAAAAAAATATGAAAAATAAAAAATTAAATTTTTTGAAAAATGAACTCAATTTTATGGAACCAAACATGGAGAATTGACTTAAAAAAATAAAAAATAAAAGGGTGCTCCCTAGGTGAACAATGACATTGCAACGGTTACAAGAAAACTAATTAAATACATGACAGCAGGTGCCCCTCTCCCGATGATTATTTTCACCATGACCATTCCAGACTTGCTAATAGCCAAAACTCAAAAATGCTGTTACCATGCTCACCAGAGGAACCGATATGTTATCATCCACTACATCTGTAATTGGGAGCGACTCTACAATTGTTGCCACCAAAGAAACTAAAGCAACTCTTTCCACCGTCCATTCCCAATCCAACTGGAAGTATCCAAGGGCTGAAAAGTAGTAGAGCATCCTATCATATGAAAAAAAGTTGAGTCAATATCAAATTTCATATGGGGTCAGCTAATCTACCATCACGTGTTTGATTGCAAAACAAAGTTTCCAAAACTCACCCAATGGAGATCAAGAAACCAAATACAAACATTGAGATGCTACCAACCCAACTCTTCTTTTTGTTATATGGAATTTTTACGGACCCAAATCTTCTTCCCATGATATCGGCAATGCCTACAAATCCGACGTCAGAAGAGTGTCATTTCAAGTACTCAGAGACTACTGAGTTTGGATTTTAAAGCAGAGGTTTACCATCCCCTCCACACATCATTGCAAGTGAGATCACTCCAATTGGTGACTCGCGCCAGAATACAAGGACACACAAAATCAATATGAGAACGTAATATAAAGGACCTCTAAGCAACTCTCTGCAAGAAACAAATTCAACAAAATTAAAGACGATTCACATGTGACTCAATAGAGAAGAAAGCCACACAAGAAAAAAAAATTACGATGATTAGAAACTTTACTCTGGCTTTCCTTCTCGAGTAACGGATTTTATTAGTCCTTCATCAGTGGCCAGGGACAGGCCATAAGTGACAAGCCTTAAGCAATTTGCAAGAGGAACTAAAGAAGCAAAGTAGCGAGCCCCTGTTGAGGAGCTATTCTAGGATTGAAATGATCAGCCAAAGTTGTCAAGGGAAATCAATATTTCATGGCAGCAAAATGTTCTAGAAATTTGATTTTGTAAGCATCCATGAAGACAGATGATAGCAGATACCTGAATATTGGCCAACAAGCCATGAAAAGCAATCCAGACAATATATGGACCAGTTTTCTGCTTAAATTCTGCTGGCCGGGTGGAAAATGAAAATATCCTCATGAGAAAAACAATGCAGATTGAAACTAAATGATAAAATACTACTTCCCTATAAACACCTTGAAAGTTTAGCTTCCAAAATGATTAGAAAGTCCTTGTTATGAATTAACAATAGAAAAGAAAAAAGGGCATTGTATGCAAAAAACATTACAAAATTACTAGTTTCCTTTATACAGAGTCATTAACAGATCAAAGACAACATAGGCCTGCCGTCATTCCCGGCCCCCCTTACTTAATACCTACAATTCTCTTTGGTTGTGTTTGAATCATGGATTTAGGTAGGAATTTGGAAAGAGAAAGGAAAACGTGAGGGAAAAGTAAATGAAATATAAGCTAAATTTTTTTCTCTATTTCCCTCACATTTTCTATTCTCTTTTCAAATCTCTATCCAAATCCATGATGCAAACATAGCCTTTTATAATCAAAATATCAATTACAAAATTGCTTATTTCATGAATTGTTAGTGGACTTTTTACATTCATTCCAGAGCTCAAGCATTGAATCACCACTTTATCCCAATTTGAAAGGGACACAACTGAAAGTGACGTGCAAGCCAGGTAACAAAATCAGTTAGCCCAACTAAAAAAAATTACGGTGATTAGAAACTTTACTCAGGCCAACTTTTCAAAAAAATAAAATAAAATAAAATTTTAAACTTTGCCATCTATCTGACTTTTTTTTTCATCTTTCAACTGATATGCTATTTCCCCTAAATTAATTCAAAAAAATAATGCGTGGTTCATATTTATTTGAAGGGTAGATTTTACTAAAAAATATTTGTACGTAAACCATATATTGTTTTCCTAGATAAAATTTTGCGTACTTATTATCAAAGTCATCTAAAATGACTGTGACCACGTATATTTATCAAATGTTAGTTACCATATCATGTATGTCATTGTATTAGTGTAATCGGTCTTTTTGTATATGTTCGTTATAAATGTGGTAATAAGACATCATGTGATAAATAAAAATATGTAATTATCATCACATTATCACCATCCTTATATTTTTCTTTTTTCGATAATATTTCTGTAGTTTTTGTCTCCTTAATTGTAAAAACTTTAATATTTGTTATATAAAAATTGACTTAACTACCCTGAAATTAGTGGGTAGTTAAGTCTAGGTCCATAATATGGCCCTTAATTTATGCAAACCTGATCTTAGATAGCTTTTCATACATAAATATATAAATATTTTATCTAAATTTAATTTTTTTAATAAATATGCATAAGCATGTACATATTTCTTATTTTTTTTATAAAAAATACTTATAGATATCAATTTAATAAATAAATAGGTCAAGTGATTCATAAAGTCATAGACAGAAAGAAAAAAAAAAAAAAAAATTAATAATAATAATAATGGTTAGGTCAAGGTTAAGTTGGCATAAAAATTGAGTTGATTAACTTCTAAGAGTAACTCCACAAGCCAACCCTAATCCATTTTTACCTAAGAGTTATGATATAAGGTAAATTATAAATTTTATGCATGGGTAAGAAAATTTTAACGCTTACAAAGTAGACAAGGAATAATTAGTTTATTCACAATTTAATTTATTATATTGGGTGAACTCTATGATAGGATAAATTAAAATTATAAAACTCAAAGGATGCAATGCGTTTATATTTTATGGGAAATGTATTTTTTGTAATTTAATCTTTAATTTATACTCATTAAACTATGACATGTATTTCTTATCAAGAATTTATTAGTCGATGTTCGTGTAAGTTGGCCAAGACACCCGGATATCCAAAAAAAAAAATTAAATTAAATTAAATAAATAAAAAATTAGAACACACCCTTAATGACATATGAATAATTTTTCTAATCTTAAGTGTAACTTTAAAAATGGTTAAAAATTAATTGTCTAAATTATTTTTCAATATATTTTAAAAAAAATTATGTTATTATTTAATTTTAAAATTTAACTTTTGTATATTTTTTTATATCCGTGCATATAGTACGAGTATTATGCTAGTTATTATTATTGAAATAGTATTTATTGTATAAAAAATTCTTCAAAAACAAAGCATTCTTGCTGTGATCCAACAGATTGATCCTATTCTATTTGGTCTATTCAATTGGCTTGGGTTAGCACCAGCTTTAATTGGTCTCTGCTAGTATTTCTCACATTTTCGTACCTAATTTGTAAACCCTTATCCATTTTCCATCAAATCACTCATTTCATCTAATCACTCAATCCAAACAGGCTGTAAGAATTTGAGCTGAACATGAGGAATTCAAGATCTGTGCGCATGCGTGTGAATGTACATACTATCAGTAAATTATACAAATTCATATATGACTTCCGTATATATGTATATATATATATATAAATACGAATAAAGTGAGAATGAGAGACCTGTTGGATGAGATCGCGCTGGGTGAGAGAATCGAAAGTTAAGACGAGAAAGTAAGCTCCCAACATTACGGTCGCCGTCGCCCCGGCGTCATGCAAAATTGCGCCGCCGTCTCCGGCGGCAAGAGAGACGGCGGCGGGGCGGAATCTGGACGGCGCGCGGAGGCTTCTGAGGACAGCTGAGGACCACCACCGGAGGACACCATCGCCGCCACCAGTGGCCCAAACTCGCCTCCCTGTGAAGAGAGTAGTGATAGGAGGAGGAGGAGGAGGAGAGAGAAGATAGGGCTTGTGAGGGCGTACGTGGTGTCGAAGGAGAGACAGCGAGGACTGTCTAAAGGACACAGTGGTGGTGGCGGCGGCGGCTATCCACGCCGGGTTCGTGATAGCAGCTGTTCCCATCTCTAGAAACCCCTCTTTTTCTCTTTCAAAACTCTCCCTCGGCTATGCCTGTTTTCGGGTAGTGAATCTATAGAGCCACTGTTTTGCGCTTTTTTACTGCCACTTTTGTCGGACAACATTTTAATGATGGTTATTATTAGCATCTATTTAAATTTTTTTTTTTTTTTTTTGAGTCTTTTATTTTTTTGAATTTTCATTTTAAATCTTAAACTTTAAAAACAATAATAGGTGGCTCGAAAAATTATGTCTTGAATAATTCAAAATATTAAGGCCTTGTTTGGCATCTACTATATAATCCATCTTTTTATCTTTTTATCTTTTAATCCTAAAAATCACGTCGTTTTAACACATTCAAACCATTCGAGCAACAAAAACTCAGGTCACAAAACATTTTCCAAATTTTAAATAGATTTTTATTTTAAATACTCCACTTAGTATCAATTTTACTTATATTCATAATATTTTCACATTCAAGTAAATACACACTTAATTTTGCATATCATATCATCTCTTCTTCTTTTTTTTCTTCAATAAACAATGAACAGTTAAGAGATGATTGAAAACAATAAATAATTGAGTGACGAATCAACTGTCCCTCTCTTTTATTTCTTTCATAAACGAAGGTCTCTTTCTGCTTGTCACTGTGAACAATGGTATTATCGTATACTCGGGGGTACCCAAGTGCACTAAATAGTTTGGACTCTCGATTTCTTTAATCTAATTTTACGAGTACAATGTGAAACACAAATAAGAGTCTAGATCCCGCAACTTTTATAAAAAAATCTATTTTAGTGCAAAATCGTTGCCGGAAATGGAGTGCATTACCAAATCTCAGAGTCACCACCTAATCTTTTAGGAAAATTAAGAAACTCGTGACTTGTGCCAATGCCGTTATTCATCATAGCCAAAGATGTCTCGATTCAGAACCTTAGGTATGAGGGGGATGGTCATTAATTGAACACTCCCGCTCACCCGATCAAAAAATCGACCTATGCTAAACCATGATATGAGTTTTATTAACTTTATATATTAATATTCTGATTATTAATAATGCTAAAATTTACTATGTGAAACAATCAAGTATAGACTATGTCACTTATTTTGGAATGTTATCATCTCATGCATTTTGAAAAAGGATTTTTGAAAATGTGCAACTCAAAAGAAATCGAGCTCACAAGTATGAAATCAATATTATTCCAAATTAAATGATACAACCTCCATCCACCAACAATCATAGAGTTATATCAATTAAGCAAGTAACTGCATGGTAAGATGGTAGACATAATAAAAAAAACACACACACGAGCGGGATGCTAAATCATAAACACTTACATAGTATTTACTGACGTCCCGCGAAAGCTGCAAAACAAAGTTAGAAATGTATGCATAATCCTACATGCAAAATTCTAACGTAATATATACATATACAAAAATGCAACTAAAAATTCGGCTACTAATACATGACATGTGAATCATTTCAAGACAAGAGATAGCGTACAAAATCACATAGAAATTGATTAAATTCACAGATGCAAATGAGTCAAATTTTAATGCATGAAATATAAGTGCAAAACATAGATATGGAGAAAAATAAAACATGACGCTTATTTAAAAATATGAAAAACAAATAAATGAAAAGGGATAGAAAGAAGTGGGGCGAGGAATTATTATAACAATTCCAATTTAAACCCGACACTTTTATTGCTTTTGGATCCGAAAATCGTGTACTTAACCGGTGTTCATCTCTTTTCCATCATAATACTTGCTGAGTTTGGCTATTAGGAGTTTTGGTTGTGTTTCAAACAGGTTGGGAAGTTAGTTTTTTCAATAAGTTGTTGCCTAGGTTTTTGCCTATTTGCTGAGCAATGCTTCTTATGCTTAAGCAGCCTGTTACAGTCTGCAAAACTACTGAGAGTTTGATATCTTCGCTTGAGCGGAATTTCTTGTGCTCGAGCGATCTTTTGCAGGTCTAAACTACTGGGAAAGGGTCATTGTGCACTCAAGCCGTGATTTTGGTTGCTCGAGCGATGTCACTTATCTCGTCTATTCGCTCGTGCGGTGTTTTGGTCACTCGAGTAGTCTGTACATATATCAGTCCGAAAGACAGCTTTTTTGGATCACTTTTTCATCTCTTTCCCTCTAAACATTTTAAAACCCTAGATCTACTCTCTCTCTCTCTCTCTCTCTCTCTCTAGTTATTGATCTTTGGTCCCAAATACTCTCAATCTAAGAGTTTCCTCACCCTTGTCCTTTGGAAAAAAACGTTGAACACGTCGAAGGCTTCATTATGATCGGAGCATCTAGTGTTTTTGACACCGACAAGTTCTACCCATCTTTCCTTCATGTCTTATTCTTTGAGGTATGGATTCCTTTGACTCTTTATATGATTTTTAACTTAGTTTTTTGCTTTTTGAAATGGGGTTAGTTATTTTAGGGATTTTTGGTAAAACTTAGGGTTTGGTTTGAAATCAAAATATGGGTTTTCCAAATTGATTCTTGAAAATGGTTGTGGGAAGATGGTTATGGATGATTCGGGTTAAGATGACGGAAATCTTTTCTCAAAATTGATTTTGTGAGAAAATGTGATTTTGCCCTAATTTTGAATAACTGGAAATTGTGAAGGAAAATGGAAAAATATTGTGAGATATTGTGAAATTGAAACAAGGTTTATAATGATAATGAGGGTGGAGTTGGATATGTACTATCACTCCCATTGTAATTGATGAAATTGCATATTTTGAATTGAATTTATCTATAAAATAGAAATATTTGTTTAGAGCTATCGGTGGAGAATAGTATTGATTGTTGTAGACATTGTATGAGGATTAGGTTGAATTGAAACAAGTTTCTCGTCCATTATGCATTGAGTATCATTACATATTTAACATTGTAAATGTATCGGTTTGGAGAAAAAGAGGTGAATACCTTGGTAAATCTAGTTAGGGGGTGTGGTTGTGGTTATAATGTTGGTCGGTGTGTCCTTGGTGAAAGTCCAGAAACCCCGTACAGTTAGGTGCTGATCCTTTCAGGTAGTACCCGTAAAATGGCTTGGATAGTGCTTGTATAACCTACTGGTAGACACGTACCTAGAGATTTTAGTGTTTTGTATCCACTGCCTTGTTTTCTGTATAAAAGGATTATTTTATGAATTGATTTATAATTTGGCATTGTATTGGTTTGAGATGGAAAACGAGAAATGTTTGAGAAAGGGCAAACATGTCCATTCACCTTATGATTTTGTTAAGATTCATATATTGTATTAGAGTATTTCTACTGGAATTTGGCTCACTCTATGTGGAAAAAAAATTTCAAGTATTGATGATATGCCTCCACCAAGAACATAACTTGGGAGAACTTGGAACTTAAGGATTCACTTTTTGTTTCTTGTTGTAAATATTTTTGTTCAAACCTCGGGCATTACTTGTATTGAGTTTAAACTCATTTTGTTGTAACCAAGTATCGTCTTGGAAAGTTGTAAGCCATTAGGGCATTTATTAATTTGATTTTAATTTGCCTTTTACTCTTGTATCCATGCCATATGTTATAGATTCAGAATATAGGATTTGTGAATATATATTGCATACGTCATCTTTTCAGCTTCTTTGAGATTCCTCCACTCTCTCTTTGGTCTTCTAGCTTCAAGGTAGGGATATCACCACTATTTTTATGAGTTTTAACTTTGCTATTTGTTATTTCTAAACAATATTGCAATTTTGGAAATTTTGAAACAAACTTAGGGTTTTGGTTGAAAATCAAAAGAGGGGTTTTTCAAATAAAATCTTGAAAATGATTTTGATGCTGGAAATAATGTTGAGTTGGGTAGAAATGATTGATTTTGATATTTGGGACTGATTTTGGAAAGAAAATGATTGCTCTAAATGCCTCAATGTTGATTTTTGTATAAATGATGAAATTAATGTTGAAATTGTCGAATTGGATTGATATTGATGAGGATGATAGAGTTGGATATGTACTATCACTCATCTCTTAAAATTTGGAAGTTTATCTTTATGGAGTAATAATTATTTGTTTAGAAATATCTGTTTTGGGCTATCGGTGGAGGATAGTTATGATTGTTGTAGAAATTGCATGTGAATTAAGAGAATTGAAACTTTTTTTTTTTTTTTTATTCATTTGCATTGAGCATTACCTCACACTTATACATTGGAAATATTAATGTTTTGAGAAAATTGGTGAATCTGGGAAGAAATTGTTGTTACTTCAAATAAGTTGGCCTGTGTGTCCAGGATAAAAGTCTCGAAAACCGTGCGTATATATGGGTACCGATCCCGCGGACGAAATTTTCGTGAAATGGCAATAGTGGTGCTTGTATAGTCTACGTTTACATGGGTCTCGGTTTACGGTTTCCTCTGAAAAAAATTTCTAGGAAAGGTTGTATTGTTTTGAAACTCCCAGAGTGTAATTCACTAACCTATTTTCTATTGTAAAGGAAATGACTTATGAAATATGATATTAATTCGGCATTGCATGGTCTTGGGAAAGAGATGTAAAATGTTTTAGCACAATCATTGCATATGCATTCACTTTATAGCTTTGTTAAAATTCATATCCTGTGTTCGATTATTTCTACTAGGTTTTGACTCACCCTATGTGGGAAAAACATTTCAGGTGCTGATGATACGCTTCTGCCAAGGCAATAGTTTATGAGGACTTGTGCGAGAGCTTCTTTTGTTTATTTGCTATATATATTTTTGTACAAGCCAAGGGCTTAAATTGTATTGGACTTAAATCCACTTTTGTTGTAACCAAGCATCGTCTTGAAAAGTTATAAGCCCTTAAGGCATTTCTTATTTGTTTAACTTCCAATTTCTTTTCTTTTGTTCACAACATATGCTATAGATTCAAGGCTAGGCATTATGAATGTATACCTCATATGTTTTCCTTTTGTAAACTCAATTGGATTTAATGGAAGATAATTATTTTGTCGTTGTTGCCGTTTATTGTTATTGTGGATGTACTTTCGTAACTATTTCGAGACGTTACATCAACTAATTCAATTGTGGGTAAACTGTAGAGAGTAATTCATTCAAATCTTGATATCTGCGTATTGTTGATGGAAGGTTGATTTCTTGAGGATTGGTCTCAATCTAAAATAAGTGAAATCAATAAAAATAAAAATATGAGTGTAAACACAATTCATTAATTTTAAAATAATCTCTATAATAAAGAAAAAGGTTAAAGTAGTGTTACCTTCATTAATAAATTTGCAAAATTCACATTTTCATGGTCTTCATAATTCAAGTGCATATTCAAATCGAAAGTTAAGATATGCATATGCTTCTATAGAACAGAGTGTCTTAATAATGCATTCACAATTTGCTCACGAACTCTTTTGGGTATACATGGTAAGATTTGTCAAAAATCTCCACCAAGAACAATAATAATACCCCCAAATGGTTTTTCACTATCACAAATATCCCTCAATGTACGATCAACTGCCTCAACGCCATGTTTATGTTGCATATGAACTTCATTCCAAATAATGAGTTTGTTTCTTTAAACAACTCAGCTTGTAATGATTGTTTGCTAAACCCATAAAGTAAATTTTCCAAGACATCTAATAGAATGGAAAATGTTGAATGTGCAGTGTAACCTCTTACCAATAACAATGATGCAATTCCAGATAAAGCCACAGTAACAATGATATGCCCAAGGCTACAACATTTTAATGTAATCGTACTGTACAAAAATGTTTTCACTGTTCCAGTACCCCTATTCGAAAAGAAAACAATTCATTTATTTTGAAAAACTGAAGAAGTGATTGTGTTATAAGCATTCTGCTATCCATTGTTGAGATAATCAATAATAATTTTTGGATTTTCTTGTTGTGCTTCACTCTACAATTGTTGATGTTCAAATATCAATCGATTACCAACTACTACACTCCAATTTGTAGTGGGTTGTGGCATGAGTGGAAAGTCAATTAAACTTTTATCTGATTTTTGAAGCATTTGATTCAAAAGGTGGATACTATAATATTCAATTTGAGCTTTAGTTCGATTAGAAATGGCAAACAATGTACGAATCTTATGTGCAAGATCATCACATATATGCGTTGAGAATTGATTTCATAACGCACATGGATTTAGTAAAGAACACTAGGTGAGAATAACACTAAACAAGCTCCTCAATTGGTATCCAGTTTTCAAGCATTGTATCCATGCTTCATCATCTTCTAAAAGCCCTCTTGCAAAACATGCTAATTTAAATGTATCATGCACAACATTATCGACTGTAAGAAAAGACTAAAACAACTTTGGTCCCTTGACAACAGTTAGTAACAAATATAGATAAAATCTTTCATCACAATTAGGGCTAGCAAAGTACATTCTACCAATTGCATATCCCTTTTCTCTTGATTTTGATCTCTTTTCCGAATTGAGCTAAACAAAATGCTATGGAAATTCTTGATAAGTGAATGGACATTATGCAAAGAATCCAATAAGAGTTGACATTTGTTGACCAGCTCTAGATTGAATCATTTCCAATGACTCTTTTAGGTTAAACAGAACATGATGCATTTCAGGTAAATAAAGTACCAATCATACAATTGTTGGCATCTTTACATGCAAAGAATGACCAAATATTCGCCAAGCAGCTTCTGGAGGTCCAATATACCTTATATCGAGATATTGTTAAATCTCATTTATCAATCCCAATACCATTGTTGTACGATCATATCCCTTGTAAATGTACTTATGTATATACTTGACACATCTCATTCCAACACAAACTTCCACATTTATATAACAGTTGAAAAGTTTAGAAAGATATGCATTGTATAGTGCGACATCCCTATTATCACCTTCTTGCCCCTTTACAGTATGTACTTGACCATTAACCATTATTGCGACGACGATATATGGGGTATCCATCTTGATCCGTAGTTGTTGTTTCTGTGAAAGCTCGAGGGTATCTCTTAGTGTATCTACCATTTTTCATATATGGTGCTTGCGGATTTCGAGCACCATATGGTCCATGTACCATACAACATTTAACAGTTTCAAAAAGAATAGGATTATCTTTTGGGTTTGGAAATTCTACACTGATCAATTTGTCTACTTAAGCACATGGAAATTCCATCCAAGCTCACCATATGGAAATAATATAACATAATGTAATGCAAATATGCTGGGTGACATTCATTAATTTGCATCAACTCATTATTTCCTCGAAAATGTAAGATAATATCTCTCATTCCACTTACCTCTGTTCTATCACCTGGTATTACAATTGCAATCTCATCTGCAGTTGGTAGGTTATACCGATGTTGATTAGTTATTGAATTGTAATGAAGATGAGCAGGTAGATTGTGTCTTGCGGAGTCTAATTGTTGTAAAATGGCATGAGCTTGGCGAAATTTATTGAAAAAATGCATTGACTTGTAACAAACTATCCTGAATAGTTTTGAGAACATCCCTTCTCAAGTTAGGATTTCTACAATTACAAATTTCTAAAGCTAAATAAGGGTCATAGATATACAATTGAACATAACTCATATCCTGTCTTGGTTGTGGTTGTAGTGATCATGTTCGATAATTTCTCATGAATTGTGAATGATGTAGGGCCTCTTCCACTAAGTACTCTAGGATCCAATATAGCACCAAGACTCGTAAAAGCATTGGCTGCATTGTACACTCGAATATAACTTCAAAAGGATTTTGGTTGATCATTATTCCCATCATACAATGCCTGAAGTGGTGGAGAGGGTGTAATAAGTAAATGTAGCCTAATATTTTCTTCCAAATAAGAAGTTCTGAATAAGGGACGTTTTATACATGATTTTGTCAATTTTTCATCCATCCAATGTAAAGCTGAGCATAATACATCCATCTTGCCAAGATAATGGCGACAAGAATCTTTGTGTGCCGGGCTTCAATTGATGTACTCATAGGCATATCTTCTAATTCATCATTAGTACATAGATCTTCTTGAAGAAATCGATTTATAGGCGTAGACCTATGAATATTTGTGTATAAATAAAATTTTAGAAAACAAAATGTTACGAATAAGAGTATGAATTTGAAGATTAGACATAGTAGTTTACCGATTCCTTTGTGGAGCTAAAGATGTGCTTGGCATAGAATGATGGTAACCATTGTTCGTTTTTGTACTGAATGACAATCTTCAGTTGTTGTTTCCCATTCTAGGCAAGCACGATTGCGACGAATTGGTGTTAAGAAAGGTTGTCTTGGTTGAATACATTGTTCTGATCCCTCTTGCTCTCATTGTAACTGTTGAAATTCAAAGTATGACTTTTCATTTTTTTCACGCTCTGGCCGTGCATGTTGGGCCAATGCAGCTTTAGATATTATATTATCATTTTGTGCCTAAAATGAAAATATTTTATCATTGGTGCTTAATATGCTTAATATGTGAATATTATTGTCTAACACTTTGTACTTGTTTTGTTGTATCTTCTCGTTTTCTATTTTATATATTTTATACCTTTAATTTTGTTATCTTTATTTATTTCTTTCTTCCTGCATTTTGATTTTTATTACAAAAAATAAATAAGAATTAAAAACCTATCTAATTTAGTTTCTCATTTCATTATATATTATTTATTTCTTCCTTTGTTTCTTTTTTCCACTTCTCTTCCTTTACAGTCCTATAAGTAGCAACCTATGAATGCAATATTATAAATTTACGTGTATCCATGCAAATAAAATAAAAAAAATCAATTTGGAAAACACATACAAATAATAGCAATTTACAGGGAAACATATCACAATCATTTTGTACACTTATAACTTTTAAGGCATTATGAAATTCATCACAAATTTCGAATTTTAACTACTTGAAATTTGATTAACTTTGCATCACATTTTAAAAAATCTATATATGCTGAAGAAGATATTGCATTTTTCATTTTCTTGTCAAAAGGAGCCACCTTTTCTTTTTCTTAGACATTGGGTTGATCTTTTCTTTTTCTTTTGCCTAGCAAATATAAATAAAATATTCAAAAGATTAAAAAAATCTTATATAAATGAAACACATACAATGTTTGACTTGATTTTGTACTTAGTGTACGAACATGGATAACATTAAAGTCGTGCTCATTGCGGATGACTACACCAACATTTCTTGATGGGGTTGTAGGAGCAGACCTATAGAAATGGGTTGTGAACAAATTAAAATCTATATAATAAAGTGGTTACAGTAAAAGTATATATTTCAAGAATTAAAAACAATTGTTTACCAATTTGGTATTAAAGAAGGTTGTCTTGGATTAATACATTCGTTTTATCTCTCTCGTTCTCGTCGCAGGCGTTGTCCCAATTAGTATGCAGAACAATTTTTTTGATTTTTTTTATATTATCGCGCGTGCACGTTGAGCCAATATAGCTTTTGATAACGCATTTTCATTATGTGCCTAAAATGAGAAGATTATATAATTAGGTACATAAAATCTGAAGATTATCACCTACCATTTTCTATTGTTTCTTTTCCATTTTGTTGTTTCTTTTAATTATTTTAATTTAGTTTTATAAAAATTTATCCCCTCTCTTGCTTCTCTTTCATCATGTATTTTTTCCTCTTTGTAACTAACTTTTCCTCTTCGCTCGGTTGAGTTGTTCGTCATATAAGAACCAATGCATGTGTTGATGCAATTTAAAAAAGGAGAAAAAAAATGGTTTAAAAACACATTAAGCACACAATGAAGCATTTTAATTAGTAAATACAAAGCTAACGAAACCAGAAGTCACTGTGTACTTATCACTTTAAAAACACTACCCATCTTTTTCTTCTTCCCTCTTCCCAAAATTTTCTTCTTTCCTTCAAAACTTCAAATAAGAGCAATAAAAATAAATATAAAAAAATTACATTATTGTACAAAAGGTAAATATTATTTGTTCCATCTTCTTCCTTTCCTTTTTATTATGCTATGTTGTAAATGCAGCATGTGTTCATAAACAAATTAAAAATTTAGATTAATGTTCATACAAATGCTTACTTTAACAAGCTTCAGAAAAACATTTCTCAATCAGTCAAAAGAATTGAATAAAAGTTTAAACTCAATATGCACTATGTATTTTCTCATTATTGTACATCAAAAAGAGAAAAGTTTTTAAAATGTTGAGGAACAATACCATGGGATATGCATTTTCCTTTCCTTTGACGAAATGAGTAGCCTTTTCTGTTTCTTTTGATATTGCCTTGTCTTTTTCCTTTGCCTTTACCTATGAAAAATATGTAGAATATATTTATAAATTATTTTTAAAATGATAAGAAAATGCATGTCCAGTGTTCAAAGTGACTTTTGGGCTTACCTCATGAATGCGAATGGTATTAAGGTCATGCTCATTGCGGACAACAACATCAACATTTCTTTTTTGAAGAAATCGAACCTATATATACAATGGTTTTAGAGTGATAAATAAAACTTTATATACATAAACAAGAAAATTAGTAAAGAGAGTTGATATTACAGATTGGTGTAAGTCTCCATCCACCTGTAAGAAAATTAGATATGATAAGTTAAAAAGAAGAAGGAAAACAAAAAAAGAGTAGGCCTAACATTATAAGAGAGGTACTTACATTTATAAGGGGGGAAAGAAAAAAACAAAACAAAACAAAAAAAAAAAACTTACCTAGCCAAAAATAGTGGTATTGACCATAATTGTTGTACTTCTACCCAAAACTGTTTGGTTATATAATTTTAGACACCAAGAAACAAAAAATTAGCAATACTAATTAACAACCATAAAAAATTCTTTTTCCAAATCTCGAGAGGTTGGAAAATGGTTTTTTTATCGATCTTAAAAAAATTAACAACCAAATCACTTGGTAGCAAATCTATATAATCACAAAGATTATACATAGGCCTAAAAGGATTAGACAAAAGAACATAGACCTAAAAACTAAGCCTCCGTTTGGGAAGGGGGTTAACTTTTTGACTTTTTTGCCTATTTTAGCCTGGGACTAAAAAGCCTGATTTGGGATAGGCTTTTTGACTTTTTTAACTTTTTGGCTTTTTGCTGAGGTGTCCATATGTAATATTACTAAACTTTCCCTGGTTTTAAACTTTGTCCTGGCAGTGCCGCTGAGCGCGACACGTCACCACTCATTTTACCCTTTTTTTTTATTATTTATTATTTATTTTTTAAATTTTATCATGAATCTTGGTACTGCTACGGAATTGTATATTTTTTGGTCATTTTAATATTTGTTTATTTTATTACATTAATTTGTTTTTGTTTTTGTTTGTTTGTTTTTTTTTTTTGTAAATGGTTTTTTCTTTGTAAATGGTTTTTTCATGTGTTTTTTTATTTTGATTTTAATTTTAATTTTAATTTTTTTTTCATTTTCTGTAAAATGATAAAAAGTGAGGTTTTATTTTATTGTCCTGTGTATTTTAATTTTAATTTTAATTTTTTTTTTTTTTTTTTACAAATGGTTTTTTCATGGGTTTTTAATTTTAATTTTAAATTTTTTTATCATTTTCTGTAAAATGATAAAAAGTGAGGTTTTATTTATGTGTTTTTTATTTTTATTTTTATTTATTTTTCCTTTTTTTGTAACATGATAAAAAGTGAGGTTTTATTTAATTTCCGCTTACATTATATTGTCCACTTTTTCATTTCTTTTTAATTTACTTTTTTTTTGTGCAAAAACGCTTTTCCTTTTTTGTTCTTGACATGACGAGGACACTGCTATTTTCAAGTTAAAATGTATGTATTTTTTGCGTATGTTTTTTGGGGGTTCATTTTTTTTTTTATTTGGTTTGAAGTAGTATTTTTTGTTGACTGAACAAGCCTTTTCATCTTTGTTTGTTTTTATGATGCAAGGCACGTAAACAATTGAAATAAATTATTTCTCGTGCAAAGACATACATATTGTACATGAATATGCTTATATATACCATATTCCGTGTGGATTAGCACTATTACAAGCCTACGAATTTTACGTGGACTATTCTATATTTCCCAACATTCCGTTATTACGCAAGTACACTAACTTGTCCCGTATGCGAAGTTGCACTAATGCCATATGCGGGTCCTCATCCCCAACCATTAAACCATCCTCGTCATGTTGAACCTCGGGAATAGCATTTACTAGTGCCATGGCCTCTTCCTCGTTCACGATGGGATTAACAGTTGTTGGATTGCCTGTATTGCGACGTATATAATTATGTAGTGCCATTGACGCACCTACTAATTGAACTTGCACATTTGCAAAATCATATCGAGGCATGTCTTTAATAAACCCCCATCGATTTTTTCACGTGCCGAAAGTGCGTTCAACTACATTGCATAAGGATGAGTGAACTTTGTTAAATAATTCCTTGAGGTTGTTTGCTGTCTTATTTCGTTCACTAACGCGGAATTGTTGTTGGTGGTAACGGTTGCCTTTGAAAGGTGCTAGGTAACCTACCTGATTTGGATAGCCAGCATCAACAATATAATATTTTCCTACAGACAATACCATAAGTTATGACATGAACCACCAAATTGTGTTCCAGTTTCAAGTAACCATGTTTTCCAAAAAATTATGTACTACCATCGATTTTTCAATGCAACGTGTTACCTTCTCCAGGATGTGGAAATGGGACATTGTCATTTGTTACTATCTTGTTGAAGATGCGACTATCGTGCATACTTCCTTCCCATCCAAGCAAAACAAAGATGAAACACATGTGAAAATCGCACGCAGCCATGATAATTTGCGGGTGACAGTATTTCCTACCGAAATATGTTGCGGCATCAGGCCCCGTAACCCGTATAGTAACATGTGTTCCGTCTATTGCGCCGATACAGTCCTACCAACAACCTAATTGCATTGTTAACCCACTGGATACATGTAATGGTTATTTTTCGTACGTCACGTCCAACGGAAAAAAAAAATTACTTGAAGGCAAACATAATTAACGGAGTTAGGTCCGAAAATAAAACCTTGAATGGTAGGTATTTCCATTTAGACCGCACGTATGGATGTATATGATGCGGACTATATGTGGGCCGACAATGTACAATAGTGAATTCTTTCATCACCGTTAGTACATTATGCACGTGCTAGGACACAGTCTCCCCCGAATGTTGGAACCACTTTTGGATTTCCCGATTTTGAAACCCCCTCAACACGTGGATAAACATCAAAACACTTTCTTCAACAGCTAAGCTATGTGGACATTGCGCTACATGTAACCCAAAATCAGTTACTAATGTCTGACACAAAGCTGCAAAAACTTCCTTCGGCATGCATACATTTTCTTCAAATCGACCAATGTGGCCCGCATATAGTTCGATTATCCATGTATGCCCAGTCAAAATTGAAGTGCGACATGGCATTTTAGCCATGAGCTTTTCGTACCACTCTTGCACATATTGGCATGCTTTTACAAATGTCCAATTGTTTTGTTGATGCAGTTGTATGGCCATTTGGTTACGTATTTCCTTTAATTCCTGATTGTTACTTCCATCCCCGAGATCCATCACGTTCATTGAAGCGAAACCTACAAAAATGTGACGTTTAAATCAATGTACACGTGATGCACTAACTAAAAGGTAATACCAGTATACAAAAAAATAAAAAATAAAAAAAAAATGACAACATTGGAATTAAACAGTGGTAATTGGTAATACACAAACCAATCAACCATCTATTGCATTATCAACACAAGCATACACTAACGTAACAATAACATACCAATAAATAAGCAAAAACGAATAACTAACCAAGCAACACACGGCAACCTGCCGTTGTGCATGTACATCCGAAAGACAAAAAAAAACAATCACAGTCATTTGGTTCCATCCAAAAAAAAAAACACAAAAGCATCGTACGAAGTCGGCGAAGAACATAGTCAAACATGCAAGTAATTCTTCACCAAACCAAGGAAACAAAAAAAATAAATAAATAACCATCATGCAAGAACCACGCACAACCATCCTATTTTAGTACAAGTCCAACATTAACGTAACTAAAAGCAAGCTAAGGGAACACATGCACAAGCATCACACTGATACATCACATCCGACGACAAGCGCAGTTCGCAAACGAACGGTTGCCGTCTTAAGATTGAGCCGCTTCGTCACCGACCTACAATGTGGTCGTCATCAGGCTGGCACATCATCACCTCTGCGTTATCCATAAGTGTCGAGGCAAAATGGAATAACGGCATACCGAGAAGGCCAGGAATGTTCCTCAGCCGTTACATACATTCAGAAATTGTGTAAAGTGATTCGTTCCATGTTACGTGCTTGACCGTAACTTGCTGATTCTGGGTACGGATCACATTTGTTAAATTTTTCATGCTCTTTGCAATAATTGTCGCTCCACTTGTTGTCTTTTTCGACTTTAAAGCACTTGTTGACGGAGTCCGTTTCCTTTTTTCTTTAACAGTCGAAACAAGTTCAAGTGAAGAATCTGAATCCACATCCTCTGCTCGTTTGGGTATTGGATCAACAAAGGGCTGGGATCCCAAACTGTGTACAGAATCGGATAAAAGATCGGCAATTTCGGAAACTTTCTCTCCTGGGGTCCAATGGTGCTTACCAGTAGCTGATGCCCCTGTAAATACCGTCTCCATCAACTCGCGATGTTCCAACATTTTTTTCCTGAACTTGCCACACACCTTGTCTATCTGCAAAATTGGAGAGTGAAAAAAAAGCAACACGTTACATACGATATAAAGTAATGTTTACAAACAATAAAAATGGTGATGTATATAATATATAATAGGCAAGCATGAAATGAAACAAACAAACGAAAATTGTTTTGTACTTACCGATTCCATCTTGTCCCACCACTTCTCAGACGCCTGAAACATACTAGTTGCGATGTCAAAGCCAATCCCTGACACTCCTCTGCTTGCATCCATCAACTTCCTCCATACGTTTCACTCTTTTTTTAAACTCATGTATTTATTCTTCAACTGTTTCAGGCTATGTTTTCTTCCTGTTTTTCGCTCAAATTTCCTTACCAACGACTTGTACCCTGCATGGTTTAGGACAAGGAATGGCCAATTCCCTTTTGTAATCTCATTTGCAATCAGCTCCAAGAAAAGTCGGATCAACTCACTGTCCCATGAGGCCTTGTGGGTTAACTGTCTATGTGTCTCTTCCACACTACTTGAATGCTCCGGGCAATGCCTTTGTTTTTCGCTTGGGTACGCAGAGAAGTACGTATGGAAGCCATTAAAAACAACCACGGAACTAAGGCAACCAATTTACAGTTCAAAAATTATCATTTAATTTGGTCGCCACATACACCATGTATGACAATAAAAAATAAACAGGAAAATTGGATGCAACATTTGATAGTATATAAGCATTACACATCACATAACATTGCAATA
Organism: Camellia lanceoleosa; assembly: GCA_025200525.1. Classification (NCBI taxonomy): domain Eukaryota; kingdom Viridiplantae; phylum Streptophyta; class Magnoliopsida; order Ericales; family Theaceae; genus Camellia; species Camellia lanceoleosa. The sequence continues at coordinate 87,566,800 of CM045764.1, read as the reverse complement.
TACTACAAAACTAAGTAACTACACAAGCAACACATTGTTGGCAATATTTACACCACTAGTGATTAATATGTCTATCTCGAACTACTAAATGAACGCAAGGCCAAAATAAAATTCCTAACAGTCAGCTTACTAACAACATCCAAAGTTTCCTTACACACGCAACAACAAAATGACAACGACAATGCATAGCACATAGACAATGGTTTTAAGAAGACGTAATGACTGTTGCAAGTGTATGACATCATCTTGCAATTGCCTGATAGTGTCGTGTACGGGTGATGCATAGTCGGTGCTTTGTCACCTTGGTTCTTCGCACCAACCAATCCAACTGACACAAGGCTGACGAGTGAAAATGATGAAGCTATTAGTCAATTGCTACGAAATGAAATGCATTTATGACCTTACAATGAGTTGGGGACTCACCACAGGGCGGGGACATGCAAAGTACGCGCGGCCTGGATTTTTGGTTAACCTGGATATCCTCACAACATAGTGGCCATAGCCACAGGCACACAGCCGACGTGGCCATGTACTGGAAGTTACAGTTGAGGTGAACGAAGCCATGCTATATTTTATGACCGAGTAAAAAAATTATGATAACATGCACTACTAGAAATATGGCTTTTTGCGTCTATTTTTTTGCGACTGATTATTTAACGGTCGCAAAAAATCATTTTTGAACATAAAAAACTTATTTTACCATCTCATTTTTCTCTGACCCAATCGTGTTCTTCAAAAAAATAAAAATAAATAAAATTCAGTATTTATTTCCCAAATTTCTCCTCTCAATTTTTTTTTTTCCTTATTTCCCATTTTCTATTCTCTTTTTGGATCCAAAGATGCCTCAGTTCTTCTCAAAGGCATCGAGAACACCGATTTTCTCTCTCTCTCTCTCTCTCTACACACACATACATTTTCATGTATATATATGAATCTAATTTATGGTGTAATTTTCATTGTTCTAAATATATTAGAAATCATGCGAGGTTTTGGTTATTGTATTTGCTAAAATTTGGTTTCTACCAGATCCGATTTAGTTATATATATTATTTTTGTTTGTTTCGAGAAAAATAAGGATAGGAAAATGTGATTTTCAATGGTTTATGAGTTTTTAATGTGAGGATCGTATGAAAGAGTTGGATCTAATGATTTGGTAAATCTCATTTAATATATATATATAGGATTATCATTAATAGTATTTGATGAGCTTTGAACATTCGTTGAATTTTCATTTTTGCATGAATTCTCTTCTTGGAGCCTTGTTAATGTCTTTTACCATCCATAAAATTTGATCAAAATTGAAAGAGTGGTCAATTTTGACGAACTTATTGAGTTTAAGCAATAGTTAATATGTAGGATAAGTTGATAATAATCCAATAATATTACAATGACCGCATCTCATTTATATATCTTCACTAATTGTTCGTTTTCTTTGAATATAAATTATGCGAGGTTTTGGTTTGATGTTGTGCATTGCTCAAATTTGGTTTCTAGATTTAGTTTTATAATATATATATATATATATATATTGTTTGTTTCGAGAAAATAAAGAAAATGTAGAGAAGTTTTGAAGGCATTATGTTCATCCTACAACATTCTTATGTGAAGATCATAACAAAGAATTGGATCTAATGATTTCTTGGATCTCATTTATTAATAGATGTAGTTTTGATTATTAATGTACTTTTATTGTTTTTAAAATTTGATCAAAATTGAATGCTAAGAGTGTTCCATTAATTTGTATATTTTTTATACCATTAATTTGTGGATTTATTGATATGATTTGACAAATCGAACGCTAAAAGTTTTATCTTCAATTTTTAACAAATTTGAAACCACTAATGATGATTAATTCTTTGATGGATGAATGGCAATAGATTTCCATATAAAATTGTACCTCTCACAAGAAATGGATATTCCTTTCTATGAGCCATATTTTTCCATTTTCATTCAAGCAATTGTAAAGTTATATACATTTAAATTATCTTGTTCTCTGAAGTGATTTTTTTATTTTTTTATTTTTTTCCCAATTTGTGTTTTCCTTACATATTCATTTTTAACATGGACCCTTATGCCATCATCACTTGTTTGACTGAATTTTTCTCCCATACACTCTATCTATCTTGAAGTGTGTAAATTGTGTTTGGATCCTTGAATACAAGGAAACAATGATAAATTTGTTTGTTGTGATTACATTAGTACATGCTTTTGTTTTAAAATTTTGTTATAAAATATTCACTAGAATCATCGAAGTATATAGTGTTTACTTTATTTTCAATGGAATGAGACCTTTTTTCACAATCTCATGATGTTTGAACATCAAAATTATGGATAGCGATTATCTCATGATTAGTAATCTTCCTTGAGTCATTTGTATCTATTTATTTGTCGATGTGTCAATTTTTCAAAATATCATTTTCAACAAGTTTCCACATATCAACACTAGGGATTGTAATGTATTACACCATAATGGTAACTGTGGTTATCACTTAAATTTTTTGGCATTCACACCATATATTGTTGAGACATTGAGCTTTCAATAAGCATTTTCGATTGAAGGCCAAGGAATTTGAGTAGTAAACATTATATATGATAAGATAAAATTGGTTTATTTATTGATTACTATTATGGGAATGATAAAGTTACATTGATTTTAGGACAAATTTACCTGCAATCCCTATAATTTGTCTCTTGTCAATTTGATCCTCATTGTTTCAATTGTATCAATTTTGCCATGTTAATTTTCACGTTGTGCCAATCTAATCCAATTAACATCTATTGAGAAATTGGACATAAATCAAAGGCAAAATTGTCAATTCCAAAGACAATGGAACATTTTGAATTAGACTTCAACCTTGCAATTACTTTGAAAAGAGTGAATAGACTATTTTGCCTCTTGATTTCAATCAAATTTTTAAAAGATTATTATTAATTGTATTAACTTGACACGATGTGAAAAATTTAAGGGTAAAATTAATACAATTAGAACTACAAGGACTACATTTTCACAAGAGATAAATAGATTTTACTATGAATATTTTGTAATGGTCCATGCAGGATTCCATTAGAATCATTGTTCCATGAAGGAGGCATTCCACCAACTTCATACAATGTTATCAAGGATGAGCAATATTGTGGAGAGATTAGAGTTGGTCTCACTTTCACTCCCCAGGTAATTCTTATGAAGTCGAACTATATTTATTTGCTTCATCTTTCCCTTTTTTTTGCCTGTCAATTTATTGAAATTCTCAAGTAGAACTCAACAAGCTTCAATGTTATCAATCCTTTTGACTTCATTGATTTTCCTTTAAATTCAAGGCAATCAAATGGGTTAAATTTCAGGCCATCATATGCGTTAAATTTCTGGCCTTCACCATTCCCTTTTTGCACTTTTAACAACCTGTTTGGTTGTGTTCATAGAAATAAAAGCAACAAAAACTTTGAAAACACCTATCATTTTCATGTTATTTTCATTTCCTTGCAAAAATAGTTTTCAAAAATTCTAAAACTACGTCTTTGGTATTTCCTAAATGTGGATTGTTTTCAGAAATTTTTTCTGTCAATCAAGTTTGTTTTTGAGTTTGTTTTTGTTTTTTTTTGGTGTTCTCACAACCAAATAGATCCTCAATTAAAATTGGTATCAATGCCATGTCCCGAGGCCATTTAAACATTTCATTCTTTTTGTTGTGGGTAACTTTTCTTGTTCATTTCGGTTTGTGTATGATAGGAACCAAATGAACGGGAGGTGAACAAATTATGAGAATTGTATTTCGACCATCCTCTTCACAATTGGACAAAATGTGACTCACAAGTACTATTTCATTATATGGTGGCATGAAGTTTGTTAATTTCTTTAGCTCTCTTTTCTATCTTAATATCTCTATGTAATTTGAAGTCATGATATGCTTACAAGAAGGAGCCCCTTATAACACTTCTTTGATGCCTTTTCTAGTCAATGTAAAGAATAAGTGAATATGAAAGACATATCAAGATTTAAGTGTTTTTTTTACTATGGAATGGAGAACAAATGCATGTAAATGAAGGAGTTTTCATATTTATTTATTTATTTTTATTTTTATTTTTAATTTTAACAAGATGGTCGCCAAACATCATGTTAGTGTTTTTTAAATTTTATAAGTAGTTTAGGTGGTCGTAAATAATTTAAAAGTATTACAAAAGTCTTTGTTTTTTTTAGTAGTGATGTAGGTGCCACATTATTTGTAGTTCAATAAAATTGTTATGTATGAATGGATGAATGTCCCCTTTTGTTATTTAAAAATGGGGTTATGTAACAGGCCAAAGGCACGATTTCAGTTACAAATTTCTGTATACAACCATTGTGGGTTATTTCCTATGAAACACAAATTATGAAAATGATGACATGTGATTTCGACAATGTAACACCTAAATAAATAAAAGTATACCCATGAAATAAATAATGTATGAACATTATTTCCAGATAGTCGGATTGATGAAGCACTTTGTAACAACTGTCCTAACAATCCCAAACGCAATTGAGTGAAAAATATATTTTCCAAAAATTTTACATTTGATTGTAAAATATATTTCCCAAACTTATTTTATTGTAAAATATAGTTTGGGATTAACAATTATATGGAAAAATTGTTGCACTTGACAATGGTTTGTATGCTGGGTTTTTACTTTCTCCTAGTAGTTGTGTTCTCATATTGCAACTGATGAACACGACTTGTGGAATTGTGGTTTGTTTAGCTTTTGCACAATTTTTAATCTACGAAGATGAAAAATAGAGTGGTTGGTATTGATATACCCTCATTATATAAATTAAAAAACAAACAAACACAAAAACCAGTAATGTAGCAACAAGAAACAAAATTCAGTAATAAATGATTAAATAAATTTATTAATCATGCACTGAAATTTTGACAAATTATGACAAATCTCATGCATCTTCAGTAAACTGAAATTTTTAAACTAAAATTATGACAAATCCCCTCATTATATAAACTGGATATTTTCCTTCCTCACATTCTCACCTTCAATTAAATTATAACAAATCTCATGCACTGAATATTTTTTTTTTTACATTTCTGATAAAGATGTCAATGAAAACAAAAATCAATTACTTTCTAGCATATGCAATCTCATGCTCCAATTGCAAGTTTACATTTATAAATCCACAGTATAATAGTGTAGTTGAAGTTCCATAGATTTTCTAATAACAGTTTATTATAATAACAGTGTAATAAGAAGTGAAGTTAAATAACCACAAAAAAATTCTCAGATATATGAATGAAGACAGATTTTTTGAAGACACATGGAGAAATTCTTAAATTTATGAAGACAAAAGTAGAGGGCAAATTCAGATTTCAGATTATTATGAAGACAGAAATTTAGATTTCAAATTTCAGCAAAAAAAATTGATTAGAAATTCTAGATTTGAGGGAAAAAAATCAGAAAAATCAAAAATTCAGATTTCATATTGTAGAAAAATCAGTTTTCATTCAGCATTCAGAAATCAATAAACACTTGGATATGAATTTTTTTTTTAATGAGAATTATAAGAAATCAAATAAAGAATTTACAAAACTCAAATTTGTTTTGTAAATTCAGATTTTTTGAAGATACATGGAGACATTCTTCGATTTATGAAGACAAAAGCGAGGGCAAATTCAGATTTTAGATTATTATCAATACATAAATTTAGATTTCAGATTTCAGCAAAAAAAAATTGATTAGAAATTCTAGATTTCAAAAAAAAAAAAAATCAGAAAAAATCAGAAATTCAGATTTCATAATTTAGAAAAATCAAATTTCATTCAGCATTCAGAAATCAATAAACACTTTGATATGAATTTTTTTTTTTTTAATGAGAATTATAAGAAATCAAATAAACAATTTACAAAACTAAAATTTGTTTAAAACACATGGAGACATTCTCAGATTTATGAAGACAAAAGCAGAGAGCAAAATCAGATTTCAGATTATTATGAAGACAAAAATTTAGATTTTAGATTTCAGCAAAAAAATTGATTAGAAATCCCATATTTCAGAAGAAAAAAAAAAAGCAGAAAAAATCAGAAATTCAGATTTCATATTTCAGAAAAATTAGATTTCAGCATTCAGATTTCAGATTAGGCACAACAATCAGATTTATGAAGACAGAAATTTAGATTTCAGATTTTAGAAAAAATCAGATTAGGAATTCCAGGTTTCAGAAAAAACTTGCAGAAAAAACAGAAAATCAGAATTCAGAAAAATCATATTTCATAAATTCAGATTTCATATCTGAAGAACACCTCAAATAATCGTTAAAAAAAATGAGTTTTCCACCACTAATCGGTCGTGACAACCAATTTCCATGACTGAGCATCCATCAGAGTGAGGTTTTGCGGTGAGTGCCAGAGATATAACAGTGGGTTTCCCATTGTGCAAACTGAAATGAACAAAATGTAACCTAAATAATTGGAGGAAAATTTTGAAGCAACAACAACAATGGGTTTCAAAGATAAACCGATCAGATCGAGTTGAAGGATAGGCTAATACGCAAACAAACCCAAAAAAAAAAAAAAAAAAAAAACAAAGAAAAGGAAAACCAACCATTACCTCAAAATCGGTCGTGTTTGAGAGACTGAGTTGTAGGGTCGCCACCGATATGAACTCCGGTGGCGTTGGCCTATCAGAAGTATCGCTATTCTTCTTCCCCGAGCAGCGTCGTTTAGATCACCTCCTTGCCTTCGGTAATGGATGACCTAACTGCCGCAAAGTGTGTGTGAGGGGGGGGTTAGAGGCTGTGATGGTGTGAACACAGTGCCAGGGGTAGTTTGGTACAGTAAATCAGAAGGCATTAAAACGCAGCGGATAAAATGTTTAGATCATACCTTTTAGCGAAGAACCCCGTAGGTAAATCACGTGCTTCCTAAATCTAGTCAATCAACCCAGCAATGGGGTGATATTACAATAGTGAATATCACCCACACAAACCACAGTGTAAATGGCTTTGATCGTTGTTTTTTGGAGAGAGTCAGAGAGAGAGGAGAGTCTGGGAAAAAAGGTTATGGGTAAAAACCCCATAACGTATCTGATATACATATCTCCCATTCTTAGATGTATATAATCAATAATAACCAATAAATATCTATCCACCTATCCATATCTATTGATATGATAGATATAGATATCCTGAATGGTTATCCAAATAAGTTTGAATTAAAATTCAAACTTACATGGATAAGGTTCAAGAGGTTCAGGCTCAAAAAGCTCAAAGGGCCATGCCACATGAGCGCCCAATTTCTAACATCTCCCACTTGCACATGAGTTGGCATGACACTGCCACATCTCTATCTCAATCTCCCAAAAAATGAACAATCTCATACTAACCAATGCACCGTGCGACTGCTGAGAACACCTGCATGTGGGAGCTCTATACTAGAAACTCAAAATGAGCCAGCATAGAGACATCAACCCAAAAAAAACAAAAATAGTGTCTCATATACCCCAAACCCATCTAATTACACCGGTCCGAAAAACATCTCTAATCCCTCAAAAAGAGCATGTTTGACCCTCTCAATTCTTGCAATATATTCACACTCAATCCACTTCTCATACAAAGCGATGTGAGTTGCCGGTAGTGAATATACATCAGTGGTGTAATACTAGATGATCTTCCCTTTGCCTTCATGCCATTTAGTTTAGGATTGACCGCTTTCCCAGTGATGTCCCTTAAGGCCGAATCATACATGACCGCAAGCAACATACCAAAGTAGCAGAACATCAACCCCTTACCTTATGACATAGTCAAAAGTCACAAAAGGGTACAAAAATGAAAGTCATATCAATAATGACACGTAAGACTCACACGGTGAGGAAACAGGGATCCATTCTCTCACCTCATTACTCAGTCGCCAAGCACATATAGTATGAATACATGTTATGATGGAGTAACTCTTCCAAAAGAGTGACGTCATACTCGATACACCGTATAGATATTAGTCTAGTCGGTTTCTAGCGCCTAACCCGAATGCTCTATCTGCTCGCCTTCTAGGCGCCAAATGAGATCTCGCATCTGGCTAATCATAACAGGCACAACATGGAAAGTGGGTACTAACATCCATGTTTGGTCCTTAACACGACCTCATCTTGGTTGTAACCAAGGCGACATGCATAGTGGATAATTTTAAGCCTCTCTTGGCTCCAAAATAAAAAATAAACCACTAGTCTCATCCTTGCTCGCTCCCAAGCGCCAAGGGCGATTGCTCGTATGAGTGAGCCAATCTTGCCTGCTGACATCATCATCTGCTAATCATTATGACACAAACCATAATAGTGTCAACATCCCATCATCTCAAAATAAGTGATCGATTTAAAAAAATGACCACAGCTTGCGCAATTCTAGATTCCAAACATAAGCCTTATCAGCACCTCTTGCGATAAGTATATACAATGGAATCCACCATGTGCGCCTCACATGAAGTGATTCAAGATCACTACCTCTTGCATAATAACCTCTCTAAAGATATTTTGATGACCAATTTGCGTTCATTCTTGATGCGCCCAACTAGCGCATTGAATCTTACAATGAGCAAATTAATATACTGCTAGTAAAGTATTTTATCCACAATCTAATGAGCAAGGTCAATGTCTAAACAACTCAGTTGACCATTTACCAAAGATAACACTTATCATGCCGAATACGCCCACATAGCGTACTTTAGGCTCCCACAACAAAGAAAAAGATCAAGGAATATAGATCATCTGTTTCTTCCAAAGACAATCCGAGGATACACTCAATAGCTAAGGCTCTGGCTTTTACCAATAGGTAAGTCAATGGGTTTGCAATTTTGCATCTAGAATTATTCTAGGATATTCCTTATGTAAGTCATCGAAGACAAACCGAGAATTTTTCCAAAACAATCCCTAAGGATCGTACATCCGAGCATATAAATTACATCACCCATGTCCATCATATCTAAAATAGAGGACTGCCCACCCTAGGTGGCAACATCCTTACAAATTCCTGGCTCATAATGACTAAGTAAGGAAAAACTTCTTTTGGACCATTGATCATGCCTCAGTGGTCTTTAACGATCATCGTTTGCCTATCATGGCTTGACGAAATCTAAGAACCACTATTTGGATAATTGTTTTAGGCTGTAAAAGATTTATTGGAACTAGCAACCTTTTTGCGCTCCTAACTTTTTACCATAAAAACAGAAGGTAAATCCCTACGGATCTACTTATCCAATTCTCTAACGAGAAAGTTCGGTCACAATGTCCACAAATCAATGTTCCGAACTTATGTCAATCATAGCCTAAGTCACAATAACCTCACTCTCCAGGAGGAAGTCTTCTCATAGTCTACACTTTCCTCAATGGTGTGACTTTTCGGTATCTAGCGAGCCTTATGCCTCAACAATGACTATCCAAATTACGCATAACTTTAGAACAGTTTCGCGTCATAATGGAAAGTCAACCAAATTATAGAAATGGTTAATCCTCAAAGACTTTTGTCTTAAACTACGCAACATTAATCCACTTTCTAAAAGCAGGGGACTAGAGCCTTTGGCATTATCCTAGGCTCTTTATCATCTTGCGGAGCAATCATGAATGTTTCCTTCTCAATCACCTAGTGATGACGTGGAAAATTTTCACATTTGCTACCACGCAACTAAGAATGTAGAGTATTTTTCTCTAATGGAGTAATCCATTAGTAGGCACATCGCTTCCACTGTCCCTAGGATATTGGAGATTTCTTTCCATTCTCAACTAGGCTACATAAAAGCGCTATGCTTAGAATTTTTAATCTCATAGAGTTTTAAAAAATCTATTTACGTCACCTTCACTAAAAAAAACTTTATGTGACTTAGTTACACTACCACAAAGCTGCTTACCTATATGCACATGACCCGGAGGGTTTACATGACAGCATACAATAATGCGCCACATAACCCTATGTGTTTACAAGACAGCATACAATAATGCGCTATAAAACTTTAGGTCTTAACTTCGCAATCTTATGAGAAGTAGAATAAAGATAAGTCATATCTGATTCAGACGCCCATAGATGGCTCTCTGCTAACCCATTACTCAAAATGGAGTGTAAAAGCGATATGGAGGGCAATTGAGTTAGGGATATAGGCAATAAACTAGTGCAATTCCCAATTGGGAAACATTTGCGCCATTATCCACCTAACATTAACAATATTTAATTCCTTATCTCTACTACACCATTGTGTTGTTGAGTACTAGGAATAATCAATTTTCTAAGCATCCATTTCTCTTCACAGAGTTTTCTAAAATAACTCAAATAGATACTCGCCACCTTGGTCAAAACTAAAAGCTCGAAAGCTATTTTCTGATTGATCTCAACCTCATATGTGCAATGTTAAAAATCATCTCACAACTTTTGACTTATGAGAGATCAAATAGTCTTGACTCAAATGCGTATCGTAATCTATAAATGTGTTGAGATTGAGGCTTAGCTATCATACCCTTACACATATCTAGTCACAAAAAAAAACATAGTGGCCTAAATGCGCCAATATAAATGACCTTCTACGGCTTTCCTACTTACTTGTGTGCACCCATTGCGAACAAAGTTACACATTTATATGAGAGCAGGATGTTACAAGCGAGTGGGCCCGAGAAGGCCTACTCAAACCATCGTGTCATCATCTCATTAATGTGATTAAGTATAATAAGCCACCAGTTCATGACCAATGTCATAAACTAATTCCAATCATCTTAATGTGTGAGTTCTCGAAGATAAGTTAAAAAGGTTTAGGCCCAACTAGGTAATGACTTAGGACTAATTCATATTCACTAGATCATAAAAGGATGTCATGGAGATATCAAGTGCGCCTAAGTCGCAAATTTAACTAGTAAGTGCAAATCCCCTGCACCTTCAAGTCAATTTTATTCTCCATACACTTTAATGCATCTAGTTGAAAGATGACGATACTCATCTTGCCATATCTATTTCTCGCTTCATAGTTACTTGCAATTAATTCTACTATCCACAAGAATGAGAGAATAAGCTATCAACTATGACAGCTCCTGAAGTAACTTAAGCGCGAATTAGGCTAAAGAGTCTAATTCAACACAATGCTCTCACGAGCCATGTGTCAAATTCTTAGAGTCATAACAACCTTGTCGGCCTTGACCTTTTCATTACTATGCTGAAACGTTTGCGCTTAGTGGTAAACGTTATTCAAAAACGTTAGCCTAGCTAAGGAATCATACAAAGAAGCACCTCATCATGTCTCACACCCAATTGTGGAAATAGTAAGTGTCCAGACTTAGACAAGTTGGCAATGCTAATAGATTTTGCTGCCACTAAGCGCTAATCTTTTCACTTAGTGTTAATAGATTTTGCAGCTTCTAAGCGCTAATCTTTTCACTTAGCGTGATATTTCAACGCACACTATTATAGTGCATGAAATTTTGCTCCATCCACTCCCAGTAATTGGGTAGAGAGCAAAACACTGCTCATACTAGCTACTCGTCTTACACTTAATGACTAATTTATTTAAGCTCGCATTTCTTGGATGACGTGACTCTTAAATATTACTTCATCCAATGATGCAACATTATTAAAAGTCAAATTACAAAGTCAATCCGCACAGCTCAATAGTCAAGATCATATATAGATCTATTGAGGGCTTAATAATTTTATAACTCCAAAATTCGCCAACCAAAACTACGTAGCATGCCGCTAACCATAGCGCACACATTAGTTTTTATTGTGCCAAATAAGGCAACAAAACCACGGCGACTTTGAGTCATGTTTCCTTACTTTGGCTCAATTAAGGTCTGACCTAAAGTCTCCAAGACTTTTGCTCATCTAAAGAATGGGATTATATTGTTCATATTTGAACATCTCTACTAAGTCTAGGTCAACCAAATTAACTTCCATAAGCTAAGTCAATTTAGAGAGAAATTCGCATTGGGATTAATTTGATTAGCATAATATAATTTTGCCACAAAAACCTAAATTAAATAGTGACAATATTACACAAGTCGCAAGATCGAAAATCCGCTATGCTCGTAATCATCTCTTGTGCCACAGGTGACAATTATCCAAAAATTAATTTAATTTATGCGCAAAATATTGGTTTTCGGGAGTTAATCTACAAAGATTTCTCTCAACCGAATAACCTCCCACTGACTATGGCATGACTAAAAACATGATAAAATATTTTAATTCCATACAATAACATCATAATGTAGATTCACAATCAATACATGCTATGTTACATTAAATAAAGGAATTAAAATAAAAAACAATTAATCATGCTATTCTACTTACAACATATTATAAACTCTAGGCAAATAAATAACAATATGCTGTATTTAATATTCAAATTATGCCATAACAGAAACTATATCACTTCTGAGATTTTTTGAAATTTTCTGGTATTTTCTGAAATTTTAAATAACTAATAAACACACATCAAATTAGAAATAAATATTCCAGAAACTGATAAACTGAAAAAAATATTCCAGTAAACAGTAAAACATTTCAGATGTCTACAATAAAAATTTCAACCCCAGAAAATTATTTATGCAATACCAGAAGCATTTTAAAGCATAAATAATGAATTATTATTTCAGGAAAAATATTTTTTATTTTCATAAAATTTCCAAAATTTTACAGAATATAGAAAATTTAATTCTGAGTCTAACGGTTCTAACCACGTTTAAAACAAAGCTATAACGAATAAATTATGGCCATTTAACGCGATTCAGAATTTAAGACAGAACAAACAGAGCCTTAAAAACAAGCGGCATGGAAAAAGCGGCTTATTTCGCAGCGCCCGGCTCGGGCTTCGGCGCCTGACTCGGCACCTTGGCTGGCGTGTGTGGCGCGGAGGGCGCGCGTGGAAGGCGCGGCTGACGCGCGCATGACGACGCGTGGAAGCGCGTCTGCACCGCATCTGGCGCGTGGACGCGCATGCAAGGGCGTGGGCGCGCGTGGAAACGGCTCACAGCGTCAGGTGGCGCGTGCAAACCACACGCCGCCTTCCAGGGTGTTTTCTGGTCCAATTTTGGTACTCCCGAACTCTATTTTCCAAAATAAATACATTTATAGTCTTAAAATGACATTAATGATCATAAAAATGAAATATTTTGGATCTCTTCCTTTTTTATAAATATACACATGATAAAAGAAAGCACGAAAATACCCATACAATGCTCTGATACCAATGTAAATCAGAAGGCATTAAAACGCAGCGGATAAAATGTTTAGATCATACCTTTTAGCGAAGAACCTCGTGGGTAAATCACGTGCTTCCTGAATCTGGTCAATCAACCCAGCAATGGGGTGATATTACAATAGTGAATATCACCCACACAAACCACAGTGCAAATGGCTTTGATCGTTATTTTTTGGAGAGAGTCAGAGAGAGAGGAGAGTCTGGGAAAAAAGGTTATGGGTAAAAACCCCATAACGTATCTGATATACGTATCTCTCATTCTGAGATGTATATAATCAATAATAACCAATAAATATCTATCCATCTATCCATATATATTGATATGATAGATATAGATATCCTGAATGGTTATCCAAATAAGTTTGAATTAAAATTCAAACTTACATAGATAAGGTTCAAGAGGTTCAGGCTCAAAAAGCTCAAAGGGCCATGCCACATGGACACCCAATTTCTAACAGGTACTTTCAACCCCGCCTTGTATGTAAGTTACGTCCATGAACCCATTTTGTCGGTTAGTGGCTAATTTAGCCTATTTTGGACTGTAGTGGCTATTTCAGCCCAAAACTCTGTTGCCAAACGGAGGCTAACTCCATTTAATCTAATAAAATTAAAAAATTATAGAATTCCATAAACTAATAATTAGACAAAGGAAACCAAAAAATAAAAATAAAAAATAAAGGCTGATAAATATTTATGACAGTCGCCCAAATTTCATTTTGTTTACTATTTCCCCCACTTTATCACCAACCAAACAGGACAAAATGTTTTTGGTAAAAACTAATTTATGGACTGATAAATATGTATACCAATTCAAAAAAAGCCTTAACTCAAAATTGAAACAAACAAAAAATAAATGTTACATAGATTTTGTCCCATCAATTTCATCTCTAATGGCATGGCCCATCCTCTGTGAAACAAGTCCATACTCTCACAATGTTTAATTTCATTTTTAGACTTTATTTATTTTTAAGTTTGACAAAAATAAAGCCGAAACAGATATGGACTAATTTAAAAATTAAAATTAAACAAAGTGGTGATGATAATGTGGACTAATTTCAAAAAAACAAATATGAAATCAAATTGTAGTATAATGTGGACTAATTAAAATCAAATTGTATCATATAAACAAAACAAATATGAAATCAAGATCAACACTTTAATAGGACCTAATCCGAGACCATTCACAAATTTAACTACATATGATGAAACTACCTAATTTACTGGCAATAGAGTGGTTCAATGAGTTGACTTACACCAATTTTTAAAAATTAATGAGATTCACTTTTACGATCGTGCTTATCTATATATAATTCTACAATTACACTTCTGGAAATTACATTAAACTGCAATGTAAAAACAAAAAATTCAAACCATACTGTCATAAAACTGTAAGACCTAATAAAAAAAGGATAAATTACACTTACACCCCCTGAGGTTTAGGTTTAATACATATCACCCCCTGACGTTTGGAAAATTACACTAACCCCCTGTCATTGTAATTATTTAGACGGAATGAAGGCATTGAACTCAAGGTTTTGAAACCCGGACCGGACCGGCCGGTTCAACCGGTTGAACCGGTGACCGGGTGAGGTTTCGATCCGGTTGGCCCTCTAAAACTGGTCAAATATAAAAACCGGTGTATTTACATAGAACCGGTGAAACCAGTGGTTCAACCGGTGAACCGTTTGAACAAGTATCGGTTTAATTGAACCGGGGCGGTTTGCTTATATATATATTAAAAAAAAAAATTTAGATCTATTTTCGTTTTTCGTTACTTATCTTCAGCCATCTAGGGCTTCTTCACACAAGTCTCTTCCCTTCCCTCTGTTAGAGCATCCAATCTATCTCTCTATTTTTTTTTTTGCCATTAACGAATCAATCAAGCAAGGTTCTCAACTTTACACACTGATTCACCACCACTGCTGCCAAGAATCTCAGCCGCCAACAGCCTCCAAGTATTATTTTGATGAATCTTTGAATCTCCTTCTTTGTTTTTCAAAAAAATTGGGTCTACTTACAACGACTCTGTTTTTATTTTCCTTTTCCTCTATTTTTTTCTACAGAACGAAAAATATATAGAGATTCTCACAAAAAAATTTCAGATTGAAAAATATATAGAGATTTTTTATTCTTCTATTTTCTATTTTTTTCTTCAGAATTTTTTTTCCCCTCTTTATAGATAGATCATAGATATATAGAAAACATATTTTGAATTGAAATGGTGCACTAATTTCCCAATGTCAAACGACTACTTCTCAGTTGAGAGTGAAGACTAAAGTGAGAGAGAGGGGTATAGAGAACC
Organism: Camellia lanceoleosa; assembly: GCA_025200525.1. NCBI lineage: Eukaryota > Viridiplantae > Streptophyta > Magnoliopsida > Ericales > Theaceae > Camellia > Camellia lanceoleosa. The sequence goes on along the minus strand of CM045764.1, from coordinate 87,551,302 downwards.
AGAGAGTGCATTTGTGAAGAAACCCATCTCATTATCTTCACCCAAAAGGTACTTCTCATCCCTTTTATCTCTCTATCTCAAACATTTTACACCATTTTACTTTCTTTTTTTTTTTTTTGTGGCAACTCATTGTTTTAAAGGTTGATATTATTGTGATATTTTCTATCAATTTCTTATTTTTCCTGCCTAAATATCTGAAGATCTCTCTCATGCTTTCACTTTGATTGAGTTTTTGATTTTACTTTAATTTCTGCATCAAATTGTGAAACGGGTCAATACCAAGTCTTCTGTTCATATTACCAGTCAATTTAATATTAAAAGACCTTAATTTTCAAATATTTATGAAGTAAAATTGTGATTTGGTGGGTATGTTATTCTGGGTTGCTTCTTGATTTGTGAATTTAGTGATGATAATTTGGATACCCATGAATAATTATGATTATTTTCCTTTTCTTATGACCTATTTTATTGCATGCATCTAATAGTTAGAAGAAAATTAACTTTCAAATTTTGAACTACACTTAATTTAATTATTGTATTGAATTTATCTTCTTTTTCTTTTTCTTTTTTTTTTTTAATTGAGTCTTTGGCCAGAATAGGAGTACTTTTTTATTATGATTATTGTATTGTATTGTAATGAATCCTACTTTCTGGAATATTAATTTGAATAGGAGTACTTTTTTTCTTTTTTTCATTTGTTCTTATTCTACCTTGTAGTTGTGAGAGATGTCATCTGGCCAGAATTCAACAGCTAATTCCACTCAAGCCACAAGGGGAAAATCTGATATTGCATGGGCACATGTTATCGAGGGACGAGATGCCAATGGGAAGAAGACTTACTCATGTATGTATTGTGGGAAAACTATTAAAGGTGGAGGGATTAATAGAATGAAGCAACATCTTGCAAAGAAGTCAGGTGACGTTGGGCCATGTAAAAAAGTTTCCCCAGATATTTAATATCAAATGCATGAATCTTTGAAAAGCATTTGATGAAAAGAAGAAGCAAAGTGAAGAAAATTATGATCAATAAAATCCTTATGGTCCAGGTGGCTTTCAATTTGAGGGTGATGATGTTTATGTTAATGTTGATGATGAGGATAATGAGGTTGTGAGAACAATTCTTCAGAACAATAAGGGCATTTCAATCAATGAAGGAGCTGAAAGTGGGAATAAGAGTAGAGCACCAATGACACAGAAAGGGAAGGGGAAGAGACATAAACCAACAAAAATCGGTGATTATTTTGCACCAAGGACCACTCCGGGTTCTCAACCAACTATCAAAAGTGCCCTCCAAACTAAAGAAGCCATACATAGAGCACATATGATTGTTGGCAAATTCTTTTATGATACTTGTATTCCAATCAATGCTGTGAACTCCATTTATTTTCAGCCCATGTTTGATGCCGCAATTGCCATTGGTCCAGGATATAAGGTCCCTACGTACCATCAACTTCGAGTTCCTTTATTGAGAGACTAAAAAAAAGAGCTTCAATTGTATATTGACACTTTGAAGAGTTCGTGGGCTGCTTGTGGATGTACTATTATGGGTGATGGTTGAACTGATGGTAGACAAAGAAATCTAATAAATTTTCTTGTCTATAGCCCTATGGGAATTGCTTTTGTGAAATCAATTGATGCCTCTGATGCTGTCAAAGATGCTACTCTTCTTTCTAAATTTTTTCTAGAGGTTATTGAGTGGGTAGGAGTGTCGAATGTTGTTCATATGGTGACAAATAATGGAGCAAATTATAAAGCTGCTGAAAGACTTGTAAATGCTACTTACAAATCTATAAATTGGTGCAGCTCATTGCTTGAACTTAATCTTAAGTGAAATTTCCAAGATGAATCATGTGCATGAGCTTGCTATTAAGGCATCAACGGTGACAAGGTACATATAAAACCGTTCATGGTTGTTGGCTCGGTTGAGAAAGAAGAAGAGTTGGACTAAAATTTTGCGCCCAAGAGCAACGCGCTTTGCCACTACTTTCCTTGCATTGCATAGTATTCATGAGCATATGCATGATTTGCAAGCTTTGGTGACAAGTAAGGAGTTTGCAAGTTCAAGATTTGCCAAAGGGAAGAAAGGAAAGGATGCCATTGATATCATTTTAGATAAACAATTTTGGAAGGATTGCTTCATCATTGTTAAGATTGTTGAGCCACTTATGCGTCTCTTGCGTATTGTTGATGGAGATGAGAAACCGTCCATGGGATATGTTTATGAAGACATGTATAGGGCAATCAAAGGTATTAAAGATATTTTCAAGAGAAATAAGAGGTTGTATAGGCCTTACACAACAATCATTAAAACTCGTTGGGATAATCAATTGCGAAAGAATATACATGCGGCTACTTATTGGTTGAACCCAGCTTTTCAATATGATCAAGCTTCATTTTGCAAAAAACCAGAGGTTATGAATAGTGTACTTGATGTGATTGAAACTAAAGCCACATCAAGTAAAACGAAGCTCATGAATGAACTTAGATTGTTTCGAGATTGACAAGACAGTTTTGGAAGAGAGCTTGCCATTATTACATCAAAGAAAACACAATCTGGTAATCTCTCCCTTTTTTTTAATAGTAATTATCATTATTATATGCTTTTGATTAGAATATTTTATCTCATTTATCTATTTCTTGTTTCTTTTTATTTTTTATTTTTTATAATGTCTATCTTTCATTCTTGATAATAAGATGAATGGTGAAAGATGTTTGGACACAGTGCTCCAAATTTGCAAAAGTTAGCCATTCAAATTCTTAGTTAAACTAGCAGCTCTTCTGGGTGTGAAAGGAATTGGAACGTCTTTGAACACATACATACAAATAAGAGGAATAGACTAGAACATCATAGGCTTAATGATCTTGTGTATGTTCATTACAACTTGCGATTGAAGAATAGGTAAATTAATCTTTCTCATAAGGTAAATTAATCTTTCTCATTTAGTAACTAATGGATTTTTTATTTTATTCGTTTATTTAGTCTTACAATTGAATCAATATAGGAAGTATTACAAAACAAGGAAATATGATCCCATTGACATTGAAAGCATTGACAAAACCGAGTTTTGGATTATTGAAGAAGAAAGACTAGAACAAGATGAGCCTCCATTGCTTGATTATGATGAGCTCGAAAAAATGCTTTATGAAGAAGATGAGCCTCCACGATATAAGAAGCAATGTCATAGTCTACAAGATGGTTAGAAAATATTGTTTCATTATTATGCAACAATTTTTTTTTTTTAATTTATCATTATCAAAATGATAGCTTAATGATTTTATTTTAACTATTGTAGATGATGTTGAGGATGATATGGAGGTAGAACTTCTTGGAGATGATATCGACTTGGGATCTTTTGGTGACGTAAGCATTGATAATAGATCAAACAATCCAAGCTCTAATGCAAATGCGAATGAGAATGATGATGATGATTGGCTAAATTATCGTCCCTAGGAGATTTAGGCCAAAATCAAAGATTGTTTGTGATGTTATGTTGTGTTGTCTGTAAACTTTGGACTTAGTTTTGTCTTTTTTGTAACTTATGTTTTATGGATTGCTTTAGTTGGATGCTTTCATAATTTTTATTACTATGATTGTTGTTTTTAATGGCTAAATTTTCATCTTTAATTTTATTTGTTGTTAGTATGTGAAGTGTTATGGCTTATATTTAGGATTTTTTTTTTTAATTATAGAAAAACATCACTAAAAATATTTAAGAATTTTTTTAAAAAAAATTGAAAGTTTAATATTTACATTATTAATTTATATTTTTAAAAAAATTATTTATGACATAATTATGACGTCACGGTTCGATCCGGTTCAACCGGGGTTGAACCGGTGACCCGTCCACCTGATTATTTTTCCGGTTCACTCACCGGTCTGGTTTTTAAAACCTTGATTGAACTCATGCACTCTCTCTTTTTTTGCTTTGCTTTGCTTTAGTTTCTCTCTTTTTTTTCCCCCTTTCCTTTACTTTTTTTTAATGTAATTTCCTCTATTTTTCTACTAGGAGTTATTACTTTTTATATAAGTAGGGGGGTTAGTGAAATGAGACTATTAACCACAGGTGTGAGAATGTAATTTCCAAAACGTCAGGGGTGGGTAGTAATTGGACCAAACATCAAAGGGTGTCAATGTAATTTACCCTAAAAAAAATTTCAATAGTAAAAACCCAGATATTATCAAATAACAACAAAACCCAAATCAAAATGCAAATTACCAAACTGGTATGGATCTATTGCACATACGTGTGTGTATATATATATCCATCGATTCAACATGTGAACCATTGAACCATTGAGCAACAAAAAACTCTTTGAAAAGCTCTTTGAAAAAACAAAGCATGGTTCATGATATATATTATGCATTTGAGTGAAACAAAAAGAAAAGAAAATGCTCTGAACTCTTTAATTTGGTTTAGTTTCTGGGTTTATTAAGCCCCAATAAACCCAGATCATATCACTTTTAAGGTTTAGAGCATTGAACCATTGGGCAACAAAAACTCTTTGAAAAAACATAGCATGGTCCATGATATATTATGCATTTGAATGAAACGAAAAGAAAAAAAATGCTCTGAACTCTTTTGTTTGGTTCAGTTTCTGGGTTTTTTAAGCCCCAATAAACCCAAATCATATCACTTTTAAAGTTTAGAAAAAAAAAGATCAAACCCATTTTAAACCCAAAAAGATCAAACCTTACAAGAAACCAACCTAAAAAGATCAAACCTTACAGGAAACCAACCTTACAACTGAGCAGCCAGAGTGATCGGAGTGATGACTGAGTTGCCGAAGTGAGATCTGATGAAGCCAGAGTGTAACACCTCAAAATAATTACAATAAACTGAGAGTAATGATTAATTAAACGACATCATAATTCGAGAATAAAGTCCTTCCATTCATGTACTTCAAGTGTACAAAAGAGTAACACATGCATTTATACATTTATAAGCCCTAACCCTGAATCTATAGCATGTGTTATAAACAAAAGATATGAAAGAAAAGTTAAACAAATATATAATTGCTCTAGTGGCTACAACTTTTCAAGACGATGCTTGATTACAACAAAAGTGAGTTTGAAACTCAATGCAAATAACATCCTAAGCTTGTACAAAATAAATACAACAATAATAAAAAGAGAAGCTCTTAGCTCCAAGTCCTCCCAAAGTTTCTGCCTTGGCAGAGGCATATCATCAGTACCTGAAAATGGTTTCCCACATAGGGTGAGCCAAGGCCCAGTAAAGATACTCTAACAAAATGTATGAATCTTAACAGAGTTATAAGGTGAATGCATATGCAATGCTCATGCCAAAAACATTTTATATCTCTTTCCAAAAACCATGTAATGCCAAGTTATATCACAATTCATGAAATCACTTTCTTTACAAAAGAAAATAGGGCAATGGATACAACACTGGGAATCTTTAGGACGTGTTTGCAAGTAGGCTGTAAGCACTACCAATTGCCATTTTTACCAGTATTAATCAGAAGGCTCGGCACCTATTTGCAATTTCTAGACTTTTACCAAAAACACACAGGCTAACTTAATACCACAACTACACTCCCTACCTGTCATGCCCCGAAATAAAAGACAATAAACCATCCATCATATTCATTAAATAAAAACACATAAATAAGTAATTATCTTCCATTAGTTCCAATTGAGTTTACAAAAGAGTAACATATGCTGATTTACATTCGCAAGCCTATCTCTAAATCTATAGCATATGTTACATGATAGAATGAACATCAAACAAATGAGAAATGCCCTAAAGGCTTACAGTTTTCCAAGACAGTACTTGGTTACAACAAAATGGATTTGATTCTAATATAGTTAAAGCCCTAAGCTTGTACAAACACATACAACAAAAGTAAACAAAATGAAGTTGTTGCTTCCAAGTCTACCTAAGCTATTACCTTAGCAGAGGCATATCATTAGCATTTGAAAGTGGTTTTCCCACATAGGGTGACCCAAAGCCCAGTAGAAATAATCTAACACAGTATATGAATCTTAACAAAGATATAAGGTGAATGCATATGCAATGCTCATGCCAAAACATTTTCATTTTCACTTTCCAAAACCGTGCAATGCCAACTTTATATCTCAATACATGATGTCATTTCCTTTACAATAGAGAACAGGGCAATGAATATAATACTATGAATCTCTAGAACGTGTATGCAAGTACACTATACAAATATTACCAATTTGTCATTTTTATCGATATTAACCGGAAAGGCTCAGCACCTATCCGCACGGGTTTCTGGTCTTTTACCAAGGACACATAGGCCAACTTAATATCACAACTACACTCCTATCCAGATTCACCAAGGTATTCATCAATTTTTCTCAAAACAACAATATTTCCAAATGTGTTGAATATGCAACAATGCTCAATGCAATGGATAAGAAAATAGTTTCAATTCCCTTAATTCTCATACAATTTCTACAACAATCATAGCTATCCTCCACCGATAGCCCAAAACAGATATCTCTAAATAGATAATTAATTTTCATAAAGATAAACTCTCTAAATTCCAATATGTGAGTGGTAATACATACCCAACTCCACTATTCTCATCAATATCAATCCAATTTCATATATCCAACATTAATTCCATTTATTTATACAAAATCAATATTTCATAAATTTAGGGCAAAACCCATTTTTCTTCCAAAATCAATTCCACGTGTTAAAACCAACCATTTTATCACAACTCAACCTCATCAAAAATCCCAAAAGGAGAGATAGATCAACATGTATTTGAAGAGAGAAGATGAGTTTTAGAGAGGGAATGAGAGAAAATAGGGTTTTGAAATGTTTAGAGATAAAAAAGTGACTCAAAAAGGTGACTTTACGATCTGATACACGTGTAGATAGCTCGAGCAAAGAAATAGTCACTCGAGTGACTAGACACAACAAGTGAGACTACTTGAGCGTAAGAAGTGATTGCTCGAGCGAAGAATACAACCTCCCAGAAGTTTTATAGACAGAGGACCATCACTCGAGCTCAAGAAAGACAGTTCAAGCTGACACCGCTCGAGCGCAAGAAAGACCTCCCGAGCGAAGAATATCATCTCCCAGTATCCCTGCAAACCTGCAAAAGTACTGGGTGTTCACCATGACCGCTTGAGCATAGGAATCACCACTCGAGCAAAGAGACAAAATTCTAAGCAACAACAGTTTCGAAAAACAAGCTACCAACCTGTTCCAAACACAACCGTGACACTCCAATAACCAAACTTAATGAGGAATAAGGAGAAACAAAGCACGAGCAACCATATAAGATAATAAAATCCGAATTTAGAACACCAAATGGGTCAGGTCTAAACTAGAATCGCTATAACCTCCCATCCTTAAGGAATTTCGTCCCCAAAATTTGAATGAAACAACATCATGTTTAAACCAATCATAATAATGATAGTAAATCAAATTCAATGCCATGACCTATCCACCGGTCATTAATTCTCATCACCAAGATAAACACGTGCTCATTACTGAATATACAACTCACATTTCCAAAACATATACAATGTTTATATTACATTAACATAATAAAATTTCAATACATGTTCAAATATCAACAAATAGTTCAGAATATTTCTTATGGACTTCTGCCTCACATTCCCAAGTTACTTCTTTAATCTTGTAGTGTCTCCACAACACCTTTACCAAAGGAATTGTCTTGCCACACAAGACTTGGTCTCGAGTATCGAAAACTCTTATCGGTCTCTCCTAATACGAGGCATTCTCATCTACCTCTAACTCGGTCCAATCCAACACATGTGATGGATCCGGCTCATATTTCCAAAGCATACAAATATGAAACACGTCATGAACCCCGGGAAGATGTGGCAGCAAGGCCAAACGATAAGCTACCTCCCCAATCCGCTCTAGGATCTCAAAAGGCCCAATAAATCTAGGAGACAACTTTTCGCTCCTCAAACCTCATCAAACCCCATCTAGGTGATATTTTCAAGATGTGATCTCCTACCTCAAAGGATAACGATCTCCTCCTATGATTAACATAGCTCTTCTAACGACTCTGAGCCGAAACCAGCTTCTTACGGATAAGCGCAAGCTTTTCTGTCGTTTTCTGGACTAACTCAAGACTTATCATAAGTGCATCACCCACCTCGACCCAACACATAGAAGATTTGCAGGATCGGCTATACAAGGCCTCAAATAGTGTCATGTCAATACTCGATTGAAAGCTATTGTTGTAGGCAAACTCTGCTAAAGGCAAGTGCTTCTCCCATGACCCCTTGAAGTCAAGGACACAACACTAAAGCGTATCCTCTATGATCTGAATAATACGCTCTGATTGCCCGTCAGTCTGAGGATGATATGCGGTATTAAAAGTCAACGTAGTGCCCAAGGCTTTCTGTAGGCTTTGCCACAATCGAGTTGTGAAATGTGGATCTCTATCTGAAACAATAGTCACAGGGACCCCGTGAAGTCGAACAATGCCCCTAACATAAAGGTCGGTAAGATAATCTACTGAGTCACTCGTGCGCATGGGTACAAAGTGCGCCGACTTAGTTAACTAATCAACTATCATCCAAATGGCATCATTACCTTATTGAGTCTTCAAAAAGACCCACAACAAAATCTATCATGGCATGTTTCCACTTTCACTAGGCTATAGGCAAGGGCTACAACAAATCTGCTGGCCTCTGATGCTCGGCCTTCACTTGTTGACAAGTAAGGCTCTGCAATACAAACAATGTATGTCCTTCTTCATCCCCTTCCACCAAAATTGGCGACTAAGGTCGTGATATATCTTTGTGCCTATTGGATGTACCGCAAGGCAAGAATGATGAAACTCTTGAAGTACCTCTTCTTTGCAAGACTCCGACACGAAAAAACGGTCAAGGTATCTAACACTCAAGTCAAAATACACGTTCAAGCCCTTCTCTAGCTTTCCCCTACAGATCTTCTCTCGGAGGGCTTCTACTTCAAGATCACCCCTCTGTGCTTCTATAACCCTGCTCACTAGTGTAGGTTGTGCAACTTGTAGTGACCCCAAAAGTCATCCTTATTTAATTAGGGGTTAATGTGTTTTAATTCACCTATACCTATTGGAATTGAGAATGTTTTATCTTATTTTGGGGTATTGAGTGAGGTGGTGGTGTGATGGTAAAGTAGGATTGGACCAAGGACTATAATCCGAATAGTTATTTTGTGATCAGCCGTCACTCATTTGCCCTTTTCTCTTTCCACACTTTGAATTTAAATGTGAGGTTAGAACCATTGGAAAGATTATTTCCGGGGCTTCAATTTGGACACAAGAACGACCTAGAACGGAGTCCGGATGGGAGAGTTATACCTGTTCAAAGTTTCGAAATCTATGCTGAAAACAGGTCCGCTCGAGCGGGAATTTCTACGCTCGAGCGGGAATTACGGGACAGCAGCTTAAAAAGAGATTTTTTTTGATCATTACTCACACTTTCCTTTTCCCCTCTTCTCTCCTCTCTCCCTAGGTCCGAAAACCCTAGAGTTTTGGTCCCAAATCCTCACCATTTCTCTAAGTTTTGATCAAGATTTTCCACCAAGGAATGAAGAAGGCATGAAGATCAACATTTGCAACCGATCGGAATTCCGAAATTATGGAGGAATCTCACCAAGGCTTGCTTAATTCTTGAGGTAAGGAATCTTGAGAGTTAAATTGATGGGTTAAGATGATGGACCATGTATCCTAGGTGTTTAATCAATGGAAAAATTGGAATGAAAAGTGATGGGTTAATAAGTTGAATTTTTGTTTGAATTTCAATGTTTTCTTGAAACCCTAGGTTGGGTAATGATGTTAATTGATGATTTGGCCCAAATTGGAAATAGAATCATGAAATTAGTAGGTTGAATTACACATGTGTAAGTTTAATTAGAATTTGGAAATGTTTGCAATTATATTTAAAATGTCGAATGAACCTTGTTATGAATGATTCATGGTTGATTCATGCTTGATTTATGAGGGCTTCTCATTAATTATTTTGACACTATATGTAGTGTTGTATGCAATTATACTTCACTCTTTGGTTGTATATCATGGGATTATGTTATATATATGTGTTATGTTTCAAGAACGTGAAGAACTTGAATTCAAGAATGGGATTTGAGAGAGAAATGGCTTGTTGAAGCTTCTAATCTTGTTTAATTTGTTATGCCCAAGTAGAATCCATGTTATGGTGATGTTAGGTTAAAATAATGTCTTAGTTTTACCTTGGATTGCATGAAAATGGTTTGGAAATGAAGTTAGGGTGTGAGATTGAAAGCTCAGAATTTCAGGATTTCGCTTGGTCCGCTGGGCGGAAGTCCCGCCGAAGGGAAAAACAACCTCTCAAAGAGCTTTTGTAAATTGTTGATCGCTCGGCGAGTACCAAAGTGGCGCCGAAGGGACTCATTTTCAGGAAAAATATTGTTTGTTCAGTTTTGTGTGCTTGACTCTCTGGTATTTTTAGAATATGTTTCTGATAACTTTAAGATGATTATAAATTCATATGAACTGTAATGACACAAGGATTGGCTTTCAAAGATTTAAGAGGAAAAAGAACTAATTTACAAGTTATGATTGCATGCAAGACACACTCAGGGAGGAACTAGCACGTTCTCACGACACAGTGAGTAATAGTACACCATTTGTACATTGTACTTACTGTTAATGACTATGGTACTAATGTTCTATCCTTCGTAAGTGAACACATTAGCCTTATGCCAGTTGGCAATCAGTGTGAATGTTGAAAGAGCTGCATATGTCGGTAAATTATGGAATCATTCTGTTCTGTCTGTGATGCATATTAATTTTTCTAACACCTATACGTAAATGATATCGTTTCTTAATGAATAAATGGGACTTATAATGGAATGGCATGTATACCTCTGTTAATAATATGTTCGCTCTTGACCCTCGTTAATGTTCATGTTTCGTTAATTACAAGACAACTACTCTGATAGTTAAAATGATGTAGGCACATTATGGCACTATAATACTTCTGTACCCTTGGAGTTAATGGTTGTTGTGTAATCTAATTATGCTAACTCATCTGAATGATAAAAAGAATTGTGTGTCTCTGTGTGACTGTAAGACTAATCTGTTTTAATGACATCTGTAGATGTTCCGTTATGATACTCATTTTGTATATATTATGACATGGTGAGACTTACTGATTTCTGGTATGGAACAAAGTCTTTGTCAGAACGAAGTGCTACACCTTGGTGGGAGCCACCTCTGGAATCCGTACGAGCCACCTCTTGAATCCATACATCTGCTATTTATGTCACGCTTTACGCTGTTACATCACGCTTTATGCTCGATAGTCTGGGCGTAAGGTCGTTCCGGGTCGAAGACCGCTTCGATAATTGTGCCAAAGGCTATCTGTTTGCCGAAGACTATCTATTGTGCATAAGGCTACCGTAAAAGGCTATCTGTTGTGCCGCAAGGCTACACTGTCGAAAGGCTATCCGCCAACAGCCAATTTGTTATTCGTATTTGATTTTGGTACATATACTCGGTGCATTGTGACTTTATTATTGCGCTATTATTCAATCGAGCTTGTCTCATTCTATATGTTGTCTCGATTCTGAGGAACCAAATTGGGGAGCTGTTCTAACATTACCTCGTGCATTTTGTCGACTTAAGGATAACCCGAGCCTGAGGGAACCCTTACATATTAGACCGCTTTTCTTTGTATATGTAATTTTGGTATCCATGTTCTTTAGTCGGGGTTATTGTATCTATTGTTTTGTGTGCCTAATATCCGGCTGGATTTGTAGATGTTTTGTAACCTACTTCTGTGTGCATGATTACCTTTTGTTAAATCTCGAAATGGTCCTGGTTTTTGGTAGTTGCTCAATGGATGTGTCTGTTTATTGTCATTTAAAATTTACTGCTTCCGCTCAGGCCCCAAACGCTGTTTATCATAGGTCATTCTGTCTGTTTCTGATTAGGTCATGCCCAAACCTTTTAGGGGCAGGTTACGGGCATGACACAACTATAGTAAACAAAGCTACCGACTCAATAGACTCGCTAAGATGCAAGTCGAACTCGCCAATAGCACCCAACATCTCCCATTCCCGGAAGGCAATACTCACTATACTACTAAAGGATTTTCTACTCAAGGCATCGGCCACTACATTGGCCTTCCTCGGATGACAGTGCAACTAAAAGTCGTAATCCTCCATAAAATCCATCCATCTTCTCTGCCTCAAATTTAGATCTTTTTGTGAAAACAGATATTTCAAACTTTTATGATCGGTCAAATCTCTCACTATACAAGTAATGCCTACATATCTTCAAGGCAAAGATCACCATTGCTAGCTCCAAGTCATGAGTAGGACAGTTTCTCTCGTGTGTTTTCAACTGACGTGAGCCATAATCTACTATCTTCCACTCCTGCATCAAGACACATCCCAAACCTTCCCGAGACGCGTCACAATACATTGAATAGCCCAAACCCCTCTCCGAAATAATCAATACTGGACCACTGGTAAGTCTAACCTTAAGCTCTTAGCACAACATCTCACAAGTTTCACTCCATACAAACTTAATTCCCTTCCTTGTAAGCCTAGTCAATGGTGAGGCTAATCTAGAGAAATCCTTCACAAACTGACGATAATACCCAACTAATCTTAAGAAACTACGAATCTCAAAGGCATTCTTAGATTGTTTCCAATCTTGTACTGCTTCTATTTTGGAAGAATCCGTAGCTACCCCTTCCTCGGATACCACATGGCCTAAGAACTTCACTTCTTTTAACCAGAATTCACACTTCCCGAACTTAGCATATAATTTGTGAGCTCTAAGGAATTCAAGCACAACTTGCAAGTGTTCCTCGTGCTCCTCCTCAGAGGGTAAGTAAATCAAGACGTCATCAACAAAGACAACTGCAAAGTGGTCTAAGAACTCATGGAAGATATGATTTATCAAATCCATAAATAAGGCCAATGCGTCGGTTAACCCAAAAGGCATCACTAGGACTCATAATGGCCATACCGCATGCGAAATGTCATTTTTTAGATATCCTCCTCCTTCACTCCCAATTGGTGATAACCTGATCTCAAGTCTATCTTAGAAAAGCAACAAGACCCCTTCAATTGATTAAACAAGTCATCTATATGAGGTATTGGGTATTTGTTCTTAACGGTTATCCGGTTCAATTTTTTATAGTCTATACAAAGTCGCAATGTGCCATCCTTCTTCTTGGCGAAGAGAGTCGGTGCTCCCCATGGTGAAATACTAGGGCGGATAAAACCCTTATCTAACAATTCTTGGAGTTGAACCTTCAACTCACTCAACTCAGTGGGTGCAAATCTATATGGTGCCATGGAAATTAGTGTCGTACCAAGCACTAAATCAATAGAGAACTCTATCTCACAATGAGGTGGCAAACTAGTGAGATCCTTGGGGAAAGACGTCCAGGTATTCACAAACTACCCTTGGCAACTCAACTTGGACCACATCACTCTCAACACCCAAAAATGTAGCAAAAAGGAGACTAAGCTCACCCCGACCACGCGGATCATACACTAGCAACAAAGCTCTATCAATTCGGTCCCCCAAGAAATAAAAACAATCACCATTCGAGGTATATGTAGTAACCCTCTGACAATAACAATTTATAACAACCGGATAAGATGACAACCAATCCATACCCAATATAACATCAAAGCTCAACATGTCAATCAACACAAATGTAAAATGAAGTTAGTGACTGGCAACCTCTATCTCACAACCACGACACCCCCTAGTCCAACACAACCTTACCACCAACTGGAGACTCTACCCTGAGTGGAGATGCTAACAGAGCCACTTCTAACCCCAATGCCGATGGAAATGCAGACGAGACAAAAGAATGAGATGGACCTATATCAATCAATACATTGGCAATACAATTACACAATAAGAAGCTACCTCTCACTACCGAAGGTGCTGGCACTAAATCTGGCATGGTAACAACATACACACACCCTGTAGGTCTCTACTCTACCTGCTCACTCCTCAGAGCATAAGTATGATGCACGGATTAAGCTAAAGAGGCTCCCTGATTGGCCTTCGAGGCCAGTGCTGATAGCGCAAGCTAGTGACTCTATGTTTACCTCTGACCAGACGAACCAGAAGTGCCACCCGACCAGGGGCAAAACCTTCCTCACATGCCCTGACTGCCCACACTGATAATAGGTAGGCGGTTGCACTCTTCTTTGACTCTGGCTTTGAGAACAAGCTGCAAACAATGTATACTGCTGCCCTCCTCCCTTCTGCGGGAAACTATAGACTTGTGACCCAGCTACCCACACTTGAAACAAGTGATCCCTCCCTGGCCTAGAACTTGGTACAGGAAAAGAGGACCTAGGCTGTGCTCCTTGAGACTGCTGTGGGGTGGAACCCCTTTGTCTTTTACTATCTTGATTCTCCCCCTGAACCTCCTATCTCTTACTTTCTTTACAATGAAAAATAGGGCGTGGATATAACCTTTGGGAATCTTTAGGATGTGTCTGCAAGTAGGCTGCAAGCACTACTAATTGTCATTTTTACTGGTATTAACCAGAAAGCTCGACACCTATCCGAGCAAGTTTCTAGACTCTCACCAAGGATACACAAACCAACTTAGTACCACAACTACACTCCCTACCTGTCACGCCCCAAAATAAAAGACAATAAACCATCCATCATATTCATTAAATAAAAACACATGAATAAGTAATTATCTTCCATTAGTTTCAATTTCCTTGCTTCTTATAATCTGTATCAACCATGTGCGGTGCAAAGCCTACCAACTCGGTAAATTGCACTTCATACTCTACCACAGTTTTATTTCCTTGCCTCAATCTTTCAAACTCTAACACTTTTATGTCTCGGATACATTGTGGGAAATATTTTTCATAGAAAACCTCCAAAACTTGAGCCCAATTAATTCCCCTATGCTCATCTCTAATAAGCAGCCACCATTTACGAGCTTTATCCTCTAAAGTAAAGACAATAAGTAGTACTTTATGTGCCTTAGTATACGGAAAGACTTCAAATAGCTTTTCAATACCAAGAACCCATGCCTCAACTTTTAGTGGATCAACTCCCCCATGAAACAATGGTGGTTTCATCTTTTTGAACTCTTTTGTAAGCGTAATTTTCTAATCGTCCGCTTGATTGTCTTGCACTAGTGGTGGCGGCGGCGGCCGTGGCGGCAGCGGCGGCGGTAACGGTTGTTGTTGCCGTTGCCTTAAGGTTTCGACCATTTCTTGTGTCATCCTGTCCATCCTATCAAGTCGAGATGCAGAAGACTCCTCCAGTTCATCCGCACTTGTTCTCACCATGATCTATATGAACATGTATTATAATAAACACAGAAGAATATGCACACAAATACACATTTACAGATACATATCTTATTTCATACTTGTACTCGTATCTATCATAATTGCAAACTTAAATCTTTTTCTAGACTCCCTATTGCTGAAATGGACCAATGTGTGAGTAATTAACTCGTGCTCTGATACCACTCTGTCATGACCCGAACCCACCCCTACAGGTTTGGATCATAATTGGCCAGTAATCATATGATTACTTACGGCCTCAAACAGAATACAAAATATTTAATACAATGGGGCCAAAAATGGAAAACAGACAATAACTAAAGTCCATTGAGCAGTGCATAAATGACAAAGACAAAACATTTCTCATTCATATCATTAAACCCATACATAGAATATACACATTAGGTAAACTTTCATACATTAAGTTCAATCATCCCAAAACTCAACTTTACAAAAAAATAAAAATAAATAACACATAACAAGAAAATGCAAAAACTCCATCTCAGAGGCATGACATCACAGGTTCACAAAAGGTAACTCCTCAAGTCAACTCTACGGTTGATCTCCCCATTGATCACCTACATACATATAGAGAAAGGGGGTGAGCTAAGCTCAATGAGTAATAATAATGTAAAGGGGTTAATGAATGAGTCTAAATTTTTTGAAAAACAACTTATCCCAATTAAAATACTTTTCATAAATAAATCATCCAATAGCACTGATCATATCTAAACTTGACAGAACAACCTCGAGTCCAACATTAAGAGGAATGATCTCAGGTCCAAATTATAACAGAACGACCTCTGATCCAAATTATAACAGAATGACCTCTGGTCCAATTTATACAGAATGACCTCTAGTCCAACATGAATAATAGCTGTTCATAATGAGTTCAGGTCCAATCATATCATAGATAAAACAAAATGACCTAAGGTCCAACATATCATTCATAAAGAATTAACTAAAGGTTGCCACAAAAATCAACAAAAAGAAAACTCATTCATTTGGAGCAAAACATAACTTCAAGAAAAACATAACCTTCCATAATGTTTCAAAATAAATATTTAGAACATATCTTTACAAAATTATTACTCATAGAGAGTTTGGTTTTGGGAAGTCTCATCGAGCAAACGACCTACATAACAAAATCATACGAATTCGATAAAATGAGAACATTCATTCACTTATACTTTTCTTCACTTATTTAGATTAATTCAAATGTGTTTCTAAGTGTCTTTTAATTTCCCAGTGGGTCTAAAAGAGTTCAAAACAATGTTCGGAAGGTCAAAAAGGTCAACAAAAAGTCAAACCACATTCCCCTATTTTTTGCACAAACAGATGGTGTTGCACGTGCAATTAAAGCAGTAGCCTCGACTCTATTTTGGCTTGACAAGCACGCGTGTGGGGCTCATATTTGCACATGCGTTTTAGACAAACTTGAGAGCAAATTCAAAAAACATGAAATTATACATGAAATATAATCAATCTTCAATTCATTTGAATCAAAACTTCCTTTAATTTCAAAATCAAACTTTCAAATCTCATAAACTCATGATTCCCAAAATTTGTCTTCAAAATCATTCATATACTCAATTGCATGGATCAATCTTCAAACAATCTTGCTGCATGCATGTTATAAGACTCAATTCATGCATCATTTTCCAAATTGAACTCAAAATTAACAAATTTTAAAGATTATAACTCGTTTCTTCAACCTAACTCAATTTAAACATTCAAAACTCAGTTTATATCCAATTAGAAGATTAATTTCCAAATTACTTCTTGCATTCAAGTAATAGGTGAGTTATTTACAAGATTTTGGTTTGAATTTCATACCTTAAGCTTGAATTCTTGAGTTTTCCTTCAAATTCTTCAATTTTCCTAAGCTTTCCTTATTCAAACTCTTGAGTTCACTCTTCTTCTCTAACTCCTCCTCATGTTCTAGCTCAGATAGAGTTAAAGTTTCGGAGGGTTCATTCTTCTAGAGGTCTCAACAATTATCTACTTAATTAATTCAATTAGCTTAATTACTAATTGTATATTAGATTAATTAAACTCTCCTTACCCTTAATTAATCATGATTCGAAATCAATCTAATTATTTTACTTAATCTCATTAATCTAATTATTTGACTTAATCTCATTTAAGCTTAATTAATTATTTTTAATTTATATTAATCTAAATCAAATTTTTAGTTAAGCTCTCATAAGGTTCTAACTATTCAATTAAGTTGCTTAAGCTCATCACTTAAAAAGTTTCCAAGTCATATAGACATTCAATTTATGATTTGAAACAAAACACCTAATAGATATTTCACACACATACAAATCACAACAGATATTTTCATCAAAATTAAAATTTCCTACCATTAAATAAATGCAAACATGATATGCATGATTGAGTTGTTACATTAGTCATATAAGAACCAATGCATGTGTTGATGCAATTTAAAAAGGGAGGAAAAAAAATCTTAAAAACACATTAAGTACACAATGAAGCATTTCAATCAAGAATGCAAAGCTAACAAAACCGCAAACTCACTATGCACTTATCGCTTAAAGACACTACCCATCATTTTCTTCTTCCTCTTCTCTCTTTTTTCATCTTTCCTTCAAAACTTCTTATAAGAGCAATAAAAATAAAAATAAAAAAATTATATTATCGTACAAAAGGTAAATACTATTTGTTCCTTCTTTTTCCTTTCCTTTTTATTATGCTATATTGTAAATGCAACATGTGTTCAAAAACAGATTAAAAATTCATATTAATGTTCATACTGTCATGCCCTGGAAAAAAAAATAACACTAACCCATCTCATAGCATTGCTTACAATTGATCAACAATATCATAATCTTGATCTTTACAAAAGGTTACATATGTAATATACATTCATAAATCCTAGATTTTGAATCTATAGCATATGACATGATTACAAGAATTAAAGTAAAAGTAAATCCAATAATTATATGCCCCAATGGCTACAACTTTCAAGTTAATGCTTAGGTACAACAAAATGAGTTTAACTCAATACAGGTAAAACCCGAGGCTTTAAACGAAAATAATTACATCAACAAACAAAAATGAAGTCTTAAGCTCCAAGTCCTCCCAAGTTATGTCCTTGGTAGAGGCATATCATCAACATCAGAAAATTGTTTTTCACATAAGGTGAGCCAAAGCCCAGTAAAGATACTCAAACACAGTATATGAATCTTAGCAAAATTATAAGATTAATGCACATGCATGCCATTTGTCAAACATTCCTCATTTTCCATCTCAAAACAATGCAATGTCAGATTATAAATCAATTCATGAAAATAATCATTTTATATAGAAAATACGGTAGTGGATACAAACACTAGGAATCTTTAGATACATGTCTGCCAGTAGGCTATACAAGTACTACCAAAGCCAATTTTATCGGATTAACCTAAGCATCGCACCTAACCGCATTTAGTTTCTAGACTTTCACCAAGGACACACAAGTCAACATCATAACCACAACCATACCTCCTAACCAGATTCCCCAAAGTATTTACACATTTTTCTCAAAACCAATACATTTATAATGTTTAATAAGAAATGATGCCCAATGCACAATGTATGAGAAATTAGTTTTAATATAACCTATTCCTCATGCAACGTCTACAACAATCAAAACCATCCTCCACCAAGAACCCAAAAAAACAATTATTTTTCAACAAAAAAAAAAAATCAAAAATATTTAATTTCATCATTTCACAATGCGAGTGATATTATATATCCAACTCCACCATCATCATCAACATAACCATTGTTCCAATTTTACAAAACCCAACATCACAAATCCAAACATTCAAAATCCAGGGCAAAACCCCATTTTCTTACAAAATCAATTTTAAAAAAAGATATCCATCATTTTAACATATCTCACCCATAACCATATCCCCACAACCATTTTCAAGAGCCCATTTGGAAAACCTCTCTTTTGATTTCAAACTCAAACCCTAGGTTTTTCCAAAAATCTCCAAATCAATAACCCTTTTCAAAAAGCAAATAACTAAACTAAAAATCATATAAAAGAGTCAAAGAACTCCCTACCTTGAAGTAGAAGACAAGAGGAAACAAAGGGTCGAACTTGACGAAGCTGAAAACACTAACTTCTCCAATTAAAATGAAGCCCTCGATGTGCTCAATGTTTTTCTCTAAAGGACTAGGGCAAAGAAATCGACAAATTGAGAGTAGTTGGAGCTAGAAGTAAGAAGTAGATAGAGAGGGTGTGTGGATCTAGGGTTTTGAAATGTTTAGAGAGAAAAAGATGAAAAAGTGACTCAAAATCTCCTCAAACCAAAGCACCGCTTGAGCGAATCTAACACAACAAGTGACAACGCTCCGAAAGACAATGACCCTCTTCTAGTAGTTTCATAGACTTGTAAAAGACCACTCGAGTGAAGATTTCCAACTCCCAATAGTTTTACAGACTGTAAAAAACTGCTTGAGCACAAGAATGGTTGCCTGAGCAAGCAAGCAAAATTCTGGGCAACAACTCTTTGAAAAACTAACCTCTCAGCCTGTTTCAAACACAACCAAAACTTCCAATAGCCAAACTCAACAAGCAACAAGATGGAAATGAGATGAACAAACAGTTAAGTACATGGGTTCTTGGTCCAAAAATAATAAATGGGTTGGGACTAAACCAGAATTGTTATAATCTCTCCCCTTAAGGAATTTTGTCCCGAAATTTAAAATCAACAAACATTTATGAAAGTAAAACAAATCATATATCATCCAGACTGTAACAAGAATACATCTAGTTTTTTAACACCAACTATTACAGTTCAATTTCTCCCAAAACATGTACAATGTTTATATATTACAACATATACAAGGTTTTCAACATAAGTCTCAAATATCAACAAATAGGTTCGGATACCTCTCACGGACTTTCACCTCATGCTCCCAAGTCGCCTCCTCAACCTCGTGGTGTCACCACAACACTTTAACCAATGGAATAGTCTTGCCCCACAAAACTTGGTCCCGAGAGTCTAGAACCTGTACTGGTCTCTCTTCATAAGAGGCACCCTCATCTACCTCTAACTCGATCCAATCCGGCACATGTGAAGGATTAGGCTCGTACTTCCGAAGCATACAAATATAGAACACGTCATGAACCCTGGAAAGTTGGGGCGGCAAGGCTAAACGATAAAATACCTCCCCGATCCGCTCTAGAATCTCAAAAGGCCCAATAAATCTAGGAGATAACTTCCCGCTCTTCCCAAATCTCATCAAACCTCATCTCAGTGATATCTTCACGAACACGTGATCTCCTATCTCAGAAGACAAAGGTTTCTCATACTACGATATAGCTTTTCCGACGACTCTCGGCCAAAGCCAACCTCTTAGGATAAGTGTAACCTTCAATCGCTTTCCTGACTAATTCAGGACCTAACATAGGCACGTCACCTAGCTCAGCCCAAAACATTGGAGATCTATACGGTCAGCTATACAAGGCCTCAAATGGAGCCATACCAATACTAGCCTAAAAACTATTATTATAGGAAAACTCCACTAAAGGTAAATGTCTCTTCCACAACCACTTAAAATCAAGAACACAACCCCAAAGCATGTCCTCTAAGATTTGAATGGTCCACTCAAATTGTTCATTAGTCTGAGGATGATAGGCGATGCTAAATGTCAATATAGTGCCCAAGGCATTTGTAGGCTCTGCCACAACTGAGTCATGAAACGAGGATCTCTATCCAAAAGAATAGTCATGGGGACCCCATGAAGTCGACCTATGTCCCTAACACAAAGTGTGCTAACTTAGTTAACTGGTCGACTATCACCCACATGACATCATTACCCTGTTAAGTC
This sequence comes from Camellia lanceoleosa, assembly GCA_025200525.1. NCBI lineage: Eukaryota > Viridiplantae > Streptophyta > Magnoliopsida > Ericales > Theaceae > Camellia > Camellia lanceoleosa. The sequence continues at coordinate 87,530,153 of CM045764.1, read as the reverse complement.
CTCGGAAGACCCACAACAAAGTCCATCATGACATACTCCCACTTCCACTTGATCATAGGTAAGGGTTGCAACAAACCCGATTGTCGTTGGTGCTCAGCCTTTACTTGTTGACAAGTAAGGCACCTCGAAACAAAGAAGGCTACGTGTTTTTTCATCCCCCTCCACCAAAAATGGCGGCTAAGATCGTGGTACATCTTGGTACTTCCCGGGTGTATCGCAAGGTGTAAATGGTGAAACTATTGGAGTACCTCCTCCCTACAAGATTCTAGCATGAAAAGATTATCCAAATACCTCACACTCGAGTCAGAGCAAACGTTCAAGCCCTTTTTTACCTTCCCACTAAATTTCTTCCCCCAGATAGTCTCTACCTAATGATCACTTCGCTGTGCTTCTATAACTCAACTCACTAATGTAGGTTGTGCAACTATAGTAAACAAAATGACCACCTCAACGGACTCACCAAAATGCAAGTCAAACTCGCCAATAGCACCCAACATCTCCCATTCTCGGATAGCAATACTAGCTACACTGCTTACTTACTTTCTACTCAAAGCTTCAGCCTCTACATTGGGCTTTCCCGGATGATAGTGCAACTCAAAATTATAATCTTCCATAAACTCCATCACTCTCCTCTGTCTCAAATTCAAATCTTTCTGTGAAAACAGATACTTCAAACTCATGTGATCGGAAAACACCTCAAATCTTTCACCAGATAAGTAATGCCTCCAGATTTTTGAGGCAAAAATCACTGTTGCTAGCTCTAGGTCATGAGTAGAATAGTTTCTCTCATAAGTTTTCAACTACCGCGAACTCTATGCTACCACCTTCCCTTCTTGCATTAGTACACAACCCAAACCTTTCCAAGACGCATAACAATAAATTGAATAACCCAAACCCCTCACCGGAAGAATCAATATTGGAGCAGTAATGAGTCTAACCTTAAGCTCTTGGAACAACTTTTTACAAGTCTTATTCCATACAAACTTCACCCCCTTCCTTGCCAATCTAGTCAATTGCAAGGCCAATCTAGAGAAGTCTTTCACAAAACGTCGGTAATACCTAGCTAAGCCTAAGAAACTTCGGATCTCAAAAGCATTCTTAGGTTATTCCCAATCTTACACTGCCTCTATCTTAGAAGAGTCTACCGTCACTCCTTCACCGAATACCACATAAGCTAAGAACTTAACTTCCTTTAACCATAACTCGCACTTTTTGAACTTAGCATACAAACAATGGGCTCTAAGAAACTCAAGTACGACTCACAAGTGTTCCTCGTGTTCCTCCTCGGAGGGTGAGTAAATCAAGATGTCGTTAACAAAGACAACCACAAAACGATCTAAGAACTCCTAAAAGATTCGATTTATCAAATCCATAAACGAAGCTGGTGTATTGGTTAGCCCAAAAGGCATCACTACGAACTCATAGTGGACATACCGCGTACGGAATGCCATTTTCTAAATATCTCCCTCCTTCACCCTTAACTGGTGATAACTCGATCTCAAGTCAATCTTAGAAAAGAAACAAGACCCCTTCAACTGGTCAAAAAAATCATCTATATGGGGTAATGGGTGCTTGTTCTTAACAGTTACCCAGTTCAGCTTCCAGTAAACAATACATAGTCGCAAAGTGCCATCATTCTTCTTAGCAAAGAGAGTTGATGCTCCCCAAGGCAATGTACTAGGGCAAATAAAGTCCTTGTCTAACAACTTTTGGAGTTGAATCTTCAATTCATACAACTCGACAAGTACAGATCTATACGATGCCATGGAAATCAGTGCCATGCCAAGCACTAAGTCAATGGAGAACTCGATTGCCCGGTGGGGTGGGAAACTAGTAAGATCTTCGGAAAAGACATCTAGGTATTCACAAACTACCCTCGGCAGTTCAACTCGAACCTCGTCACTCTTACTACCCAAGAGAATTGCAAGAAGATAGCTAAGCTCGCCCCTACCACGAGGGTCATAAACTGGCGATAAAACTCTATCAACTCGGTTCCCTAGAAAATAAAAACCGTTACCACTAGAGGTACACACCGTAACTCTCTAACGGTAACAATCTATAATAGCACGGTACAAAGACAACCAATCCATGCCTATGATAACATTGAAACCTGACATGTCTAATAATACAAAAGCAAAAGGAAGTTGGCAACCGACAACCTCAATCTCACAACCACGACATCCTTGGTTGAAGTCGACCTCAACCCCAACTGGTGACTCTATCCTAAGCAGAGATGTTAATTGAGCCACCTCTAATCCCAAAACTGATACGAATGCAAATGAAATGAAAGAATAAGATGCACCAGTATCAATCAACACATTAGCAATAGAATTGAACAACAAAAAGTTACCTCTCATAAGAGAGGGTGCTAGCAGCTGATCCGGCGTGGTAACAGCATACACACATCCCGTAGGTCTCTACTCCACCTGCTCAACCCTCGGAGCATAAGACTAATACATTGATTGAGCCGAAAAGGCTCCCTGTATAGCCCTCGAGGTTTGTGCTAACTAGATAGGCTGATGGCTCCGTTTTTGTCTTGAACTAGACATACCAAATGTGCCACCTGCCTAAGGACAAAACCTCATCAAGTGCCCCGACTACCCACACTGATAACAAGTAGGAGGCTACCCTTTTCCTCGACTCTAACTTTGTGGATAAGCCGCAGATGGTGTAGATTATTGCCCTCCTCTTCTCTAGGGGAAAATTGAAGATTTGTGGCCCAATTGACCACACTTAAAGTCTCTAAATGAGTCGCCGCCTTCACAAGATGACCGTAATCCTCAGCCTCTTCTCAAACTCGATGCAACGACATTCCTCCGTTGCCATAAGCTCCAGTGCAAACCTAGAGAAGCTAGTAAAAGTGGCCTTAAACTCTACTATAGGTGTGTTCAGTTGCCTGAGCTTCAAAAACTGATCCCTCAACTTCTCTCTAGCAGTGGAAAGTGTTGACAAATGCCTCCGAAGTCACCCCAATGTGCTCACACGCATACTTTCACCATTGACCCGCATCTCCTTTTAGCTGGAAGGATGCCAAGGTCACCCTCAAACCATCGTTCTTGATGCTAAGCATCTCGAAAGTCTTTACCATCTACTCAAGCCACTTATCTACTTTCAGTGGTTCTTTTGGACCCCCCAAAAACTCATTCGAATTTGACCAGAAGAACTCCCGCTTTAGAAAAGACGGCCTTGTCTTGGCAACATGGACCTAGACTTAATTCTCAGCCTTGAGAATGTCCATAGACTCCCACAAAGCACCAGTCATTTCTCGAGCCAAAGCGCCCATAGCTTGCTGACCTGCTGGCTTGGCTATGTTGGCCTGACCAATTCCCTCCTCTTGCGCTAGAATTTCATCCGGTAACGGCACCTCCCGTCGCCTAGGCCTATCACGCCTACCGCCATCAAGGCCCACGCCCCGACATCCTAATAAAGGTAACACAACATATTAGCACACTCCAAAATGTCAAGCTTAATTTACTCACGCCCTTGTACAATGGACAACAATTAATTCACTCCACATAAGCACCTAATCACATAAACACAAACGAACTTCCTTTCTAGATAGTGAGTGTCTCATGACATTGCCAAAGTTCCATTAGAAATAACAAAGGGTCAAATGCTCTTCTAACAAGACTTCTAGAAACTTCGAGACCCGCTAATATCTAAAAAATTAAATCCCATACTTATTAAGTCACATAAGCATGTTATCACATAGCATACCAGGTCTATTTCTAATCTCATCTAGCAAGAGAATCTATTGTGGTAAAAACCACATCTCACGTTCCCAAAGTATTCAAACCCAATAGCTCTAATACCAAGTTGTCACGGCCCCCAAAAAAATAACACTAACCTATGTCATAGCATTGCTTTCAATTGATTAACAATATCAAAATTTTGATCTTTACAAAAAGGTAACATATGCAATATATATTCATAACTTCTAGATTCTGAATCTATAGCATATGACATGATTACAAGAATTAAACTAAAAGTAAAATCCAATAAACATATGCCCTAATGGCTACAAATTTCCAAATCAATGCTTGGGTACAACAAAATGAGTTGAACTCAATACAAGCAAAACTTGAGGCTTAAAACAAAAATAATTACATCAACAAACAAAAATGAAGTCCTAAGCTCCAAGTCCTCCCAAGCTACGTCCTTGGTTAAGGCATATTAGCACCTGAAAGTTGTTTTCCACATAGGGTGAACCAAACCCCAATATAGATACTCTAACACAATATATGAATCTTAGCAAAATTATAAGATGCATGCACATGCATGCCATTTGTCAAACATTCCTCGTTTTCCATCTCAAAATAATGCAATGCCAGAATATAAATCAATTCATGAAAATAATCATTTTATACAGAAAACAAGGTATGGGATACAAAACACTAGGAATCTCTAAGTACATGTCTGTCAATAGACCATACAAGCACTACCAAGCATTTTACCCGTACTAGCCGAAAAGATGAGCACCTAACTACGCGGGTTTCTACACCTTCACCAAGGACACACAGACCAACATCGTAACCACAACCACACCCCCTAACCAGATTCACCAAGGTATTCACCCATTTTCTCAAAATCAATATATTTACAATGTTTAATAAGAAATGATACATAATCCACAATGTATGAGAAATAAGTTTCAATTTAACCTATTCTTCATGCAACGTCTACAACAATCAAGACTATCCTCCACCGAGAGCCCAAAATAGATATTCCTATTTAACAGATAATTTCCAATCAAAATATATAATTTCATCATGTACAATGGGAGTGATATTACATATCCAACTCCTCCATCATCATCAACATAACCATTGTTCCAATCTTACAAAACCCAACATCATTTTCCATTTCCTTTCACAAATCCAAACATTCAAAATCTAGGACAAAACCTCATTTTCTGACAAAATCAATTTTAAGAAAAGATATCAATCATTTTAACATATCTCACCCATAACCATATCCCCACAACCATTTTCAAGAGCCTACATAAAAAACTCCTCTTTTGATTTCAAGCTCAAACCTTAAGTTTTCCCAAAAAATTCCAAATCAATAACCCTTTTCAAAGAGCAAATAACTAAGCTAAAAATCATATAAAAGAGTCAAAGAACTCCCTACCTCAAAGTTGAAAACAAGAGGAAACAAAGGGTAAAACTTGACAGAGCCAAAAACACTAACTTCTTCGATTAAAATGAAGCCCTCGACGTGTTCAACGTTTTTCTCTAAAGGACTAGAGTGAAGAAATCGACGGATTGAGAGTAGTTGGAGCTAGAAGTAAGAAGTAAAGAGAGAGGGTGTGTAGATCTAGGGTTTTGAAATGTTTAGAGAGAGAAAGAGATGAAAAAGTGACTCAAAAAGTCATATTCTCAGACTGATATACACACAAACCGCTCGAGCGACCAAAACACTACCCAAGTGAATAGACACACACAACAAGTGACACCGCTCGAACGACCAAAACCACCGCTCAAACGCACAATGATCCCCTTCTAGTAGTTTTGCAGACCTGTAAAAGACCGCCCGAGCGCAAGAAAGACCGTTCAAGCAGAGATTTCCAACTCCCAATAGTTTTATAGACTGTAAAATTCCACTCAAGCGTAGGAATGGTCGCTCGAGCGAACAAATATAATTCTAGGAAACAACTCTTTGAAAAACTAACCTCCTAACCTGTTTCAAAAACACAACCAAAACTCCCAATAGCCAAACTCAACAAGCAACAAGATGGAAATTAGATAAGCAATAATTAAGTAAATGGGTTCTCGGATCCAAAAACAAGAAATAGGTCAGGTCCAAACTAGAATCGTTATACACACAAATCTTACTTTAACATGCTTGAAAAAACATTACACAATCAGTCGAATGTCGTAAATACAACTTCAAACTCATTATGCACTATGTATTTTTTCATTATTGTACATAAAAAAGAGAAAAGTTTAAAAAATGTTGAGGAACCATACCATGGGATATGCATTTTCCTTTCCTTTGCTAGAAGGAGTAGCCTTTTTTGTTTCCTTTGATATTTGCCTTGTCTTTTTCCTTTTGCCTATGAAAAATATGAGCTACATCCCAATTATGTTATTTGTATTACATCCTAATTATGCCAACAAAAAAATAAATAAACGCACTAGCTCCCAAAGTCGTCTTTAATATCCAAAATTTTCTCAATTCAGTACTCTCAATTGGCAAAAAAATAAGAAGGAAAAAATATTTGAAGAAAATATAAGTTACAATTGCTTCTCTATGGTCTTTGATATAGTGTAATAAAAATTGTGGTAGTCAACAAGCTCCAAAATCCAAAACACAAACTAGAATTTCATTGTTATTATTATTATTATTTTTTAGACTTGTAGAATTTGACTATTTAGGTAGCAACCTCCTAATATGCACTATTTTTTCCTTATTAACAAATAAATAAAAATCTTATGATTATGAATTCTTTACAGAGAAGTTGTAATTCTAATTTCTGAAATCATGTCATCTTAATCTGTAATGCCCGAAATAATTGCTATAAACCATCCACAATATTAATTACATAACAACACACGATGAAATAATTATCTTTCATTTATCCCAATTACTTGTACAAAAGGGGAAAATATGCAGATATACATTCATAAGTCTATCCCTGAATCTATACCATATGCTACAACAAGGGATAAGATACGAAGGTAAAACAGAAAAATGAATGCCCTAAAGGCTTACAATTTTTCAAGACAGTGTTTGGTTACAGTAAAAGTGGATTTAAGTATAATACAGTTAAAGCCCTTGGCTTGTACAAAATAAATACAATAAATACACAAAAGAACCTCTTGCTCCAAATCCTCCCACGCTATTACTTTAGCGTAGGCATATTATCAGCACCTGAAATGTTTTTCCCATGTAGGGTGAGCCAAAGCCCAGTAGAAATAATCCAACATAGTATATGAATCTTAACAAAGTTATAAGGTTGGTGCATACATAATACTTGTGCCAAGAACATTTTTATGTCTTTGTCAAAACCATGCAATGCTAGGATAATATCATAATCCATGAGCTACTTCCTTTACAATAGAAGACAGAGCGGTGAATCACATTTTGAAAATCTTAAAACCAAAACAACCTTTCACAGCAATTTCGTCTGCGAGAAACCGTGAGCCGACACCCATGTAAACGTAGACTATACAAGCACTACTATTGCCATTTTACAGATATTTCGTCTGGGGGATCGACATCCATGTATACGCGTGGTTTTCGAGATTTTCACCCTAGAGACACAGGCCAACTTATTTGATGTAAAAACAACTGTTTCCCAGATTTACCCATTTTCTCAAAACGGTAACATTTTCAATATATAGTGTGAGATGATGGTCAATGAAAATGAAAATGAATAAGAAAATGGTTTCAATTCCCTTAATTCACATGTAATTTCTACAACAATCATAGCTATCCTTCACTGATAGCCCAAAACAAATATTTCTAAGCAGATAAACAGTTTTCAATAAAGATATACTCTCCAAATTTTCAAGAGGTGAGTGATAATACATATCCAACTCCACCATCCTCATCAACATGATTCCAATTTCGTAATTTTAATCTCAATCTCATTCATTACTAAAATTAACATTTGAAGCATTTAGGACAAAATCCCTTTTCTTTCCAAAATCAATTCCAAATATTAAAATCAATCATTTATTCCCCACCCAACATTATTTTCCATATCAAAGTCATTTTCACGTATCTATTTGAAAAACCGCTCTTTTGATTTTTTCCCAAAACCCTAGGTTTGTTCCAAAGCTTCCAAAATCTCAATATTGTTTAGGAATAATAAATAACCCAGTTAAAAATCATAAAAAGTGTGGAGATATCCCTACCTCAAGCTAAAACATGAGAGAGAGAGAGAGAGAGAGAGAGAGTAGGAAACTTAATGACGCCAAAAACCAACTTTGTTCTGATTAGAACGAAGCCCTCATCGAGCTCTATCTTTTTAACAAAGGCACATGAGTGAAAAGATCGACGGATCTAGGTGTATTTGAGGGAAATAAGTGAGTTTTAGAGAGAGAGTGAGAGAAAATAAGGTTTTGAAATATTAGAGAGAGAGATGAAAAAGTGACTCAAAAATGGCTGTTTATGAACTGATATACGTACAGCTCGCTCGAGTGCAAGATGTGTCACTTGAGTGACTAGACACAATCAGTTTCATCGCTCGAACGCAAAATACAAACTCCTAGAAGTTTTACAGACAACAAACCATCGCTCGAACACAAGAAGCTCCAATTGAGCGAAGAATACAACCTCCCAATAGTTTTGCAGACCTGCAAAAGTATTGAGAGTTCATAAAGACTGCTCGAGCGCAAGAAGCTTCGGTCGAGTGAAGAAACAAAATTTTGGACAATAACCATTTGAAAAACAAGCTACCAACCTGTTCTAAATGCAACCCACACAACTCAAAAGCCAAACTCAAAGAGAAATAAGAGAAAACAAGACAAGTACACCCATATACAACAATAAAACCTGGATCTAAAACATCAAATGGGTTGGGTCTAAACCAAAATCGCTATAACCTCCCCCCTTAAGGAATTTTGTCCCCAAAATTTAAACCACTTATAACAATGATAGTAATTCAAATTCAACACCATGACCCATCTACCGGTCTTTCACTCTCATTAACAAGATAAACATATGCTCATTACTGAATATCAAATTCACATTCTCAAAATATATACAATGTTTATATTACATTGGCACAACAAAGTTCTCAATACATATTCAAACATCAACAAATAGGTGCGGATACTTCTCACGGACTCAGCCTTACGCTCCCAAGTGTAGTTGGTTTCTCGTGCTCCTCAGAGGGGTTAGTCTCCTCGGATACAATAGCCCTACAGTTTAGACTCTCGTGGTTTTGAATCTGGTTTCACAAGTGCAATGTGAAACAGAAAAACACAAATAAGAGTCCAAATCCGGCAAATCTTTGAAAAATCGATTTACAATCAGAAATGCCAAAAATGGACTATATTGCCAGATTTCAAAGTCGTCACCTAAATATTTTTAGAAAATTTAGGAAACCCATGCTCATGCCAAAGGCCACTCGTTCGTCATCACCAAAATATCTCGGCTCGGGAACTTAGGTATGAGAAGAGAAGGTCATGAATTGAGCACCCCACTCATCCGATCAAGGATCGACCTCTACTAATCATGATGTGATTTTTATATACAGTATATGCTCTTGTTCTGATTAATTATGCTAACTTACTATGTGAGGCACACACGTATAGACTAAGTCACCCACTTTGGAATGCTTTAATTTCATGCTTTGTTTGAAAAGAGTTTTGAATATGTGCTACTTAAAAAGGTCAGCTCATATATATATTAATCAAATGCATCCCAACTTAAGCAAAATAGCCTCCATCCACCGACATTCAAGGGGTATATCAAATAAGCACTTAGTTTCATGGTAATATGCTTGATATGGCAACACAAATATACATGCAATATGCTAAAGCAAAAATGCTCACCTAGTACTCAACTGAGGCAAGACAAAATAGAAGAAAGTAGTTAGAAAAATATATGCTCTAATATGCAAGTGACTAATGCAACACATACAAAATGCAACTACGAGGTTCGGTTTATTAACATGACATATGGCATAACTCAGAGCATGCGTTTAGCGCACGTATTCAAGTAAGTAGGAAATAAAAACAAGGTTAGAACGATGAACCGAACCCAATGCATGCAAAATGGATATTTTATACATGGCAATAATATGAAACCAAAACATGAATGCAACCATCATAAGCAAGTAAATAAAAGGGAGAAAGAAACGGGGGTTGAAGAAATACACAATATTACAAGTATGCCCTTATACAATAGGGTCTGAATGAATGCCCTACTTAAACTAATTATTACAACATCAAATAAATGGAGTAAACTAATTAACTAATTATTACAAATTCGAATGAATCTAGTTAATTAATTACAACACAATAATGCTTAAAGCACTAATTGAAAAGACGGGAGGCAAGGAACCACACGCACACAAATGAGAACATTCTCCCGAAAACCCCTCTATTTGCTGCCAGATTCTGTTTTGTCTTACAGTCAGACAATAATTCTATTTTTGTCTCAGCTTCTGCTCTGTTCTGTCATGAAAATGCCACTGCTTGTATAACAAAAGGTGGCCGGCCAACCTTGAGAAGTGGTCGGCCGGCCACTAATTTTTGGTTATGCCCTGCTGCCACAGAATCAAAACAAAGCAAAGGCAGAGTGTTTCCAGGAGATGTTTATACTCTCTGCCTCTCTCTATCATGAAACTGATCAAGGGAGGAGTAGACTCAATTCACATATCATCAATTATCGCAAAGTTGTTGCATGATGATCTCTTAAAGAGAGGATGTTCTTTGGTTCACAAACCACAAAATGATCATCCTCAAGAGCTAACATTTTAGCTCAATAATCTCAGCAAGAAGCCTAAAAAATTTGGTTTAGGAAGTGTATGTATAGTATATGTATATTGTAAGATAGAGAAAGGGAATGTTTAGCAAGTTTTGAGCACTTGGCAAATTTTTCTAACCTAAAACCATGAGGGATGGTCACCTATTTATAGAAAAATAGGTTCCTCTGTTGGAAATATCTGTATTAAGCCAGCTAGTTCAAGGCATGCACATAGAAGGGACAGCTAGCAGCAAATATCTACTGGTCGTTGGTCATGGCCGACCGACCATGAAGAGGGCCAGCAGGCCTCTAAGTGGTCAGGATAGAAAAAACATTAGGTTTCGGTTCAAAGAGGGTGCAAGGTTTGGGCTCTGAAGCTGGAGAACCAAAGCTTTTTACTGAAGAAATTGAATGATTTGGACATCATAATAATTCATCATCGAGTGTTCACCATGAGGTGCCCAAGTCTTAAGGGTGGTCAAAAATGGGGTGTCTACACCAAGAGGCCTCCTCAACCTCGTGGTGTCGTCATAACACTTTTACTAAAAAAATCATATTGCCTCGCAAGACTTGGTCTCGAATGTCTAAAACTCTAACCAGTCTCTCCTCATATGAGGCATCCTCGTCTATCTCTAACTCCGTCTAATCCAACACGTGTGATGGATTTGACTCATACTTCCAGAGCATACAGATAGGAAACACGTTATGTGTCCCGGAAAGCTGTGGCGGTAAGGCCAAACGATAAGTTACCTCCCCACCGCTCTAGGATCTCAAAAGGCCCAATAAACCTAGAAGACAACTTCCCACTCTTCCCAAAGCTCATCAAACCCCGTCTAGGTGATATTTTTAAGAAAACATGATCTCCCACCTCAAAGGATAACAGTCTCCCCCTACGGTCGGCATAGCTCTTCTGACAACTCTGAGCCATGACTAACCTCTTGTGGATAAGTGCAACTTTTTCCGTCGTTTCTTGAACTAACTCTAGACCTATCATAGGTACATCACCCACCTCTGCACAACATGTATGAGATCTATTCGGTCAGCCGTACAAGGCCTCAAACAGTGCCACGCCAATACTTGACTGGAAACTATTATTACAGGCAAACTCCACTAAAGGCAATTGCCTCTTCCATGACCCCTCAAAGTTAAGGACATAACCTCGAAGCATATCCTTAAGAATCTAGATAATACACTCTGCCTACCCGTCAGTTTGAGGATGTTAGGTGGTACTAAAAGTCAACCTAGTGCCCAAGGCATTCTATAAGCTCTGCCATAACCGAGCCATAAAACGCAGATCTCTATCTGAAACAATAGTCATAAGGACCCCATGAAGCCGAACTATGTCCCTAATGTAAAGGTCGGCTAGATAATCTACTGAGTCACTCGTGCACATAGGTATAAAGTGTGCTGACTTGGTCAATCGGTCAACCACCACCCAAATGGCGTCATTACCCTATTGAGTCCTCGGAAGACCTACAACAAAATCCATCGTAATGTGTTCCCACTTCCACTTGGATATAGGCAAGGGTTGCAACAAACCCGTTGGCCTCTGATGCCTGACCTTCACTTGTTGACAAATAAGGCACCTCAACATAAACATAGCTACATCATTCTTCATTCCCCTCAACCAAAACTGGAGACTAAGATCGTGATACATCTTCGTGCCTCCTAAATGCACTGCAAGGCATGAATGGTGAAACTCTCGGAGTACCTCCTCTCGACAAGACTCCGGCACAAAAAGGTGATCACAGTATCTAACACTCAAGCTAGAATATATGTTCAAGCCCTTCTCTACCTTCCCACTAGAGATCTTCTCTCAGAGGGTTTCTACCTCAAGATCACCCTTCCATGCTTCTATAACTCGGCTCACAAGTGTAGGTTGTGCAACTACCGAAAACAAAACTGCCAACTCAACGGACTTGCCCAGATGTAAGTCAAACTTGCCAATAGCACCCAACATCTCCCATTCCAGAACGGCAATACATGCTACACTACTAATGGTCTTTCTACTCAAGGCATTGACCACTACATTAGCCTTCCCCGGATGATAGTGTAACTCAAAATCGTAATCCTCCAAAAACTCTATCCACTTCCTTTGCCTCAAATTCAGATCTTTCTATGAGAATAGATACTTCAAACTCTTATGATCAGAAAACACCTCAAACTTCTCACTGTAAAGGTAATGCCTCCAAATTTTCAAAGCAAAGATCATCGCTGCTAATTCTAAATCAAGGGTATGACAGTTCCTCTCATGTGTTTTCAATTGACGTGAGTCATAAGCTACTACATTTCCCTCTTGCATCAAAACATAACCCAAACCTTCTTGTGACGCATCACAATGCACAGAATAGCCCAAACCCCTCTCTGGAATAATCAACACTAGAGTAGTGTTAAATCTAACCTTAAGCTCTTGAAATGACTTCTCACAAGTGTAGACCGCCCAAACTCGCTTCGCGCGCCCCCCTTTTCGGAGAGGGCACGAATTGTAGTTCTTAGCTACTATAGTTCGGACTCTTGTCACGGTTCTGAATCTAATCTCGCAAAGTGCAATGTGGGACTGATAAATCACCAAAGAGTCCAAATCCAACAATTGGTTTTGGAAAATCAATTTTAATCAAAAAGCGCCAAACATGGACTGCTTTGCCAGATTTCAGAGTCACCACCTAAATATTTTATTTTGGAAAATTTAGGAAACTCTGACTCGTGCCTAAGGCCACGTGTCCATCATCACCAAAGTTGCCTCAGCTCGGGAACTTGGGTACGAGAGGGGAAGGTCCTGAAATGAGCACCCCCGCTCGCTCAATCAAAGATCGGCCTCTACTAACGTGATATGTTGTTTTGAAAACATATGTGTTCTTATTCCGGTTTATTGGCTTAACTTACTATGTGATGCACACAGTACACAAGTATAGACTAGATCACCTGAATTGGAACAAAACAATTCAGTGTTTGTTTTTCGAAAAATGGTTTGAAGTTGTGATACCCCTGTTCCATAATATATTAATTGGTCCTTAACATGAATGTGATTATGTGTTGTGTTATGATTTTGTGTACCATTATGTGAAAATATGTGGTTTTGAATTTCTATCTATTCACCGTAGGAATATCTGTTTAAATATTTGCTTTAGAAATTAAATTGAGGGCCTTATCGGCCACAGAACCCGAAATTGATTACGCCATTGTGGTTGGCATAATTTTTAGAGCCTACGGTGAAATTTAATTGAAAAATTGATTCGGGTCAGATTAAATCGATTAAATTGGTGAATTAGTACCCAATTGCCTTATTATTATTATATTGACTTAATGAGACTTGATGTATTTGAGCACTACATCTCATTTCTCTCCTTTAGCTCACTTTGACTGATTCTTGGACTCAATTTGAGAGAGAGAGAGAGCCGACTATAGAGAGGGAGAAGAGGGATTGTGCAATTGGGGTCTTGAAACTTGGAGGTTGGAAGTCTAATTCAAGATTTAATCATAGATTGTGAGGACCAAAGCTCCTAGGTGAGTAATTCTTAGATTATAGTTTGTAATTTTTGTGTGCTCAAACTAATTTGGTGATCAAGAGTAAGATTGAAATGAAATTGGGTTGTATTTGTTGAATTGAAGCTTAATATGTGCATGCATGTAGGAAATCACCTTGATATTGCATGTTTGAGCACAAATGTGTATAATCCATGTGAAATGTTAAAGGAGACTCATGTCTTAATCACCCTTTGTGTTATCTAAGTAGAGAATGTGGCTAATTCATCACATACATGTACAATTTAAGAAGATATGAGCTTGAATGCATGAGTTTGTTATGTTGATGTTGAGTTTGACATATTTTGGGACATGCATATGGATAAATCAAGAAATTGAGCTCCATAATGTTATAATCTTGCATTGGTGTCATGTTAGTATGTGTATATTTGAGATTTGAGCCATAACATGCACATTTTGTTGGTTGGAATTCAAATTGGAGCTCAAGAACTCAATCTGGAAAACCTAGATTTTTTATGTCCGCTCGAGCGGGGAAATGGCCGCTCGAGCGGAAAAATCGTGCTCCTAGCACTTTTTGCAGAATTGGGTATCCGCTCGAGCGGGACATATCACGCTCGAGTGGGGAGCTTTTGTGGACAGGCCTTCCGCTCGAGCGGTATATTCCACGCTCGAGCGTATTTTTCATGCAACCAGTACTTTTGCAGGCCTTAAGGGTCCACTCGAGCGGGGAAGTTTACGCTCGAGCGAGGACCCTGTTTTCTGAAATTCTGTTTTTGCATTCTGTGTTCTGCTTTCCGTTCTCTTTCACTTGTAAGCACTCTTAGGCATATGTTAAGTATCGTAAATGAGTTAATGAGATGGGAATAGAGCCTAATGAGGAACATGTGAATTAAAGAACGGATTAAACTGTTGGTGACCCTTTTATGTTCATGAAATGTGTAGGGTCAAGCTCTGGGCAAATCCACAAGCCGATCACTGTGAGTAATATCGATATTCGAATGCTTGTGAATGTCCAATTGTTTATTCCCTTATAAGCTTTATGAGTTGCTAATTGGGATTGTGGACAAAAGTCTGACATGAATAAATTAATGGACCGAAGGTCGTTTTGATAAACACAAATGGACCAAATGTTGTTTTGATAAACATAAATGGACCAAAGGTCATTTTGATAGAATTGAATGGACTGAAGGTCGTTTTGATAGAAATGGACGGACCGAAAGTCATTTTGACATATATGCATGGACCAAAGGTTGTTTTGACATATATGAATGGACCAAAGGTCGTTTTGACTTATATGGATGGACCGAAGGTCGTTTTGACATGAATGAGTGGGCCGAAGGCCGTTTTGACATAAATGAGTGGGCCGAAGGCCGTTTTGACATGAATGGAAACCTGAATGGGCCAAAGGCCAGAATGTTGAAACTACAAGTCACTTGATCTGAAATTCGTATAGTTATACATCTGTTGAATAGAAATATGAATTGGGCCCAAGGCCGTTTGGAACCTGTTGTTCTACATTGATATGTAACTTCTGTATTCGATATTATTCACTGGGCTATCGCTCACGCTCATTCTTGTGTTTGCAGGTGAGCCAAGAGAAGTCCAAAGCCGGCCCCAGTGAAGTCTGCCATGAACAACACGAGTTTTGGAGAGTCAGCCTTGTGTCTCACGCACGAGACCCGCCCTTGCCATTTTGTTATACACTTACATTCTGTTTTGTTAGCAAGGGCTTTGTGTATATTTGTATATAGTCTGTTATGGGTTGGCACAGCTTAGATGATCCTGTCTGTAAAGAAGTTTTACTACTGTACTTTTGATGTGGGTTATTAACGTATATGAGCATGGTTTGTTGATGTGCATATAAGCACGACTCTATGGACAAAGTTTTAAATTTTTGCTTCCGTTTGGCCCCTTTACTCTGACAAGCTATATCTGTTTTGGTCTGAGGCCGTAGGTAACCACAGGATTACTGGCCGGTTATGTCCTTAACCCATAGGGGCGGGTTCGGGTCATGACAGAAGTTGCTACCCTCAACTAGGCTAAAACACGGATTTGCCACCCTCAAGTGGGCTTAGAAAACATGGTGATTTGCCACTTCAAGTGGGCTTAAAACGCACATTTTGATGAATTGTTTTAATTCAAGCAATGAAGCCTTCATCCACAGGCATTCAAGCAGTTAAACACTTAAGCATGGCAAGCATGCTATCATGCCAGTCACTTACACACACGCAAGGATGCTAAAGCATAAACACTCAGAGTGTACTCCGAGCCAAAACAAAAGCTAGTTAGTAATCATGCATGATCCTAGCTATGTCAACGATGCCTAATGCAACACATGCAAAATGTAACTAAGTAGACTCGGCTATCTAAGATGGCATATAGATGCAACACTTGATAACATGCTTTGAAACACGTATTCAAGTAAGTGTATTGAAATACGATGCAGTTTGAATGATGCGCCGAGCTCGGTGCATACTAGACAAATGAATGATGAACGCATGCAAGCATAAGGATGCTAAACAAAACATGCCCTAATCTAACCATCAAAAACGGTTAAGTAAAAGGGAGAAAGACATGGGGTTGGAAGACATGCACACACACACGCATACTTATTACAAAATTTGCCCCCTCGACGGAGGGTCCAAATGAACAAGCTAAGCTAATCTAAGCTAAGCTGACTAACTAATCTGATTAAACTAATTAGACTAATTATTACACAATCAAATTAAATAACTAACAAACACTAAGCTAATTATTACAATACTTTAACTAATTAACAAATGAATTAATTAAATTCCAATTCATGCTAAGCATTAAAGTATATGAACTAGGCTGCCTCAGCTCTGCCTTGAAGAAGTTGAAGATGGATGCTCGATTCCCATCCCGAAAAGCACTCCAAATGCTCTTTAGAAGCTCTGTCTGCAGGGTGTCCTTAAGAAATTATTGTTGAATCTTACCAAATCAAAGCTGGGGAGTGCACCAGTGGCCTGTCGGCCATAAGGAGCTGCTACCGACCCTCCTGCCGGCCAAGGATGCACACTATCGACCAAGGATGAAGGGGTGCCGGCCAACAATGAGAGGGTGCCGGCCACTGGTGTGCTGTGACACTAAGCTGCAACAGAGGACAAAACAGAGGAAATGGAGGGTCTCCCAAGGGTATGTACGTACTATGCCCCTCTATATCACCTCAAAACATCAAGAAAGAGGCATAATTGGATCCAAAACCATCAACACGCATCTCAATGCATGATGGTCAAAGATCCAATATGTACAAATTTAATAAATGCATGACAAACAAGACACTTAGACCATCTCCTTATCATGAGAGATCAAAGGCAATGGAGACCAAGGGAGATTGGCTCATTTCATCACTTCAAGTATGAAATGAACGAATCTTCCTCGTGTTCAATACGATATCCGATTAGACACAATGCAAAGCAAGCAACATATGTAATGCACGCCCAAATGCCAAATACATTAAGCTAATAAAGAGCATCACTCAAGAGGCATGCAACATCAATCTCAAATGAATAAACCAGCCATGGACAGACCTCATACATGTAAAAACAATGGCAAAAGCATGTTGGAATTAAAGCTCAAAGGACTAGACAAACATGCATACATATTAGCCCAAGATTAAGGCACAAGACACAACCCTCCAAAAGTGTTGAAAGAGTGAAACATGGAGTGCAATGGCATAAGTTCCAGCACTGAAATGTCATGCTAAATGACTTAAAATCATGCAAACAACCCATGTGATGCATGTTGAAAGGCTTAAGCATCAAAGCTAGTGAAGTGTATTACACTAGAGGCATGCAAAACAATGCTGAAATGGCCAAACCAGCCCCAAATAGACCTTAGGCATGCCAAAATAGTGGCCAAAATGAATTGAGATGATGGCTTGAAAGGCAAGAAAATGATGCTTATGCAATGGCTCACAAACAAAACATAAAGGTACAACTCTCAAGAGCACTTAAAGAGTGAAAAACATGGAAGTGTGACAACACTATATGCTTTGAAATAACATGCCAAATCATGCCAAATCATGCAAATACCTCAAGCCAAGCATGCAAGATACCTCAAAACTCAAAGCTATTCAAGGTTATTGCATTACAAGCATGCATAACAAGCATCATACAACCAAGAGGCCTCAAAACAGAGCTAAAGCATGTTAAAACATGAGTAAAAACTTGCTGGAGTGGAGCCAAAACATGCTAGAATAATGGGCCAAAACACCAAGTATACTAGGCTAGTGAGCAAGGTTTACACTACAAGTGTAAGAAGCAAATGAAGGATGTTCTAACCAACCAAAAACAAAGTTGCAACATGCTAAAATAACACCAAAAACATGCTGAGATAGAACCAAAATAGGCTAGCATGATGGATCAAAGCATTGAGCACACAAGGCTAAATGGCAAGATTACACTACAGGTGTAAAAAGCATGTATGAGGTGACCCAGTCAGGCCAAAACAGTGTTATGCCATGCTAAAATAAGGCCAAAAATAAGCTGAGAATAAGCCAACACATGCTAGAAAAACATGCTCAATCATTGGGCCAACAAGGCATGCAACCAAGACAAGAGGAGATGGGACCACCCTCTCTCATTTTGGACCTCAAAACCACATTTCTACCACTGGATTTTAGTGGCTAAAAGGCCAAACAAAGGCGAACTCAAAGGCCTTAAAGAATGGCTCCAAGCCTAAGCAAATAAGGCACACAAGAAGGTAGAACACCCTCAATACCAAAAAGGCCTCAAACAGCCAACTTAAACACTTGAAAACAAAGCTTTTTGTAATTGAAAGCAAGGCCTAAAACAATATGCAAGGATGGCCAAATAAGCAATGAAAATAAAGCTTTAAAGAGGATATGAGAGTCACCCTTGAAGCACAGCAATAGCAGCAAGTTTCTGAGGCAAAACCAAGCTGAAACCACTCAAATACAACCTCCAAGAACCTCAGCTCAAGAGTGAACGTGTTTAACTATGTGTTGTAGTGCAAAAGTGAAGAGAAAATACACTTTGAGACACTATTAAGCACAATATAGAAAGAGAGAGTGAGAATTCCAGAGAGAGAGATATATTGTCTCTAAAATTGCTAAACCTCTGTAAAGGGGGAGGAGCCTCCCCTTATATAGAGCAATGCAATGCAAAGCTTGTTTAACAAGCTTGAAATGGCCTCCATCCCTCCATACACGTGTATGGAGGATGGCTAGCTCAGTAAAAAATAGCTGGCTCAAAAGATCTAGCACAAAATCTGCTGAAACAAGGTGTTCTGCTGGCCATTAGTGGTGGCCGGCGGTGCCTTATAGATGGCCGGCAGGCTTCATTAATGGCAGGCAGGGATAAATGCATGGCTGGCAATGCCAAAAAGTGGCCGGCAGTGCACCACAAGAAGCATACTGAAAGGACCAACACATGGTCCAAAAATGGAGCAGAAAGGATACAGGGTTTGGAAAGCTCAAACCTGTGACGTTCTGCCGCGAAATTCGAGTACTCTACGAGCAATCGAACTTGTCATTGGATGTACCTGCAAGCATATCTAAGTCTTGAGGACGGTCAAAAATGAGGTGTCTACAACAAGTCTCATTTCACACAAACTTAATTCCTTTCCTCATCAATCTAGTCAACAGTGAGGCTAATATAGAGAAATCCTTTACAAACTAACAGTAATACCCGGCTAACCCCAAGAAACTACGAATCTCAAAGGCATTCTTAGGTTGTTCCCAATCTTACACTACCTCGATCTTAGAGGAATCTATAGTCACTCCTTCCTGGAT
This sequence comes from Camellia lanceoleosa, assembly GCA_025200525.1. NCBI lineage: Eukaryota > Viridiplantae > Streptophyta > Magnoliopsida > Ericales > Theaceae > Camellia > Camellia lanceoleosa. Next base: position 87,510,472 of record CM045764.1, on the reverse strand, counting down.
ACCATATGGCCTAAGAACTTTACCTCCTTCAGCCAGAATTCACACTTCCCAAAATTAGCATACAGTTTGTGAGCTCTAAGCAGCTCAAGTACAGCTCGCACGTGTTTCTCGTGCTCCTCCTCAGAGGGTGAGTAAATTAAGATGTCATCAACAAAGACGACCACAAAACAGTCTAAAAGCTCACGAAACATCCAATTCCTTGAGTCTATAAACATGGCTGGTGCGTTGATTAACCCAAAAGGCATCACTAAGAACTCATAATGGCCATACTGTGTACAGAATGCTGTCTTCTAAATATTCTCCTCCTTCACCCTCAATTGATGATAGCCTAATCTCATGTCTATCTTAGAAAAATAATAAGTCCCCTTCAACTGGTCAAACAAATCATCTATACGAGGCATTGGGTATTTGTTCTTACCAGTCACCCGGTTCAATTTCTAATAATCCATACAAAGTCACAATGTGTCATCCTTTTCTTGGCAAAGAGAGCTGATGCTCCCCAAGGCAATGTACTAGGGTAGATAAAACCCTTATCTAATAATTATTGGAGTTGAATCTTTAACTCACTCAACTCAACAGGTACAAATCTATACGGTGCCATAGAAATTGGTATCGTGCCAAGCACTAAATCAATAGAGAACTCAATCTCACGATGAGGTGACAAACTAGTGAGATCCTCAAGAAAAGGGTCCGGGTATTCACAAACTACCCCTAGTCACTCAACTCGGACTTCATCACACTCACCACCAGAAAAGTTTACAAGCAGGTAACTAAGCTCACTCCGATCTCACGGATTATCTACTGGCAATGAAACTATATCAGCTCTGTTCCCCATGAAATAAAAGAAGTCACCACTCAAGGTACATACAGTAACCCCTTGACGGTAACAATCTATGACAGCTCGATATGATGACAACCAGTCTATACCCAATATAGCATCAAAACTTGACATGTCAATCAACACAAATGCAAAAGGAAGTCTATGACCAACAACCTCAATCTCACAACCCCGACACCCCTGTTCCAATACAATCTCACCACCCGCAAATGACTTGACACTAAGTGGAGATGCTAGCCGAGCTAATTCTAATCCTAATTGTAGCTCGACTTTTTCACGCCCCCCTTTTGGCAGTTCGAAATATAAGCCCTATAGTTCGGACTCCTGCGGTTCTGAAGCTAATCTCACAAGTGCAATGTGAAATTGATAAACACCAAAGAGTCCAAATCTGGCAAATCTTTTGAAAAATTAATTTTGAATCAAATTGCTAAAAATGGACTGTTTTGCCAGATACAGAGTCGCCACCTAAATATTTTGTTTTTGGAGAAATTTAGGAAACCCATGACTCGTGCCAAAGGCCACGTGTCCGTCATCACCAAGATTGTCTCGGCTTGGGAAATTAGGTACGAGAAAGGAAGGTCATGAATACATTTGAGCGCCCCTGCTCGCCCAATCAAAGATCAACCTCTACTAATCATGATATGAATCTTATGTACATTATATGCTCTTGTTCCGGTTTATTAGACTAGCATTATTATGTGATGCACACACACAAGTATAGACTAACTTTGCAAGAATTGAAACATTTCGAGTCATGTTGGGTTTGAAAATTGTTTTGAAATATGTACCACTTGAAAAAGTGATCGCATATGAACATTACTCAAATTATTCCAATTCAAGTAACAAGCCTTCATCCACAGACATTCAAGCAATTTATCAATTAAGCACTTAGCCTCATGGCAAGCATGTTAGATATGGTAACAATCACATTCATGAGATATGCTAAAGCGAGTAAAGGCTCACCAAGTACTCCAAACCAAAATAAACATGAGTTAGAAAAATGCATGATCCTAACTTATGCAAGATGACTAATGCAACACATGCAATATGCAATCTAAATAGGCTCAACTATTTAACATGGCATTTGAAGTAATTTGATAACATGCGATCTAAGCACGTATTCAAAGAAGTATTGAACTAACAATGCAGTTAGAATGATGAACCGAGCCTCGGTGCATTCAATACAAATGGATGCAAATATGAAGTATGCTAATTGAAACATGATGTCCCTAAACTAACCATCATAAGCAGTTAAATAAAAGAGAGAAAGACGTGGGGTTGGAAGACATACACATTATTACATTTCGCTCTCACCAAGGAGAGTCCAAATGAATAAACTAAGCTAAATAGCTAACTAAGCTAAGCTAAAGCTAATTATTACAAAACGAAATGAATAAACTAGCCAAACTACTTAACTAGTTATTACAACATTTGAATGAACTAACTACGTTAACTAATTAACTAACTAAATAATTACAATACAAGTGCAAGTAAAATAAGTAATTAAACTAAACAACTAATTACTACGCCTCAGGAAACAAAGGATGTTCATGTGCATGCTCAGTTTTCACCCAAAAAGACCACTGTTTTGCTTCTAGAAAGCCTCTATTTCACAATAGAACACCAACACTTCTGCTCACTCTGCTCTGCCTTACAAACTTACTGTTGAATTTTGCACTAGTGTCCGGCCGGCCAGTGATGAAGACTGCCAGCTACCAAAGATGGTCTGCCGGCCACCTGCCGGCCATGGAAAGTGGCTCGCCGGCCACCGCTGAACAGGTTTATCTTGCTGCAACAGAGGACAAACAGAGCATATACAGGGTATTTCAAGGGTTTGTTTGCACAACTCACCCCTTCTTTTTCATGAAAGGAATAGCAAGTTCGGTTCACAAACCATCAATAGATGCAATTTCATGGCATAATGGCTTGTGAAACCAAGTGTGTAAGTTCAATAAATGCAAAACAAGACTTATACCACCTCTCTATCATAGAAGATCAAGGGAAGTAGTGACCTTAGAGACTTGAATCATTTCATCACTAATGAGTATGAAATGGTTCAAGTTTCCATGTGTTCAATTAACGTCCGATTAAACATAACCAATTATTATCTTATACCATTTTTTAGTCCCAATTTTAGTTACTCACTTTAGTTTACCAACCATCCTTTAATCAATTGAGTCCAAGGGTGAGTTTAAGTCCTCTAATGGAAAGAAGACTCAAACCAAAAATTGTTGTAGGCATGAAAAAGACATCCTACCGTTGGTAATGAACCCCCTAAGGGATTAAACTATTAAGCATGACATCTCAATCTCATGCTTTAATCAAACAAATAGTTTGAACCACTTTCAAAGCAAAATAAAATCCTAGAAAGGAGGAAGATTGCAAAAATGATTAAGTGCTGAAAATGAGTGAGAAAAGCATAAATAAATGCTATCAACTCAAACAAGATGATGTCTAATGCCTAGAACACCAAACTCATGAGGACTATTGCACTATAAGCATGCAAAACAAAGCTCAAATGCAAACAACAGCCCAAAACAGTGCTAAACAATCGAAAATAAGTCCTAAAATATGCTGGAATTAAGCTAAAAATAGCTAGATTAAAATGCTAAAATATGGCACCAACTAGGCTAGTAAACAAGACACAAGGAGGGGAGGCTAACCCCTCCAAATTTGGACTTCAAAACATGATTTTGGTCACTAAAAAAGCTCTAAATATCAGTGTTTAAAAGGTTGGAAAAAGATAGTAAAAGGGTGAGAAACACAAAGGCAAAGGCCTCCAAAACAAGGTACAAAGAAGGGCTATCAACCCCTCAACCTTGAATGGCCTTAAACCCAAGCTTTAGCCCAAAAAAACACAAAGTTTTGACAACCTAAAACAATGGAAAAATAGTAGGAATAATAGTAGAGAAAGTAATCAAATAGGTAAAGCCTTACACCTCTTGAAGAAAATAAGCAATTCCAAGCAACAAAACCAAGTAAACACACCCTTTAGAGCTCAAACCAATACCTCAGCTCAAAGATGGTGAGATTTGGTTAAGGGTGTATAGGCAAAGGTTGAAGATTTGTAGGCAAAAGTATAGAGATTTGGTAGGGAGAGAGAGAATTGTAGAGAGAGAGGAAAATTTTAGAGCTCAAAAATTTCTAACCTTAAAACATGAGAGAGGGGGCTCCTATATATAGAAAACATGAAATTCCCTCAAGGAGATCTAGCCCTACATATAACAACCCCCGTACTGTTTACCGATAAATTACTGAATTAACTACTGATTACTGCTAAACTGGGCCGCTTAAGACTGATAATTGAAACAACTGAAATACTGAACGGACTGATTGAAAATTGGAACTAAATTGACTGAGCATATCTATTGTATTGCATTTTTATCTGTTCGATTATTTGATTATCTGTTCGTGTTTTTATGTTTGAACTGCAAATTGAAGGCCTTATCAGCGGCCGAACTAGAAATTGTTTAGTGTTTCATGATCCGTAGAATTTCTGTGATTTAATGGTATATCTATCTAAAATGTGATTAGGTATGATTAAACTAGATTAAATAAAGCCAATTAATAGAGTTGCATTAATTACGGAATTGCCATTGAGTGGGGCCTTTGTTTATTCATATTTGAGGCCTTGTTTATACTTAATCAAAACATATTCATCAGCCTATTTTGAGTACCCAACCGACCAAACAAGAGTATGAGAGAGAGAAGGAGTTGATCTTGTGATTTTGGCTTGGATTTTGGTAGAATTGAAGTATAGTTTGCAAATTGAGCCTCCAAACCTTGAATACAAGACTTAGGTAAGAGAATACAACCCTCTAATTGTGAGTTTAAGCTAATTCTTGCTTGATCCTTGCCAAATTGTAGAGTTAAGTCTTGTTTTAGTTCATACATGTAAGATTATAGCTTAATTCATGCATGCATGGTTGAAATGTTGAAATTTGAGTTGAGTTCATGGTAAATTGCACATGCATGTTCATAATTAGGCTTGAGTCCATGATTTCACCATGTTCTTGAAGAAATGAGTTCATTTGAACAAGCATTGGAGCTTTAAAATGGTTCGATTTCATGCATGTTTTCATTTCTCCATGTTTATGAAAAATGAGTTTGAAAAATGGTTTTAATTGACTCACCTTTGGGGCTTGAGTTCATAAATTGAGCTTTGAAACTTGTTATACAATGAATTTAGATATGTTTTCCATAATTTGGGCCCAAGAGGTCAAGTTTAGAGTGGTAGAATGCTTGGTTTGAGCTTGGGAGGCAAATCTGGAAATTCCAGATTTGGCTTCCTCGCTCGAGCGAAGGATTCCTCGCTCGAGCGAGCACCTTTGTCCAGGGCTCCGCTCGAGCGACCATCGAGCGACCATCGCGCGTAAAATCACAGCATCTAGTATTTTTACTGTTTCGACAGACCGCTCGAGCGAAGCCTTTGATTTTGGAAGCTCGCTCGAGCAAGGCTCCTATTTTCAACAAACTTTGCAAAATGTTTTCTAAGTGTATTTTTGCATCCTCATCCCATTCTAGGCATTCTTAGGCCTAGTTTAAGGCATCTTAATGAGGATATAGATGTAGAACACACCAAGGCAAATTAGGGATTAAGTTATGATATTTCCCAACTGTGTAGCTTAGTGTGTGTTCAACCTGTGAACTGTGTAGGGTTGGCGACTGGGGAGACACGCTCTAGCATACTATAGCCCAAACTCTGTGAGTAACAATTGTGTAAAAATATGTTCAACTGATTATCTTTTGAATCTCGAATCAGGCTGTTCTTGAACTATTTATCGAATCGGTATTATTTAGTGAATGAATGTATGTTCTTTATTTAACTGCATGTCTTGTGGCATCCTTAGCACCTATCGCTCATCGTTATCTTTATTCAGAGATCTTCGCTTCCTCGTGGAACCACTATTGCATCGATTGATGGCCATCATTATTGTTCGGTTTTTTAAGTCCTACTGTTACTGTTATGCTGATAGATGTACCACATATATGACTGCATCGTCAACAACCGATATCTTGATTTAATTGAACTGTTTTCATTACTGTAAGGACATTCATTCTAAACCTCTTTACGCATTATGTTATTCACTAGGCTTTAGCTCATTGCTCATATATATATGTAGGTGTACAGGCACCGGACCAAAGCTAGACGCGTCGGGGTTATTCCAGTTTTGTCAAGCCAACCTACGTGCCTCACTGCGAGGTTCCGAGCCTATCATGCTAAGGCTTAGGGGTGTTCTAGCATTCCCCCTTCTGTACTGTCTCACTGTTTTGTATAGATCATTATCGCTTTCGCATCTTGTTATCAAGGGATTAGGTCCTCGCACCGAAAGGATCAGAAATATTGGTATAGACTGCATCTTGCTTGATCGCATAAATGTATGAAAAATCTTTTGGCATCTGGTATCCTGACTCATTGGACATTATTTATTTATCAGATATTTCCGCCAGCCACAGACTCTATTTTATCAGATATCATTAGCAGGCCTTCGTAATCTCGACATTCTTGGCGATTCTGATACTAAACCCATAGGGCCGGGTTTGGGGTCTTGACACTACACGTGTGGACAGATACATGCATCTATGCAAACAGCTAGCACAACTAGCATAAAATATCTGCAAAATACACTAGTGGCCGGCAAGCCACATTAGTGGTCGGCAGCCCAAAAGGGGTAACCGACAGGCCACCAGAGGCTGCAGGCTGGAAAAGCTAGGCTTGGTCCAAAACTGGGACAATAAAGGTATAGGATGTGAAAGGCTCAAAGTTGTGGCATTCCGCTAAGGACTTTGAGCACTTGGCAAGCACATAAAATCATCATCGGGTGTGCATGCGAGGACATCCAAGTTGTCAAGGCCGTCAAAAATGGGGTGTCTACACCAATGCTGATGCAAATGCAAACGAGATGAATTAATGGGATTGACAATAGAATTGCATAACAAGAAAGTACCTCTCACAACTGAAGGTGCTGGCACTAATCTGGTGTGGTAACAGCATGCACATTCCCTGTAGGTTTCTGTTCTACCTACTCACCTCTCAGAGCATAAGTCTGATACTGACTGGGCTGAAGAGGCCCTCTGATTAGCCCTCGAGGCCTATGTTGACTGTACAGGCTGGTGGCTCTGTGCTTGCCTCGAATTAGACAACCAGGTGTGCCACTTGACTGAGGGAAAAATCTCCTCACATGCCTTGACTGCCCACACTGATAACAGACAGGCGGCTACCCCCTCTCCTGACTCTAGCTCTAAGAACGAACCGCGCAGACAGTGCGGACTATTGCCCTCCTCCTCTCTACAGGCAGGCTGGAGACTTGTGACCCAACTGGCCACACTTAGAACAAGAGAAGCCTCCCCGATTACTCTCCCTAAACCCGAATTCGGCACAGGAAAGGTGGATCTAGACTATGTTGCCTGGGACTGTTGTGAAGCGGAACCCCTCTACCTCTTACTGTCTCGACTCTCTCCCTGAACCTCCTGATTCCTCCTAGAGCCCCTCATCTGCTCCTCTTCTACCAGAACTACGTCTCAAGATGAATCGTTGTCTCCACAAGGTGTTCATAGTCCTTAATTATCGACCCAACTACCTTGAAAAGAAGCCCGATCCTTAATCTCTTCTCAAACTCGATACAATGGCATTCCTCAGTCGCCACGAGTTCTGGTGCAAATCTAAAGAGGCTTGTGAAAGCTGCCTCAAACTCGACTATTGGAAAACTAAGTTGCTTGAGCTTCAGAAACTGATCTCTTAACTTCTCCCTAGCAGTGGGAGGCAAGAACTTTTCCTGGAAAGTGTTGACAAAAGCCTTCCAAGTCACATCAATTAATGCACCCACGCGCATACTTCCACCATTGACCCGCATCTCTCTTCAGCTGGAAGGATGCCAAGGTCACCTTCAAACCGTCGTTCTCGATGCTAAGCATCTCAAACATCTTCATTATTTGCTCTAACCACTTATCTACCTTCAGTGGCTCCTTAGAATCACCGAAAAACTCCTCCGGATTAGACTGGAAGAAATCCCTCTTTAAGAATAGCAGCCTTGCTTCCGCAACTTGGGCCTGGACTTGATTCTCAACCCTAAGAATGTCCAACGATTCTCGCAAGGTTCCTACCATTTCATGGGCTAAAGCGCCCATGGCTTGCTGACCTACTGGCTCGCCCACATTGGCTTAACCAACCCCTTCCTCTTGTGCCAGAATCTCATCTGATAATGGCACCTCATGTCGTTTTGGCCTACTACGCCTACCACTACCACGTCTACGTCCTGACATCCTAATGAAGGTAACAAAAGAGATTAGCACATTTACAAATGTATCGAAGCTATCTCACTCGCTTCCTAAGGCAATGGACAACAATAATTCGCTCCACATAAGTACACAGTCACATAAACATGTACGAATTTTCCTTCCTAGATAATGATCATCCCGTGGCATTGCCAGAGTTCCAATTAGAAATAGCATTAATCAAGTGCTCTTCTAATAGGACTTCTAGAAACCTGTAGACCCAATCAATATCTTAGGAATTAAATCTCATACTTATATAATTACATAAACATGTTATCACATAGCATACCCATCATACAAACATCTCTATCAAGCGAGATAAACCTATTGTGGTAAGAACCACTTCCCACGTACCCAAAGTATTCAAATCCGGTACGCTCTGATACCAAGTTATAACGCCCCAAAATAATTGCTATAAACCATCCACAATATTAACTACATAACAACACATGATGAAATAATTATCTTTCATTTATCCCAATTACTTGTACAAAAGGGGAACATATGCAGATATACATTCATAAGTCTATCCCCGAATCTATAGCATATATTACAACAAGGGGTAAGATATGAAGGTAAAATAGATAAATGAATGCCCTAAAGGCTTACAACTTTCCAAAACAATGCTTAGTTACAACAAAAGTGGACTTAAATCCAATACAGTTAAAACCCTTAGCTTGTACAAAATAAATACAGTAGATACATAAAAGAAGTTGTCGCTCCAAGTCCTCTCAAGCTATTGCTTTGGCGAAGGCATATCATCAACACCTGAAATGTTTTTCCTACGTTCCCAGTAGAAATAATCCAACACAGTAAATGAATCTTAACAAAGCTATAAGGCGGGTGCATATGCAATACTTGTGCCAAAAACATTTTTAAATCTCTTTCAAAGCCATGCAATGCTATGATAATATCATAATCCATGAGCCACTTCCTTTACAATAGAAGACAGGGCGATGAATCACATTCTGAAAATCTTAAAACCAAAACAACCTTTCACGGAAATTTCATCCACGGGAAACTGCGAGCCGGCAACATGTAAACGTAAGTTATACAAGCACTACTATTACCATTTTACAAATATTTTGTCCGTAGGATTGACACCCATGTATACGTGCGGTTTTCGAGACTTTCACCCTAGACACACAGGCCAACTTATTTGATGTAACAACAACTCCTTCCCAAATTCACCCATTTTTTCAAAACGGTAACATTTCCAATGTATAAGTGTGAGATGATGCTCAATCAAATGAATGAGAAAATGGATTCAATTCCCCTAATTCACATGCAATTTCTACAACAGTCATAACTATCCTCCACCGATAGCCCAAAATAGATATTTCTAAATAGATAAACCGTTTTCAATAAAGATATACTCTCCAAATTTTCAAGAGGTGAGTGATAATACATATCCAATTCCACCATCCTCATCAACATGATTCCAATTTCATAATTTCAATCTCAATCTCATTATTTATATAAAATCAACATTTGAGGCATTTAGGGAAAAATCCATTTTTTTCCCAAAATCGATCCCAAATATCAAAATCAATCATTTATTCTCAACCCAACATTATTTTCCACCTCAAAGTCATTTTCACAAATCCATTTGAAAAACCCCTCTTTTGATTTTTACCCAAAACCTTGGGTTTGTTCCAAAGCTTCCAAAATCTCAATATTGTTTAGGAATAACAAATAACTAAGTTAAAACTCGTAAAAAGTGTGGAGATATCCCTACCTCAAGCTAAAACACGAGAGAGAGAGAGAGAGAGAGAGAGTAGGAAACTCAAAGACACGAAAAACCAACTTTGTTCCGATTATAACAAAGCCCTCATCGAGCTCTATCTTTTTAACAAAGGCACACGGGTGAAAAGATCAACGGATTTAGGTGTATTTGAGGGAAATATGTGAGTTTTAGAGAGAGAATGAGAGAAAATAGGGTTTTGAAAAGTTAGAGAAAGAGAGAGATGAAAAAGTGACTCAAAAATGACTGTTGATGAATTGATATATGCATAGCTTGCTCGAGCGCAAGATGTATCGCTCAAACGACTAGACACAATAAGTTTCACAGCTCGAGCATAAGAAGCTTCGCTTGAGCACAGAATACAAACTCCCAAAAGTTTTACAGACAGCAAACCATCGCTCAAGTGCAAGAAGCTTCGTTCGAGCGAAGAATACAACCTTTCAGTAGTTTTGCAGACCTACAAAAGTACTAAAAGTTCACAAAGATTGCTCAAGCGTAAGAAGCTCTGCTCGAGCGAAGAAGCGAAATTCTGGGCAACAATCGTTTGAAAAACAAGCTACCAACATGTTCCAAACGCAACCCACACAACTTAAAAGCCAAACTCGAAGGGAAATAAGGGGAAACAAGACAAGTACATCCATATACAACAATAAAACTTGGATCCCAAACATTTAATGGATCCGGTCTAAACCAGAATCGCTATATAATTAACAAAAGAATCAAGGTGATGATTACAGTTGGTGCCAAGAAATATATAAGAAAGAAATTGAGAATGGACCCAACAAATAGAGACCACATTTCCCTAAGAGCACATGCCCTTACATCTCAACTTCTCCATTAGAACCTTAAAAGGGAATTGAGGACTCCCCAACGATAACGAAAAATAGAATGAATCATCAAAATTTTCAACTGTACTCCTACCACCTCTAGTGCCATCATGACGTCACCGCTCAACCTCAAACCTATAATTGTCACCGATGCATAAAAATGAAATATCTATTAGGAAAGGATAACTGAGAACTTTGGTGTAATTGAGCAGAGATATTATTGTGATTTTTTATCACCGTGAAAATACAGATTAAGAAAGAGGTACAGAGAATGAATAAGAGAAGATGAACAGTAAAGATAGAGTTTGCTGTTGAATAATGCACTTGATCGGTGGTAACCGGTGACCTGTTTTGGTTTTGGATGGCCAAGATTTAAGATTCCTATCTAATGGTTCAAAATTATTTTCATGTATGGTACCGAAATACAACTTTTAGGTACCATAGTTGGACCCTTTAATTTGTAGACTATTTGCTCAGCTACTGTACACCTAAAAAAATTTGAGGATAAGTTTTGTTCTATTTTTGCCTATTTTAGGAAGTGACCTTTTTTAATTTTGAATTGTTGACTTATTATGAAAAAATATACAAAAATATAAAGAGGTGGTGTGACCTAAATAAGGTAATAAGTTGGCTTTTTTAACCTCCTTAAAAGAGGCCTTTACTTGAAAATTATTTGGTGCTCCATGGACATAACATGTCCATATTCTTCACCAGTCATCATATACTATATTTTTTATTAATTATTTCTTAATCACTTGATATAAAATTATAAGTCCCATCTACTCTTCCAATCACATAGCTCCTAAGGCACCATGCAATCGTACCCAAAAACCACCAAATAACTTCATTTTAGTTTCAACCCATCGGCTCAGTCCGTACCTCTTAATTTTTAAAAGAAAAAAATTTAAATTATCAAAAAAAAAAAAAGAATTACTTTACAATAAAAAAAAAAAAATTTTAAAACTTATACCCTTACAAATTTTCACTTGTTCCTCACCACAGAACAAACTTGCACCCTTCGTATTTTGGCTTTTTTTTTTCCTTATCCCACTGACAAGCAATTCCTCCAAAAAAAAAAAAAATATATCTCAAAATTTATTTGACTCATATAATAAAATAAATTTTGAATTTTATCAATATAAATTTAAATTTTTTTGTTTATTTTCAATTTAAATCATATGTCTATTTTAGTTAAGTAAAACTAAATAAAAATAAATATTTTAATTATTAAACTCAAAAGAAAAAAATTCTGAGTTTTTTTTTAATATCTCTAAAATTTTAAGGTAAGGCTTGTTTAGGATGTCACTTCAAAAAATCAATACAAAAAGTTAATCTATTCTCTTTATTTTTTATTTTTTACTTTTTTTGATAAAAAGTCAAAAAAATCACTAAAAAAAATGATCAATTTCTAAGCCAATCATTAGTTTTATTTAAGTTATTGAAAAAATAAGGCAAGTTTTACAATTTTAATATAATTCTACTGATTTTTCTTTTAATAAGGTTAAAAAAAATCAAAATCAATATAGATAGTGTGAAAATATAATTTTAAGCAAAGAAAATTATGTAAGTATAAAATATATCAAAACATCTTTTTTTTTTCATCCGTCTAATTAACGAATTTTTAATAAAAAAATAAAGTTGATTATTATATAAATTAAAACTTTAAATGATCTAATAAAAATATGTCAAAATTGTGGGACATATTGTATTTTTTTAAACCTCAAGGAAGGTTCGCTTTACATATTACAAAAATCTCAGTACACATCATTTATATCATTCGAATATAAATTTCTGAACAAAAGTCAAATGTTCGGATATAAATTTATGAATAAAAAGTAATTATTCTAACATAAGTAATTGAATCCCCCTTTATATTTATATGGAATAAAAAATGATATTACGTAGGAGGATGATGTATAGTATAAATATAGATTATTTATATACAGTTTGGATTGGTTCTAATCTGGAACAGTGTGGTTCAATTTGAAATCGATTAGTGAATTACAGATTTTTAAATTTCCAATTTAGAATCGAATTACAGATTCAAAAAATCAATCCAAACCTACCGAATTGGATTGGACTTGACCAGATCCAATTATGAATTATCCGAATTCCTTACTCAGCCTTATGTAAAATATAAAAATCGTATGCTTTTTATTTTACCTAGCAAAGGTAAAAATAGTATGTTTTTTATTTTACCTAACTAAGACTTATTTTGACAATTGAGTTAAAAGTCAACTTTTTATTTTTTTGACTTTTTTTAGGTTATATTATCTATCTACTTTTTGCATTATCTAAAAAAAATCAAAAATTTTGACTTTTAACTTCTTAAAATATGCCTTATTTTTCAACATTGTTATTTATTTTATATATTATTAATTTAAAGAGTCTCACAATTAGGGGTGCAACTCGGGCGGGTTCAGTCGGGTTGAGAGGTTGTCCAAACTCAGCCCAAGTTGTGCTGAGATTTGCCCAGGCCTGCGCCAAACACGAATTGTAACCCAAGGTTGCATGCCCAAGTCCGACCCGAATTACCCGAGTTGTCCGAAATGCCCAAATTGTATTTCTTTTTTCTTTTTTTTTCAGCTACATTATTAAATTATTAAAATTTGAATCTATTTACATTTTTTATATATATAAATCATTAATACCATCAAAACAAATAATTTATATATTGTAAGAGAGATATCGCTATAGTAGCCATCTGATTTATCTACTCTGTCTGTCTGTTTTTGGAGCCATCTGTGAGTAATAACTTAGTAAAGTTATGTTCAACTTTATTTATTTTTTGTATGATGAAATAAGATCTGTTTTCTACAATGTTATGCTGTGTACAATGAATGATTGTCCTATTTCTGACAAGTATTCATAGCATCCTTGGCATATCTGTTATCTATTACCCGATATCGGAGGTTTCATTATGGAACTTAGTATATATGTTATCTGTTACCTGTACCGGAGGCTCCATCATGGAGCTCAGCATATCTGTCATCTATTACCCGAATCCGGAGGTTCCTTTATGGAATTGGTTATATATAACCACCATCTGTTCTGCATCTGTTCTGTATCTGTATGTCTCTGTTTTGTATCTATTCTGTTAATGCTAATAGATGTACCACGTATGATTAAGCATGAACTTTGATTTCTATATATGATTGGAACAAGAATATGAATACGAAACTGCTTCTGTCTCTGAAATAAAATAAATGAATCAACTTTTCGAATCTGATATGAGACATCATTCAATTAAAATCCTTTTACTCTGTTATTATTCACTGGGTTTCTACTCACTCTATTACTTATGTATGTAGGTGATCAGGCGCGTGACCAGGCTGAATAAGGACTGCCTGGTTTCTATTTTGTCGATCAACCCTTGTGCCTCTTAAGGAGGTTCTGAAAGCCACGTGGTCATGTTTGTGAACTAAGTATAAGACCTTGTTTTCTTTTCTATATTTGAACGAGTTTCTGCTTACGTGTATCATGGGCTAAGTTCCCTTTTGGTTATATTTGTATTGTGTGTGACGTAAAACTAATGTAATTATGACATCACATGTGTGTATATGAAGTTCTAAATATTGTTCCATGTATGTCAGTACAGCTCAATAGACTATTTATGTTTTATATAACTGCTTCTGTAGCCCCCTTTTATGTGATCATCTGTTCAAAGGTCTTTGGTAATCAAAAGATTATTGGCCGGTTACGACGCTAAACCTATAGGGGCGGGTTTAGGTCGTGATACCAAGGTTACAAATTCTTTATTTTAAAACGATATTAATTTTAACCATCCGTTTGTACCTCCTCTTATTTAATCCATCTCTGTCGCTTCATTCATTTTCCCTATCTACTATTACTTCTCCCCCCTTAACACACAGAAAGTGGTTAAATATTGGAATGCCCAAAACTAGCAACATTTTTTTAACTAATAAATTATTTTAACATAACTTTCGATTTAAAATAAATAACCTTGTTAATGTGCGTCTTATGATATTATCCTGAAGGGTTGTTTGCTTCATGGGATTGAGGTGTGGGATTAGATTCCATATCCAATAAATTTACTAATCCATCATTTGGTTAGTTTAGTAAAGGTCGAACTAATAGTTAAATACACATCATTTTTAGCTAAATAGTTCAGGACTATTTATTTAAGATTGACTGTCTATTGTATTATAATCCGGCCTTATTTAATCCGTCTAAACAAATACTCTCTAATGGTATATGTTACGAAACTTGAAATGATTATATAGATTTTTTAAAGGTACACTGGAAAAACAACAAAGCAAACAAGGCTAAGCTTTTCTCCTAGACAATCCTATCATATCATACCCAAAAGGCTCCTAATTTCAGCTGATGGTTCATTCACCACCAAAATTTTCTCTAGTTGATCCGCTCCCAACTTGCCCAGTGCATCAACGCATAAGTTCTCTCTTTGTAGACATGTTGAATTGTACACTTACATTCTCGCATGATGATTTTGGCATCCACCACTAGGGATGCATTTTTATACATTTTTAATGCATGCAATTTTATGCACAAAATACAAGTATTTTAAAAGAAAAATTACACTTTTGTGGGTGTTTTCAAAATAAATTTCAAATCAGTGATAAAAACTTACCAACATTAATAATTGAAATTATAATCTTTTTCATAATTTTGTAATTATTTTTGGTTTTTACCACTAACTCACAATTTTTCCTATTTTAAATTTCTTCACATGTTCCATAAAGAGACATGTTTACAATATCCAAAAATAAATTAGTACAAATCTATCAAATTATTCTATATAATTTTTGCATTTACATATCATTACTCAAAAATAGCTTTCCTATCCAGTTATCTTCCAAAAGGAAAGATATATTACTGTCATTTGGGTTGTCTTCCCAAGCAAAGATTAAATCGTATCAAAATTATTTGACATAACTTGTGTTTACAACCTGAAAATGCTGATAATATCCAAGAGAAAAGAAAAATAAGTTTCAGTAACCTAGAATGCAATGACTTGTAAAAAACTGTTAGCCCATGGAATGGATTCTTAATTGATTTAAGCATATGACTGGGATTTTAGGTCTCTCTATGTACATGCACTTACGGGGGCATGCACATTCTCACACGTTCCTGCACTTAACATACTCATTTATCTGCCATGGAGCAATTATGTGCTATGTTGTGGTTTAGTTGTCTGTTTCCGTGGACTAGATCAGTAATTTTAGCATTTTATACTTTGTAGTGACAATTTGATCGGATCATTTGGCAATTTTATGGTTTTCTGAGGCTGTAATGTTGGAGACTGTATTCTTCCAGTCAAGTCCATAGTTCTTTTGTTTATCTAGAGCAACTTTGTGGGTTTCTTAATCATGGCTGTAAATTGACATAATGAGCAATTATTTCAAGCAGGGAAGGGTTCCGCTTCAGGTTAGAAAATATAGTTCGTGGTCAAGTAGGCAGCAATTCTGATACCTCATCTAACAATAATACCACTGATTCCAGAAATGATCAAATCCATACAAACACCCCACAGGAGGTCCAGCATGAAATCGATGAGCAGTCACAATCTAGAGTCAGGAAAGTGACATCCATCGGTTGTTGGATCCTACAGGAAATTCTGAAAGCAACTTTGCTGGTGAGAGCATTAATTGGCAAGAAGCTGTTCATCAAGGAGGGGATTGGCAGGAACAAGGTCCTGAAGATGAGAGAGGAAACTGGCAGCAATCTGCGTATGATCAGTTTAATGAATGGAAAGACAGCACTACAGGAGATATGGATGGAAATTGGCAGGAAAATCCAGTTAATGATTGGCCTCAAGAAACTTCAGGAAATGAAGGTGTAGAAGAAGATCATCCACAAGAAACCCATGAGGTTTGGCATGAAAATGGTATGAGGGAAGCCGTGGAAAATTGGTTAGAAACACCTTCTGACCCATCGAGAATGTGTCGTTTCATCCCAGTTAGACGAGTCAATAGATTCCACCCACCTGATGATGATAATGTGTATAGTATGGAACTCAGGGAACTCTTAAGCAAGTAGTCATGCGTCATAAAGTGCTTCCATATTTTTTATTATTTTTTAATATTTTGAGCCATCTAGGCTTTTATTTCTTCACCTTTCTTCATAATTGGGATTTTTTTGTTCCATGTAGGAGAAGTGTCTCTAATCTTCTTCGTAGTGGTTTCCGTGAGAGTCTGGACCAATTAATACAGTCATATGTGGAAAGGCAAACACGTGCTCCTATTGACTGGGATCTTCACAGGAACTTGCCCACTCCGACTCCTGCTTCACCAGAGCAGGATCAGGAGCAACAAAGGGATGAGCAGAATGGGGATCAGAGTGATGCTATGGGCAGACCTTCACTGGTGCTACCATCTCCTCCTGTGCCCCCTCCACAGCCTCTTTGGCATCAGGACTTACATCACACTAGTTGGTCTCGACATAGCATGCATCGTTCAGAACTTGTGAGTCATCTTTTATTTTGGTGCTAAAACATTGAATTAGTAAATACAACTCCCCTCTCAGTCAGTTGCAGCTTCCTTGTATGATATTTTATAGTGGAAAAGTGCATATTTGGATGTTCCATGAGAACTAATTATTTCCTTTGTGTTTTATGCATCATATATGGGTACAAATTCATCTGATATTTTAGTCAGGGTTATATCATTGATAGCACAAATTCATCTTATGTAATGGTCCCACAAAGAGGATCCTTAACCACAACTGGTTGCACTGGGTTGGTTTTGAACTTGTGGGAAGTTATATGGAAAATGCCACTACAATTAGGTAGGGTCAATTCCTACTTTAATAGACAAATCTTCTGTTCATATTTAAAATATGTAATTTGTTGCTTTGAAAGGAGCTTCTAGAACAATGTGAAATATGCATTTGATTTGGTGGCTTTAGGCGTATAACCACTTGGATTTCTATCATGAGCACCTTTTTAATTTTAATATTGACTAACATACGGTGCCATTCTGTGAAAAATTGCTGGGTGAAGTTGGACTGTTGAGAATACCAATTCCTTCGTTTCAAATGATATTAGAGTTTGCTGAACTTTTACTAGAATTTTTCATATTCAAGTCACGGAAAGCAGTCTCTCCACACAGAAGTGGGGGTAAAGCTGACATACCTACTACCTCTACCAGACCTTTATTTTTATTTTTATTTCAAAAGCATAGTTATCTTGTCTTTAGCTTTTTTTATTTATGTTTATTTTTTCGTCAAAAGCCCCCTCATAATAAAACTTTAATACATTAAGGACAAGCACAAAAAGTTTTCCTTGAAAAGTCCAACATATACTACTATTATCGAAATATTAAACTTTAAAATAATATAACTTTTGATCTAGATGTTTTTAATAAAATTAATATTTTTAAAATCTTCTTATCAAGATCTATTAAATAAGATTTATGTTGACTATGAAATTTTTAAAAAAATAATTTTACCGTCGAAATTGATGTAAACAGTAACATGTTACTTTAGTTCACAATAATATGTTATTCTGGCAATGTTGTCTAATAAAAAAAAAAGAGGATATTTTACTTTGTATTTTGCTCAACTATGCGCCTCCTTAGAGAGGTTTATGAAACAAAATAAATTGGGCTGTCTTTTTTACCAAACAATGGTCCAATTGAGGGGTTTTGGCTAAATTTTCTAAAAAAAATTAATAGCAGCAATTGCTTTTGTTTCTCCCTTAATTTATTCCAGATATTGTGTTGAAAATGCAATGCATTGCAGGGTTGGCAGAGACGTCGGAGGATGGATCCAAATGGGGTCATGTTAGGAAGGGAACTTGCTGTGTTTGTTGTGATAGCCAAATTGACTCTCTTTTGTACAGGTACACCTTGTCTGTGCTATTGTTGACACGACTGACCACATACAACCGCACGCAAATGGAAAAGGAATTGAAATAACTTTTTATCAACAACAAACAAGTATATTGTGTCATTTTTGGTTAATTTTATGTTTGATTATATATTGTGCAGATGTGGGCACATGTGCACTTGTTCGAAATGTGCCAATGAATTGGTTCATGGAGGAGGGAAGTGTCCATTGTGCCGGGCTCCTATTGTTGAGGTTATCCGCGCTTACTCCATACTGTAAAAAATTTGAAAAGCTTAACGGAAAAGGAATAAACAATTGAAAAGAATGAATGAAAAAGATTTAGGGGAGTCATCACACCTGTCCCATATATCTTGACAGCTCTGCCTATTCATAATTATTGTTTGTAGTTTCTAGTTTGCCTCTGTTTTTCTGATTATATATGGAACGCTTTGCATTGTATAATTGGAATTACAATTGGCACCTTTTTGATTCTTCATTCATTCGTAAATAAAATTCTACCGGAAAATTCTTTATATATTATGCATTCTCACATCCTGCTCTGTGAAATCTCTCGAGTCAAATATTGTCAAGTAACGGGTTGGTTAAAATTTCTCAAAGAGGTTAATCTCCCTTATTAGTATAGATTCAGCTTTAAATAAAATTAAGTCTCTTAAATTACTGAAACACCAACAAAGCAGAATCAAAGTTAAAGCTCTGAAAGGGAGAGCAATGTAACTCGTTTGTCGCTGCAAATTTTTGTTCTTCAATTTATTTTCAGCGAGATTACTCAATAGATATAATTGCTCTCCTAATGCTATGTTTGGATCTGACTTACACAAAAAAAAGTAAATAAATAAAATTAAAAAAAAAAAGAAAGGGCAGCGGCAGCAGCTATAGGTCTTGGATTTATCAAGGCAAGGAAGATGAAAGAATAAATATAGTTTGTTTCATTTCATTTTCTTCTAATCTTTTGATTGTTCTCTTTTCCCTCCATAGACGAGCTGTAAGAATGGGAAACCAGTTTTCATGACACATGGGAAAGTGGCTGTTTAACTGTGTTCTTTTGTCAATGAAAACCATACAAAAAAATTATAATAATCCCATTTATGGATATCGACAAGTGATATGCATATTGAATGCAGCAGCAGAGTGTGATAATGCCATCTTTGGCATCGAAGTATTCCTCGATTTTCTTGACTTCCTGAAATTGTTGTAATTTATCAGTCTTCACAGATGGCTCTGATTGATCTTTGCTTCATACGATAATGTTAGCCTCTTCCTTATACTGTCAATTTAAAAACTAACTTCACTATATTTTTGTTCTATTATTAAGTCGAGAATCTCTGAAAGCTTTAGTTCAGATGATTTAAGTTTTAATTCAAGCTGATTACTAGTTCCGTTGAGTTTTTCTTCAATAGATCTGACATCTTCCGACAATCACAGTAGCTTTTCATGGTTATACACCAAGGTTCAAGGTTTTCTTTGGAAGTTGCAAGCTCTTAGTCATAGTATCTTTGTTTTCAAAGTCCATCTGGATTGTCACAAGCTTTTTTTGAGACAATTCGTAATTTCATTGCACTTCCTGAAGAGAAGCTTTAAGCGTACCTTTTTATCTTGCATGTAAAGTATGCATTTCAGTTACAACTTCTAAAGATGTTCCTTTCTCTCATCATGAGTTACAAGAAGCTAACCAATGAGGTCTGCTACCTCTTGTTCAAGGTTTCCAACTTCAGCGATTCAAAAAGCTCCTCCTAGTGATGTAGGACAAGTGGTCGAAGAGTTTCTCAAACAACTTTGAACGTCCATAAAATCTGCGAGGAGGTCGGGAAAGAGAGGCTAGGTAGCTAAGCTTCTTGTTTATGAATAAGTGTCTCTTAGCTATGTTTTTATTCTATTAGAATGATATCTAGTCCTGCTTGATGTTCCATTGCATCATCTAAAATAAGTTTCTCTGTATATTCTCTATTTTGGTGATGGAGAACATCAAATTTTGAATTCAGGACTTCCTCTTTTGAGGTAACTTCCTCCAGTATTCCAATTTTTTTTTATTTTTTTGCTTCTTTTAGGGTCTGTTTGTTTGAGCGCAAAATTGATTTGCAGATTTGATTTTTTTTAAGTTAATTTACGATCTATGCTCTCACCACTTACAAGAAAATACGACATACTCAACCTGGGCCTTGCAGTATTTGAAATTGTTTAGAGGTTGGCTGCCAAACATAAGAAAAAGAGATTAATGCTTCGTTAGTTTGAGCGGAAAATATTTTCTAATGGAAAATATTATTTACTGAAAAATATTTTTTTATATTTGGTGGTAGTGGGATGAAGGCGGTGGCATTGTAATCGGGCAGCGACAACACTGATGGTGGTGGTAGTTGTGGTGATGGAGGTGATAGTGATCCTGGTAGTGTGGTGATATCAGTAAAATTTTAGTCTGGAAAACATTTTTTATCTATTAAAAGTAGAAAACATTTTCTATCTAAACAAATTTGTTTTCATTTGATCATGAAAAATGGTTCTATTAACTTTTATTTTTTATTATTCTAAACGCCTTAATATTTCTCAAGTAAAAAAGTTTTACATGAAAGTACATCTCGAACTCTGAAACTACCTTTCTATCCTAGCTTGCTCCTCCGGTGTCGAAAGTCGAATTACCAAACAAAAGGGGATAGACAGGAAGTGAAGAAGGTCATACAAAGGCCAAACAACAAGAAGCACTCAACTACTAGTCTAGTCTTTTAGTTTTTTTTTTTTTTTTTCCTTCTTCTTCTTCTCTCTCTATTAGTTGCGATACGTACATGCCTTTACTTATGTGATTAGTTGACTACGCTTGTTATAGTCTGTTGTAAGATATCTAGTTTTGAGATTTTCGACAAAAAAAAGCCTATCCAGCTTGGGTTCGCTATCATTCATGACTTGTATTTTAGTCGGTCTGGAATGCCTTTGTAGTGAAATGAATGAGCAAGAGTTGTTTAAGAAAGACGTGGAACATCGCTCTCCGTGGCAGCAAGGGGGGAAACAGATATTGATTCAGTCGGAGGTAGACTTGCACTAATGAAATTCTTTTTCACGTAAAACAAACGTAGCAGCATTCCCTCTCCCTTCTATTACTCTAAAGTCTTTTTTTTTTAATTTTTTTTTTTAATCCTAATATTGCTATTTAAAATCTTGCCATTATTTATTATTTATTTTTAATGTACATAAATTTATTACTCGATCAATTATTATTATTATTATTATTACAAATACATCACTCGAGATTCTTTAAAAGGAAATTTGGTCAAAATCCAATCCTAGTATAACTTTTATACATTAAGGACAAACACAATGAATTTTTTTTTTTTTGAAAAGTCCAGCACACACTACTATTACCAAAATATCTTCAATGAGTAATTTAATATTTTAAATTTTAAAATGATATAACTTTTCATATAGATATCGCTTTTTAATAAAATTAATATTTTTAAAATTCTCTCGTCAAGATCTATCAAATAAGATCAATATTGGCTATGAAATTCTGTATAAAAAGAATTGTAAAATTTTTACTGTCGAAATTAACATCAATAATAAAATCTTACTTTGTTTCACAACAAATTTACTGTAATTTTAACTTTTAGGGTAAATTACACTTTAACCTCCTGTGCTTTGCCCAAAAAACACAAAACCTCCTAATAGTTTCATTTGTAACACTTAAACCCCTAGACTTAATACCAAACTGTAATTTTGAACGGACGTAACAAAAGTAATAAAAAGTCATAAATGCCCCTATATATTTT
This sequence comes from Camellia lanceoleosa, assembly GCA_025200525.1. Lineage (NCBI taxonomy): Eukaryota > Viridiplantae > Streptophyta > Magnoliopsida > Ericales > Theaceae > Camellia > Camellia lanceoleosa. The sequence continues at coordinate 87,488,206 of CM045764.1, read as the reverse complement.
ACACTCAGTCATTTCATTTGTATTATTTTGTATCTCTCTCTCTCTCTCTCTCTCTCTCTCTCTCTCACATATATATATATATATATATATATTTTCTCTCTCACCATTACCACCATCATCACCACCACCTTTCAACACCAAATCCACCTCATCCACCCATTTTCACAATCAAGTTCCATCGCCACTACCATCAAGTTCCACGATCACCATCATCGCGAGCTCCACGTCACCGTTGGACTGTCACGACCACCATCACCTAGCTCCGTCAAAACCAAGAACCACCCTTTACAAAGTGCTATGAAATAGCAGAAGATGGTGGATGATGAAAAAGAAAAATAGATTTGGAGATGTTTCTTTGGAATGTGTGAAGGTAGTTTTTGGATAATTTTCGACATGCCGAAACCACCCATTTTAGGAAGAAGTGAGAAAACGAGGTGGTGTAGGATGAAGTATAGAGAAAGGTGAAAAGATTGGTGAAAGAGCGGGATAAATTTGCTAAGAATCGAGAAAATTATGGAGTCCGAAAGATGAGCCAAAGAAATGTTGGAAACGGGAAAAAAAAATCTTATTTTTGGTCATCTTTCAAAGCTCCAACAGAACGCGAAAAAAATGAAACGAGACATGTATGGAATGATATGAAAACTAGGCTGTGAGGTGAATCCAATGAAACAAAAATGAGGCAAAATAGAGTTACGACGAAAGAAATACAAGGGCTTGAAGTGGTGCGTTTAAAACTAAAAATCTTATCTTTTCGGGCTTGTTCGTGCATGTGGTTTGGAGAAGATAGAAATGGGTTTGGTTGGTATGAATCTCATCAATGCTATTTCAAAAATGTAATGTTTCCACATATTAATTGTTTGATTCCATGGGTTGGGTTTGTTACTAATTTGAATCATAAGGAGAAAAGTGTTTTTGGATAATTTTTAGAGAGAGAAAAATGGGTTTGATTCCATGATGGTGGTGATGTTGGTTGGTTGTGATTTTGCATGGAAGGCAATGGTGGTGAGATAAGAGGAGAAATAAATTGTGATGGTGGTGGTTATGCAAGGAATATGATGGTGGTGATATTGGTTGGTTGTGATTTTGCATGGAAGGTAATGGTAGTGAGATGAGAGAAGAAATAAAAGGTGATAGTGGTGGTTTTGCATGGAATATGATGGTGGTGATGTTGGTTGGTTATGATTTTGCATGGAAGGTAATGGTAGTGAGATGAGAGAAGAAATAAAAAGTGATGGGGGTGGTTTTGTATGGAAAGTGATGGTGTTTCATATTTATAAAATAAAGGAGAGAGATGAGGTGTTTTGGTCCAAGAGTGTAACCTGCTCTGTTGCACTATGCTTTTATGCTCGTGAAGCCCATGTTCTGTTTAAACAAACGGATCCGTCAGAAATTACAGTTTGGTGTTAAGTCTAGAGGTTTAAGTGTTACAAATGAAATTATAAGAAAATTCCATGCGCTTTGGGCAAACCACAGAAAGTTAAAATGTAGTTTACCCTCACTTTTAAATAGTAAAATACCATCATCGTCTTTAAAGAACATAGTCACTATAATTATTAATAAATAATTATAAAAACATAATTTTAACATAGTAAAATGAAATAATAACTTGAACAGAGTAAAGTTTTACTGTTAATTTAAAACAAAGTATCAGCAAATAAATGACAGATTATATATTATTACAGCAAACCAGAGTAAAATTTTATTATCACTTTTAAATAGAGTATCAGCAAAATAAAACACTTGACATATACTATCAGAGCAATTAAAGTAAAATTATTATTATTTAATCCATCTCTGTCGCTTCATTCCTTTTCCCTATTTACTATTACTTCTCCCCCTTAACACACAGAAAGTGGTTAAATATTGGAATGCCCAAAACTAGCAACATTTTTTTAACTAATAAATTATTTTAACATATCTTCTGATTTAAAATAAAGGGAGACTTATTTATAAGTCCTTTTTCAGACACTTATGGTATGCTAAGTCCTGTGTAATTTCTTATAGAGTCTCAAGTCCTATTTAGATAGAAATGTATTCCACAAGATCCTACATAAACTTAACGTGACGTGACACTTACATAAACATAACATAACGTTACACCTACATAAACGTAATGTAACGTAACGTAACACCTACATAAATGTAACGTAACGTGTCACGTTACGTTTCGCAAACTTAATGAGTTTTTATTTTTTTAAATTAAATGTGAAAATGTTGCTGGTTTATGTTGGTGTCACGTTACGTTTCATATAAATATGATCTATGGTAACATTGAATGTTGCCATAGATCATAGGTGTCACATTACGTTTATGTAGGTGTCACGTTACGTTACATTTATGTAGATATGATCTATGGTAACATGCAATATAGAAAATTGCATGTTACCATAGATCATAAGTGTCACGTTACGTTTATGCAAGTGTCACGTTACGTTACGTTTATATAGATATGATTTATGGTAACATTCAATTTCCTATATATGGTTTTACTATTATTTATGATATTAACAATTAATATTGAGGATAAATGTGTCAACAAACTTCCCACAGGACTTATGGGAACATAAATTTTTTAATAGGACCATATGTAACATAAGTCTCCCTAATAGGACTTATAAATAATTTTCCTTAAAATAAATAACCTTGTTAATGTGCTTCTTATTATCTTATCCTAAAGGGTTGTTTGCTTCATGGGATTGAGGTGTGGGATTAGATTCCATATCCAATAAATTTACTAATCCATCATTTGGTTAGTTTAGTAAAGGACGAACTAATAGTTAAATACACATCATTTTTAACTAAATAGTTCGGGACTATTTATTTAAGACTAACTGTTCATTGTATTATAATCCGTCTAAACAAACACTCGCTAAGGATATATGTTACGAAACTTGAAATAATTATATAGATTTTTTAAAGATACATTTGGAAAAACAACAAAGCAAACAAAGCTAAGCTTTTCTCCTAGACAATCCTATCATATCATACCCCAAAAGGCTCCTAATTTCAACTGATGGTTCATTCACCACCAAAATTTCCTCTAGTTGATCTGCTCCCAACTTGGCTAGTGCATCAACGCATAAGTTCCCTCTTTGTAGACATGTTGAATTGTGCACTCACATTCTCGCATGATTTTGACATCCACCACTAGGGATGCATTTTTATACATTTTTAATGCATGCATTTTTATGCACAAAGTACAAGTATTTTAAAAGAAAAATTACAATTCTCACATGATTTTGACATCCACCACTAGGGATGCATTTTTATACATTTTTAATGCATGCATTTTTATACACAAAGTACAAGTATTTTAAAAGAAAAATTACACTTCTGTGGGTGTTTACAAAATAAATTTCAAATCAGTGATAAAAACTTACCAACATTAATAATTGAAATTATAATCTTTTTCATAATTTTGTAATTATTTCTGGTTTTTACCACTAACTCACAATTTTTCCTATTTTAAATTTCTTCACATGTTCCATAAAGAGACATGTTTACAATATCCAAAAATAAATTAGTACAAATCTATCAAATTATTCTATATAATTTTTGCATTTACATATCATTACTCAAAATTAGCTTTCCTATCCAGTTATCTTCCAAAAGGAAAGATGTATTACCATCATTTGGGTTGTCTTACCGTGCAAAGATTAAATCGTAACCTGAAAATGCTGATAATATCCAAGAGAGAAGAAAAATAAGTTTCACTGAACAGGCCGTCGTCCAAATGATTAAGAATGTCTCCACTGAACCCAGATGTATGGAAAGGGATTTACTAAGTAACCTTGGTCACATCGTTGCCGAGTTCCACAATAAAAAATGTAATCAAATCTAAAAGAACTAAAAAGTACTCTGTACAGAAAATGAGTCAATGTCATGTTACAAGTAGGGACCAAAAAATAATAATAATAATAATAATATGTACTGCTTCAAGCAAGTAAGAGAGGCAAAATTCAATTTAGACCCAAGACAGCCTCCAACAGAAAAATGTGTTCGGTATTCAAGGCCACATCATCTCGTAACTTTGTAACCCTGCATTTAAAATAAAATACAAAACATTGATTAGATCAATGCAACAAAAAGATTACAAAATAAAATAATTATAAAAAAAAAAAACTACAAAAAGAATGAAGTTTCAAGTTTTGAGTTCTTGTGATCTTTTATTTTTTGGATAGGGAGTTCTTGTACTCTTAATTCAATAAAATTGAAAAATGAACCTTACAATTCATTAAAAAATTTATAAAGAAAAAAAGAACATTTGGGGAACTAAACAAGGCAAAGATACAGAACACACACATACCTTTACCCTTTTCAATAGCTCCTTGGCAGCAGGATCATTCTTGAAATGATCACGTACAGGCTGCAGAGTACGAGGAATGTCAAGTCATAATGATGATAATAAAATGGACAAAAGGCAGTCTGCCATTGCCCAGTGTATTAGAATAAGAAAAACCATGATCAATCTCTACAGAAAAAGGTGACATTTATTTCCAGACTAGGGAAACTGATTCCCCCTCTGAACAATCTAAGACAATGACACAGATCAATTTGGCAATCTGATTTTTGCACATAAAAGAGAACCACAATCAGCCTACTCACTGAGGATGACTGCAGTCCATAGATGATGTTGTATACTTCCATGCCAATTTCAAGAGGAATGCTTTGAAAGATATCGAGAGAAATGCAGGGAGTATTAGGGAGTATTACTACTTTCTTGTTTAATGCTGGTAACAAACAAATAAATTATCACATCAAATGCTTGATTTTCCAACTTCCTAGTTTAATGTTGGTATTGGTAACGAACAAATCAATTATTAAATTACATGCATTATTTTCCATAGATTACAAGCTATGTTACATGGACTCTTCAAAATAAATCAAATACCTATGTTGGACAACCGACACTTTGACAAAGGTGTGGAACATGTCCAATAATCTTCATTGGACAATTCTTATATATTTATAATTAACACTAACATTATATGAATTATTGTATAATTGCTATAAAATGTGTCAAATGCATTTTAAATCTCACATAGTTAATTAAAAATATAAAAATACAACTATTTTTTGCGGAGTCCGCATACTCTCATATTTGAGGTTTGATAGGTCCAACATCAAATATGCACCCACACCCGACACTCGTACCCAAGTCCATGCAACATAGGTTACAAGACAATAATGGAAATAGATAAGAGATGGGGCAATTGAGTACAAAAAAGATATGAAGGGGTGAATCAACCCCAAATACTTCAAATCTAGAACTGGATATGATACAAAAGATCTACAATAAACAAAGAAACAAAACTCATGGATTCAAGATTAACTTTTAATTGAGGACTAAAGACCAAGGTGACCAAATCACCAAAACTGGCAATATGAAATACGTGTCAGAGAGGAGGAAAGAACAGATCAGAGAAGAAAGAAAACCTGCAATATTTTATTTAATGCTTTTGATAGAGCAGGTTTCAGATCACCAGGATGTAATTGCCCTCTTTCATAGTCTGCAACTAGTTCTTCAATATTGTTGAAAGTCCTGAATTTCAAACACACACACACATACAAAGACAAGACCATCAACAAAGAGCAATTATGGTCAAGATTTGAGAAGAAATAGAATCATGACACACCAGACAAACACAACAATCTGGCAATTAATGCTTTGATAGGTAAGTCTGAGAAAGCAGTGGCAGTGGTATCAATGCTGAAATAGGATTATAAACTGCTTGCATGAATATATGAATGAACTTAACGAGAGAAGAATAGTTGACAATATCATCAGAAGTCAAAGATAACTCACTTTTCACCACCATTGTCAGGGCCACGTTCAACTTTGAATTCATGAAACCATGGGAAGATAATGTATTTAAGGTATTCCAGGCATGGGTTCCCTTCAACTACCATCGGGGGGCAATATGCCTTCTTTATCTTCAAATTTACTTCAGCCTGCCACAATAATTACATGTTACAACAATTTTATATAATGAACATGCACCAAAAACTAAAAATAAGTCAAATTCCAAATAAGGCTTTATGTTACAGGTCAGTTCAACACTGAATTCAGTATCCATTAGCAAATTCTGCAAAAAAAATGACTCTTTAACATTCCCTTTGTGTAGCACAGTACAATACCTCTTCATCCTCCATAAAGATGGAAGATGATGGATCACTTTTTGACATCTTCTCTTGCCCTTGCTGCAAGCCAGGAAGCATGTCTGCATGTCACAGTAACCAAGAGAAACTAACATCTGATGACAAGGAATATGAACTCAAGTAAAGTAGGAAGAATCATATAGGGGCATACGGTGAGACAATATGATAGGCTTGTTTTTCCTCTTGATGTCATCACAATACTCTCTTGCAAGGACATTCACTTTCCGCTGATCCATGCCCAGTTGACAGATATCAGCCTGTTGAGATTAACAGATTGTTTACTAATTTGTATTATCAAAATGCACAATCAACACACCTATCAAAGTTACCTATAAATCTATGACCAATTGATAATTATTATCTATATGTACAACTAAACCAACGGAATATCTTACAAAGTAAACTACAATGATACAGATACTTTAGCAAGAAAGTTTATAGTTGTCTCTACAGTACGTGCTAATGGAAGTAATGAGAGTTCACATTCATACGAGTACCACAAGATCCATGTAAAAACTTACCAATATAGAGCTTTTAGTTTCCTTACTTCAAAAGAAATCATAGGAAACAAATCACATGTGAACCCAAAAACAAAGATATAAATTAGTTATTCCTTATTTGGTCATGCTCCAATCTTTTTGCAACAAGCCCTAAACAATTTACTCCCTCCATCCCAAAATCATGGTCCCTTTTGGAGAATCTAACTATTTTTTGTAATTTATATATTTATTATATTTATTTTTTTTTTTTCCTTTTTTTAGTACATTTTTTTTTTTTGGAAATATCAATATCAATTGTCTGTATTGTTTGTTTATTTTAAAAAAAAAAGCAAAAAAAAAAAAAAAAAATATTTATTTTTTTATTTTTTTTTTTAAACTAATAATATAGTTTTGAGACAAATATGGAATAAGGCACTAATATTTTATTTGTTGAGGGAGTAATTATTATTCTCTTTGTAATCCACTCCCAGTCTCCCTTACCAATTGCATTACCAAAAAAAAAAAAAAGTATGCCCCTTACCTGCAAAGATGACAGAACCTAGGCATCCAAGAAGAATACACCCATATACCACAATGCGAGTTGATAATGGTGTTACAATCACCTCAGCATAAGTACATTTTCATAAAATTAAAACATTATCACTCCTTGAGTCTTACAACATTGTACAATTGAATGAGGTGAACACAAATCCTGCAACCATGGGTAGCTGGTTGAGAAGAAGAGGTGAAGGGGATAGGGGCATGAGGTTGGTTGGATTTCTTCCATAGCCAAATTTAAGTATTGAACAAAGTTTTAGAAGGCAGTTGCGTAAAATGAAGTGTTTTACCCCTTGTGAGGAATAAGCATTTCAAATTCTTAAGTTTTTATATTTAGTTTCGCAAATAAATAGAATATTTTAAAGTAATAAAAAAGTTAAAAATTAAATATAAATGTATAAATACATACTCTTCTCACTGAGTTGTCGAACATTTAATAGCAAAGAAAGAAGCTTGCTATCATTGAAGGTGAAATTATTCAGCTTCTCACTCAAACCTTAGCTTAGTACCTTTTTCTTTTTGCTGACCATTTACTTGATTTTTCTCATGGGGTGTTGTTACAAAAGAGGTTATTCTTGTTATGTTTAAACATGTATACACTAAGTTTAACAATAGTCCAAGGCAAGCTCTCCATATGCATATTTCTCCAATGTTTATAAGCAAACGACGTACAAGGCGCACTTGACGTGCACACACCAAACTGTGATGCACAAGCATTTGGAGAGTGTTTGAGGCCAGGCTCAATAATGACTTTTTTTTTAAACTGCTTGAATCAGCAGCCCAAAGTAAATAAACCCATGATCCATAAGAAGTAAAGGTACCTTAAGGAAAAATATATCAGCACATTGCATGCATGGGTACAAAATTTGGGCTCCCTTTAACTCATCCTGCTCACTGCGACCCATAATCTGGACACACCTGCAAAGGATCTAATGTTTAGTTGTGCTAGATTGAATCCCTATCCATGAGAGTAATTCCAATCTGAAATCTTCTACCTCATTAACCTAGCAAGGCTGTTCTTTGTTGCAATGTCCATTACAAGAGGCAAGTACTCACGTGCCCCGGAGCAAATTTCTTCCGAAGACCATAAAAATTCCACTTTATCTCCTTGGAGATTTAAGCCGGCTGCCTTCCATATCTCGATCATGTACTGTCCAACAGTTTGAATTTTCTTCATGTTACCCCCCATTTTATTGTTCAAAAATGCAAAAAAATCTGCAATCCAGATTTTTACTTTGCACCCAGCCGAAGTCAGTTTGTTGACACTGATTATCTTCATGATACCCTGCTCAAAAATAAAATGAAAATGAGAACACACCCAATCAACAAAACTTGTTACCACAGTTTGGAAAAGCAACAATTGAAAGAAAATTTTGAACTTATTACCACAACAATCAATCTTTTCTAAACACCAGTCAACAAATAAATACACAGTTCAACAGACTGCCGGGGAAAAACCTAGGATTAAGAAAATTGATGCACTACCACTCAAATAATTTTAAACCAATTTAGTTCAATGATCTCATCAATAAGTTGAAGATTTAACCCACAAAAAAAAACAAATTTAAATAGAAGAACTAAGGACAGAGTGGTTAGCTACACATGAACTACACAGTAAAAAATGAGCTTCAGATTACATATAATTTGTGAAAATAGCAAATCTTAGAAAAGGGTAAGTGAATATTGATGAATTTCTGAAGAACAGACCTGGGCAATGTGCATTCGACCAGAGGGTTCAAACCCATCATAGCAAACAGGTTCGGGCTTCTTGGTGAGAAGGTTTAGCAACTCATCCTCTTGAATACACTCTTCCCCAACACTCCTCACGATCCTGAACTTCTCTTCAACACTCATCACCCTATCACAAGCAATTCACCAATTGAACTTTCAATTTCACAATCACACACACACCTCTACACATTCAATTATACGAAACATATATATATATATACACACAAGTATAGGGACTTACACGGATGTGGAATTTGAGGAATTGGAGGCCGGAGTCTGGGGACTCGTGGGAGGCACTCTATCTAGGGTTTGATGTCTTGTTGGTTTAGCGATGGCGGCGGCGGAGGTGGAGGCGGCAGCATCGGCAGCGGCAGAGGCAGCATCGGCGGCAGCGGTGGCAGCGGCGGCAGCAGCATCGGCGGCAACGGCGGCAGCAGCGGCGGCGGCGGCAGCAGCATCGGCGGCAGCGGCGGCGGCAGCAGCGGCGGCAGCAGCAGCAGCAGCACAATGCATCATGTGTGACCTGATCAACAAAAACAGCAACATATAAAATAACAAAAACCAATTAAAACAGTTTCACCAATTCACCAAAATGTCATCTTATGTAACAAAATTCCAATATTTCATTTCCCTTTCCACAAATTCTAAGCAAACAAATAGAGATAAAATTTTGAATAGCAGCAGGAAAAAAAAAAAAAAAAATCAAATCAAATCAAATCAAACCCATCATCAATATATCAGAAATATATCAGAGTAACAAAAACCCATTAAAATAGTTTCTCCAATTATCCAAAATCTCATCTTATCTAACAAAATTCCAAACTTTCATCTCTTCCCACAAATTCTAAGTATCCAAACAGAGATAAAAGATCAAATCAAACCCATCAATATATGCAGAACACATTACCAATATCTCTAAGTAAACGAAAGATCAAATCAAACCCATCAATATATGCATATATATAATCAACAGAACTGAAAATAAGTAAACAAACAGAGATAAAATTTTGAATAGCAGCAGCAAAAGAAATAAAATCAAATCCATCATCAATACATCAAGTCAATAAAAAATAAATACATATTATACAGATGTTAATGGGTTACATTTTGAGATGAGATGGAAACCAACAGTGTCACCGAGAGAGAGAGAGATAGAGCAAGAGACCAAGCCGCTAGCGATCTGATCTGAGATGGAAATCCACTGATCTGATCTGAGATGAAATCACAAGAATAGAGAGAGAACTCAGTCTGAGAAAGAGAAGAGAGAGAAAGAGCATACTGATCTGAGATGGAAACCAACAAACAGTGTCACCGAGAGATAGAGCCCACCGATCTGATCTGAGATGAAATCACAAGAACAGAGAGAGAGAACTCAGTCTCAGAAAGAGAAGAGAGAGAGAGAGAGAGAGAGAGAGAGAGAGAGAGAAGAGAGGCGTGTGATATGCTGAATGAAGGGTAGGGTTTATGGTTTATGGTTTATGTTGAATGAAGGGTAGGGTTTATGGGTATATATATTTGAATTTATTTTTGTCCATTAATTTATGTTTGAACATTTGTTTTTATTTTAAAATTTATATTCAAACAAAATAAATCCTATGTACTAAGATTTCTTCTCTTGCACGAATAGAATTTCCTCAAACAAAATATTTTTATCTTTAGGAAAAATTAACTAATACGATTTCTTCTCTTGCACGAATAGAATTTCCTCAAACAAAATATTTTTATCTTTAGGAAAAATTAACTAATACCTCACTAGAATTTCCTTAAAAAAAATGTTTTTATCTTTTGGAAAAATTAAACTAATACCTCACTATTTCTTTGAAATCCGTGAACAGTCCATCTATTCGTTGAAATATCACTGTTCTCCTTGCTTTACAAAAATATGTACCAGTAACTCCATCTGCTTAATTGACCAAATGAAAAAGTATAAAATCATCGTCAACAGAAAAATGAAATACTACTATAAGGGAAAAGGTTCTCTCTAGTTTACTGTGTAAATTGAAATGTACTGTTAAATTTGTAGGGTTTATTATAAGTTTCGTTTTGATAATTTGAACTGTTCAATGTATATAACTCATCAAGTACTTTGTACCTGTAAAAAATCACATTGATCAGATATCAGTAATCTCTTGATAGAAACACATTTTTTGTCAATGGTACATGTGATTTTAAAAATAACTTGTTAACAAAAATGTGCTCCGATCAAGAGGCTAACGATATCTGATCAATGTGATTTTTTGCTGGCATAAAGTACTCAACGATCTCTACACATTAAACGGTTTGGATTATCGAAATGGGACCCATGATGGGCCCAATAGTATGCTCCAATCTATATCGCCAAATCGATCGCATTCATCTACCAACCTGCACAGCCCGTTCAATAAGCATCCGCTAAACTGATGGACAGATGAAGATTGATTTTTTTCAATCCGCTTAATTTTGAACTGATGGCAAACGGGATGCCACCCAACCCAATCGATCATAATCACCCCTACTTTCCTTTATGTGGATCTAAGTTCGGGATGAACTTGCACTACATAGTAAGAGAATATATATGTCATCTCAAGTTTATTCCAGTCTGATATCAAGCCTAATCAAGCGATCCCAAATCCGACCCTAAAAAAATTTCAAATCTCAAACCCGTTTATTTAACCTAATATGTCACACCCCTAAATTTTAATTATTCGAAAATATTACCAAAAGTCTTCAATTTAGGTCCTCTTTTTTTTTTCTTTTTTTTTATACAAATATCTAATATCCTTGAGTAATAAAAATATAATAACACATGTACTCTCTCTCAATGAATACAACAATAACAATAATACATGTCAAGCTTCCGCTATGGAGCTACAAATCAATAATTACAAACATCAATATACAAAATTCATTTCCTTCATATCAATAACAAGATAACACATAAGAGATTCATGGACTTCTTAGCCTCTCAACTAATGAATCCGAATTTTCTTCCTGAAAAAAATAAAACAACGAGGGATGAGTACTAATGTCCAGTAGGAAATCTCATAGTTCTAAAGTAATAACTATCACATAAATAAAAATGATCATGCATGTAGGGTGATACCATATAATAAAGTAACGTTTTATAAGTTCAAAATATTATACGTAGAGTATCTTTTTCTTAAAATTTCATTTGAACATTTAAGGAAACTCCCTACCCTAAATGTCGTCTCTCATGATTAGAGGAAGCCACAAATTCTCTTTGAAAACAAGTACACCTAAGAAAGAACATCATCTTAAATTTATTAACCCGATTCCAAATTATTCCTCATTTCATTTCCATTTTAATATTCCTCATTTCACTTCTGTTTTCCCTTTATACTATTTCCAATTACTATAACTCCATAACATCAAAATCCAAATTTCCTTTATATTCAAAAAGATGATCCTCATATACCCAACTCCTACTTGTCTAACAATTACATCATATTAACGTTTGCATTATCAATTAAAGTTCAAACATAACATAAGAATAACAAACCCTTTTTAATTCAATTTCTCAATTATTTACAAAACAAAACTCATAATCTTCCCTTATAGTCACAAGCAATCCAGTGAGTTTATCATCACCAACCCCTAATTCAATTACCATTTCATCTTCCATTCTTTCAAATAATTTCATATCAAATACCGGATCCATTGATAAGTCATCTCCATGAGTCATACGCTTTACTGGTCACAACCCGGAAGGAATACGAAACCTCACACTTTACCGGTCACAAGACGAAAGGAACGGAGAACCTCACGCTTTACCGATTGCAAGCCAGAAGGAACGCAAAACCTCACACTTTACCGAGTGCTACTTCAGAAGGAAGGCAGAACCCATTTTAAGCGCCACCACGCTTTGCCGGCTCAAAATACGACAGAAAATAGATCTCGAAACAACATTACATTCCATAAAATTTCTCGAGTCATCCGTCATTATGATTAGTGGGCCAAGCCAACACATCATCCATTATTCCCATAACATATTCGTCCATTATTCCCCGTAACACATTAGTTCAATACACATCCACCATATGTTAAAATTCCATTCACATAACAAGTACACAATATATTCCACCATCTTCTCTATTATCCATCAAATCATTAATTGTTTTTGTTACAAAAATATAATAGCACATCCATAGAAGCATAAAGATTTATCTTTAAAGTGTTTACAATTCTTGAGTTTAAACTATTTCTTTACTGTGTGTGTCAATTTCCGACCATACTGCCAAACAGGCTGGAGAACACCGGCAGAATAGATTAAGTCCGAACGACCTGTCACAGAAAAGAAAAGAATCCGGCGGTGGTTCGTCCACCCAGGGGCACTCCGACGATCAAGTCAGTTATCTCTCAAAGATAGCAAAAGTGCTTAACTCACTATTCAGAGCATAAAAAGTATACCTTAAACCCATGATGGTGCCTTTCTTTTATAGCTAACACAAACCTAGTCCCAATAGAAGCCTAGCTTCAATAGACTTAGGATTACTGCTAATCTTAGACTTCCAGTAGGATTGGGATAAACTCTCTAAGAGTCTTATCTTTATCCAAACTGAAGTCTTCTCTCATTCTAGAACTCTTGTCCCTTATCCGCTTATCCCGGATTCCGGTTTCTTCGCAGATAACCTCGGCCTAGCCGAGATCATCTCGGTGTCATGACCAAGATACGTGACACCTCGGCTGACACTTCGGTGTCACCTCGGCCACGTGTTGTCATTCAAAAATTATGTCCCCACAACTGCCCCCTAGGTTCCATTACCTCGGCATCCTGAGGTGATGGAACCTATATCATTCATTCCTTTAATCATGACCCCGGTTTAACTTTAGCTTGTAAATTTTTCTTAAAATTTCAACAAGTATTAAACATGACCTTGGTTTAACTTCAACTTGTAAATTTTTCATAAATTTCAACGAGTGTTAAACATAACCTTAGTTTAACTTCAACTTGTAAATTTTTAAAATTTCAACAAGTATTAAACATGTCCTCGGTTTAACTTCAACTTGTAAATTTTTAAAATTTCAACAAGTGTTAAACCAACCTTAGCTTGTAAATTCCAACTCCTAAGCATCATTCTCCAGCCCTCTTTGGTGCACTACTTCCAGTGTCATTGTGAGTCCTTTTAGACCTCCCTCCATTGGTCATGTCGAAACAAAGTTCCTTCTCCTGAACATCCTGATGTTCTTTGGTGCAGGTTTCTTTTGTTCGACGTGTCTTCTGGGATTCTCCATGCTCGACCTCCTGCAAAGGTCGGTGAGAATGTCCCTTGGTCCCACTATGCTGAGGGACTGCAGGAACCGTTTTCTGCCCCCCTTTCTAGGCACCTTTCTTGGCCGCTGAAATCAGCGTATCTTGTAGCAGGAACGATGGCTGCATGACGTTGTTCTGCATCATGAAATTGACAACCGTTTGTAGGTCCGCCAATTTGTCCGCTATTCCCTTCATCTCGTCGTCCCTCCGCAGGCATCTATCTTTCTATACCTAGAGGTTTCCTCATTATAATACCCGCTCTGGTCCAATTTCTTCGGTACGCCGCCCTCCTGGCCAACGTCCTTTCCTCCGTGATTCTTATCACTAGTCTCTTCGTTGCAGTTGTCTTTTTCGACGTCAAGGTCAATGTGTTTCTCGCTCCCAATAGGGGTGTCTCCCCAACCTTCTCTTTCTGTCCGTCGTTGGCCATCTATTCTCCTTTCTTTCCCACAGACGGCGCCAAATTGTATGTGTCAATTTCCGACCACACTGCCAAACAGGTACTCAGCTGGAGAACATCGGCAGAATAGATTAAGCCCGAACGACCTGTCACAGAAAAGAAAAGAATCCGACGGTGGTTCGTCCACCCGGGGGCACTCCAACGATCAAGTCAGTTATCTCTCAAAGATAGCAAAAGTGCTTAACTCACTATTCAGAGCATAAAAAGCATACCTTAGACCCATGAGGGTGCCTCTCTTTTTATAGCCAACACAAACCTAGTCCCAATAGAAGCCTAGCTTCAATGGACTTAGAATTACTGCTAATCTTGGACTCCTAGTAGGATTGGGATAAACTCTCTAAGAGTCTTATCGTTATCCAAACTGAAGTCTTCTCTCATTCTAGGACTCTTGTCCCTTATCCGCTTATACCGAATTCCGGTTTCTTTGCAGATAACATCGGCCTAGTCGAGATCATCTCGGTGTCATGACCAAGACACGTGACACCTCGGATGACACTTCGGTGTCACCTCGGCCACATGTTGTCATTCAAAAATTATGTCTCCACATTTACTTTTCCATATTATTATCAAGTCTTCAAATTCAATTTTTACAACACATTGATTATCAATTACTACCCAAGGCTATTAATTAAATCTCAAACATTAATTTCTTTAATACAACTCCTTCATATAACACCGTCATATTTCACAATCTCCCATTTATCATTACTCATACTCATCTTAACCCAACCTAGACTTAACACAATTTAATATAACTCAATGCAATTCAACATAACACAATAAATTTCTTAAATATTCACTTCATCATTTTATCACAAATCTCATATCATCCATACCATTAACAATTTATTTACCCAAATTTGGTTTCATATTATAACATAATTTAAAAGATCAACAATAAGTGTTTAATCGCAATTTTTACATAAATTTCCAAACACTTCCAAAATTCAATTAAACTTGTATATGTGCAATTTAACACCTCAATTTCATAATACTACTTTCAATTTAAGCAAAACCATCATCTATCTTCATGAACTAAATTAGGGTTTTTAAGAGAAATTAAAGCTTTTCACAAAAACACTTTTTATTCCAACTCTTTTATTGCTTATACACCCAAATTCATAATCCAAAATCATAACCCAACAATTAAACCCCAACACTTCAAACCTAAACCTCCAATCTCATGATTTTTCACAATATGCTTAAAAATGTAAATTTTGTATTTGTATAAAAAAAATACCACAAATCTATCTATAAATGAAAGTATTGAAGGAGAACTAGAAATCCTACCTCAAGGATCAAGCAAGAAAGTAAGGCTTTGATGAGATTCCTTCATAAAACCAAAATCCAATTGTTAGCAAAATGAGATATTCATGTATTCTTTACTTTTTTGTAAGAGATCTTGGCCAAATCTTTAAGAAATAAAAGATATTTGGGTCAAAAATCTAGGATTTTTCGGACTTAAGATGAGAGGAAGGAAGAGAGAAAAGAAAATTGGAGAGAATGATCTAGAAAAGTACTTTTTAAACTCTTGAATTCACATAATCGGCTTAAGTGCAACTTCCTATGCTCGAGCGCACTTGCTTCCAGCACAAATACTAAAACTTCAAACCAGTATAACTCTCTCGTCTGGACTCCGTTTTAGGTTGTTCTTGTGTCCAAATCGAAACCCCAGAAACAAACTTTCTAATGGTTCTAGCCTCACATCCAAATTCAAAGTGTGGAAAAATAAAAGGACAAAAGAGTGATGGTTGTTTGTATGAAAATTATTCAAATCAAAGTTTTTGGTCCAATCTTACCTTGCTATTATGTTACTACTTCGATCAATATCTCAAAATAAAACAAGGAGGCTCCAAATACAATAATAAGAAAGTTAAGAGCAATCCCACTAGTCCCAAAAGTCCAAGATGTTACACCATGCTCGAGCGAACAAACACAAACAAGACAGACCGCTTGAGCAACAACTCCTGCACTCGATTGTAAATCACTCACTCTCAAAATATCAAACAGACCTACAAAAGTACTAGAAACCTCACAAAACCACTCGAGCGTCAACTCTTGCGCTCGAGCGAAGAGAAAAAATTCTGGAGTGCTACATAATAGATATAAGTTATTATTATTTTTTTATTTTTGTCTTTACCGAATGTTAAATAATTTTATTTTTTATTTGAATTTGGAATGTTAATAAAATTTAATGGTAAAATTAATTTGATTTTCAACAATGTTTTAATTTAAGTGGTAGAAACAAGTGTGCATATATATATATATGTTTTTTTTGTCTTTCATATTTTTTCTACTTATTTTATAACTGAAATAATATAAAATTATTATTAATATTTTATAAATGGGCAAATCAAGTTGAACTAGGCTAAAACTTTTTGTCCCAAACTTAACCTGAATATTAAATGACTACAAAATTTTAGTTTAGCTCAAGATTATGGACAAAATAGTTCTCCAAACCCTACAAACATAGGGCTGGGTTGGGCAGGCCAGCGGGTCGATGACCACTCCCAAGTGCACATGAGTTTGTTTGATTTGAGTTGATACTAAATTTTGAATAAACATAATCCTAATTAATTTTTAAATATACGGCCAGGTTGGGTGGGCCAGCGGGTCGATGACCACTCCTAAGTGCACATGAGTCTGTTTGATTTGAGTTGATACTAAATTTTGAATAAACATAATCCTAATTGATATTTAAATTTTTGAGACCCAGATTCAAACCAATCATGCACTATAATTAATTTTACCTAACCCAATATATTTCAGGTAGGGGTGTTCGCGGATCGGTTTTGTGCGGTTTGCGGTTCGATTTTGACCCGCCCGCATCTATGCGGTTTGGGGAAAAGTCAAACCACAACAGCCCGTAGTGCGGTTTGCGATTTGTGTGGATAGGGTTTGCGAATGTACGGGCGGTTGCTGGCGGTTTGCGATTTAGATTTTTTCCTTTAAAAATTAATTTTTGAGTTTTTTTTTCCCATTTTGTAACATTCCAAAAAAAAAAAGTCAAAAAAATAAATTATAATCCAGATTTCAGATTCAATTAAACAAATTCATAGCCCTCTTATACCTTCCAAAAAAAAAAGAAAGGTAAAAAAAATAACCAAAAACACTTTATAGTGTTCCTAAATGAAGCATGTAAATTACAATCCATACAAGAATCTAATTCTGAGCTACTAAATATGTAAGAAGATCAACACACCTCCAACTTTAATTTCATTACCACAGAAACATCACAAAATTAAGAAAGCTAGAAAACAAATAAAGCAGCTTTGTTTGACCAAAATTAAGAAAACTAGAAAAACAACTTTAATTGCATTTCCATGGTTTTTTTTAAATATATATATATATATATTTGGCTAAGTGCGGGCAGGTTGTGGCGGGTGCGGTTCAAACCTGCAACCCGCCCACAACCCGAAAATCTTATATATTTCAAACCGCTCCCTACCCTATTCAATTTGCAAAACCGCCCATACATGTGCGGTGCGGTTCGGATCGGGTAGGACTGGTTGTGCAGGTCGGATAACCCTATACTCAGCCCTAATCTCAGGTTAGGTTAGAATCACGATTCTATTGCACTAAAAATAAGTGAATTAATAAATAATAAAATAAATAAAATTTAAACATTTAAACATAACACAAATAAATAACAAAATATTATTTCATATAATCCAACAACTATGAATAGTTATAATGCAATCAAGTCAATTGTAATAAACCAATTAAGTGAAAATATGTTAATATAAATAAAATTTTATATAATATATAAGTTCAGTTCTCGAGCTAGTTCCTTATAAAAAATCAACTCAATCTTATTAGGTTAATAATTTAAAGACCCAAAACCAAAATCAATCTAATCCAAATAGGTTGGATTAGTTCAGTTCTTTAATTTATTGGATATTTTGAAAGTCCAATTATTTTATAGGCTTTTTACTTACCCTGAAGAATCTTGACAGATTCGACATTTTTAACCACAAAACGCTTTCCACTTTGATTGTATTATTTTTTAGTGAATTTTGATTGTATTTTAGTTTATTTATTTATTTTACTAAAGACAAACGAAAACCCAAAAAAGATGCACATAGATTTTTGTTTGAATTTTTGGTTGGTTTTAGTGAATTTTTTAATATTTAATTAATTTTTTTAAAAAAAAACTTTTTAGATGCGTCTTGATTGGGTAAATCTAAAAAGTACCCAAAAAAAAAAAAAAATTGACTAAAATATGAAAAAAAAGCTCAGCTCAATCTCTTGCTGCAAAGTAGGCCACAAAAAGGTATCTTTAAGTACACATAACAGAGATCACAAATAATAATTGCAAACATCACAGCAAACTATAAGAATCAAATTGCAATTGGATATCAGAATATGTGAACATAAAAGGGTGGTCCCTAAAATATTCAAGAAACATAACATGAAGGTGGATTTTTCAAGAAAGGAAGTTCTTTCAACAATAATAAATCAAGAGTGAAGACTAGAACAACAGGTAACAACAGGTAACATTAGTGTTCAATATACTAAGTTTTATTCTATATTAAAACTTGGGGCACTTATCAGCCGGTTCCATGCAAACAAACTAATACCCAGCAAGTCCTCTCCTATTTCAGTTTCCAATTTTACCCCTAAATGTCACAAAACACGCGTGAAGCAAACACCAAATCACGAGGTCTCCCTGTGCGCGTGAAACACACGCTCCTTCTCAATTGTTCTGATTTGGAAACTATTCTGAGGCGATTTGGAAACCACTGGAGGATTACGATTTCGAAATCAAAACAAACAAAGAGATTTTCCCTGAATCTCCCATCGTTTCCAAAGAAATCAGCTCTGTTTCGATCTATATTCTGATTCCGAACAGATACCCAGCAAATCCTCCACCGTTTCGATCTATATTCCCTATTTCATTCATCTTCAAGAACCATGCGAATCAAACGTGAGTCGTATTCATCTTCCATTATTCTTTTATAACTATAATTAAGTGATATTCAACTTCATAATAATCACATATTCATGTTCATTTGTTATACAATAACAGATTTACTTATTTTGTCCAATTCAGTGAGAAAATTTGCTATAACCATGATAGATTTGTTTAATTTTCTTAATTGAGTCATAAAATTTGTTCCAATGATAGATTTGCTTCATTTCTTCTTTCATAACTGTAATTGAGTTATAAAATTCGACTTGAAGCTACTTTCAATGTGTATCATAGTGTATTAATTTATCATTGATATTCAACTTCATAATAATCACATGTTCATCTCCATTTGCTAAACAATGATGGATTTGCTTAATTTTGCTAATTCAGTGATAAAATTTGATATACAATAACAGATTTGCTTACTTTGCCCAATTCAACGATAGGTTTGCTTAATTTTCCTAATTGAGTGATAAAATTTGTTATAATGATGGATTTGCTTCTTTTCTTATTTTATAACTATGGATTTGCTTCCCTTCTTCTTTCATAACTATAATTGAGTAATAAAATTCGACTTCAAACTATTTTGAATGTGTATCTTACAAAATTAATTTATGAGTGATACAATTTGACTTGAAGTTATTTTCAATCTATACCATACAGTATTAATATATGAGTGATACTCAATCTCATAATAATCATACCTTTATGTTCATTTGCCATACAATGATGCATTTGCTTACTTTTGCTAATTCAGTGATAAATTTGCTATACAATTGTTTTCATCTTCATCTTCAACATCATACTTCATGTTCTTTTGCAATTTAGAATCTAAACTTTGCTATACAGTTATATATTTGCTTAATTTACATAACAGAGAGATTTCTTCTTAGTTTGCCTAGTTCAGTAATAAAATTCTTCTTAATTTTCAATGTTCATGCTCAATGTTTTTGTACAAATGTTGCCAGTCATTCTAAAAGACTACGTCGTCGACAAACAAGTTTCTCAAAGAAGAAAAAGATTGAAAAAGTTGACTTTGTTATAGAGCCAACAATACATGAAAGTGAAAAACAACTAAAAGTTAAACCTGAATCTAACATTGACAATAAGGAGCCCAAACAGGAACAACTGAAACCAGCTACAGAGATCCACAAAGCAAGAGGGAAGAAAAAGATTGATGGAAGAAAAACTAGGACTGAACAGATACATGATAATGAAGCAAAGTATGTATACCGTTCTAACATTCAATCTCTTATCAAATTTTTCAAGACAACAAAACTCAGAGAAGAGCATTTGATACTATTGAGAAAGATCCCCTTTTCACTTTTGGTTGATACATTGAATGAAAACAAGGTTAAAAGAAGAGATTCAATTAAATATGATGATGTGGTTGCAAAAATTTTGCAAACTTACCAAATAGATGGAACCACATTTGAAATTGCTGGGAAGAAGCTGAAATTGAAAAGAAATGACTTCAAGTTAATTTTTGAGATTGCATGTGGACACAAGAAGATGAATCTTGCATTCGGAAGAAAAAATGAGGTAGCTATGGTGCAAAGAAGGAAAATAACCGAGAGCAGAATGACAAGTGCTTCAATCCAAAAGTTGATAACAAAACTTTTGAGAAGCACCAACAATGAAGATGTAGAAGATGTCGTTAGGCTTGTGTGCCTTCTGGTTTGTTTGCTTTTGTTGTTTCTGGGTACTGGGACAACAATTGGTTGGGAGTTCATGAAATACCTCGAGAATATTGATGAAATGAAATCTTATGATTGGTGTGGTGCAGCAAAACAACATCTTACAAAATCAATAGCATGCAACATCAACCAAATTGATAGAGTGTGCAGATGTGTGATCATCTTGTTGGTAAGTAAATACCTCACTTACAACTTATAAACTACAATATTTACATTTACTAAATACTAATTTATAACATTTTTTTTGTCCTCAACAGTATTGGATATGTGAGCATGCGAATATCATCAAACCAAATGAGAAGAATCCAATACCAAGATTTGCAAAATTGAACATTACTCATCTCGAAGAACAATTGGCAAAGTCATCCTTGCATGATCTCAAACATATTGAGGTATCCATTCATATCCTTTGTTTTGTTTAAACAAATATTAAATTTTCTTATGCAGTGATAAATTTTAGCAAGACTAATAAATTCTTCTTAATCTTCATGGTGTCACATTTGCCGTAGAAAAATTATTTAGGCATTTCATCTATGCTAGGAAATTATTCAATAAATAATTTTTATCAATGTTTAACCTTTATTTCTTTAATTGAGTGATGAATTTTGCTATGCAGTAATAAATATTCATTTTCACTAATAACTTTTTGCTCACGGTTATAAATTCCCTTAGTTAGCTTCATTGACTTATAAATTTTGCTTAATGTTGCTAATTCACTAATAAAACTTGTTATCATGAACCAGATTACCATTCTTACTATAAATTTGAATCACCGAATGATAAATTATTACTTAACTCTGCCTCATATCATTTTTTTTAATAATTTTCATTCATGTAGGAGAGTAATTTGAAAGACACAATTGAAGAACAGAACATATACAAACAATTGCAACCACAAACAGATGATGAGCATGAAGATGAAAAATGTAACTTTGAGGAACAACAGGAGACTGAATTATCTGAAAAGGAAGAAGAACCAATTATCAGAAAGATATTCAGTCTCAGTCCATGAAGAAATTCACAGAATCCCAAGAATCAAACAGGTGCTCCAAAAAAGAGGAAATCAACAACACTGCAATCAAAAAAGAATTCACGAAGGAAAGCCAACTTTCAGCATGAAACTCAAGAAGGTCCAGTTCATGTGCAAACAAATGAACTTTCTTTTGACAACCTAGAAAATGATGAAGAAGAAACAATGATCAAACAGAAAGCTGGTCCAGCAACTTCCCCGGGATTGAAGCATCAAACACCAGCTGAAATGAGAAAAGCAAAAAGGAAACTTGCCTATGAAAGAAATATCTACCATGTCAAAATCAATGAACATACTTTTCAGAAACTAGAAGAGAATGTCCTGATAATCCAAAGGCTAGAAATGGAGAAAGCAAGAATCCAAGCAGAAAATGACGAGCTTAAGGACCAACTCATGAAGCTCAGTAAACAAATGGAAGAACAAAGCAAGAAAGCAAAGACAAAAATGGAAGTCAAAGATGTGGAAATAGTGCTACTTAATGAGAGAATTGCAATGTTGGTTGAATCAAATCTCTACCTGGACAGTGAAGAAAAACAAATCCAAGTTGAAGTTGAAGCCACCACTACCAAAACATCACCTCTTGTCAGCTCAATGATAAAAAGGGTCAAAAATAGAGAAACAAGAAAAGAGCACAAAGATCCAGATTTTTGCTACATAATGAAAAGACAACCAAACCAGAACAAGACAGTTGATCAAGTAGAACCAATGGTTGAAGAAAATCCAAAGACCAGAAAAGAAGAGCACACACAATATCAACATCAACATCAACATCTAACAAAACAAATTAACACTTCATATCCAATGTTTCACAAATTGCCAAAGAAATCAATGATGAAACTCACTAGTCTTTGGGAAAGAAAAACCAGCAGGTAAGAACATGAATTGGACCTAAAATTTCCAAATTTGGAATCTAAATTTTAGTATATAGTCATGCATTTACCAATGTATAACCTTCATTTACTTCAATCATTGATAAATTTTGATATACAGTGATAAAATTTGCTACATTATGATAAATTTTACTTAATTTGTTTGGTAGAGTGATATATTTTGCTAATCTTCATGTTGTCTCATATATGGTGTCAAATTATTTAGGCATTTGAGTTTATGTTCTGTACTTCATTTCATGGTTCATATTTGATACGTAAAGTAAAATTTCATGCTCAATTTGTTCCCCTAACCTTTGATTTGTTAATTGTATAGCGACCCCGGTCTTTTCCCATTTGATTATTGTATCCGGACTTGGGTTCCGTAGATTCTGTTATTGTATAATTGTTGTTATCCTTTAAATCCCTATTCGTAAGTTATGGGTTGTGTTGGGCAGGTTCGTTACAGGTTGGTTGGGTCCGGAAACCAAGTGTTGCTGTTCAGTTTTTGGGTTGGTCGCTCGAGCGAGGGTTTGGTCGCTCGAGCGAGGGTTGAGTTTTGTCTCTGGTGGCTCGAGCCAAGGTTTCTTCGCTTGAGCGAGTGATTGCGTCTAGTATAGACCTGAGAGCAGTGTTTCTTCGCTCGAGCGAGGTGTATGTTTTTGAGTTCTTCGCTCGAGCGAGCATTCTGTCGCTCGAGCATGCTTCTGGGTTGCAGACCTGAAGCATTGCGTTTTTGGCTCGAGCGAGCTTTTCTTCGCTCGAGCGAGATTTTCTTGTGTCTGGTCACTCGAGCGACCATGTCTTCGCTCGAGCGAGCCTGTTCAGTTTAAATAGGCAGCAGCGGGATTTTAATCAGTTTTTCATCTACTTTTTGGATTCCAAACCCTAGGTCCGACTTCTCTCTTTCCCTACTCACCTTTTCTCTTAGATTTGATCTATTTAGAGTACGTTTCTACCCTAGTTGCTTTATTAAAAAGGTAGTGTGGGTCGAGGGCTTCCGTTTAATCTGAACAATCTTGGAGTTGGAGCACTTTGAGTTTGGGTCATCATCTCCGTTTTCTTTTTTTGGGTTATTTCTTCGAGGTAGGGATTTCCTACTCCAATTTATGAGTTTTGTTCTAAGTTTTGGTATTTTGATATATTGGGGGTATTTTGGTAATTTTGAGAAAAACCTTAAGTGTTTGAATAAATTGAATTGCATATTTAATTTAAGGAACATTGGGAATTAGTTAAATTCATGAAATTGAGGAATTTATTAATTAAATGAGGTAGTTGGTTAATTTAAATTACTCATCTATCAAATTACTGCTTTATTTATTTCCAGTCTAGAGATAACTGTTTTGGGCTATCGGTGGAGGATAGTCATGATTATTGTAGACATTGCATGTGGATTAGGGATAAGTGAAACTAATCACATTGGTTAAGTCACTAATTTGACTGTTGAATTAATACAGACATTATGTGTATTGATTGTTAGTTGTATATGTTATGTGCTTACATACATGTATTGGTTGAGCATTGCATATGCATATTGTGTGGGAGGAGATAAGGGGTGTACTCCACGGTTTAGGGGAAGATAGGGGATGGACCTCTAAACCGGATTTTGTTTGGGAGGAGATAGGGGATGGACTCCATTAGCATCACTTTTAAGTGTGCTTATTTATTGAAGTGTTTTATTGTTTGGGAGGAGATAGGGGATGGACTCCACTAGCATCACATTTATGTGTGCTTATTTATATTGAAGTGTTTTATTGATACAACACTAAAATGTGTATCAAACTGGAAGTATGAAGTGTTTTGATGTGAGCTTGAGTCTCATTTATTATGTTGAGATTGGAAGTAATGTACTGTGACATACAAATTCACTGTTATAGCTTGGCCAGGTTCTGAGCCATATTGGTAAAAAGGAAAAGTTGAATAACTAATGGAAAGTGAAACTGATAATTTGTATTATCCATCTATTGAATGCTATTACTTTATTCAATGCTTATATTTGGTTTAGTATATTTCTACTGGGCTGTGGCTCACCCTATATGGGAACATCATTTTCAGGTCCAGGTGATTCATTACCTCCAAGGACTTAGCTTGGAAGGATTTGGACAAAGAAGCCTTGTCTTTAGTTATTTGTTTTTATTTGAATTACATGTAAACATTCAAGCCTAGGGCTTTATTTGTATTTGAGTTAGAACTCATGTTTTTGTGTCCAAGTGTTGGCTTGGCAGGATGTAAGCCCGTAGGGCATTTTTGGATGTTATATGTAATGTCGGATACTCTGATGAATGAATTATGATTTATTTTCTTAAGTAATGCATTGTATTATTGTGTATGTTATGGGTTAAATTTTGAGGGCGTTACAAATTGACCAATAAATTTTGGTATACAGTGATAAATTTTGTTTTCACATTTGCAGTTATCCAATCTTACAAGGAAATGAAGTAGGCAGCTATTTGTACTTGGATGATATTGACAAAATAGTCAAATGCGAAAAACTTTCTGGAAATGTAAAATCAAATCCCTATTTGTGCATATATCAATTGTAATACCAAACTATAATTCTCTCATTAACCTTGTTTGCTTTTGTTTTTAAAACAAGCAATAAATGCATACAAGGAAATCTTAATGACAGAAGAACAACTGAAACCAAACTTCAGCCTCAGCTCACAAGCAGGAACAACATATATATTTACTACATCATGCCATGTAAGTAAATTACATATATATATATATATTTCATTACAATATCATCCATTCCCCTTGTCTAAATCAAGTGCATAAGTTCTCGTTCATCCAATCTTATAGTGATAATTAATGAATTACATTGTAATCAAAATTAATATATTTGCAAAACATAGTATTTGTTCACCACAAAGGATGAGACAGAAACAAATCAATTGTTGAACAAAATGATGTCAGAAGCTGTCAAGAAAAGATATCTTCTTTTCCCAATTTTCAATAAAAAGTATTGGACATTGTTGGTACTCGACACTGAAAATGGCTCATGGAAGTTTTACAATTCAATGACACCAAGCACAGAAACAGATAACCACTTAACTGAGGCAAACAAACTGGTAAAACACCAATTACTTATGATATCATCCATTCCCCTTGTCTATATCAAATTTTCTTATGCATATATTTGTCAAACACCAATTAATTATTAATATATTTTGTAAAGAAAGGTTATTGAAAAATACCTTCAACATCACAATCCCAAAGCCATTGAAGGTAACAAGTTTCATGAAGAAACAGAAATTGCAATGAATTGTCCCCAACAAGTTGATCATTCGTAAGTTTCTGAAAACCAAAACACATTACATTGATAAAATTATCATTGATGACTACTAACTTTGTTTTTCCAATGTCATCGTAGACTTGATTGTGGCGTCATAGTTTGTTACCTCATGAGACAATATGTCTGTAACAAAGACATCTTTCCCAACTTAACAAAGGAGGAGTGCCACCAAATCAGAGCAGATATCATAGATGCTTTGTTGACTAACCAACAGACAGACACCCAGCAAATCGTTGATGAGGCAATAAAAGCGATGCTTAAAGACAAGGAGTTTTGGGACACAATACACAATGACAACAATGCTTGAATAATTTGGGACAAAGATTATAATCATTTTGGTTCTTACTTTTCTTCAATGAATATTACAATGCTTGGTTGTTACAATGTCAAATTTGCTTCAATTAAACATTCGGTCTTTTTTAACCATATTGTTACCATATCTGGCTTTTGATATAGGTCTTGTTTTATGCAAATTTCATTCGAAAAATAAATTATGATCTGATTATTTATGTCAAACTTAAAGGTTAATAACAGGTTAGGAATCACTATACTGATAAATTTACTTTCTTATAGTGTTTTGTTTACACTGATAAATTTATCACTGTTCAAACAAAAAAACCAGCACCTCTCTCTCTCTCTCTCTCTCTCTCTCTCTTTTCTCCAAACTCAATTAAACAAAGCACTTAAAGAAATAAGAAATTTACCTAAATTGAAAAATAAAACTCAAACCCTATTACATTGTTTTGATTATTTTGGTTCTTCATTTGCTATAACGAAACAATTCGTCTTTTTTATCCATATTGTTAAAAATATATACGTTTTGATATCAATCTAGTTTTATGCAAATTTCAATCAAAAAATTGATTACAATCTGATTATTTGTTTCAAATTTAAACGTTAATAACAGGTTTGGAATCACTATACTGATAAAATTATTTTCTTATAGTGTTTTGTTTACACTAATAAATTTATCACTGTTTCAAGAAATTTATCACTGTGAACACTGACAAATTTCTTACTGTTCAAACAAAAAAACCAGCACATCTCTTTCTGTCATTCTTTTTTCCAAATTCAATTAAACAAAACACTTTAAAAAAATTGCAAATTTACCTAAATTGAAAATAAAAACACATACACTATTAAATTATTTTGATCATTGTAAAATTTTTAAAAAGAACATATAAGTACAGTTAGAATAAATTTTTAAAACAGAAATATTATATTTGTAGTTACACGTAAGCTCAAGAATGTTGAAAAATCATATTATAATTTTACAATAAAAAATACTAATATTTAAAAATTAACTGTTATTAAAATGCTCAAGAATGCTCAAGAGTCTTCTCATGTTTATAAAATGCTCAAGAATGTTCTCATGTATTATATTTCATCTAAACATGAGAACACTGAAGCATTTCCTAGACTGAAATTTTGAACAATTGAAACTGAAAATAAATTGCAAAACTCAAAATATGTTGCTACTGTAGCAACATATATGCCACTGATAAAAACAAGTACTATTGTAAAATATATATATATATATATATCTCTCACTCACATTCTTTTTTCCCAATTCAAGTAAAGAAAACACTATATATAAAAAAAAAAATTACATAAATTAAAACATAAACAGTATTACATTGTTTTGATCATTTTCCTTCTTAATTTGCTGCAATGAAACATTCAATGTTTTGTACTTCATTACATTCAATGTTTATAATACATTCATTAAAAAAAAAAATTAAAACAAATTATTTCTACTTAATTACACATGAGCTCAATAATGTTAAAAGATCAGAGTATAATTTTTAATTTTAACAATGTAATTTATTAATTTTAAGTTGATAGCTAATTTAATTTTTATAATTTTTTTTAATAAGTATTGCAAGTATTTTATTTCAATCCCAAATATAATATGTTTATATTTCATCTGAATCTGAATATGAATATGAAAAAACTGAATCATTTTATAAACTGAAATGTTGAAGAATTTAAATTCAAAATGATTATGAGAAACCTGAAGCATTTTTTAAACTCAAAATATCTTCCTATTGTACAAAGATATTTGTCATTTTCTAAGCATTTTCTAAATTTATCACCGATAAAAAAAAAAAAAAAAAACTTTCTAACACAATACATTTGCCAGACAGGGGAAACAAAAACGTGAGTCACGCGATTGAAGCCCTGTTTTCTCGATCTCCACCATCGGCGAATCCCTTCCACTCTCAGGCAAAACAACCAACACAACTCAGGCGATTCGAACAAAAACTTCGAGGAAACATGCCTGTAAAGCGTAAGCAACTGAAACCCTTATTTCTCTCCCTATTCAAACACATTTTCAAAAAACCTAGATATCGTTCAACTACAACTTGCAAAATTTCAACAATATTAAGGCATTTTCGGAAAATAAAACTTGTGAACATGTAAAATGTTAGTTGAGCAACTGATAAAGGTGTTGGTTTTGAACTTCAGAATTACGTTCATTTTGAAATATATATATATATATTTTTTTAATTTTTGATACAAAAAAAATCAGTTAACAAAAAAACAGGGAGTCGGTTCAAGAAACTAAAATACACAGTGGGTTCAAGATATCAAAATAACTTGTTCACATATATAATACTAATTAGAACGGTGCAATTTTTTATAGATTAAATTTTGTGTGACTTTTGTTTAATATTTGATTCATAATAACTTGTATTCTCCTTTTGATATAAATAATTTATTTTATTTCTTATTTGGTTATTTCACTATGCCCAATTTCTCAAAAATTGTAATTTTTTTACACCTTATAGATTAATTTTTTGTCTCATTTTTTGTTTAATATTTGATCGATTATAAATTACACCTCTCTTTTGGTAACTCAATGATCTTCACCAAATTTAAATATACAAATCATGCTCTTGATGTAACCTACAAATAGAACCTTGCAATACTTTTACATTATAATATAAGTGCATGAAATCAAGGCATCTACCCTGATAAACTTTTTTTCTATTGTAGGACTCAAACCAATTTATAGATTTGACAATTAAACCATACTATAAGGTGTGGTTCTGTGACTGTTTGTTCCCATAGAAGAGTAACTGATATCAAGTAAAATTTGATTAGTTTTTTTTTTTTTTTTTAAATTATGTAAATGTCACATGGCAAAAGTTTCAACAAACCAATATAGGGGCTGACATAATATACTAGTATAGATAGTATACATAGTATACATAATAGTAACAATAGATACATAAATAAACATACAACTAGTAAATTTATCACACCAACTCATAAGTTTGCTTCACATACCAAACCAAATGACAAGTTTATCACTTACACATCCATCTCCATTTCTATATAGGGATACATTTACATAAATTTAATGTAGGTAAAGATGAATGACACACTAGTCAATAGACTCACCAACTTAAACAAATTTGATCTCTTTTGGAAAAGAATTTGACTCAGTCTATTTTTCTTCTTTTTGTTTTTTATTGCTGAATTTGCCTCAGGGATAAATTAGGTTAATTTTCATAATTCTTATAATTCTTATTTGATTGTTTGAATTATTTTGTTTGCTAACTAACAAAATGAATACAAAGCAATTATGAATATATTCAAGTTTTATCAGTGTTTCTTTGCTTAATTAAATGATAATTTTCTTGTATATCCATAAATTTTGCATGCTTTGCCTAATACATTGATATACCTCTTTGACATAGATGTTGCGAGTTCTCGTAAGAGATTATCTAGGCCTGAAACAAGATCTTATACTGCAAAAAGACAAAAGCGAGAAAAGCAAGACAACAATGAGACAAAAAAATAACAAAACACCAAAGAGAAAACCACAAGAACAGCAACAACAACCAAAAAGCAAAAACAAGAACCTATAGATGAAGCCATTGAAGGTAAAAAACTATAGCAACTTATATAGATGTCACATATGAATTGCTGCCCTGAATTCCTTCACAACTATTGCCACATGCATCTGACCCAACCCAATTGACTGCTCTGTTTTGCTATCATTATTACAACTCTTCACTGTATAAGCTTTCTTTGCTTAATTACATAATAAATTTTGTCATAATTCTTCTTATTCTTCTTTGATTGTTTGAATTATTTTGTTTGTTAGCTAACAAAATCGATACAGACGACTTATGAATATATTCAAGTTTTATCAGTGTTTCTTTGCTTACTTAAATGATAAGTTTGGTTGTATATCCATAAATTTTGCATGGTTTGCCTCCATCATTGATATCCTTCTTTCATATAGATGTTGTGAGATCTCTCATGACATTATCTATGCCAGAAAGAAGATCTTTAACAGCAAAAACTCAAAAGCAAGAAGAGAAACAAAACAAAAAGAAAAAAAAAACCAGCAAGGCAATTAAAAGGAAACTGCAAGAACAACAACAACAACCAAAGAACAAGAAAGGGAGAAAAGATAGAGACATCAAAAACAACAACCTGCAGATGAACCTCAAAAACAAGCACAAACAAAAGAAAGAATAAGCAAACAGCAACAATCCATGGAAGGTAAAAAAACAATACCAACTTATCTATATGCCACACATGAATTGGTGCAATGAATTCCTTTCCAACTATTGCCACATGCATCTGACCCAACTCAATTAACTGGTCTATTTTGCTGATCATTATTAGAACTCTTCACTGTATAAGCTTTCTTTGCTTAATTTCGTAATAAATTTTGTCATAATTCTTCTTATTCTACTTTGATTGTTTGAATTATTTTCTTTGCTAGCTAACAAAATCAATACAAATGAATTATGAATATATCCAATTTTTATCAGTGTTTCTTTGCTGAATTAAATGATAAATTTGGTTATATATCCGTAAATTTTGCGTGGTTGGCCTACTTCATTGATATCCTCATTTTATATAGATGTTGTGAGCTCTCTCATGACATTATCTATACCAGAAAGAAGATCTTTCACAGCAAAAACTCAAAAGCAAGAAGAGAAGGACAACAAAGAGACAAAAAACCAACAAGAAAAAAAAAAGGAAATAACAAGAAGCAACCAACAAGAAAGGAAGAAAAGACAGAGACAGCAGAAGGATGAACCTGCAAATCAAACAGGTGTGGAATCACTATATTGATAAAATTATTTTCTTATAGTGTTTTCTTTACACTAATAAATTTATCACTGTTTCAATAAATTTATCACTGTAAACACTGACAAATTTCTTACTGTTCAAATAAAAACACATATATTATTACATTATTTTTTCCAAATTCAATTAAACAAAACACTATAAAAAAATTACAAATTTACCTAAATTGAAAATAAAAACACATACACTATTATATTATTTTGATCATTGTAAAATTTTTAAAAGTAAGATATATGTACAGTTAGAATCAATTTTTAAAACAGAAATATTATATTTGTATTATATTTCATCTAAACATGAGAACACTGAAGCATTTCCTAGACTGAAATTTTGAACAATTTAAACTGAAAATAAATTGCAAAACTCAACATATCTTGCTACTGTAGCAACATATTTGCCACTGATAAAAACAAGTACTATTGTAAAATTTTCAAAACAATTGTTTCTTTGCTTAATTACATGATAAATTTGGTTGTATATCCATAAATTTTCCGTGGTTGGCCTACTTCATTGATAGCCTCCTTTTATATAGATGCTGTGAGCTCTCTCATGACATTATCTATGCCAGAAAAAAGATCTTTCATAGCAAAAATCCAAAAGCAATAAGACAAGGACAACAAAGAGATAAACAAGCAACAAGACAAAAAAAAAAAGAAACAACAACAAGAGAAATAAGAAGCAAGCAACAAGAAAGGAACAAAAGACAGAGACAGCAAAAAGATGAACCTGCAAATCAAGCTCAAAAATAAGGAGAACAAGAAGAAAGAAAAACCAAACACTAACAACAGAAACAACCAAAAACAACAACCAAGCCCCAACAAAACAAACAAGAACCAAAGCAGCACCAACAAAAAGGCAAGAAGAAAATTGAGGGAAGAAAAACAAGAAGTGATCAAATTCATGCCCATGAAGCAAAATATGTCTACCGCTCAAACATGCTATCCCTCATCAGACTCTTCAATGCCATTAAACTTGAAAATGAGCATTTCCAAATACTGAAAAAGACTCACTTCTTCCTTCTAGCTGACATTTGGTCAAAGAAGAACATGCAAAAAGCAGATTCAATAAAATATGATAATGTGGTTACAAAAATCTTGCAAACATACCAAATGGATGGAACCACATTTCAAATTGGAGGGAAGAAGCTGAAGTTGAAAAGAAATGATTTCAAGTTAATTTTTGGGATTGCATGTGGACAAAAGAAGATGCATACTGTATATGGAAGAAAAGATGAAATAGATTTGGCAAAAAGAAGGAAAATAAGAGAGAATAGGATGACAAGTGCTTCAATCCAAAAGTTGATAACCAAACTTTTGAGAAGCAAGAAAAAGAAGGACAGAGAAGATGTTGTGAGGCTTGTGTGCCTCTTGATTTGCTTGCTGTTGTTATATCTTGGTACTAGAACTACAATTGGTTGGGGGTTCATGAAATATATTGAGGATATTGACAAAATGAAGTCTTATGATTGGTGTGACGCAGCAAAGGAACACCTTACAAAATCAATACAAAAAAACATCAACCAAATTGATAAAGTGTCCGGATGTGTGATGGTCCTATTGGTAAGTAATATCTCACTTATAACGTATGAACTATAATATTTACATTTACTAAATACTTGTTTATAACAATTTTTTTGTCTTCAACAGTATTGGATATGCGAACACACAAGCACCATCAAACCCAATGTCGAAAATGCAATCCCAAGATTTGCTAAATGGAACATCACATGTTTAGGACAGCAATTGGCAACTTTATCCTTGCAAGAGCTAAAAGATATTGTGGTATGCAATACTAACCTTTGTTTTGTTTAAACAAATGATAGATTTTCTTATGCAGTGATAAATTTTTGTTCACACTGATAAATTGATTTACTTTGCCTAATTGAGTCGCAAATTTCCATTAGTATACCTAATTGAGTAATCAATTCTTTTACACAATGAATGTTTTTCTATTTGTCTACTGTGCATGAGTTTTATTTTATATTTACTTCATTTGTGTTACTTTATATTCGACTAGAATTGATTAGGTTTATGTATTGATAAATTTATCCGTACAAATAAATTGAATTAGACATTTTTTCTTATGTTTACTTTATTAGGTTATTTTTGCTAATTCAGTGATAAATTTTGATATACAATGACAGATTTGCTTACTATGCCTAGTTCAGTGATAAAATTTGCTATAACAATCATAGATTTGTTTAATTTTCCTAATTGACTAATAAAATTTGCTCTGAGAAATTTATCTCTGAAGTTTGTATCATATCAATCATTTTTAAATTTTCATCTATACAGGAGAACAATTTGAAACACACAGATGAAGGGAAAAAAAAATATACCGAATGCTGCTAGGAAAAATTCAGGATAAAGATGAAAATGAAGACAAAGATGAAGATGCTAGTTTTCAGCAAAAAAATCAGACTGAAATTTCTGAAAAAGAACAACAAACATTGACTGAAGACAAATGCAAACATCAAACATGGAAACCAATTCCACACAAAATATGCCCTGAAAAGAAAAAGAAAACAGTACCCGTTGAATCAGAAAATAGTGAAGGAAACAAAGTTCACAAAGAGCCTGAAGTGGATCCAAATCTCGTAGAAGTACTTGTTTTTGAGAGGATAGAAGATAACATGCTCAAAATGCAAAAGTTACAAATGGAAAGGGACATCCTTCAAACTGCAAATGATAACCTGCAGCAGCAACTCAACAAGTTGAAAAAAGAAATGCAAGATGAGCACAAAAAACAAATGCAAAAGAAAGATGAAGAAATCAAAATTCTCCATGAGAGAATTGCAATATTGGCTGAGGCAAACAAATACTCAGAAGAACAACACATAGAACAGCAGCCTGCAATGAAGAAATTGAAAACTTCAAACAAAATTTTCAACATCCTACCAGAAAAAGCAAGGCAAAATCTCATTGCACATTGGGCAAATACAAAAAAAAAAAAAAGTAACAATCTTCTCTATTGACTCCTGTACTTCACTTTTGCCAACTGTTTATCATTAACTCATATTGAATTTATAAGTATCAAATATTCCAAAAATATTAATAAATTTATTATTCAAACACTAATAATCTTTTTTTTCAAGGATCAGCCAATGTGGCAAGGATCTCACCATGCAACCTATGTGTACTTAAACGACATTGACAAAATATTAAAGGGTCAAGATTTGGCAGTCATTGTAAGTAAAATTCGTAACTCATTAAAATAACATTTTAGTGTTTCATTTATATTAATTCCTTATTTTGTTTTTTGTTTTCAACGCAGGTAATAGATGCATATGCAGAACATTTGTTGCACAAAAACAAGGCACAACAGCATTCCCATTCATTTCAAGTTGCCATGTAAGTAACTAGTTTACTAAACTCAGGAACAACACTTGTTTTGTTTTTTTATCAGTGTATAACCTCTGTTTGCTTAACTGACTAACTAGTTTAAAACATATGACACTACCTTCCCTATTCAATTGGCCCTGTTTCCTAATTCAAAGCTTGACATGTGAAACAAAGAGTCAAGCAAACCAAACCAGAATTTCTGACTCAGATTTTGTAATCACTGTTATATATTTTGATCTTGTTATTCTGGTGCCACAAGATGAGTAAATCCTGACTTTGATAAAAAATTCTGGGCACTTTTTGGGTTTTGAAACTATTGATATGCAATGCACTGATAAAATTTGATATGCATTGACAAAATTTTGATCACAGTGACAAAAAAGTTTCATACTCACCACATATTTAATTTGAAAAAGTTTAAAGTTAAATTAACATTATTTTTTTTATTTATATTTTTTAGCACTTGTTCACTACAAAAGATGAGGAAGCAAGAAAGAGAATGTTGAACAAAATGATGCTCAAGCCATGAAAGCAAGATACCTTCTCTTCCCAATTCACCAAAATTTTCCTTTGGACAATCCTTGTCCTTGACATTCAAGAAGGTTCATGGAAATTCTACAATTCCATGAGACCAAGGAGCAATGCCTAAAGATCCACACTACAATGTCAAATCAAGTGGTAAAAATCTTTTCACTATCAATCTTACCATTAATCCAATACATAAATCCTGATCCATGCTTAACTATACATTGAAAATTTATACAGTAATCTATTTATCATTCTTTAAATCCATGGTTTCTCATTAATTTTTTCAACTGACTTTCTAATACAACAATTATACAAATGTATATGTTGCAGAGAGAGGTTATTGAAAAATACATAAAGGATGAGAACCCAACTCTCATACACCCTGATAAATTTCAACAGCAGACTGAGAACGTCATCAACAGCCCACAACAAGAAGACACATCGTAAGTTTATCAACAACAAAACACTGTTATTAAAAAAAGCAACGAAACCAAAATATAATATTTTATTTTCAAAATATTTTTGCAGGCTTGATTGTGGAATCCTTGTTTACTATATCATGAGGCAATATGTTTCCAATAACAACATAATGCCTACTTTTTCCAAGGAAGAATGCAATCAATTGAGAGCTGATATGTTAACTATCTTCTTGACGGACCAACAAGTTGCTCAACAACAAATGCCTGACGAAAATATTGATGACTTGCATCTGTAATAATCAACAGATCTGGAATAGAAGAAAAAAAAAGGAAACACTGAATCATTTGGTTGTTAGAATGTCAATATTCATACATTTTGCTTGTATGCTTGTTTCATTGTTACATGTAATTTCATGATTTTCGTTCTTACTTTCCTCCAATGAATATTACAATGCTTCGTTGTTACAATGTCAAAGTTATGCACAATTCTTGGTTGTTACAATGTCAAAGCTATGGACAATGCTTGTTTGTTACAATCTCAATTTGCTTCAATGAAACATTCAGTCTTTTTTAATGTCAGTCTTGTTATCCAAGTTTCATTCAAAAAATTGATTCTAATTTGAGTATTTGTGTTGAATTTCAAGGTTAATAACAGGTTTGGAGCCACTGTACTAATAAATTTTATTGTTATACTGTTTTGTTTACCCTGATAAATTTATCACTGTTTTAATAAATTTATCACTGTGAAAACTGATAAATTTACCAATGTTCAAACAAAAAAAACAGCAACTCTCTCTCTCTATTTCTCTCTCCCTCTCATTCTTTTTTCTCAATTCAAGTAAAAAAAACACTATAAAAAATAATAATAAATTTACCTAATTGAAAATTTAAACACAAACACTATTACATTCTCCAAATTGAAAATTAAAATACTATTACAATTTCTAGATATTCCCAACAGTATGCAGACTGAGAACTTGTTGCTAAACCAAATAAACATCATAGTCGATTTAAAAAATTTTACTTTTTAAAGCACTTAACACAGCAGATATGCAATTATGTATTCTAGAGATTTGATCTACACCTTTGCATTGTGGAAATTTTTCCTGGGAAAACTAGATAACTCCATACAATGATAAATTTATCACTGTAGAAAAGAACATTTGCTTGCATATGACAGTGATAAATTTATAAACCACTGACATAAATGTAATAAACCATCAACTCTTCCCACACAATAAGTGATAAATTTATCATTCTTCAAAATAACAAAATTCAAGAACCGCATTAATGATACATTTATCATTCTTACAAAAAAATAAGCCATCAACTTGTCCAAACCAACCAGTGATAAATTTATCACTTTATAAAACACCAAAAAAAAGCAACTACATTTAACCCAAATCAAATAATATAAATATATGAAACTTCATCCTGTAAAAATATCAGCAAAAAATATAATTTCTGATCAACAAATTCCTCAATCATTCAATGCAAGTACCAAAATGATACATCTTTCAAAAAATACTCAATCATTCAATGCAAGTAACACCTCTCAACTCTCAAACAAAGTAATTCAATTAAAATCAATACAACTAAAGCAAAACTTGTTTACATGTCTTCTGATTATGAGTTCCTATCTTTCCACACCTACTGCATCTAATTCTCTTGATTTCGCCCTTAGAAGGTATTCTCTCTGTTCTTGGACGTCCAGCTGGTCTCTTACAAAGAGGAGGTAAAACAACATCATCATCAACAACTACATTTGGCTTCCACATACTAGGAACCGGATAGATAGAATGTGAATAAGAATCACAATAACTACTAACACGGTAGTAATCATCAAGAAAGCAATTTAGATCCTTCCCACTCCTCTTTATAGCACAAAAACCATGTTTGCAAGGAAAAGAATCAATTTCCCACAATCGACAAGAACAACAACATTTCCCAATATCAACCATAACTGAATGATCCAATTGGATTTCATAAATGTCATCGCTACATTTCTTAACTATCCATGCTTTTGTATCATTAAAAGCTTCTTCCAACTTTTTCTCTGCAAAAGGACAAACAATACAATTCCACTTATTCCCAACTTCTCTCCTTCTTGAAAATTGCTCCATTAGTTTCACCCGTATAGCATCAAAAAGACTAGTTGAAAACAAATGGCATTCATCCCTAATCCATGAATTAAAAGATTCCGCAGCATTTGTGCACATTTCACCATACCTCTTGCCTTGAAAATAAGCGTTACACCAACACTCATTAGGCAAATCCTCAAGAAACTTCTCAACACTACGACCACAACGACCCTTAAATTCTTTAAATAGCTCATTAAACAACTCAATAGTAGGAGCATATGCACATCTACTAAAAAGAGTAAGCAAATACTCTTTTGATTCACGACTCTTCACTGACAAATAAGTCTTCAAGTTTGTCTTCAAATGCATTAGACAAAAAGAATGAGAAGAAAACGAAAAGACCTCAGCTAAAACTTTCAGCAAACCTCCATGTCGATCAGTAACAAACGCAATATCCCTCTCTAAAGTCAAAATACCTAATAACTTTGACAAGAACCAATGCTAACTGTCATAACTTTCACCATCAACAATCGCAAAACATAACGGATACAAACCTACAAACAAAATATATAAATACAAGTTATCAGTAACAAATCAAAAAAGATTACAAAAAGAAAATCAAAACACAAAGTAACAAAAATGATAGAATTATCACTATCATAGATAAATTTATCACTGTATAAATATAAATTTATCACTGTATAAATATAAATTTATCACTGTATAAATATAAATTTAGCACCAGCCATAGATAAATTTATCACTGTATAAATATAAAAATTTAACAAAAAGTATACAGCACAAATTTATCACTAATAGATTAACCATACTCAATTATCAACACTCTCCAGTAACAAAAATGATAGAATTATCACTATTTCAATAATAATAACACATACACACAAAATATACATTGGTTACCATCTTTCGCCGTAGCAGCCAATAAACAACCTTTGTGTCTTCCTTTCAAAAAAGTTCCATCAAGTATCAACACAGGCTTACAATACTTGAAACCATGAATACATGCCTCAAAAGCGAAAAATAAGCATTTGAAATGTCTTCCTTTACTATCAATATCAAATTCCATATCAAAAACACTCTCCGGATTGCAAGCATTAGCCGCATCAACATACCAACGAAGATCGTCAAATGATGATGAATAGTCACCAAAAACAAGACCCCTTGCTTTTTCAACACCCATCCAAGCTCGCCGATAAGAAACTTCTGTTCCATAATAGTCCTTGAAATCACAAACCACCTCACTAACCGATGTCAAATCCTTGTTACGAATATCACTAGAAATTAGCCCACCAATCATACTTGAAGTCATCCTAGCATGTTTAATTGTACGAAAAGAAGATCCACAAGTATGAACATCATCAAATTGTTTAATAACAAAAGCTTTACTATAATTTTCCACTCTAGCATGCACGCTCCATAAACATCCCAAATCAGCCCTTCTCTTACAATGAACAGTGACACGATCCTTATCATTCTTAACAAAATCAAAATTAAAACCGGAATGAATAGAATACTTTGACAACATATCTCGAAATTCAACAACTCCTTGAGTAAACCTTTGTCCCACTCCTTTCATACAATTAACCCACCCATCGGAGAGCAAAGGTTTCCGTTGATTTGAATAAAATGAAGGTAAAAAATCAATTTCACAAACAACACTACTATTACTACTACTACTAGCTTCACCATCACAAATCATAGAACCTTCACCCAAAGAACAACACTTTACAAAAACATCAATCCAATGAATATCACAAGAAAGTGCCAGTCCAACCATAACCTCCAAATCCTCTTCACTTTCTAGACCACAAGAAGAATGTCCAGCCATTGAATACGATACATTCAAAGAACTACCAACTAACTCACTCCACTTTGCACAAAATTTATATACTAAATCCTTGAAATTAAATCCATCATTATACTTGATAACCAATGTCACACCTCTAAACTTGCACATAAGAAACAAACAATTCTCCATCACTATAAATCCTGCAACAATTACATTTCAGAAAACAACTCAAACACTCTCAAACAAAATCAAATACAATGACAAAATTATCTTCTATTCCCATACTCACTCATAAATTTATCACTGTTGAAAAAGTTAATCCAACATCACCCCCAAAATACATAGTGATAAAATTATCACTGTATAAAATAACAAACCAACACCTATGTTCAATCAACACAATTTCGTAACCAAAAAAAATAAAAATCTAAAATTCAATCAACAAATACATATCTCAAAACTTTCAATATCATGATCAAAACACAAATTAAATCGCAACAGAAACAACAGAGTAACAACAGAGTAACAACAATATCACCACAAAATCAAAATCACTAACTCAAACTAAAAAAGCCAAAACATTGAAATTGAAATCAAAATCAAACATACCAGTCGACTTACCTCCACAACACCGCAAATCAAAAAATGTAACTATACACCAAACGCGAAATCACAAATAGGAAGAATCACCAAACACGGAATCGCAAATCACAAATCGCGAAGCTCCACAAATCGCGCAATCAGAAATCACGAAACTCCACAAATCGCGAAATCAGAAATCACGAAACTCCACAAATCGCGAAGATACAGCAGCAAATCGTGAACTTCCACAGAAATCCAAATCACAAACACAATATTTTGATGGAAAATCCAAACAGAAACGCGCCAGAACAGGGGAGGGGTAAAACGGTAAAAAAAAAAAGTCTCAGGACTTATTGGTGCACAAGATCAAAAGTTAAGACTAAGAGGGGAATAAGTCAAAAACTTAGGACCGGCCAGTAAAAAACCCTTAAAACTTTGAATAAGTCCAATATTTTTCGATTGCTTGAGGCCCAGTTTAAGAAGCCTTAAAAAAAATTTGTTGGGCCCAATTAATACATAAGTATTAATAGGCTTAATTAAAATTTTATATATTGAATCTAAACATATTTATATATATATTATAATGAGTCTAAGTAAAATTTCATGTCAACAACCCACCACCTTACCAAAATAAAAAAGCTCGCTCTCTCTCTCTCTCACGTATTCTAATAAAATAAATAGCTTTGTCTTAATTTTTTTTCCCTCTCTTTATAATAATTTAATTGAAGTTTTTTTCTTTAATTTTTCTCCTAATTTTGTTTACCCTAATTTTATTTCAATAATTTGTGTTTTGCTATCGAATAATAATGGATTATGATTTATGCGAATTATGATTGTTTTATCAAATATCATATTACAACAACATAATCATTTTGTTATAAAATATTAGTGTATTGTGCGTACCGGATTCCGCACTAGATGAAAGTGGATCGGGGCTCTGCTCTCAGTTGGACTATCCAAGGACCGGGATTCCTGCCACAAGAAGCACCGTTAGAGCTGCCCGACCGGGGTTGGCTAGATAACTCCTCCGGTGTGGGAATTAGCGATCGGCGAAGGAGTGTAGAGTTGAATTCTTATGTAAGTGTGGTTTAGATTGGAATCGTTCAGTTACCTTCAATGTGAAGTTTATGTTTGTCTATATAGTGTTCCTTACTTGCTTCTCAAGGTGAGTTCATGGAGTGTAGATGCTACCAGGTGTCCTTTCAGCATTGCTCCAAGTGGGGGACCACTTGATAGTTGTCATTGATTACATATCCTTATTGTAAGCATGCTGATAACAAACCACATTCCTTTGGCTCAACAACTTTCGTGATTCTAGGTGTGGGGGACCAGCTGAGGTGGCAACCTGCACATGCTTGCACTCACAGATCCCACGTTTCCTTGCAAGATTTCTCCAGCTCGGTACTCATGTACTTCAATTCGGTAATGGTGTGCTTCGGCTCGGCCTTTTTCAGGATCATTCATGGAGATGGGCTGAACCATTATCTGTTCGGCCCACAGATCCCGTCTCATGATTCGGCCAGACTAGCGCTTACTACTGGCTAGCCTTTGGGCCAGCCCAAGTGCTTGAGGACTTAGGTGGACTGTTGATCATGAAGTTGGGCTCAACTGGTTTGTCCATATACTCATCTATACGAGGCATAAGATACTTATTCTTAACCGTAACCCGATTCAACTGCCGGTAATCTATACAAAGTCTCAAAGCACCACCTTTCTTTTTAACAAAAAGAGCTGGCGCTCCCCACGGCGAAACACTAGGACTGATATAGCCCTTATCTAACAACTCCTGGAGTTGAACCTTCAATTCAACTAACTCGGCTGGGGCAAAACGGTAAGGTGCCATAGAGATCGGCGCCATGCCGGGCACTAAATCAATGGAGAACTCAATCTCTCGCTGAGGTGGCAAACTAATAAGCTCCTCGGGGAAAACGTCCGAATACTCACAAACTACCCTCGGCAATACAATCTGGGTCTCATCACCCTCACTAATTGAAAGACTAGCAAGTAGACCACTAAGCTCACTCCGTCCCCGCGGATCATACTCTGGCGGCAAAACACTATCAACCCGGTCCCCTAGAAAACGAAAACACTCCCCGTTCACGGTACAACAAGTGACCCTCTGACGGTAGCAATCAATAACTGCTCGGTATGACGATAACCAGTCCATACCCAAAATAACATCAAAGCCCTTCATGGGCATAACCACAAAAGAAAAAGGGATTCTATGATCATCGACCTCTATATCACAACCCCTAACACCTTGTTTCAAAATCAACTCACCCCCGAGAGGTGACACTACACAAATAGGAGATGCTAACTGAGCTAACTCCAACTCCAAAATGGATGCAAATCGTGACACAAAAGAATGAGATGCACCAGACGATCAAAACGCTAACAACCGAATTGCAAAACAAGAAGGTACCTCTCTACAGATGGGGCGGTACAAGATCTCGTGGAATAAAGATACACGCGCAGACGACCTCGATCAACTGCTCACCGCCAGACATAAGATTACCTGTTGGGAACGAAGAAGCCTCGATTGGCCCTCGAGGCTGGAATCGAGCGGTAGGCCGTCGAACCTTTCGGAACCAGTGCACCAGATATGCCACCTACCGTGGGCAAAACCGCTTCATGTGCCTGGTGCCGCATAACCGATAACACGATAGTGGTGACCTCTACTCGACTCTAGCTCGAGATCGAGCCAAGAAGATCTTTGCTTCGAACTCCTCCCCTCTGAGGACAAACTGGAGACTTGTGACCCAACTGGCCACACTTGAAACAGGTAATGTCTCCCTGACTGCCTTTCCCAGAACTAGCACTCGGCACTGGAAAAGTGGATCTAGAAAAACTATTCTGAGACTGCTGAGGAGTGAAACCTCTCTGCCTCCTGCCATCACTCTGGCCATCCTGACTCCTCTTGGAGCCTTTCTGCCTTTCCCCCTCTTCCTGCATCATAATCTCGGTATGGGCTGCTGCATCAACCAATCGCCCAAAATCCCTAATCATAGATCCGACAACTCTCAGCATGAGGCCACGCCTCAACTTCCTCTCAAACTCAATGCAACGGCGTTCCTCCGTCGCCACCAACTCAGGTGCAAACCTGGACAAACTGGTGAATGTAGCCTCAAACTCGGCCACTGATAAACTGTTCTGCTCAAGATGGCAGAACTGATCTCTCAACTTCTCCTGAACAGCTGAATTAAGCGGTACTTCTCCTGAAACGCATCAACAAAAGCCTTCCAAGTACCTCCAATACGACCCTTGGTGAATTTCCACCACTGACCCGCATCCCCTTTCAGCTGGAAAGATGCCAAGGTCACCTTCAATCCCTCGTCTTCGATGCCAAGCATCTCAAACGTTTTCGTTGTCTGTTCGAGCCATTCGTCTGCCTTAAGCGGCTCGCTAGGATCACCTAAAAATTCGTCCGGGTGAGACCGGAAGAACTCTCTCTTCAGAAAAGAAGGTCCTGTATCTGCCACAACAACCTGAGCCTGATTCTGAGCCCTAAGAATGCCCACTGACTCCCTAAAAGCTCCTGC
Organism: Camellia lanceoleosa; assembly: GCA_025200525.1. Classification (NCBI taxonomy): domain Eukaryota; kingdom Viridiplantae; phylum Streptophyta; class Magnoliopsida; order Ericales; family Theaceae; genus Camellia; species Camellia lanceoleosa. The sequence continues at coordinate 87,444,350 of CM045764.1, read as the reverse complement.
TATCTCTTGGGCCAAAGCGCCCATAACACCTTTCCCTCTTGGTTGGCCGCATTGGCACGCCAACACCCTCTGAGCCGAATTTCCTCTGGTATAGGCACTTCCTGCCTAGCCTGCCTACCACGCTTACCACGACCTCGTCCTCGTCCTGACATCCTAATAAAGGAAACAAAGACGTTAGCACTCTAGATAATATGCCAAAACTATGACACTCGCGTCCTAATACATCGGACAGCAATAAATCATTCCACGTAAGCACATAATCACATAAGCACCTACAATTTCATTCTGGATAATAGCAGTCCAGGCGTCACTAAAGTTCCGGTTGGAAACAACATTGATCAAGTGCCTTTCCAACAAGACTTTCAGAAACTCAAGGGTCCAATCAATATCTTAGAAACTACATTCCATACCCACATAATCACATAAACATGTTATCATATAAGCATGTAATCATTACACTAAGTCTCTATCAAATGAGACGAACCCATTGTGATACTAATCACTTCCCACGTACCCAAAGTATTCGAACAGATGCGCTCGATACCAAGTTGTAACGCCCTCAAAATTTAACCCATTAAATATAAAACATGACATGCATTATTTAAAAGAAAACAATATATTATACCAATCATTAGAGTATTACGAAATAAAACATCATAATAAGTGCCCTACGGGCTTACATCTTGCCAAGCCATCACTTGGACACAAATCCATGAGTTCTAACTCAAACAAATAAAGCCCTAGGCTTGAATGTTTACATAGTTCAAATAAAGCAAATAAAGCAAATAAAGAAAGTCTTCAAGTCCAAATCCTCACAAGCTAAGTCTTTGGAGGTAATGAACCACCTGATCCTGAAAAATGAAGTTCCCATATAGGGTGAGCCACAGCCCAATAGAGAAATACTAAACCAAGCATAAGAATTAACTAAAGCATTAGCATTCGATACATGGTTGACACAAGATAATCTGTTTCCCATTTCATGACACGAATGTCTACATTATCTATGACCTATTGTCTATGACACATTTCACTTTCCAATATTTATTCAACTTTCCCATTTTTATCATTATGGCTCAGAACCTGGCCAACTATAACAGTAATCCAGATGTTACAAAAATAAATGAGACTAAAGCTCAAACCACAACACTTCCATACTTCCAACTGATACACATTACAATGATGTATCATATCAACAACAAATAGCAATATTGCTATTATCAATAAGCACACATATGAATGATGCTCTTGGAGTCCATCCCTATCTCCTCCCAACAAATCCGGTTTAGAGGTCCATCCCTATCTTCCCCTAAGCGTGGAGTTCATCCTATCTCCTCCAAAACCAAATGCATATGCAACATAATCAATACTTGACATATACAACACATGATCAATACACTGTTACGTATTAATTCAATGTCAAATAAATGACTCAATTTGATTATACCTCACGCATGCAAGGTCTACAACAATCAACGGCTATCCTCCACCGATAGCCCAAAACAATTATTTCTAAGCAAGAAACAAATACACAACAATTATAATTCCAACATTCTCTAAGGTAAGTATTTAAACCAACCCAATACATCATTAAATTACTAAATTCCCCTATCTCATGGAGTTAGCCAATAACAGAATTTGCCTATACATTAATTATACAAATTAATCTATGACAAAACCAAGGGTTTCTCCAAAATTACTCAAACTACCCTCACATACCAACATCCCAACACTTAGGATTAAAGCGTATAAATGGAGTAGGAATTCCCTACCTCGAAGAAAGAATCCAAAAAGAAGGAGATGTAGATGATGCCCAAAACTTCAAAATGCTCCCAATCAATAATTGCTCGATTAAATGAAAGCCCTCACTCTCCTCTATCTTATTTGTAAAGCAACTAGGATAAAAACACACCCTAACTAGATCAAACCAAGAAGAGAAGATGGGGTGGGAGAGAAAAGCTCGTAACCTAGGGTTTTGAAACCGAAGCTGAAAAAACACGCTCTGCCAGATGCGTATTTAAACAAAATAGGCTCGCTCGGCGAAGACTGTCGCTCGGCGACCGAACCTGAAAAATCCTCGCTCGAGCCAAGAAAGGCTCGATCGAGCGAAGAACTAACAGTTCGCTCGAGCGAAGAGAAGCTCGCTCGAGCCAGCTAACACTGCTCTCAGGTCTAGCACTGGACGCAATCCTTGCTCGAGCCAAGAAATGCTCGCTCGAGCGACGGACCAAAAACAAAGGCCACGCTCGAGCGAAGATAAGCTCGCTCGAGCGACCAAGCCAAAAACTGAACATCAACTCTTGGTTTCTAAACCCAACCAACCTGCAATCAACCTGCCCAAAACATCCTATAACCCAAAATAAGGAATCAAAGGACAACACAACAATAATAAGACAACGGAATCCACGGAACATAAGTCCGGATACAATAATTAAATGGGAAAAGACCGGGGTCGCTATACCTAAGACTTGGGCGCTTTCTTTTGATTACTCGATGATGACAATTAAAGTGTGTTTCTCGCAGAATTCTCATTAAAAGAAATGGAATTTGAACTTTAATCCCAACCTTCACCATTATGGCCAAATTATTTTAAAATATTGAATATTTCATTAATTTAGTATTTTTGTAATTTTTCATAATTTTATGTGTTTCTTCATATTTTTGGTGTATGTTATATAAAAGAAAATAATAAAACAAATTATCTTCTGTGTTTAAAATTATTATATTATATATTTAGTATTTTATATAAAATTATATTAGTATATTATATATTATGTATTTTGGTATAAATTATATATTTTAGATATTTTATATATTATATTATATTATATATATAGATTATAAAAGAAAATATAATAATAAAAGAAAAAGTTGAGGTCGGCGGTGCTGCCTCAACTAACGCATATAATATATATATATATATTATTATATTTATATTATTATATTATTATATTATTATTATATTATATGATTATGCCTATATAAGGCATTGAATGGCAGAGGAGAATGGGAGGGGGGGCAATTCTGTGGAAGGATTTCAAAGAGGAGAATTTCTAAGGAATTCTGAAGAGAGCATTCTGTGAGAAGAATTTTGAGGGAGAGAAAGAGTCTGAAGAGTGATATTTTTATTTCATCAATACACCATTCAAAAATCAACCATTAAAGTTATAATTCTAAATTTTAGATTGAGAATTGAGAACACATTCCACAGACTTGAGAGTAGTCAAAAGAAAGTTTGTGACTCAGAAAATTCATCATTTCCCCAAAAGGTGATTTTTCGTAAATTTTCATTTAATTTAAAAATGTGATATAATTTGTGTAAATACTTTATTTATTTCGTTTTATAACTGTTTTTTTTTTATTATCGCTTTAATGGGATGGCTGCACCACTGCACCACCTACATATCTGCTGTAATTTAAATATTGTATATAAATTGTTGTAATTTATTACTTTAAATAAATATCCCGGCGGTGAATAGTAATATAGCGACCCCGGTCTTTCCCATTTGTTTACTGTATTCGGGCTTATGTTCCGTAGATTTCGTTGTTATCAGATTGTTGTTGTCATCCTTTAATTCTATTTGATCGAGTTTTAGAATGTGTTGGGCGTATTTCGAACAGTTGGGTTGAGCCTTGGTCTAGATGTTGGTTGCCCAGTTTTTAGCCTTTTTGGTCATTCCTAAGCTCGAGCGGGGTTTACACTCTTCCAGCATTTTTGGTCCCTGCAAAACTTCTGCAGGTGAGAGTTCTACGCTCGAGCGGGTTTTTATACGCTCGAGCGGGTAGTGTGTTCTTCGCATGGGTTCTGGAATGGGGGAATCTACGCTCGAGCGGTTATCATTGAGCTCGAGCGGACCTTGTTTTTGTTCTTTACGCTCGAGCGGTGTGTTATGCCTCGGCGGGCTTTATATATAAGCAGCGGGTTTTTAATCAGTTTTTCATCTTCTTTCAGATTCCAAACCCTAGATTACGAGTTCTCTCTCTCCCAACTCACCTTCTCTCTTAGGATTGATCTATCTAGAGTGTGTTTCTACCCTAGTTTCTTCATTAAAAAGGTAGAGTGAGTCGAGGGCTTTCATTTAATCTGAACAGTTTTGGATTTGGAGCACTTTGGAATTTGGGCATCATCTTCATCTTCTTCTTTTCGAGTTCTTTGCTTCGAGGTAGGGATTTCCTACTCCATTTATACGTTTTAATCCTAAGTGGTGGTATTTTGATATGTGGGGGTAGTTGGTAATTTTGAGAGAAACCTTAGGGTTTTGTCATAGATTAATTTATATAATTAATTTAAGGGAAGATTGTGATATTGGGTTAAATTCATGAGATTGGGGAATGTAGTGGTTTAATGATGTATTTGGTAGTTTAAATACTACCTTTGGGAATATTGAAATTACATTTATTGGTATAGTTATTTCTTGCTTAGAAATAATTGTTTTGGGCTATCGGTGGAGGATAGCTATTGATTGTTGTAGACCTTGCATGCGGCTTAGGTATAACTGAAATTGAGTTGTTTATTTGACTGTTGAATTAATACAGAATATTCGTGTATTGATTATGTGTTGTGTATGTCAAGTATTGATTATGTTGCATATGCATTTGGTTTTGGAGGAGATAGGGATGAACTCCACGGTTTAGGGAAGATAGGGATGGACCTCTAAACCGGATTTGTTAGGAGGAGATAGGGATGGACTCGAGCATCACATATGTGGGTGCTTATTGATAATAGAAATATTTCTATTAGTTGTTGATATGATACATCACCACCATGTGTATATGAGGAAGTATGGAAGTGGATTTGATTGAGATTGTTATAACACCAAAGACGTGTGTTTATTTTGTATAAGAAAGGTCCAACCTAATCTCTTATCCTTATTGAGTTGTTTGGCGGGTTAGAGCCATGTCTCAGATAAATGGAAGGTGTATTGTGTCATAGACCATGTGTCATAGACAATGTAGACATTCATGTCATAAAATTTCAAATTAATTATCTTGTGTTAACCATGTATCGCAGCACTTGCTTTAGTTAATTCTTATGCTTGGTTTAGTATTTCTCTCTTGGGTGGCTCACCCTATATGGGAACTTCATTTTCAGGTTCAGGTGGTTCACTACCTCCAAAGACTTAACTTGTGAGGATTTGGACTTGAAGACTTGCTTTTTATGTTTTATTTGTTTTATTTGAACTATGTAAACATTCAAGCCTAGGGCTTTATTTGTTTTGAGTTAGAACTCATGGAATTGTGTCCAAGTGTTGGCTTGGCAAGATGTAAGCCCGTAGGGCATTTATTTTGATACTTTATTTCGTAATACTCTGATGAATGAAATAATATAATGTTTTCTTTTAATAATGTATGTTATGTTTTATATTTAATGGGCTAAATTTTGAGGGCGTTACAAGTAACCTCCGGCGGTGAATAGTACCTAATTTGTTTAAATATTTTATTTACCTCGTTTTATATCGTTTTAATGGGATGGCTGCACCACTGCACCACCTACATATCTGCTGTAATTTAAATATTGTATATAAATTGTTGTAATTTATTACTGTAAATAAATATCCCGGCGGTGAATAGTAACCTCCGTGTGAATAGTACCTAATTTGTTTAAATTACCTCGTTTTAATCGCTTTAATGGGATGGCTGCACCACTGCACCACCTACATATCTGCTGTAATTTAAATATTGTATATAAATTGTTGTAATTTATTACTGTAAATAAATATCCCGGCGGTGAATAGTAACCTCCGGCGGTGAATAGTACCTAATTTGTTTAAATTACCTCGTTTTAATCGCTTTAATGGGATGGCTGCACCACTGCACCACCTACATATCTGCTGTAATTTAAATATTGTATATAAATTGTTGTAATTTATTACTGTAAATAAATATCCCGGCGGTGAATAGTACTAATTTGTTTAAATTGCCTCGTTTTAATCGCTTTAATGGAATGGCTGCACCACTGCACCACCTACATATCTGCTGTAATTTAAATATTGTATATAAATTGTTGTAATTTATTACTGTAAATAAATATCCCGGCGGTGAATAGTACCTAATTTGTTTTATAACTTTTTTTATCGCTTTAATAGAATGGCTGCATCACTGCACCAATTTAAATATTGTATATAAATTGTTATAATTTCTTACTTTAAATATTTTATCCCGGCGGTGAATAGTAACCTCCGGTGGTGAATAGTACCTCCGGCAGTGAATAGTAACCTCGACGATGAATAGTACTTCCGGCGGTGAATAGTAACCCCGGCTATTTAACTTTGCTCGCTTTATTATATACTATTTAGGGGGCTGTTTAATTTATTTCAACGATTTATGTTGTAAATATCAAGTTTGTTAGTACTAACCAATTAATCAATACACTGATTTTCCTTTATTGCATTTCAGACTTAGTGGATGTAAATATCACTTTTGCACAAACAGGAGAAAAGATAAAGAAATGGAAAGGTAATAAAAAAAGGCTAATAAAATTGGTTAAAATTGGATTACAACCGACATAAAGAACCAATATGATTAATTGAATTTGGTCAGACGTTATACCAAATTTATTGTGTCAAGGCTTGCCTTACGTTAATTATTGTAATAAATTAGACAGCCCCCTTTTATTTATTATTCATTCGGTTTTGTAATAATTATTCATTCAGACACTTGGACATTCGGACCCTCCTGCGTGAGGGCACAGTAGTTCATTCGGACCCTCCTTCGTGAGGACAAATATGTAATAAGTTGTATGTCTTCCAACCCCCATTCTTTCTCCATTTTATTTCACTGCTTATGATGGTTAGATTAAGGACATCATGTTTAATTTAGCATACTCGTATTTGCATCCACTTGTATTGCATGCATAAAAGTTCGGCTCATCATATTATTGCAAATGTCAAATTCAAACTCTTTGCTTGAATACATGCTCTATCATATGCCTTGAATTGACTCGCATGCCATGCTAGTAGCCGAGCTTATTACTTGCACGTTGTATGTGTTGCATTAGCCATATCGCATTAAATAGGATCATGCATTTTTTTTCTAATTGTTTACTTTCTTTTTGACTCGCCTTCGCTTCGGACATAAGGTAAGTTTTATGCTTTAGCATATTGCATAAGTGTGATTGCTGTCATATCAAACATACTACCATGAGGCTAAATGCTTACTTGATATACCTATTTAAATGCCTGTGGATGAAGGCTAATCACTTAAATTGGGATACTTTGATTCATGTATATATGAGATCACCATTTTCAGTGATACATATTCAAAACATTTCTTTCAAAACAAACATGGAATCAAACGTTCCAACTTTTCGTGAAATTAGTCTATACTTGTATGTTACATATAGAACAAGAGCATATATTGTACATAAAAACCACATCATGATTAGTAGAGGCCGATCTTTGATGGTGAGTGGGTGTTCAATTATTGACCTTCCCCTCTCATACCTAAGTTCCCGAACCAAGACACTTTGGTAACGACGGACTAATGGCCTTTGGCACGAGTCACGGGTTTCCTAAATTTCCCATAAATATTTAGGTGGCGACTCTGAAATCTGGCAAAGCAGTCCATTTTTGGCATTTGATTCAAACATCGATTTTTCCAAAAACAACTGCCGGATTTGGACTCTTTTTGTGTTTCCACTGTTTCACATTGCACTTGTGAAATCAGATTCAGAACCAAAACACAAGTGGAGTCCGAACTGTACGGGCTATTTCATTCTTCCGAAAGGGGGCGCGAAAAGCCGAGCTACAGACGGCTACCCAGGTCCGAGCCTTTCCTTTTAATGCCTTTGGTGCTTCTTACTTTATTTTGAATATTGCTCTGATGGGTTGCTTTCTTTTTGCAGAGTCTTCCCGTTTCCAGCGAAGGCCGAATCGAGAGAATGCCGAAGCCATCAAGGCTGCCTTGAGATATAATAAAAGATCTGCACCTGAGTTGTTGGACTACCAGTCAAGTTACCGTTCTATTATTCTGAAGAAGGCAAGACTCGCTGCTGCCCTTCTAGACTCTGACACCGAGATCGACACGTCTCTCACCCCGCTGGTCCTGAGACGTCGCAATAGTCAAGATACGTTTCCTGATAGAGTGGCCTCCCCTGCCCCCAGTTTCGTAGGGAGCAGGTCTGTGGCAAAGAGAAGGGTGTTGGTGGATTTAGAGGCCGAGGGCTTCGGAGCCTCTAGCGCTTTGCAAACCCCTCTCAAGAAGACCGAGGCGAAGAGCCTCATGGAGGTGAAGATGGAGGTTGGAGCTTCTAGGACCCCTGTAACTGCTGCCGAGCCCTCAGCTTCAGTCGCTGCACGGGCAAAAAAGAGGAGAAGGGAAACTGGCAAAGCAGTGGTGGGAGAAGCTTCTCAGGATCCTGCTGAGGATGATACTTTTGAGAAATGGGAGCCGTCGATATCGTATGAGGGCTGGCCTATTTCCACCTCTGATTCAGTTGTCGCTTCACAGGATTTTGCCTTTAGTTTGACCAAGTTTTTGTTGATACCGGTTGATATGGCTGACCATAATGGGCCTCGTAACATTCCTATCTTGAAGGGGACCCTTCAAATGATGACTGCTGTAAGTGTTTTCTTCGCTTTACTTAACTTCGCTGTTGCATTGCTGTCTTCATTTTTTCTAAATTCCTTGTCGTCCTTTGTAGTGTATCCAGAGAATGCACCTGTCCATCACCCGTACTGAAGAGCTGGAAAGGGCCGTGCTGGAGGTTGCAATGAACGTTGAGAGACTGACGGTAAACTTGGAATCAGAGAAGGAAGGACGCCGAACCGGTGAGAGGGAAGCCTTCCGTTTGAACAAGATTGTTGCTTTTGCTGAATAATCGAAGGAGGCTACCATTGAGACACAAGCCCAACTCGAGGGGAAAGTGGCTGAACTGGAGGCCGTTATTGCTGTGATGGCTGCCGAGCATACTGCGCTGGAGGCCAAGCACTAGCAACAGGGCTGGGATGAAGCTGGGGCGGCATACAAGGAGGAGGTTCTAGTGCTGCGAGACAAGCTCTTTGTGAAGGGTTGGACGAGTGCCTTAGCCGCTGCGATGGTTCTTGAAGGCTCTTTTCTGTATCATGATGTCCCTGCTCCTTCGAAATCCTTAGGTTTGAAGACTACTCCTACCCCTGCTGTTCTGCCAGACAATGTTTCCCCAGAAGATGATTCTGTAAGCAAGACCCAGAGCATGAACGTTGCCACTGAAACGGTGGACGTTGAAGGGGTTGAAACCCTAGAGACCAAAGCCACGGGAGATGTAGTTAAGGTGGCTCCTACTTCTCAGGAAGTTGGAGCTTCATCTACTTTTCCTCCCGCAGATGGCCTTGATAAAATTGCTGATGCTGCTCCTGAGTTGCCCACTGTTGATGGAAATTGATGTTGAAATGTTTTGAACTTTTTGCTTTTCTGTTTTGGTGGAGACAATTTTTTCCTTTTCTTCTTTCTCTTCCTTTTTTTTTTTTTTTGCTGCTGGTTGTGAGGCCTTCTGTGCCCTTTGCTTGGATGATATGATTTTCTCTTTGAACTTTGCAATTTGATGTTGTTTGGCTTTTATGTCTGAATGTATTCTATACTGCTTGCCCCCGGCCGAGCATTGTTGGGACCTCGGGGCCGAATAGATGCTCGATGCAGTTCTATCTTGCTTGCCCGTGAAATCGTTGGGACCTCGGTAGAACTAGTGATCGGCATGGCTAACGGATATGTGGTATGGCTGTGCTTTGAGTTTGTAAATGGGTCTTACTTAGGTCTAGGTTGGTCTCGAAAGAAAACAATTGTTTGCCCCCACCTGGAGCTAAGTAAGATCGATATTGCAGAGTTGTCCCTTGCATAGAACTGCTTGAGTCTGTTTCAACTTTGATAGTACAAGTGCATTTGAATGAGAGAAATGCAAAGAGAGATGTCTTACTCAAGTGCAGGTAGGTTTTTTTTAAGAAAACAATAGTTTGCCCCCAGCTGGAGCTGAGTAAGGCTGATGCTAGAAGTTTGCTCTTGACGTAGCTCAATTGAGTTTGTTCCAATTTTGCTTGTTTGAATCAATACTGAAGTGTTGTTGCGTTGATACTTAAGAAGTTCTGTAGGTGCACAGATGTGTGCTTAGGATATGTCAGTGTAGTTTCCACCAAGCAATGCCACTTAGCTAAATAGAGGTGTTTACTTAAGATACATTAGTGCAGTTTTCACCAAGCAATTCCACTTGGCTAAATTCCAATTCAGTTGCCAAACATTTTCCACCAAGCTATACCACTTAGCATGTTTGAGTGCTAACCAAATTTAAATTCGTTCAATGGATTACGGGCCATTTGGGTTAAAACCAAAGTTAATTTCGTTTGATAAATATCAAAGCTAATTCCGTTTGGTAAAGACCAAAGCTAATTCCGTTTGGTAAAGACCAAAGCTGATTCCGTTTGGTAAGAACCAAAGCTAATTCCGTTTGATAAACATCAAAGCTAATTCCGTTTGGTAAAGACCAAAGCTAATTCCGTTTGGTAAAGACCAAAGTTGATTCCGTTTGGTAAGAACCAAAGCTAATTCCGTTTGATAAACATCAAAACTAATTACAAGAATTTGGATAAACCTGAGAGGAATGGGAAAACATTTGTATTGATCAACAAATAAGTGCCTTTACATCCTGATAAAGAGGTTGGGGAATGACTCTATTGGTAGTACTTCTTGAGGTTTGCTACGTTCTAGGGCCGAGGTATTGCTTTGCCATTCAGATCCTCTAAGTAGTAAGCTCCATTTCCAACTACGGCTGTGATTTTGTAAGAACCCTCCCAGTTCGGCCCAAGTTTGCCCTCACCAAGCACCCGTTTGTGATCCATGACTTTCCTCAAAACCAATTCTCCTGGTATAAATTGTCTTGGGAAAACTTTTCGATTGAAACTTCTGATGAGATGTTGCTGATATGCTTCAAGTTTGATCAGGGTTGCCTCTCTTCGGCCTTCTGCCATATCCAGTGCTTGCGCGATAGCTTCCTCATTACTGGAGCTTTCAAATAATTCAGACCGAAGGGTTGGGAGACCTACTTCAAGTGGGATGATGGCCACCATTCCGTAGGTTAAAGAGTAAGGTGTTTCTCCTGTGGGGCGTCGTGCTGTAGTTCGGTAGGCCCATAATACGTGTGGTAACTTCTCAACTCATTTGCCTTTGGCATGCTCAAGCCGCTTTTTCACTCCGTTGATGATGGTTTTGTTCGACGCTTCGCGACCGTGTTCTGTGGGTACCACGGAGAAGAGTTCCTATACTTGATTACGAGGTCGGCACAAAATTTCTGAAGATCTTACCATCGAATCGTGTTCCGTTGTCGCGATCGATGCCGGAATCTTTGAACGCACTACCACATTCCTCAAAACAAACCGCTTTGTGTCTGTCTCCTTGATGTTTGCCAGTGCCTCAACTTCAACTCACTTGGTGAAATAGTCGGTTACAGCAATAAAGAATCGCCTATTCCCAGTGCCTCGCGCCAATGGTCCAACAATATCCAGGCCCCATTGCACAAAGGGCCATGGGTTGGTGAGTGGAGTGAAAGTTTTGGCTGGTTGATGAATGAGTGGAGCAAACCTCTGAGATTTGTCGCACCTTTACACGTACTGCTGTGCATCTTGCTGCATTCGTGGCCACCAGTACCCGTGAGTTAGGGCTCGGTCTTGATGACCTCCAACGTGGCATCCACAAATTCCATCGTGAATTTCGTAGAGAACATTCTCGACGAGATTTGGATGCACACATAGGAGGTAGGGGCCAAGGTAGGAACGTCTGTAAAGCTTCCCAGATGGTGAGATCCAGAATCGAGCTGATTTATGCCTGATCTTGTTGGCTTCCTTTCTGTCTTCGGGGAGTTTACCATATTTCAAAAAGACCAATATTGGATCCATCCAGCTCGGCTCTAAGTTGTTGCAGAGGATTAGAGATGCAATACTTGGTTCTGGTACGAACTCAACCCAAACTCTTCTGGCATCCTTTGTGTCCACTGATGAGCCGAGGCATGCCAAAGCATCTGCGTGGCTATTCTTGTCCCGACTGATTCGTTCCACTCATATGGATCGAAATTTTCTGAGTAGGTCTCTGGCCTTGCCTGCGTACATAGCCATTCTTTCGTCTCGAGTTTCATAGACTCCGGAAAGCTGGTTTACAACTAGCTGTGAATCGTTGAAAACAAGAAGCTGTTCTGCACTGAAGTGTTCGGCGTTGCGTAGGCCAGCCAGCAGCGCTTCGTATTCGGCCTCGTTGTTCGAAGCCTTCCAGCCTAGCCTGAGAGCCTGTTCCCAGATAAATCCTTCTGGGGAGATAAAAACTACTGCTGCCCCCAAGCCTCGGTTATTGGACGAACCATCGATGTAGAGTTGCCAGATGTTTCCAATAAAGAGTTTCCATGCTTCCGAAGCGTTGGGTTTGCCTTGTTCGGTGGCGCATGGCACCTGTGCCAAACTCAGATTCCCCGGTTCAGTACTCTGGGTGGGAGTGAATTCTGCGACAAAATTCGCCAAGACCTGGGCCTTAATTACTGTCCTGGATTGATATCGAATGTCAAACTCACCAAGCTCTACTGCCCACTTTGCTGTTCGGCTAGAGAAATCGGCTCGGCTAAATACAGATCTGAGGGGGAATTCAGTGAGGACATTAATGGTATGCCCCTAGAAGTAATGTTGCAACTTTCTTGAGGCGATAAGCAGCGCGTAAGCTAACTTTTCCAGTGGTAGATACCGTGTCTCGGTATCTAGTAAAGTCTTGCTAACGTAATATACTGGTTTCTGTTCCTGATCAACTTCTCGAATTAATATTGCGCTCACGGCATGATCTGAGATTGCTAGATAAAGATACAGCTCCTCTCCTGGTTCTAGAGTGGATAATAAAGGGAGTGTACTGAGGTATCTTTTGAGACTCTGCAGTGCTTCGGTACATTCGCTATTCCATTCAAATGCTGCCTTTTTCCTCAAGAGCTGGAAGAAGGGCTTCATCCGATCTGAGGATTTGCTAATAAACCGATTTAGTGCGGCTGCCATTTCGGCTAGTTTCTGCAGTTCCTTAGACTTTGTTGGCACTTCAAGATCCTGTATTGCCCTGATTTGATCCGGATTTGCTTCAATTCCTCTGTGAGTGACCATGTACCCCAAGAACTTCCCTGTTCCTACCCCGAAGGCGCACTTCGAGGCATTGAGGCGAAGCTGGTGGTTTTTCAGGATGCTAAAAACTTCTCTCAAGTCTGTGAGGTGGTTTGCAGTGAACTTGCTTTTTACTACCATATCATCTATATAGGCTTCCATGGTTTTCCTTAGTTGGTCTTTGAACATCCGAGTGATCATTCGCTGGTAGGTCGCCCCGGCGTTCTTGAGGCCGAATGGCATTACTTTATAGCAGTAAGTCCCTCTCAGAGTGATGAACGCTGTCTTTTCTTGATCCGGACCAAACAATGGTATTTGATGATAACCGCTATAAGCGTCCAGAAAACTCATGAACTCATGCCCTGCTGTTGAGTCTACTAGTTGGTCAATGCGAGGCAATGGAAAACTATCTTTAGGGCAGGCTTTGTTCAAGCAAGTGAAATCGACACAAACTCTCCATTTTCCATTCTTCTTCTTGACTACAACTGTGTTGGACAGCCATTGCGGATACTGTACTTCTCTGATTACTCCCGAGGCCAGGAGTTTTTCGACTTCGGCAATTACTGCTTCGGTGTGCTCAACTGAGGATCTCCGACTTTTCTGTACGATGGGCTGAGCTGAAGGATTGATATTGAGCTTGTGGCAAGCAAATTCTGGATCCAACCCTGGAGTATCATATGCTGACCATGCGAATACCTCTATATTTTCCCTCAGCAGTTCCAGCAGCTGAAGTTTCTCATCAGCGCCTAACGAGGTACCGATAAGGAAGTACTTTTCCGGGTCGTCTTCTTTTATCAAGACTTTCTCCAAATCCTTCACCATCTTTTCCTCTGGAGTTTCTCCCACATCTTCCAAGACTGGCTGTCCGGCCACTTCTACCATCTGTACCCGGTTGCAGAGTTGTTTTGCCTTTAATGCTACCATGAAGCAATGTTTGGACGCAACTTAGTCCCCCGAAATCTGCTCTACTCCGTGTTCCATTGGGAAACGGATGAGCTGGTGATAGGTTGAAGGGACTGCTTCCATTCGATGAATCCACGGGCGGCCAAGTATAGCGTTATAAGGGGATGGTGTATTAATAACCAAGAACTCTATCTGGAGGGTTTTTGTCCCCGCTACGACTGGCAATACTATTCGGCCGAGCGGTCATTCCGGCTGTGAATTGAAACCGACCAACGGCCATTGGGGTGAGATCTTTTCGGTGAGGCCGAAGTTTTGAACAAATCATAATACTGATATGTCAGATCGCTACGATCTACTAGGACTCATTTCACATCAAATCGTTTCCTAATCCCAACAGTTATGATCAATGCATCAGTATGTGGGTGTTGTATGCCTTCTAAATCTTTGCTAGTAAATGAAACAGTGCACAGGGGGAATTTGGGTATGGTACGTACCTTTTTCGATGCTGGCTCCACTGACATGATTCACTGAATTTGTGCAGCCTTAGCGATCTCTTCTTTTAGTGCCTCCTCAGATTCCTGAGCCGCTGTCCCATGGATCACATTTATTATCAGCCGGGGCGGGTGCTCAATGTTTGCTTCTGGAAGTGGGTTCCCCAGCTCGGCCACCTCCTTACTCTGATCAATGTATTCCCTTAGGTACCCAGCTGCCACCAGGTCCTCCAAGTGTTGCTTCAGTGCTCTGCAGTTCTGAGTCATGTGTCCCCTGCCTTGGTGGTAGGTGCACTTGAGCTTCTGATTGCGCCGAGCTGGATCTCCCAACATTTTCGGCGGCCAAACAAAGAAGGGTTCTCTCTTGATCTTTTCCAGGATTCGATAGATTGGCTCATTGAACATAGTCACAATGGCTTCGTGGGATTTGGACTTATCCACCTCATTCACTGCAATCCCTCGGTGTTCTCCTCGATCTGTTTTCTTCTTCTGCCGGGTTACTTGTTCTGCTGATACTACCTCAATGGGGATCTGATCGTCTTTGAGGCGGGCATACTGCTCAATCTTGGCGCGCAAGTTTTTCAAAGCTGTGGCCGGGCGCTTGGTAAGTGATTGTCTCAACTTACTTTCCAGGCGCAGACCATGCTTGAAGGACATGACGGCCATTTGCTCGCTGCACACATTTTCTTCCAGATCGTTATACTCTTCCCAGTATCTCCTAGCATAACTGCGCAGTGTTTCCTTTTGCTCCTTCCTAAGACCGAACAGTGTATCCGGCTCCTTCGGGATCTTAGTATTGGAGACTAGGAACTCTTCGGAGAGCTGCTTCCAGCCATGAATTGATCCAGCGGGGAGTCGATCGAACTATCGGAGTCCGGTTTCTCCCAAGCTGGATGGGAAGACTTTGCACATCAGTGCCTCATCTCGGCTCTAGAGGGACATCATCTGTCTAAAATGGCTGATATGCGTCAGAGGGTCCGATTTCCCATCGTAGGAAGTGAACTTTGATGGAGTGAACTTCTTTGGAGGTCTCAGGGTCTCAATCTCCGGAGAGAATGGCGAAGAGACGAGTCTGTCCAGTGCTCGATGTTCTCTCTGGTGAACAGTACGGTCTAGATGATCTCGACGTTGCTCGTTCTGCCTATTGCCAATCAGTCAGGTGCGAAGGTCCTGAGGAGGGTATTCAATTTGTTGACTACCTGTCTTCTGCCTCTTGGCCCTTCTCCGGCGTGACCTACGGCTGTGGCTACTCGCCGCTTCGCTCTGTGTTAGGATTGGTTGGCTTCGTTGCCCGGAGTCATTCTTGGGGAATTTCTTCACTGGTAACTCTCTAGACGAGCTCCCTCGTTGCAAACGAGAGGGCTCTACTTCCGTCCTCTTTTCCGTTGGATCACCCAACACTTTCTTAAGTTGAGCTTTCAATTCCTATATCTCCATTCCCATGGAATCTATAATTCGATCTCTATAATCCTTTTCCAAAAGGAAATGATGAAAAGAACCTCCGGCGAAGGGCAGTCGATGCTCGACAGATTCGGGGATTCGATTATTGTTTCCAGTTTGCTCCTCCAGAACTGTTGGGAGTGCCAAACTTTTGTCCTTCGTCTTCTCCGTCTGCGGAGTATGTGATGAAAGTGGAACGTCCTCAATCCCCATTGCCGAAACTGAATGCAGAGCACAGAGATAAAAATGATCCACGTTCACTGCACCAATTGTGCGTACCGGATTCTGCACTAGATGAAAGTGGATCGGGACTCTGCTCTCAGTTGGACTATCCAAGGACCGGGATTCCTGCCACAAGAAGCACCGTTAGAGCTGCCCGGCCGGGGTTGGCTGGATAACCCCTCCAGTGTGGGAATTAGCGATCGGCGAAGGAGTGTAGAGTTGAATTCGTATGTAAGTGTGGTTTAGATTGGAATCGTTCAATTACCTTCAATGTAAAGTTTATGTTTGTCTATATAATGTTCCTTACTTCTCAAGGTGAGTTCATGGAGTGTAGATGCTGCCAAGTGTCCTTTCAGCATTACTCTAAGTGGGGGACTACTTGATAGTTGTCATTGATTGTATATCCTCATTGTAAGCATGCTGATAACAAACCACATTCCTTTGGCTCAACAACTTCCGTGATTCTAGGTGTGGGGGACCAGCTGAGGTGGCAACCTGCATATGCTTGCACTCACAGATCCCACGTTTCCTTATAAGATTTCTCCAACTCGGTACTCATGTACTTCAGTTCGGTAATGGTGTGCTTCGGCTCGGCCTTTTTCAGGATCATTCATGGAGATGGGCTGAACCATTATCTGTTCGGCCCACAGATCCGTCTCATTGTTCGCCTGCAGACAGCCTTCTGGTGAGCTAGCCTTTCCACTGCGGGTTGGGCCCAAGTACTTAAGGACTTAGGTGGACTGTTGATCATGAAGTTGGGCTCAACTGGTTTATCCATATACTCATCTGACCCACTTGGATTCGGACTTTGTCGAATTGGGCCTGCCCAAGGCTTGGACCTGATCCATTTCACATTTAGTCCCGTCATGTATAATGTTATTTCTGTTGATTATTGCTAAATTATAAAACAATAAGGCTATATTTTTTTTCATTTTTTATTTTTTGTAATGATTTTTTTGTATTTTAATATATGAAAATAAATTTTGATTTACAATTTTAATGATCATAATTGTAAGGAAACTTTTGTGACTACTAACCATTAAAAAATTATTGATAATTATTATTTTATCTATTAAAATTTTATACAAAAAATATATATAGAACGGTCCCATTTTCAAAGATCGCCAAATGCTATATAAATCTCAAGGCCAGTAAGGGTTGTACTTGTATAATAGAAACTATGATATATAGTAAACTCTCCCATTCATTTGCATTTTTTTTAATCTTCAAACTCAATAGCAAATTATTTTAAAGTATTACGTTGGTACATTTAAAACTTTTTAGTAAGATTCTATTAGAAATTTAAATGAAATATCTTTGTCTTGTAATCTCATTGATAGTTTTATCCTCTTTTATTTAAAAAATAAAATACAAATGAGACTATCAGAATAATATTATACAAACACATAAAATTTATAAATCAATATAATACATTTGATGTTTGTAAATTGAATTTTGTTTAATATTAAAAAAACATTATTAATACATACCATATGAATTTGCAAAATTTAATTTTTTTATTAAAGTATTTATGTAATATTTCACATTGGCCCTGTTTGGGAATTCAGGTTTAGGGCTAAAGCAGCCTCAAACATTAAAAAGGCCAAATAATCTCAAACAGTAACCTAAGTCATGACCTACGTTAAAAAATAAAAATAAAAGGTCGCCTAAGCCGAGCACAGATCCTTCCCTTGCACTTCCTTCTTGTAGGGCCTTCGGGTCCACTTTTAGGCCCAATTTTGATAATTTGAATCGTTCATATTTTAAGATTTATTCAGTATATTATACCTGTAAAAATTAAGTTGATCGGATATCAGAAAGCATGTGTTCGGAAAAATCGAACTAAAAACTATTTTTTTAAAGAATTTAATAAACAGTTTTCCAAACACATACTTTCTGATATCCGATTAATTTGATTTTTCATAGGTATGATATACTAAATAAATCTTAAAATATGAACGGTTCGGATTATCAAAATTAGGCCTAAAAATGGGCCCGAAGACCCTATAAAAAGGGAGTACAAGAAGAAAATGCAAGGGGAGGATCCTAATTCGCCTAAGCCGCTATCAAATTGGCAACCTACCATGGTCACGTTGACAGCTTACCCCACACTTAATAAATGATAATTTTGCCCCTTTAAACCAAATAATTAAATAATAATAAATAAAAAAAACTAAATAATTAAAAAAATTTAAAAAAATCACTTAAGACCTGTTTGGTAATCATTTTGTTTTCAGTTTATATCTATAAAAATTTTAAAAATTGTCATGAGAACTTATTTGATAATTTTTTTTTTTGTTTATAAATGGTTGTTTCAGTTTATAAATTTGAAAAAAAAATATAAACTCAAAAAATGAGTTTACGTTGGTCTTTAAATAGAAATTTTAAAAATTGACTAACATTTTTTTTTTCAAATAATGTTTTTCAATTAATTTTTTTTTCTAGATAATTCTTTTCAATTAATTTTTGGAAAATTTACCAATAAGTCCTAATTTTTGAAACGTTGAACCATTTAGTCCTAAAAGTTTTCTTATGTTCCATTTAGTCCTATTTTTACATCAGCATGATGTAAATGATGTAAATAATCTGATGTTTCATTCTATAATTTCAAAATTTATTGAAATCTGATGAACATTAGATGTTTTTCATCCTATAATTTCAAACATTATTGAAATTTGATGAACATTAGATGTTTGAAATCTAATGTTTGTAACACGACTCTGATGTTATTAACATTGTATCTGATGTTATTAACATTGCAATGGGACCTTTCAGTCTATAAGAAAATTTTTAGGACTAAACAGTGCATAAGTTATTAATTTGGGATTTATTGGTGCATCCCCCTTAATTTTTTTTCCAATTATAATGTGTATGATCACATTGTCATAAATAATAAAAAAATAAATATAAAGATTTTAGGCCTAAATAAACATATTTTTTAATTTATATTTTTAAAATTTTTAAACATTTTATTGAAATTAAACATATTTATAGTTTATATTTTTTATAAAATAAATAAAAATTAATTTATAAAATTTTTATAAACATAAATTAAAAATATTTGCGTGCGAAACATAGCTGGAAGTTGAAGGAGTAGGGGAAGGGGGCCACAATGAGAATAACGCCCGGGGCCTATCATTAGCGCGAATCCATCACCGAATATCCTCCGTCGATGCATATAGAGTCATCGTTGACATATTGTAATTCTTCTCTCACTCATCCACTCAACTTAACCCCTCAATCGTCATTGTAGTTGCCGCGCTTCTTCCACTAGCTAGGACCCACCATCTTCTACACATACATACATCCCCTTTCAATTTCTCTACTTTCATTTCAACAAGAAAAACAAACATCTCTCTCTCTCTCTCTCTCTCTCTCTCAATCTCACACACAGTTCTCTCTCTAAAAAGATGGAGGACAGTTCGTCGAGGCAGGGCACCGTGACGTGTGCTTCGTGGATCCGGCGGCCGGAAAACGCCCATCTCGTGGTGGTGGGAAAGGCCAGGCATCGTGATCAACCCTCGCTCATCGAGATCTTCTCCTTCGATTCCAAGACCTCCTCTCTCTCTTCCGAACCCTCGGTCTCTGCCCTCTCTCTCTCTCTCTCTCTATATATATATATAATATAATTGTGCTGTTACTAGTGACACTGAGACTCTTGCTTCTTCTTCAACAGGCTTCACACGTGATTGAAGAAGGGGACCCTGTCAGCATCGCCGTGCACCCAAGCGGGGACGACTTCGTTTGCTCTATCACCACTGGTGGCTGCAAGTGAGTTCTCTCTCTCTCTCTCTCTCTCTCACACACACACACACACACACACACACACACACTTCTTAGAAATTTTTATTAATTTTTCTTCCAATTACGTTTCTCTTTATCGAAATCTCTACAGTTAGATGCTTTTTGAAATTATTATTGTTTGAGTTTCTAATGTTAGGAATTGATACGCGGTTTGCACCAAGCACAATCAGTTTTAAAATAAGAATCCAAATCACGCATTTATGTGTTTCACTCCATAATAAGGCTACGTCTCGTCGCTGCATTTTTAGTATGATCGGAAAGACTTACAATACAATACAGAGATGTGGCATTATAACTATAAATCCATAAGGTAATTCTATTTGCACAACAAACAAAATTTCAGTACATATTATTTATAATGTTCGGATATAAATTAATAAATAAAAAGTAGGTGTTCGGATATAAACAGTTGAACCGAATGTATATTTAAACAATTTATTTTTGTTCGTAAATTTGTGTTTGAACATTTAACTTTTGTTTGAAAGTTTATATTCGAACACAACAAATGGTGTCTACTGTACTGATATTTCATGTGGTGTGCGAATAGAATTTTCCAAATCCATGTTAGGGCCACTAGGCAGAACTGTAAAATACCAAAGTTATCCTTATTCTAAAATTCGGCTACTTATCAGGGCAACACGTCCACAATTGAGGGTTAATGTTCAGCACTTATTTGGATCCACACTATCCAACACCTAATTGTTGCAGTCCTTGTTTGACCCTATATTAATTGGACAGTTCAGAACATATGAAATGATCGTGTCAAAAATAGGTCACATGGGTATTGGAAGTGATTAATGCATCTGACATGCCTGATTAGAACATCAAAACCGTAGGCATCTTAACAAAAGGAGAATGTTAATATGTTCAAGTTATGCTAAACAGGCACTTTGATTTTTATCTGATGCATAGAAGCAGAAAAGTCGGACATTTAATTTGACAATTTGATAAGGTATTTGTGTCATTTTTGGAGGTTAACCAGCTCTCGGACTTCGCTACTCCCTTATTCATGTATACATATAAAACAGGTTGGACTTCTGTGTTCAGAGTTTTACCTAATATATAATTTACAGTATGGTTCTAATGAATCTTCTTGCAAATGAGAAGGAAGATTGGGGCAAAGTCTTGCTATTAGATAACAGAATTGGGGTTTCCATCTTTGCATAGTGAGAACCTCAAAACAAAAGCAATCCTCTTTCAATGGACCTATGTTGAATTGATCAATCTAGAATCATATGGAACTGTAGTAATTAGAGAATGACTGCCGATCTGGAGGAGTTTCTTATGGGATGAGGATTTTGGCTTGGAACCTTTTAACATTGAAAATAGTTGCATTTGCCTCTTTGATCATTAAATATTGTCCTCAGAGAGCTTAATTTGGAAATTTTATTTACTTACAGCCAAAGTTTTGCGAAAATTCATTTTTATATGTATTTAATCCTCCAAATATTATTGCATCCTATATCACGCCCTGTCAAACTAAATCGGCATTTCTAAAAAAATTACAAAGCCCACTTCATATAAGGGTTGCCCTTCAAAATTTAATGTCTAATGTAATGACCCAAAAAATTTAATTTGGCCTCCCATTAAAAAGCCAATGGTAACCGCATAAGAGCATCTCCAACGCTTAACTTCTTTTTTCATCAAATCTGATGAAAAAAATGACGATTTTCTCAATTTGATACGAGGCGCTCCAACGGTGAGCATCAAAGCAGACTTGGGGAAGTGGTGGTCGACTGGCCGGTTGACCGACCGGTTTGGGCAAAAATTTTTTTTTTTTTTTTTTTTTTTACCTGTTTGAACCTTTTTTGACCGGTTTGAACCTAGTTATTTCAAAGGGAACCGGTCGACCGGTTGGTCAACCGGCCGAGCAACCAGCTGGTTGACCGGTGTACCACTTAACGGTCAGTAACAGTGATTTGGTAAAATCTGTGTCTTGGTCTCAGTTTGATGTTTTTTTTGCTGAATTATCATTTTGATATCACTTTGGTGCAACAGTTAGAGCATGAAAAATTGACTTTTTCATCAAAATTTGAATCTGATGCTGGTTTTGGTTCACCGTTGGAGATGGTCTAATAAAAAAGAAATCTTCCAGTATATAAGAAATATAGTTTTACCTTTTTGTTTTTGGTAATTAAAAATATAGTCTACTTGATTGGTGTGAAATCATATTAAACGAACATTCTTTGCCAAAAACAGTTAAATTTTATTAAATAAAAGAGATTTGGTTTTTAATTGATCCACTTGCAAAGCTTTATGAGCTTAAGAACATTGACTAAAATTCAAATAAGGCCCCGTTTGGGAATAGACTAATTTAGTAACTTTTTTGCTATTTGGCTAAAATATGAGCTAAAAAAAACTAGTATGTTTGGGATAACTTTTTGACTTTTTACGAAAAGATGTGCAAAAAGTAGAGAGAAAAGAGAATCTTTGACTTTTTGGTATGGGTTGTTAGCTTTTTAGCTAATTTAGTAACTTTTTGACTTTTCGACTAAAAAGGAGGGTTCCCAAACGAGGCCTAAGTACATAAGTTTATGAGAAGTGAGTAACATGTCTAAATTGAGACTAATCTCCTATAGTTTTTGATTAGGTTAATTGGCCTATATTAAGGCCTCGTTTGGGAACAGGCTAATTTAGTAACTTTTTGACTATTTGGCTAAAATATGAACTAAAAAAAAATTAGTATGTTTGGGATGACTTTTTGACTTTTTACTAAAAGATGTGCAAAAAGTAGAGAGAAAAGAGAATCTTTGACTTTTTGGTATGAATTGTTGGCTTTTTGGCTAATTTAGTAACTTTTTGACTTTTTGGCTAAAAAGGAGAGTTCCCAAACGAGGCCTAAGGATTGGTTTGGCATCATCTAAATAAGTCAAAAAGCCAAAAAGTCACTATCTTATTTAAGTCACATCATCCTATTTAAATCACATCACCTCTCTAACACATCACATTAAACCCAACCCAAACCCACCAATAAGTCAAAAAGTATACTTTTTTAGTACATGCCAAACCAACCCTAAGTAATATTTTAATAATTATTTAATCTATTAAACCCAGCCTGTCTACTCACCATCTTTTCAGCAAAATTTTCCCTATACCTTCCTTCCAACCTCCTTAATGGAATACTCCTAGCTCCATTGCCTTTTGTTTTGTTTAGACTTATCTTCTTTTTTGGATTCTATTCTAATCAAAGTATTTTTTCTCTCTCAAATTGATTATAGCCTTGCCTACCTATCTATTCTATGGAGATTCAAGATGAAATAGTAGGTGCAAATCGTAAAACCACCTTTAGGCAATGATTAATTTGTTTAGTGGGCTGGAGTGTGCATCAGGGTCAGTGGCCAGACACAGAGGGCGGGTGAGGGCCATGCCCACCCTAAACTTCATAAAAAATTCATTTGCTCCCATATAATTTGAGTATTTATAAAACAAGTTAGTATTTTAGCCCCTTCAAAATCTCCATAATCTTACTTTGACCTCTATAAAATTCAAATAATTTTACCTTAGGCTCCCAAACTTCTTAAAATTCTCATTACCACCATACATTTTTGAGTATTTAAAGAAGAAATTAGCATTTTGACCTCCCAAAATCTATATAATCTTTCTTAGTTCTCCAAAATCTAAAGAATTTTACCTTGGCTCCCCTTCCCAAAATTTCTGGGTCCGCTACTGATTTGGGTGATAGTATGATGCCAGAGAAAAGACTGCTTACTAATACGCCTATTCAAACTATCTATACTAGAACTTTTCACTATTGTTTCCCTTTGCCTTTTTGTGTCTGTAGTTTTAGTGAGAACATCATGTATTCTTGAAAGCATAAGCCTCAAGTCTTCATCTAATAAATATCACTTTGAAAGGAAGCTTTTTGTTTCCAATGTCTCCAAGTGCTATAAAACAAAATTTTTGGGCTGAGTACGATTACAATCAGAAAATTCTGATTGATTGATTGAAGTTGGATAATTATGCTTGGTCTTCAAACAAAGAAAAAAAATGAATCTTTTTAATATCCTTTTCAGCTCTTATTGTCTTGCTGCGTTTCTACATTTTATATTTAACTATTGTGAATCTATGTTGTCCAGCGAAATATTGAACTTATCAACCTTTCCTACCCTTTATTTTGGTGGATGTCATCACAAATTGTTGTGTCCTTCTTAATGTGAAAGTGCTTTGGGATCCAATGTGGAAAAAAAAAAAAAAAAAAAAAACCTTGAGATTCTAACCTTTGTTTTTTGGGTTTTTCCTCCCCTTAGCAACAGACCTTTGGGTTGTCATTAGCATGATTCAACTAGTTAAGCTCTCATCTTAGTTAATTAGGTAAATCTCACTGACCACCTTGAGGCTTAGAAAAAATACATTTAAGTCCCACAAGTCTGACATAACTACATCGACTTCCCTTTTGGTAAAACTAAAATGAATGTAATGGAACTAATGCAGATGGTGTGTAGACACATGGATAAACAAGGTAAAATATACATTTAAGTGGAAAGAACAACATCATCTTTCCATCCATGCTACTAACAAATTATTAATGAAAAAGGAGGCTGAGTTTTATATCAACTAAAACCTTAAGGCAGCACAATGTAATTATGCCAAACTTGTGGGGCTTGATGTATATTTTTTTAAACCTCAAAGGGTGTTAGTCTAATTTACTCTAATTAATTTATTCGTTTACTGCTAAACATTTTTATCTCCAAAACTCAAATAAAGCAATGATTTGGCTTTCACGTCTGAAATAAAAATAGTGATTAGTTGCTGTAGACAGAGAAGTAGCCCTTTGGATTTATTGCAGGGTTCTTGTGGTAGTTGGTCTAGAAGAATGATTGTTAGGTTAACTGTCTCACATAGATGAGAAGAAAATGAGAAGAAAGTTTCACTAATATCCCAAAGCACTTATAGGCTTGTTTCATCTTTGTGTGGGATCTCTGCTAAGTGGATTTGGCTGTCAGAGTAATTGTTAGCGTAGGCTTTCATACATATTGGCCTAAATTGTTCATTTTTCATTTAATTTGTGGAAAAGCTTTTGAACTTCGCCCATCAAAAAAAAGAAAAGAAAAAGCCTGTGGAACTTCTGCTTTTAACTTCGTCATCACTGATGGTATTATCTACACCAATGATTTGAATGTGATGACATCATGCTAAGCTAAGATTGTGGTAAGTGCCTTTTTTCCAAGGTCGTGCTTGTATTGTGATTCTCTGCTTCTTGGCTGATCATCACTGATGGTATTATCTACACTCTGATTCTCTGCTTCTTGGTGTTTATTTTTGTCAAACTAATTTCTATTTTTTTCAGAAAATTTCAGAAAACTGATTCTGAAATTGAAACCAAACAGAGCTGTATCAGCCCTCAGCAAATTCTTTGATGTTAAATGATGTTTTGATATGTTAATTGGTTGGCTGGTTGGAGGGGCTAAAAGTTGTCAAAATTTTTAGTTTTTTGAGAAGTGTATTCAACCTTTGCTTGTTTATCCATTGACCTTTCACTTGAGATTATTCAGACCTTAAATCTAGCTAAGGTAGTGTTTGTTATATGATCATTATGATTTCCATTCCTGTCTCTGGTCTATAAATAGGATGAAATTTTTCTGTGATGTGCAGAGTGTTCGAGGTGTACGGTCATAAAATGTTGGCCAAAGAATTTGTTCCTCTCCAAGGTAGTGGCTTTCAGAAATGCCTAGCTTTTAGTGTTGATGGATCTAGATTTGCTAGTGGTGGGGAGGTAAGCAATAACCCAGTGTGATGAATGGTATAACTTGCATTTTAATACCGCACATATGATTGTTTGTGAATAGACTTGTGTATTGAGACTCAATTCCTTAATTAACTTTAGGATGGGCATCTCAGAATCTTTGAATGGCCAAGCCTGCGTGTCATTTTAGATGAACCAAGAGCTCACAAGTCCTTCCAAGATATGGATTTTAGGTAGGAATTCAACTTACTTGTTTATTTTGTGATGTTCCATGCGTAACAGTATGTTATGTTGATGTTCATGCATATATGCAGTAAAGTTATCCAAACTATCTTTTAGGGATGCCTAACCCTGGTTTTTGTTGGCCTTTCCTAATGAAATTTCTGAACATTACCCCTCTTTCACTTTGGATTTACAAAGATAACTGACCCTGCCACTTCGCAATATAGATTTATGTTTGTACGAGTTTTGTTCCGCTCAAGGTAAATATTCCTGCTTTTCTCCCCAAACATGTTGGGCATAGCGCACTCTCTCACTCTCATTAAGTTTTGCTTCTGATTTACATCCCCTCTTCACCCATTCCTCGTCACCCCTACAAAATCACATGCATAGTGCAATTTTCTTCTTTCCTTTCCTCCCAGTTTTACCTACAGCATTGCATGGCCTCTCTCTCACTCAGCTTCTTTTGTTTCCAAGCTTATGTACATGTACGCAGCTTTCGCATTCATATCTCATGTAAAATACATGATTACTGAATAATAATAAGCATTCTGGCTTAGTTGGGTAAACTTGTGAAAATTTGTTTCTTCTTGTTTTAAAAACATTGCCATGCAAATGCCAAGAGATGTGGTTCTTGGACAAGAAGATTTACAGTTTCCTGCTTTATGCTTAAAAGGTTCCTGAGAGTTGGGCTCCATGCAAATACCCATTTTAGGAAATCTTGTGATTACAGATAAATGTATTGTGGACATAACTTGTATATCAGAGGAAGACCAGTGTTTCAAATAGACTAATGTTGCTGTAAATGCTGGGATTTTGTGGAAAAGGAAAGAGGAATCAAGAGAATATGAGCCTCAAATTGGTTATAGAAATCACATTAGTGGCTGTTATTAGTATCCTCAGCAGATTCAGCTCCTCACACATGCACACAGACAGACACAGGAGTTCATGCGCACATGTGTTTTTCAGAGGAATGTTAGGGTCATTGTGCATATATTTCATTGTGTTTGTTCATATGTAGATATTTATGTATTTGAATGTAAAGAATGGTTTAACTGCTTAAGCATCTGTTTAGAAAAAATGATTAGCAGGCAGTTAATAAAACTATATAAAAAATGATAGTTATATAACATATTTGAAGAGTGTAAAATTTTATGTTTAAATGATTAGCTTCTCCTCTTCAAACTTGCAGCCTAGACTCAGAGTTCTTAGCTACAACATCTACTGATGGTTCTGCAAGAATATGGAAGACAAATGATGGTGTTCCAGTGACTTCTTTGACTCGCAACTCGGTACAGTTTATTTAATCTAACAACATTTGGCGGTACCACTATTTTTTATGCTTCTTGTTGAACTCTTGACTTGATATCATATCCTCTCTTCTCTCTGCTGCAGGATGAAAAGATAGAACTATGTCGGTTTTCTAAGGACGGAACAAAACCGTTCCTTTTTTGCACTGTTCAAAAAGGTATATTTATCTGAAAACACAAAGGAACATGATACAGTGTTTCATCCCTTACTATTAGTACTTGTACAAATCAACTCAACAAAACCCTAATCCCAATCACTGGGGTTTGGCTACATGAATCCATTTTACCCAGTTAGCTTTATTCAGACATATCTTTAGTTAAATCCAAGGCAAACATGTTCTTTCACAGTTCCTTGACTTGTGTCCTTGAACTTTTGTCACTTTGATGTGGATCATCTTACTTATTCTTACCAGCTTGTTAGCTGGTCTAAAACTGAACAAAACTAAGCATCCCTATCTGGTGGGGTCTGCTACATGGATCTTTTTTCTCCATTCCACTTTGTCAAGGGTTTTATGTTTAGTTAAATTAAATAAATTGTATTTTTTTACAATTGCATCCCGTGTCAGTTTAGGCCGCCGCCATCCCCCCAATTATTATTTCCATTTACAGTGATTATATCACTCTTTCTTACTTTTGTATCTAGAAAGCAGTCTTTGTTGTATATGACCAAACCACCAAACCATCTTAATGTGATCTCTCTGGACTTATCTTCAATTATTGCTCCTCTTTTAATTTAAAATTCTATTATTTTTAGTCTTACCACACATCCATCTAAGCATCCTCATCTCGATTACACTCGGTTTATGAACGTATTGTTTTTAGTCGTTTAACATTATGTTCCATAAAGCAGTGTTGACCTTATAGATGTTTTATAAAAATAAAAATAAAAATCAAATTTCTTTGTATCTTTCGATCACATAATATGCCCGAAAACGCTGCTCCACTTGAGCCAACATACTTTGAAGTTTGATTTTATGGATCACATCTTCATCGTTATTAATAATTGAAACAAGTAATGAATTTGTTCACTTTTTGTTATGGTTTTCAATCTTCACTATTTCTATTTCTATTGCTATTAAAGTTACATTCCATTTATTCAAATTTAATTCTACTTATTTTAAATTATTTTGACTCAAGTTCTTTTCTCTATATTTCTAATTTAGTGTTAATTCCTCTCGTAGTATCATCCACATGACAAGATCAGCGTGTTAGTTTGTCTACTACCTTAAATTATTCTCTAATTGATCTTCAATTAGAGCCACTTCTAACTTCTCACATTGCATTCATTTCTTATTCTATCTTTTCTTGTGCCATACATCTACTCAACTTCCTCATTTCCGTACACACTTTTTAAACATGTTCCCCCCTTCATCGGTACTTATTTACATTTGAAGTAAGCTTATTTATATAATGCAGGTAATAAAGCACTCACTGTTGTTTGGGACATAAGTGAATGGAAAAAAATTGGGCACAAGAGACTACTTAGAAAGCCTGCTTCTGTAATGTCCATGAGTCTGGACGGGAAATACCTTGCTCTGTAAGTACTCTGCTTTTCTTTTGCACTTATGTTTATAATATATGACACTATTCTTAGGTTGCATTAATTAGAACAAGATGGAAGAAGTGCGCTGCTTTTCTTTTCCACTTAAGTTTATATTGTATGGTACTATGCTTAGCTTGCATTTATTATAAGAATAAGTACAGTTGGTTTACCTAGTTGAAATCTCTATTTGGATTGTAATATTTATAACTCATGGTATATATCTCATTGTGAGCCTTAAGTTTTGGAAAATTAACTGTACAGGTCATTACTTTGATCTCAAAGTACTGTAAATAGAACTCCACGTTCTCCCCTAACCTTTTTGAAATAAATGTTTTCTATTCTTTTAGTCTTTTACTGGAACAAGCTCTCTACTAACTTCTTTCAATTTGAGGCGGGGTTTAATATGCTTGCAAGTTGCAACTTATGTTCAATTCACTGAAGCTGAAGTGTGGCGTATTTGTAGAGAACCTGTGGACCAATGTATTGCTAATGTATTCTTGATTAATGGATTATCTGCAACTCAGGATTTTAAAATGTGCTTTGTTTATATTTTTTTTTTTTTACCATTAGGGTTGTCTTTATGCAATTTATTCATTGAAATTTATTTGTTCTTTTTGTACTGCACTGCAGCACCAACATATATTGGACAAATTTTCTCATATCAAATTTGAACTGCTATGCACTTATTTACTTTTGACTTTTGGATGGGAGATGGAATGGATGTTGAGGCATAATTATGATTATATAAGAAATATAGCCCTTAGCACCTTTATACCGTCAGACTTCTTTGCTTTTACTGAGGCTATTACCTTATTGACAAATTCTCCAATCCTGCCTGTTTTGTGCTTAGCCAAAAAGTTAGCATGATCCTTCATTTGCAGAAAGGTAGTGCTAAAAGTTGTCTTTTCATGTATTTGACCTTTTTAAAGTAGATTTTTCACATTGTATGGCTCATAGCTTAAGGAAAAGAAAATCTGTAGTCTCATGCTGAATAGTTAAAAATTATGTGATATTCTAGAAATGGTGTTTGATGACATCAGTTTGTAAACTTTTTCATAATGTTGTTAACTCATTGCAATAGTGTACTAGGCTGGTGCCTTGGTTTGTGATTTTTAAATTCAATGATATGTGTATTTTTCCTTCATTACAGAGGAAGCAAAGATGGGGATGTATGTGTAGTTGAACTGAAAAAAATGGAGGTCTCCCACTGGAGTAAGAGGCTTCACTTGGGTTCACGCATTGCATCGCTCGAGTTCTGTCCTAGTGAAAGGTAAGGTTAATACTCTTGCATTTTGTATTTGCTTGTGATTTGTTTTGTTGCTATTTAATATATATA
Source organism: Camellia lanceoleosa (assembly GCA_025200525.1). Taxonomy (NCBI): domain Eukaryota; kingdom Viridiplantae; phylum Streptophyta; class Magnoliopsida; order Ericales; family Theaceae; genus Camellia; species Camellia lanceoleosa. The sequence goes on along the minus strand of CM045764.1, from coordinate 87,414,317 downwards.
TATACACTGTGCTTGTGATCAATGGTTAAGATGGATCGATTCCTTACTTTTGTCTAAAAAAACAAATAAAATACTTCTTGGGAAAAATTCTAACAATTGTAATTCAGGGGGAAAGAAAGAGGAAGGTAGTTGCAATATTAATTTATGTTACTTTAAGCATTTCATTTTGGGGATAGGCAAAGATGGTTTGATCATGTATGACAAAGACCAGTAGAGGTAATGGTGAGTAAGTGCAATTGGATCACGGTTAATGGAAACACTATGGGAAGGATATGGCCAACATTGACATGGGATAATGTAGTAAAGAATCATATGAATTTACTTGGTTTAACTAAAGATATGGCCCTTGATAGAGCATGATGGGGAAAAGTGGCTTATGTAGCTGAGCCGACTCCAATTGATTGAGACACGATACATATGGTGTCAGATTTATGGCTGTACAGGTAGAAGAAGGTCAAAATTTATGTATGTGCTCCTATCTTTCCCTTCCAGCTTCCTGGTCCTGAATGGACTACTGAATTATCTCAATTCATATTCCTTCATCAGTTAATTTAACCATTTTGAAATTCTCTCAAATGCAGTTATTTGTGATTAATGTTCTATATCCATGTTTTCCACTCCTATCGGCACTTGATTCATGAAACTGGTTAATCTATTACAGAAATTTGAAGTTTTTTCTTAGATTTTTGGGAAAGCTATGGTTGGTAAGAGATGAGAAGCACTTTTCAGATTTTAATGCAACGAAACATATTATACTCAAAAATGAATTTGAAAAAACAAGGCATTGAGCTCCAATACAAACGTGTCGGTTTATTTATCAAAAATATATACAAACATGCCAGCCTGACATGGACTTTGTTGTGAAGTTTCTTGGAGTCATACAAGCACCTTGAAACGAATTGTCTTCCTTCAGATTGGACCCTAAAAAAAGAAGAAAATAAGTTTTAGCTCTAATCCCATGACAAACATCCGCAATTCTGCTTGATGAATGACCAAGGCTAGGTCCAACAAGGAATCAGATATACTGTGTAGTTCACAGATAAGAAAACTCTACTCACAATGTCAACTCATCTATAACTGATTAAAAGAAATTAAATGCTTGGATGTATTTTTCGGTTGTGGTTAGGCTAGCCATGTCCCTTTGAAGCCTGGTATTTGCTTTAACCTATGTGGGTGGGAATGCATTATGCAGGATTGTGCTTACTACTTCTAAAGAATGGGGAGCTATGGTGACTAGGCTGAATGTTCCTGCTGATTGGAAAGGTCTCTCTCTCTCTCTCTCTCTCTCTCTCTCTCTCTCTATTTGACATTCAAGGCTGATCTATTTTTTTCCCCCTTCTCATGTGCAGAGTGGCAGGTCTATTTAGTTCTTCTGGGATTATTTTTGGCATCTGCAGTTGCATTTTACATATTCTTTGAGAATTCTGATTCATTTTGGAATTTCCCTCTCGGGAGAGATCAACCTGCAAAACCAAGGATTGAAGCTATTTTTGGAGATCCACAGTCTGACGATCAAAATATGTGGAGTTCAACTGACCATCTGGATCTGTAACCAGTTGTTAGATTCAGTCAGACATTATAGGAGGTGGGATCGGCCCAGGGGTACAAAATTAAACTCTCGGTTTGCTAGGTGTTTTTCGACTTGGACCAGCCATTTCTTGGCCTTTTTAACGTGTAGCTCTTATATATTTGAGGAAGTGTTTGAAGATGCAGATTGATATTTGTTACCTTGGCGTTTGAGTTGACAGTGAGAAGCTTTTATTGAACCATTTTACTAACATAGCAATTTGGGGAAGAAAACATTTTGTTTTAGAAGAGAAGAAAATAACAGAAAAACTTGGAAATATCATAGATTTGAAGTAGTTGGTGTTTTGTTTCTGAAAAATCTTCATGCTTCATTTATGGGTTTATTATTTCATGGTTTGTATTTTTCTTGTGGTTAGGCTGTCCATGTCCCTTTGGATTGGATCCATATTAGGGCATCTCCATCGTTTAACCTTTTTTTCATCAAATTTGAATAAAAAATTGAGTAAAAACTCCATATAATATCGGGAGGTCCAACAGAAAGTCATCAAATCACCAGTCGACCAGGAGGATGTCCACCCGATCGACCGACTAGTGTAATTTTAACAAAAATCTGTAATATGTTGTGGGCAATTTTTCACTCACCCAAGTGGTCATCCGGGGGACATCGGGCCGGTCATCCGGCGATGTTGTATTACTTGAAACTCCAACCACTTTGAATAGTAAATTGGTGAAAACTATAACTATCTTCAATTTTATGAAAATTGTAACATATCTTGGATTTGATATTGGTTTGGTAAAACCATTGGAGCAATAAAAAAGTACTTTTTTTCATCAAATTCAAATTTAATGAAATAAATGTGTTGGATTGGAGATGGGAATACGCTCAAAACAAATCTTATTTATAATCAAAAACAAATTTGCTTACTCTAAAAAGAAATTTCTTACAAAATTGTTGATCAGGAATTACAACAACCTAATGTTTAATCTATTATTCAAAAAATTCAATATTTATTTGAGAACGATTTATGTTCTGAACTACCTCATGCCTTCTGGCATTGTAAACAATATATGGTTGATTTGCCCTATGAAAGAGATTTCAATGAACGACAAATTCCTACCAAAGCTCAACCAATTCAGATGGGTAAAAAATTAATGGAATATTACAAACAAGAAATCAATGATCTTCTCAATGAAAAATTAAGTCGATCAAGTGAATCTCCCTGGTCTTGCCTTGCCTTTATGTCAATAAAAATGTTGAATTAGAACGAGGAACATCTAGATTAGTAATTAACTATAAACCACTCAATAAGGTTTTATAGTGAATTTGATACCCAATTCCCAATAAAAAAATATTTATTAAAACCATCTTTATGAAGCAAAAATATTTTCCAAATTTGATATGAAATTTGACTTTTGGCAAGTTCAAATCTCCAAAAAAGACCGTTATAAGACTACTTTCATAGTACCATTTGGTCATTACTAGTGGAATATAATGCCTTTTGGCCTAAAAAATGCCCCTTTCGAATTCCAAAATATTATGAATGATATTTTCAATCCTTATACTGCCTTTACACTTGTATATATTGATGATATATTAATCTATTCTAATTCTATGTCTTAACACAGCAAGCATATTTACAAATTTTATAATATTATTAAAAATAATGGCTTAATCCTTAGTGCCAAAAAAATACAATTATTCCAAAAATCCATACGATTTCTCAGCCACATTATTCACAAAGGCACTATCATCCCTATTCAAAGGTCTATTGAATTTGCTAACAAATTCCCAGATAAAATCTGTGACAAAACCCAACAACAAAGGTTTCTTGGAAGCTTAAATTATATTTCTGAATTTTATAAAGATCTCCACAAAGATACTAAAATCTTATAAACTCGTCTTCGAAAAAATCCTTCTCCATGGACCCATGAACATACTGTGGTAGTCCAAAGGATTAAACAAATAACAAAATTCTTACCCTTATTATGTTTACCAATTCCTATTGCTTACAAGATTGTGGAGACAAATGCTAGTGATATCGGTTATGGTGGTGTAGACGTCCCCAAACGCATCTGGGAGGGTTAAGTCCTGCCGTTCATATTGGGGTTACTACAGTTCAAGGACTCAAAAGACACGGTTCTTAATGTTGAACCAAAGAGTCCAAATGCAAATCGTTTTGAAAATCGATTTTTGAAAGAAGTGCCAAATATGGACTACTTTGCCAGATACAGAGTCGCCACCTAAATGTTTTTTTTTTAATGGAAAATTTAGGAAACCCTAACTCGGTGCCAAAGGCCACGTGTCCGTCATCACCAAAGTTGCCTCGGCTCGAGAACTTGGGTACGATTGGGGAAGGTCACTTCGTGAGCACCCCTAAAAGACCGGCCTCTACTAACCATAATATCTGAGTTTGAAAACATTATGCATTCTTATCCCGGTTATTAGCCTAGGTTACTATGTAATGCGCACAGCATATAAGTATAGACTGAGTCGCCTGAATTGGAACAAAACATTTCATGTTTGTTTGTTTGAAAATGGTTTGATGGTGCTACCCGCAGGTAGGTTAACACGTGGATTTGCCACCCTCGGGTGGGCTTAGAAAACATGATTTTATCACTATCTAGTGGGCTTAAAACTCACAGTCAATGCATTGTCCCAATTCAAATAACTCAACCTCCACCCACAGGCATTCAGGCAGTTATATCACATAAGCACATAGCCTCATGGTAAGCATGCTATTCATGGTAGTCACTCACACGTATGCAAGGATGCTAAAGCATAAAACTCACCGAGTACTCCAAGCCAAAACAGAAACTGATTAGAAATCCATGCATGATCCTAGATACACAGAATTGCCTAATGCAACACATGCAAAGATGTAAACTATAGTAGGCTCGGCTATTCTAAACATGGCATGTGGAATGCTACAACTAACACGTATTCAATTTGGAATTGAAATACAAATGCAATTTGTATGATGCGCCGAGCCCGGTGCGTGCAAAACGGATGAATGATGCAAACATGCTGTCATACTGTATGCTAATTGAAATATGTCCTAATCTAACCATCATAAGCAGGTAAATAAAAGGGAAGAAAGACGTGGGGTTGGAAGACATACATCACACTCACGCACACTTATTACAATTATGCCATCGCGCAGAGGGTCCAAATAAATATACAGCCCCGAATAAAAGAATATTACAGTCCAAATAATACAGTCCAAATGTGTACAAATTCCTAATTAATTAACAAATTAACTAAGAAAATAATAAACTGGCATGCAAGCCAGGGACTGCCTTGATTCTGCTCCGGATGATGGAATAATGCATGTTTGGGCTGCTGTAGACGCGCCCGCGGGGGACCTCGGCTACAGTTCGGACTCGCTTTGTGTCGCGGTTCTAAATCTGAACCAAAGAGTCCAAATCCGGCAAATCGTTTGAGAAAACAGATTTTTGAAAAAGTAGTGCCAAACATGGACTGCTTTGCCAGATTACAGAGTCGCCACCTAAATATTTTAAAATGGGAAATTTAGGAAACCCTGACTCGGTCAAGGCCACATGTCCGCTATCACCAAAGTGGTCTTGGCTCGGGAGCTTGGGTACGATCGGGGAAGGTCAGCTATGAGCACCCCCTTTCGCCCGGTCCGAAGACCGGCCTCTACTAACCGTGATATCCAATTTTGAAAACTTTATGCATTCTTATTCCGGTTATTAGCCTAGAATTACTATGTTGTGCGCACAGCAAACAAGTATAGACTAGATCGCCTAATTTGGGAATAAACATTGCATATCCGTTTTGTCTCGAAAAACGTGTTAGATTTTGCTACTCGCAAGTAGGCTAAAATACGGATTTCAATGAGTTGTCCCAACTCAGGCAACCCAACCTCCACCCACAGGCATTCAAACAGTTTATCATGTAAGCACTTAGCCGCATGGCAAGCATACTGTCATGGTAAGCATTCACACGCATGCGATATGCTAAAGCCATAAAAACTTACATTGTACTCCGTGCCAAAACAGTAAACTGGTTAGCAAACATGCATGACCTAGTTCATGTTAAGTGGCTAATGCGGCATAGGCAGAAATGCAATCTAGAGTAGGCTCGGCTGACCCTAATCATGGCACGTGAAATGTAACAACTATCACGTATTCAATTTGGAATTGGAAGTACGATGCAGTTTGTATGATGTACAGGCAGTGCATGTAAACAAATGCATGAATGCACACATGCATTGCATAAGGTATGCTAAAATATACATGCCCTAATCTACCACCATAAGCGGGTAAATAAAAGGGTTAGAAAGAAGTGGGGGTTGGAAGACATACATCCACTCACGCACACTTATTACATTTTTGCCCTCGCTCGGAGGGACCAAAACAATAATACAGTCCAACAAATAAGTGAATAAATAAATTATTACAAATTCTAATTACTAAAATTAAAGCAGATAAAAGAATAAATGCAATAGGGCCCCACCGCCTTTGGGAAGCTTGAATGATGCATGCCCGATCCGACGGTTCGGGAAAATCCGTGTCATGGCATTCTTTATACATTTCTTGTCCCTTGAAGATCCCTTGAAGAACAAAGGTTCCAGCCACCCTCTAGTGATCAAAACCAACTCAAAACCACAACAATCAACCTCCCAAGCCTCTCAATCTCGAGCTAAGGTGTAAAGGTGTGTGTAAAGGAGCAAAAATGAGGTAAAACTACACTTTTTGACCTAAAATCACACACACAAGAGGAGAGAGATGGAGATATAGATATATGGCAGAAATATATGTATATGAGCTCTGGTTTTTGTCTCAAAAAAACTCTAACCCTAAGCCAAGAGGAAGAGTCTCCCTCTTATAGAACTTGTAAGACTTACAAGCTAAGCAAACAAGAGCTCATCCCTCCATACATGTGTATGGAGGGGAGCAAAACACTTTACAGCTGCCATAAAATATCTGATAAAGCAAGTGTACAGATTTCGTAGGCAAAAGAGTACTAAATGGTAAAATTTAGTGCCTTGGTCGGCACAAGAAAGTGCCGATAGAATCTCTGACCCGGTGGCCTCTATCCCCGGTGGTGTGTAGGATGCCTCATAAGGCATTCCTGCCCTTCAAAGCAAAACACAAGCGTTTGGTGCAAAACCAAACACAAGCAGTCGAGTTCGGAGGTCTGAGGCAAAGGCGCCGAGAACTCCGGGAACTCCAAACGAACACAAACATAGATAATCACCGAGTGTTCCAGCGGTGACGTCCAAGTCTTGGGGACGGTCAAAAATGGGGTGTCTACAGCTGCTTTGTGCGGAAATCCACTGGAATGCCCCAATTAGCCTCTGTTTTGCAATGATTCTTGAAAAACGCGCCAAGCCTTGGAAGACCGCTGATTCTTGATATGCTCCAACAGAGAGCAGGAAAGGGGCATAGCAATGTATTTTCACAAATGTATGCATGTCTCGATCCTCGTACCACCAATCACGCATCTCGATGCATGATGGCCGAGGAGCCGAATTGCACAACTCAATATAGAATGAATGCATATGAACACTACAACAAAACCTAACTCTATCATGGATAATCCGGAGTGTCGGTGACTTGGGAATTAAGACACGTTCCGTCACTCGGAGTACGAAACGTACCTCGTTTCCTGTGCCCGAGCTAACTTCTATCCCGAACACGATGCAATATGCATGATATGCGTGAAATACAACTAAGATACAATCCTAACATACACAATGTTATGGAATGGCATACACGCTACACGAGGTGATACACAACCGAGCATACACAATGTTATGGATGAAATGGCATACGCAATGCAATATGGGCTTACACCAACATGAGAGAGCCTCAGCCACACTCACATAAGAGGCCATTAGATGAAAATGAGACAACTCGAAATACGTGCACGCAAACCGAGGACCGAACCTACGGCACGGAATGCCACTCTAATGAAACATGGCAAGACATGGAATATGATATGCAAACATGAAAATTTCAGAGGCAAAATGACATGCAAAACAGCCCCGAAACATGGCGAAATGAAACCCGATGCAAGGAACGAGTCCCGAAACATGGAATTAAGCACATGAAATGGCCTATAGCTATGCAATGCATGCATGATTCGTACATGAAGTGTGAAGACAGAAGCTAGGCAGCCCCAAAAAAAGCATTTTTACAGTTCGAAGCATGGCCAAACAGTGGGTACAAATAGGGCAAAATTAGCATGCAAAAATGGGGGGGGCAAGAGAGGTAATGAAGCAAGTCATAGATGCTGATCTCAAACACAGAAGGCCCCTTCTAAAATGTTGAATAGGGGCCAAAAATATGATGTTTTACAGTTTATGACAACCCCCAAAAACAGATACAAGTATGGCCAAATTAACATGCAAGAAATGGGCCAACAAAGGGGCAAAGAAGCAAGTGGTGCACGCTGGCCCCAAACAGGTTAGGGCCCTTCAACAATGTTGAAGAGGGGCCAAAAATATGGCTGTTTACAGCTTATGATCAGACCCAAAACAGAACACAAGCATGCTCAAAGTATGATGCAAGATGAGGCCACCAAGAGGGCTATAACATGAAGTATACCAAGGATGCTTCAAACATCCCTAGACCCTTAATGAAACATGAAGAGGGGGTCATTTTAGGGCCATTTCAGTTTGGAACAAGGTCCAAAAACAGAAGCTCAATAAGCTAATAAATCATGCAAAAATGGGGACCAAAGAGGGGCACAATGGCAAGTGATACATGGAGGTCCCCAACAGTGTTGATCCCTTCTTCAATGTTGAAGAGGGGCTCAAAATAGGCCTTTTTACAGTTTACATCAGGCTCCAAAACAGATCACACATAAGCCAAAAATACTATGCAAAGTAATGGCATTCAAGGGGATATTGAAGCAAGTGCAACATGGGGATCCCAAACAGTGTTGAGCCCTTAAACAAACATGAAAAATGGCTCAAAATAAGCCTAGTTCCAGTTAGGGTCGGAGCCCAAAACAGTAAGCAAAGAGGGCTAAGAAATGTTGCAAAAATGAGACCAAAAAGAGGGGAAATGAACTTACCCTTGTAGACCAACCCTTTTGCTGCCTCTTGGACCAAAAATGTTGCCTCCTAGCCTCTGAAAAACTCCCCAAGCTGCTGGAAATGGAGTAGTGGTGGTGGTGCTAGGTGGTGATGAAGAAAGGGTGTAGAACTTGGAAGATTTTTGAAGGAAATGAGAGAGATGGGGGGAGATATGCATACAAGAGCTCAACGCAATTTTTTGTAACCCTAAAACCAGACCTGGGGCTGCTGTTATATAGGCAAAATGGGTGGAAAAATGGGGGGGGAAAATGGAGGGAAAACAAGCCAAGTTTTCCCCCAAAATGGCCAAACCCTCGGACATGGGTGAAGTGTAAAACAAAATACATGGCTGGAACACACTCCCAGGGGCAAAAATGGTCGGCTAGTTTAAAATGGTAAAAAAAATCATTCACCAAAAAAAGTGGCCCGCCGGCCAGAAAAGGTGACCGGCCGGCCAGGCCAAAGGGGGAAAAGTGGCCGGCCACACTATAGGATGAAGCCCCAGAAGTTAGCTTTCCAATGCCGCAAACCTTGCATTAAAATTCCTTCTGTAGAAAAAGTTATGCCAGTTTCCGTAAAGCCGCGCAGATTCGGTCCAACCGGACTTCAACCAACCATATCTTCTCTCCCCGGATTTGGAATTAGGAGATTCTTGAGTGAAAAATGAACCCCGGAAGTAAGCTTTTCAATGGTGGTGGCCTCATATCTTAATTCCTCTTGTGCAAAGAGTTACGCCCGTTTCGGTGAAGCCGCGCAGACTTTCTCCTTCCTGATTCATCTTTGAACCACTTTTGACCAAACAAAAAGTTGGTTGTCAGAACAATTGCTGGCCTCCCACCCTCCTACAAGCTTCCTAATAATGAAAATAAGGCCTCCACCAAAAATGAGACCAAACCGATGCGAAATGAAGGTTCGGGGGCCAAAACGCGCAGTTCGGGACCCCGAAAACTGACTGTTGGGCACCGGGAGTGGTGTTCGACCACGAAGTTGGTCTCTCGGACCCCAGTGTCCCTCAAAATGGAGTAAATAAGATGCATGCCAAAAATCGGAGCAAACGGAGGTAGTTAGGCAGTCCCGAACCGAGGCACACGGCCTGACGGCTCTGAAAACCAAGAACCAGGCTCCGAAATGGGAAAAATGGCCTGCGACCACGAAACGTAGCCTATGGCCATTGAGAGATGATCTACAAGACCTCTCCCTCCCCTCAGGAAGAGAAAATAGAGAAAACCGAGCTTGGTTCGCAAACCGAGGCAAGGCACAGAAAAGTCCAGAAGTTCGGAGACAAGGCTCACGGCCAAGACTCCGCAACCTCAGAATGAGCACAGTATACAACATCACCAAGCACTCAATCGGTGACGTCTGAGTCTTAAGGTCGGTCAAAAATGGGGTGTCTACAGGTGGCATCCTCAAATAATTATACAAAGGTAAAGAACAATTAGTTCAGTTTACCTCCGCAATATGAAAAGGACCACAAACACGGTATTCTATTATTCAAAAGGAAATATTGTCTATTGTTTCCTGTATTAAGAAATTTGAATCTGATTTATTAAATCAATAATTTTTATTACGTATCTATTGTAAAGCTGCCAAAGAGGTTTTAGAAAAGGATGTCAAGAATATTGTTTCTAAACAAGCTTTTGCTCATAGGCAAGCAATTTTATGTGTTTTTATTTCAGAATTGAATATATACGAGGTGAATCAAATTCCTTACCTGATTTTCTTACTCGTGAATTTTTACAGAGATCTCCAGACACTGCCCAATCAGGAGTTCAACCCCCATCAAAAGCAATTTAAATATTACCATATTTTCAATCATTATCGCAAATGAAGAATCCGCGTTCAAACATATTTTTACTGGATGACTTATAGACTAAATAACCCCTCACAAGCTACTTCCTCCAAAGGAGGACTCAATTTATCCCGTACATCAACTGATCATGGCTATTATATCCATGATGTTGCTTATCCCATCACTCCCTATTACTGTTGACCATTCCACATTTTTCCTCAAAAACCCAAACACTAAGCCAGAAACCATCATATCCCATTATTTTCCAAACAACTGGCATTATCCTCAACATTCTGGCCAACACTCTAGAATTTGCTATGAAAAAATTCTTGAAGAAACCCATTCTATCACTGTGGAACATGTTTATTCCAGAGACGACAAAAGCCTTCTCCAATATTCCAAACTCCATATACTCAAAATAATTTCTCTCGGGGAATGGGGACATCTGACAATTTTTCGCAAATTTTCAGATCCAAATATCAAACCAAACCAATATAATTATTATGATTACCAACAAGCTTGGTACCATATCTTTTACTTCCAAAATCGGTTCTTCCAACACTCATGGTAGATCCGTTTGGACCCAATTTTGATATTTTAACAAAATCAATTCCCACTTGGTTCGAGCCATAGTGGACTCAATTTGGTCTACAATTTGAAGCTTTGCCAGAACCCCTCAAAGAGTCTTATGATATTTATCAGAAGGAGACCATCCCTCCTTACCTAGAATTTTTATATTTTATAATAGATTTCAAATTTTCATGGTTTATGGCTTGGCAATATACTATTTGAGTACTTGGCAACACTCAATATCTTGCCCACCAAATTGCAACAAAATGGTGGAAAAATTATAAAATTCCACCCGATCAATTTCCTAATAAATTAATTTCATTATATAAAGATTGTAAAAAGAAGGTTGCCATCAATACAACTCCATCAGTAATGTCTTCTAATCCAAAATCAAATAAATGTTTTGATTATAATGCCTTTAAGGCAGAATTAAAGCAAAAATTAAAGGAAAAGTATCCCTCAATTTCTAGATCCAAATTTGAACACAAATATGAAAAGGCCATCAAAATGAAATGATCCTTATGGCCGATGCAGAGTCTCTTTCCGACTTGGATGATGATCTTGTATTAGAATCTCTCTCTCCAATTCTCATAAAATCCAAACAACCTCTAGTTTCATCACCAAAAATATCTTCCCCCACTACCTCCACCAAATCCTCTCCAAAAATTCCTACCCAAAATCTTGATGATGATTATTCTTATACGTGTTAGGGTATCGACCTTAATAATCTGTGAACCATGTGACTCTTAGGACAATAATTCCCTCAGCATCCAAAGACTTCACCGACAATCACAATTACAAGCCACCTCATAAAGATAAACAAATGACGGTTCCATCACATGCATGCCAGAAGATAATTCAAAAGAAACAAATGATCAATAATGCTTTCTCCACCGTCAAAGCAAAATGCTTTCTCCACCGACAAAGAAAGGCAATCAAACAAAACAAAAGGATAAAGCCATAAAGTAAAAAGCAGATTCCTTCGGATGTCAATTCATTTCAATTCCAGACTCTTTCATCTATATAAAGCCAGCCACACTTCAGAGGAGGTAGGCTTTCCTAAATATCAAAAGCTTATTGTGATATAGTATGAGAAATTGTGTGAGAAAATTTGAGTGTATTTCGAGTGTATCAAGAGTGTGACTGTATTTAGTGGATGTTATGTCCAATCTGCTACCAGGATTGTGACCTATTGTAAGTTTTCTTTATTCAAATTTCATATTTTAATATAAGTATTGTTTGTTTTGTTATACTTTTAATTTCTAATTTGCTTCAAGAAATTAACAATAGTATTCAATATATTTCTGATTTAGAAGAAGAATTAACTAATTTAAGATTATTATTATCTCTTGCATCTGGTCAATCAATTATTAATTATTGTCAAAGAATTGCGACAATTAAAAGAAAAATAAAAGCTGAACATGCTTGTCTGAAACGTCTCTAAAAACAATTACATTTTGTAATCTGTGTGTAAACTACATCACTCACTTAGTTTGTAATCTTTGGAACCTATTTGGTATCAGAGCCAAGTTAGTTTTTAGATTAATTTGGTATTAAAAAAAAAAAAGTAAAATTAAGATTGGTTTTATTTCTTACCTTATAACCGGCGTAGCACTCAAGTCGCAAAAGTTTGTAAGTCGTTAGGTCTTTAGGTAGAAGGCCATCGTTGACCGTTAGAGCTTAGGCAAAACCCCCTATTGACCGTTACAATTATAATGGCAAGAATATTAGAATCATTCTCTAATCTGATTTCTGGTGAAGGTTCCTCAATAAAACTAGTTATTATTAACCAAAGTGATTTAGAAATAGAAAAGATTAAAGAACGTCTACAAAATTGGAAATTACCTACCAAAGATATTGACTATCTTTATGATAAAAAATTTGAACTCAAACAGACTTACAAAATCAAAACAGTTGAACAAATATTTCCTGTAACCCAAGATAACCAAAATTTCCAATTACTCGATCGAGATACAATTCTTAAATTTCAAAAGAAGTTTAATTTTCTTCATTTAGGTCTTATCCAAGTTGGTGTCAAACCTATGACCCACCTCCATTTGAATAAATCTGTTATATGCACCCTTCGAGATATGCACCACCATGACTATGATGATTCCTTCTTAGGCATTATTAAATCCAGTCTTGCTCATGGTCCAATTTATTTTAAATGTTTTCCAAATTTTGAAGTTTCTTTAATAGATCCTACCATCCTTAAAACCCTCACTTTTAATATTCAAACAAAACGATACAAAATGGGTTCTCCATCTTTTAACATCATAATTTGTTACCGAGTCTATCTCAAGGCCATGACTACTTCTTGTCCTAGTTTCAAATATGTGGCTCCAAATGAAGCACTGATCGCAGGATTAAAGTTGGCAGTAGCAATGGAAGCCGATGAGGTGATGGTCTTCTGTGACTCCCAGCTTATCGTCAACCAGGCCACAAGCAAATACGCAGCCCGAGATGAAAGGATGATGGCCTATGTAAAGGAGTTGGGCAGACTGGTAGCCTTATTCTAGAATTGCCGACTACAGTAAGTTAGCCGAGATAGCAACAACCATGCTGATGCCTTGGCAAACCTGGCTAGTGCAATGAAACCAGAAGAGGCAAGGACAACCATGGTTGACTATTTGTCAAGTCCAAGTGTAGAACTACTGAACACAGAGTGTAAGGCAATGTGTGTGGAGATGGGACCAAGTTGGATGGATGTGATAATAGTATTCCTTACAGATGGGAAATTGCCAGATGATCATAAAGAAGCACACAAGATTAGACTGAAGTCGGCAAGATTCAGTCTGATAGCAGAAGGACATCTCTACAGAAGATCTTTTACTGGTCCCCTTTTGAGGTGTGTACATTCTTCACAAGTTGAAGACTTCCTATATGAAATATACGAAGAAGTATGTGGAAGCCACTCTGGGGGCAGGTCACTTGCTCATAGGGCCATTATTCAGGGGTACTGGTGGCCCTATATGTAAAAAGATGCTGAAGCTTATGTCAGAAAGTGTGAAAAGTGTTAGAGGTTTGCACCTTTGATACACCAACCAGCATCAGATTTGAACCCAGTGTCCAGCCCTTGGCCATTTACCCAATGAGGTATGGATCTTGTTGGATAACTGCCTCAAGCGACTGGACAAAGGAAGTTCCTTCTAGTGGCAACAGATTTCTTCACCAAGTGGGTAAAAGTTGAACCCCTTGCAAAGATTCGGGACATTGATGTAAAGAACTTCATATGAAATAACATCATCACCAGGTTTAGGATCCCAAGGGCGATAATAGCAGACAATGGTACACAGTTTGACAGTAAGCTAATCAAGAGCTTCTGTGCAAAGTACAAAATCAAGAACTACTATTCCACTCCAAGCTTCCCTCAAAGTAATGGATAAGCAGAAGCATCCAACAAAACTATCTTAGATGGGATTAAGAAGAGGCTGGAAGCAACAAAGGGAAAGTAGGTGGATGAGTTGCCCAATGTACTCTAGGCATATTGGACTACGCCGAGAAGATCAACTGGGAAGTCCCTATTCGCCATGGCTTATGGCACAGAAGCAGTTATTCCACTAGAGGTCGGCATCCCAGGGATCAGAATCCAGGGAGTAAAAAATGGGACCAATGAGGCATTCTTGGCTCGAGATCTAGATCTGTTAGAAGAAAGAAGAGAGAAAGCAGCAATTCAGTTTGGAGCATACCAGTAGCAGCTTGCTAGGGCTTACAATAAGAAGGTCAACCCACGAGAGTTTCAAGTCGGGGGCCTCGTCCTGAAAAAGGTCGTCGGCAACAAGAAGGATCCCAGAGAGGGAAAGCTTGGGCCAAATTGGGAGGGACCTTATAGAATCATCTCGGTCCTGGGCAATGGGGCATATCGACTTGAAGACAGTGAAGGTAAAAAGTTGCCAAGACCCTGGAATACTTGCAACCTGAAGTTTTTCTATTATTAGATTTTTTGTTTTTTAAAGTTTTGTATTATTAGCCGAAGTAATAATAAAATTTTAGCTCGATTTTTAATTTCAAACTTGTGTAATACGACTAACCAGCCACTTGACGATGTTTCTAAGTGAAACATGATGAGTAACTTAGACTTATTATATGGCAGAGTTGAATTATATTTGTATATAATAGAGTTAAACTAAGTTGGCAATGTTTCTAAGAGAAACATGACAAGTAACTTAGACTTATTATATGACAGAGTTGAATTATACTTGCATATAATAGAGTTGAACTAAGTTGGCGATGTTTCTAAGAGAAATATGATGAGTAACTTAGACTCATTATATGGCAGAGTTGAATTACACTTGCATATAATGGAATTGAACTAAGTTGAATTAACCTGGACTTGCCATATCGGCAGAGTCAAACACATATTAAAACTACGTACATTTGAGTAAGATTAACAGAGAAACCAAGGTTGAGAACCTCGGCTAGTCTCTGTTTGAATATAACTTCGGCAACAAGATCATAGCCACATGCTTAATGAGAACCTAAGTGGAACTTAAGTTCACATTAGGGAACAGAGAGCTGGAGAATGATGCTTGGGAGTTGCAATTCACAAGTTAAAGTTGGCTTAATTCACAAGTTAAAGTTGGCTTAACACTTGTTAAAATTTTCAAAAAATTTACAAGTTGAAGTTAAACCAAGGTTATGTTGAAAAAAGTATCTACATACTTGCCGAGATTACCAGGTTGCCAAAACTTGGAAAATATGGAAGACTGAAGTCTTGGTAGAAGACAATAAGTAAAGTGGCAAGTTTTAGATAAACACTTGTGAAAGTATTTTTACAATGTTTTTAACTGTGAAGGCAAGGCCGAGATAAACAAGTTTGAAGTTATGTCCGAGGTATTTTAATCCGAGGAGACTGTACAGCTAAAATGATAAAACTGAAGACATGCAAAATATTCCAAGTATGGAAACAATAAAACATACAAACATACAAACACTTGAAAGAATAAGTTGTACTTGCATTCAAAAGAAGTAAAAGGGCACTTCGGCCTACAAGAAGGACTACTTGTTCAGATTACAAAAGTGGCACGTCAGCCAAATATGAAAACTAAAAACATTGTTTAGAAAAGTACTAGGTACAAAGAAAAAGCTTATAATTAGACTACTTGGCGTTGGTGGCAGGCTGTGTCTCGGCCCCAGAAGACAACTGGGAAATCTTCTCGGCAACCTTCTCAGCCCCGAGCTCGGCGTTGATCTCTTGTAGAGTCTGATGGATGCTCTTCTTGGTGATTGGCACCTCGGCTGTTGTTTTCTTGGGAGAGGCATCTTTTGAGACATCGTCCTTCTCATCCTGAGTCAAGTCTAGGACTTGCTCATTCAGAGTTGGGGACTTGGCCCCTGTAGGAACTTCAGCATTAGCCACCTCGGCCTTTTCGTCATCAACTTCCTCTCCTTCTTCTTCTTCCCTCCCAGCCTTACCCTCAGATTGGCATGAAACGGGAGGAAATGACAACACAAGTCGACCTGCATCTTTGAGAGAAGAGTCCTCGGGGACAACCAACTCCTTCAAAGTGACCATCAAAGCAAGGGTGTAACCCTTGTTGCATGCCTCTCTGACTTGTTTTTTGTAGTCTTTATGGACGTCGGCTGCCCTCTCGGCATAGGCCTTCTCGTTCGTCGTTTTGATCTCAGCGGCTTTTGTGGCTAAGACATCTCGAAGCTCGACTTGGGTTTCGATTGTTTTTGCTTTGGCCTCTTTTTTCTTGGCCTTGAGGACCTTAGCGACAGCCTCTGCAGCCCCCGCCCTTTCTTCGGCCTCATCTTGAGCTTGCTTGGCTACTTTTGCCTGATCTATTAAGGATCTCATCTTGGCTTTGGCGTTGTTTAACGATTTAAGCAAGCCAGCAGCTTCCTTGGTCTTGCGGACCAACTCCTTCTTTATTTCCTCGGCCTGCATCGCGAAGGAATGTGTGTGCTAGATCGCCTAGAGAAATCGAAATGAAGAAAGTTAGTAAACTTAAGGTTTAAAGACAAAGAATGAGGACAACCAAGTATTAGGGATTTACCAGTACAGAATGCTGCATCATCAAAGCAAAAAATTTCATATTCGCTGACCTCAGCCATACGGCTGAGATCATTGGAAAGGAGCAGCGTAGTGGAGAGGGCGACGTCGACCTCAATATTAGAGGCGCTGTCACCAGCTCTCTGACTGGCTTATCCTCAATTGTGATGGAGGGGGCCCAGGGGTCATCAGATTTAGGGGTTGTTTGGGGTGTCCTAAATAAGTGCACTTTTTAACTTTTTGGACTAAAAAGTTGAGGAAAAAAATATGGTTGTTTGGGTTAACTTTTTGACTTTTTATGAAAAAATGTGTATTAAAAAATTGTATAAATTAGTGTGTAGGAAAAGATTAGGAGTGTGAGTTATACGGCTGTCCTATCTGTGTAGGTTGAATAGATGCTAAGAAGTAATTGTCCACTTTTTGAGCATTGCACTATACGGTGCTGTTTGGCTCGTGGGGGGCCATCACGGGTCCTGTTTTGATCATTTAAACTGTTTAATGTGTAGAACTCGTCGAGTACTATATACCTATAAAAAATTACGTTGATCGGATATCGATAGCTATCTAATTAGTTTTGTTTTTTTTCGACCGTTAATTATAACACCATCCATTTTTTATACAAGATTGATTTGATTGTGTAGTTATCGATATCCGATCAATATGATTTTTTTACAGACATATAGTACTCGACGAGTTTTACACATTGAACGGTTCAGATTATCAAAACGGTACTCGTGATGGGCCCCCACGGGCCGAACAGCAGTGTGTTAAAATTGCACCCCAACTGTGCAATTTTTCTTAAAAAACGTAGCATAGATCTGAATGGGTCAGATTGATGAGTTGTAATTTTGTGTGTAAAATTAATTTTTTAATATTTTTTTTGGTGAATAGTGATAACTTTTTAACTTTTTGAGTAACTTTTTGTCTTTTTTCAGACATGCCAAACTTCGCCTTAAGAGAACCCGATGTGGCTGCTGAGTCCGACCTCGGCTTCTTTGACTTAGTGGATTCGGAGGGGTTAGCCTCGGCGGGCCTCTTTTCGGTAGCAAAGGAACTTTTTTCTACCTCGACCATTTTTGAAATCGGCAAGGTATCCTCAGAGTCGATCTGAGTTACCGTTGCCTTTGCTTGGGTCTTCTTCAGCCTCTTTGGTTTCAGTTTGGACTGGGACTGTGAAGGTGAAGATTGGACTGTGACAACATTGGGGATGTTGGCTAGAAGGTTATCAGCGATAGCCTTTTTGCGACCCATCTTGTCAGCAGCAACGGTGACAGTGACTTTAGTGCCAAAGTGGATCGCTGGAAGTGTAGTTGGTGGATTGGCTAGGTTGTAAGTTGACGCCTCAGTACTTCGGTGTCTTCGGCTACGAGTTTTGCTTGCAGGGGCAAGAAGTGAAGCTCGACGTCGGCGTTGACGCTGAGAAGGTGGAATCAGTTGTGGAGCAGAAGTTGATGGTTGTTCAGTTGGGTCGAATGTTGAGGCTTGGTCAGGCCTTGGTGATGAAGTAGTTGGGGGAGTTGTTGTTGAGGGTGGAGACTTGCTCTTTTTGAGGACATTGGACAATGTGGATTTATAGGTCGGGATGTAGTTCAGGAGCAGAGGAGCCTTGCGCTGATTAACAGGCAAGTCCAACAGCCTCTTTAAGTTTTTGTTGGGGAAGAATGTCTTGCGAAAGTCTTTGGGAGACTGAGGAAGGATTGCAAGTAAGAAACAGACATTAGAACATATGAAAGTATCAAAATAGTAAAAGACTTGAAAGCAAGTAAAGTGACACTTGGCTCTTACCATTTTCCTCCCTGAACACTGTTCGGCTTAAGGGGTAGAGGTGAAGGTCATCATTTGGTGGGAACTCTTAGTTGTCCAAGACAATGAAATAATCGTCTCTAGCACCCTTGTTGGAGTCTGGGAGGTCGGCGATGAGTTTGTATTCTGTGGATTTCAGCTTAAAGTAATAGATGTAGCCCTTTTCTGACTTCAGGCCACACATTGTATAACAGTATTGGATATCGGCTAGGGTTATCCTATCATTTTCTTGGCTAGCTAGGGTAATGATGCCGTTGATGACTCTGTAAGAGTTAATGGCTAATTGCATCGGGTTAAGCTTATAGTAGTGAAGGACTTGGCGGAAAATGATGTCAATGGGGAACCTAAGCTTGCACTCAATAACGGCTACTGCTGGGAAGGGCATGGAATTGTCTTTGGGCATGATGGAGTCCTCCTCCCCAGCCAACCTAAGATGAACGTCAGCAGGGATGAAGAACTCTTGCCTAAAGTATTCAAGCTTCTCCGGGGTTCCTACCCTCCACCTAAACATACCCATGATGTCGGCTAAGAGGGGCAATGTGGGAATTCAGAAGAAAGTGGTTTGTATGGGTTTGAGGGACCTCGACTAAACCCAAAACAAAAACGGGGGCAAGGGTTTTTCAAAGATCAATGGGAGATTGTTACAGTTTCCCTAAATTTTGTAAGTTCTAAGGCAAATCCCAAACCTAGAGCTATTGAAACATGAATTAGGAGAAAGAATCTGGAAAATAAGACAAAAAGAAAGCAGAAAAGGAATGTGTTTCAGAACCCAGAAAGCACAAGTTAAGAACAATTGTACAAAAGTGTGTGCAAAAGAGCAACAAGCCAAGAATAGTAGCAAGATAGCAAGTGTGTGAACCAAATGTGTACCCAGAAAAAGATGGCGCAAAAGTAGAATAGCAAACAAATATGATGAAATTAAAAAACATAGATGAAGGATTCAAGAACTTAAATGCATTCACAAAAACAGTGTACAAGTGTAACAGAGTTTGAAGTAAGTCAAAAAAATGAAAAGAGGGAAAAAACAATAACTTACCAAAAAAAATGGTGCCGGAGTGAGATTCGCCGAAGTCAGATGACGACGGTGAGTGGAACGAAACGGAGAATGCTTCACTGAAAGGGATGAACGGAGTAGGTTGCAGAGCTTGAGAGCTTGAAACAATGGAGGATTTGGGAGATAAGTGTTAAAAAGAGAAAGCTTGGAAGAAGACGAAGATGCAAAGGTGAAAAGACAGAGAGAGAGAGAGGTGTTTTTGATCAAAACACGGAAAGGCGGCAAAATTGCAATTAGTGAGCCTAGGACAACGTGTCTGTCAGTTGGCGTGCACAGAAGTGACACGACCTGATGGCGCGTATCAGATATGGTTTAATAAAAAAGAGATGCGTGGCGAAAAACGGTTGAGTTACTGTGCGTGACAACTCATACGCGTGTAGAAAACTCTTGGAGTTCTTGATTTAATGAAGCAAAGACCTCGGCTAGGGGAACGATCTCGGTTAAAAAACTTGAAAAACTTGGCTTTTGGTTCTAAGGCATTGACAAGACACACTGAAGTCTGGGTCATATGGAGCCAATGTGAGAAAACCTCGGTAATGAAGGATAGAGCAAGCTTAGCCGACGTGTTATATGGCCGAATGATATAGGTTCCATCACCTCAAAGATGCTGAGGCAATAAAACCTAAGGGGCAATTGTGGGAGCATATTTTTTGAATAACAACACGTGGCCAAAGTGGCACCAAAATGCCAGCCGAGGTGCCACGTGTCTTGGTCTTGGTGCTGAGGTGATCTCGGATAGGCCGAGGTTACCTGTGAAGATACCGGAATCCGAGATGAACGGATAAGGGATAAGAGTCCTAGAATAAGGGAGGACCTCAGCCTAGATAAAGATAAAACTCTTAGAGAGTTTATCTCTATCTAACTGGGAGTCCAAGATAGGCACTGAGTCAGAGTTCATTGAAGTTAGGCTTTTACGAGGATCAGGTTAGTGTAAGCTATAAAAGAAAGCACCCTCGTGGGTCTAAGGTACACTTTTTGTTTTCCTGGCTTGTGAGTTAAATCATTATTTGCTATCTTTGAGAGATAATTGAGTACTGACTTGATCATAGGAGTGCCCCAGGGTGGACGAAACACCGCCGGAGTCTCATCTTTCTGTGACAGGTCGTTCAGGTGCAATCTATTCTGCCAATGTTCTCCAGCTGAGTACTTGTTTGGTAATGTAGTCAGAAAACAACACACACAGATACATATGATTTCAAAGATGTCTTTGATCGAGTCAACAAAGTTCCTACTCCATTAAACACACTCACAATTCAAGATTTACAAAATGAAATTCGTACTCTTAAGATTGATATCCAAAATCTCCAATTTAGAGTTTTAGCCCTAGAAGAGAATTCCACCGATACATATGATTTACTGGCTGATACGTGATTCTTTTATGAACCACATTTTGCAAGAATCATCCAATAAACTACTTGACAAAAAACCACTTGTTAATGATTCTGTCAATTTACTTCTTAATAGCATCACATTTCAAAAATGGTATATTGAAATTAAAATGGTAATTCATGATTTCATCCTAACCACAATGGCGCTAGTTGACTTTGGTACTGATCTCAATTATATCCGATAAGGTTTTGTACCTTTCAAATATTTCGAGAAAATTGATCAATCTCTTAGCACTGCTAATAGTGGCTCAATGGAAATTAATTATAAAATATCTCATGCACAAATTTGCAACCAAGGTGCATGTCTTAATACTGAATTCTTATTAGTTAAAAACATGTCTCAATTAATTATCTTAGGAACTCCTTTTCTAACCATGATTGCACCTTTTATTGTCACAAATGAAGGTATTTCGACTACCCTTATTAATCATGACATAGTTTTCAAATCCCTATTTCCTCTACAGGAACATGAAATCAATACGCTCAAAACAAATCTTATTTATAAACAAAAACAAGTTTGTGTAGACACCCCATTTTTGACCGACCTTGACTCAGACGTCACCGATTGAGCGCTCGGTGATGTTGCATATTGTGCTCGTTCAGAAGTCTCAGAGTCGCGGCCGTGAGCCCTGCCTCCGGACTTCCGAACCCTCTTTTGTACCTTGTCTCGGTTTGCGAACCAGACTTGGTTTTCTCTGTTTCTCTTCCTGAAGGGAGGGAGAGGTCCCATAGACTATCTCTCAGTGGCCGTGGGCTACATTTCGCGGCCGTAGGCCATTTTGCCCATTTTGGAGCCCAGTTCCCGGTTTTCGGAGCCGTCAGGCCGTGTGCCTCGGTTCGGGACCGTCTAACCATCTCTGATTCCTCCGGTTTTTTGGCATACATCTTATTTACTCCCTTTTGAGGGACACTGAGGTCTGAGAGACCCACTTCGTGGTCGAATGCCACTTTCGGTGCTTAACAGCCTATTTTCGGGACTCCGAACTGCGTGTTTTGGCCCCCGAGCATTCGTTTTGCATCGGTTTTCGTTCATTTTTGGCAGGTACCTCTGTTTTATCACCAGGAAGGTCACTGAAGGGTGGGAGGCCATCAATTGTCTCAGCAACCAGTTATGTTCCTCCAGCGCCCTCCGACGCCCGTTTTTCTCACTTTCGAGCCAATGTTGACCACCCTAGGGCCATTTTCTTCAACCCCAAACCACATATTTGTGTTGTACACACATGGGAGGACCCTAAAAGTCTATAGCCGGCCAGTAATTATTGTTGCACCTTTTGAACCCCTCCTAAAAGTGGCTTGTTGTCTCTCCTGTTTTAGAGTTGCCAATTTTGAATCACAGGGTTGTGTTGAGGATACCTGGAAGGACACCAATATCTGGTGGCCGCCACCAATATTTTGGACCATTTGCCTTGGCTTGACCGACCACTGCAACAAAATAGCAGTAGCCATGCTCCTTGGGATGTGTGTCTTGCAGTTGTATAGCTTTTTTCCCCAAAATATCTTATTTCGGGGGACTTTGGTAGAAGAAGGGAACTTAATCCCATTTCCACACACATTTTTCTCTTCCTTTCTCCTCCATCCTTGCATACATACAGCAGCTCCCTCTCTATCTCAAGGGTTGGAAGACTTGCTTTGAGGATACACATACATATCTCTCCATTTCTCTCTCATTTTCTCAAGTTTTGGCTCCATTTCTTCACTACCACCAAGCACCACTACCACCATTCCATTTCCAGCAGCTTGGGGAGCTTTCCAGCAGCTAGGAAGCAACATTCCTTGGTCCAAGAGGTAGCAAAAGTTTGGTCTTCAAGGGTAAGTTCATCTTTCCCTCTTTTGTAGCACTTTTTTGCACCATTCTTCTAGCCTATTTGCTTACTGTTTTGGGCTCCGAACCTAACTGAAAGGGTCATTTTTTTGAGCCATTCTTCATGTTTGTTTAAGGGCTCAACCCTGTTTGAGCCCCCCATTTGGTACTTGCTTCAATATCCTCTTGTATGCCATTATTTTACATGGTATTTCTAGCCTATGTGTGATCTGTTTTTGAGCATGATATAAACTGTGAGTGAGCTTATTTTGAGTCCTTATACAATATTGTAGAAGGGCTTAACACTGTTGGGGGCCTCCATGCTGTACTTACCATTATACCCCTCTTTGGCCCCCATTTTTGCATGCTTTGTTGGCTTGTATTTATTATGTTTTTAGGCCATCATAAGAACTGAAAATGGCCATATTTTGACCTTCTTGGCATATCTCATTAAGGGTATTTGGATTTTTGATGTATATTTGGCCTACTTCATGTTATACCCCTCTTTGGCCCCCATTTTTGCATGCTTTTTTAGACTTATATAACTTCTGTTTTAGGCCATGATCAGAACTGAAAATGGCCATATTTTGACCTTCTTGGAATATCTCATTAAGGGTCTTTGGATTTTTGGTGAATTCTTTGTATACCTCATGTTATAGCCTCTTGTTGGCCTTAATCTTGCATTGCATTTTGAGCATGTTTGCATACTGATTTGAGGCTTGTCATCCACTGTAAATGTTCATATTTTTAGTCCCTCTTTAGTGTTGTAGAAGGGTATTTTTTCTGTTTGGGCTTTGCATCTACCACTTGCTTCATAGCCTCCCTTACGGAGCCATTTTTGTATGCCATCTTGGCCCTACTTGTGATTGCCGTTTGGCCATGTTTTGTACTATAAAAATGAGATTTTTGGGGCTGCCTTGCTTCTTCTTTTTCATGTCACGTATCAATTATGCATATATTGTATAGCTGTAAGCCATTTCGTGCACTTATCTTCGCATTTTGGGATCATTTCATGCATCGGGTATTATTTCGCCTCATTTCGGGGCTGTTTTGCCCCTCATTTTGCCACTGATTTTTTCATGTTAGCATATCATATTCCATGTCTTTGTCATATCTCATTAGAGTAGCATTTTGGTGCCCGAGGGTCTGTTCTCGGTTTGTATGCCCGCGGGCACGCACTTCGAGGTATCTTGTTTTCATCTGATGGCCTCCTATGTGAGCGTGGCTGAGGCTCTCTCATGTTAGTGTAAGCCCATTATTGCATTGCGTATGCCATTTCATCCGTAGCATTGTGTATGTCCGGTTGTGTATTACCTCGTATAGCGTGTATGCCATTCCATGACATTGTGTTTGTTAGGATTGCATATTAGCTACATTTCATGCATATCATGCATATTGCACCGTGTTCGGGATAGGAGTTAGCCCGGGCACGGGAAACGAGGCGCGTTCCGTACTCCGAGTGATGGAACGGGTCTCAATTCCCAAGTCACCGACACTCCGGATTACCCATGATGGAGTTAGGTTTTGTTGTAGCATTCATACGCATTCACCCTATATTGAGTTGTGCAATTCGACTCCTCGGCCATCGTGCATCGATGTGCGTGATTGGTGGCACGAGGATCGAGGCATGCATATATTTGTGAAATACATTGCTATGCCCCTTTCCTGTTCTCTGTTGCAGCAAAATGAAGAATCAGCAACTTTTCGGAGTCTGGCACACATTTCGAGGAACATTGCAAAACAGAGGCTAATCGGGACATCGCCGTGGATTTCCGCGCAAGGCAGCCCAAACATGCATCATTTCATTATCCGGAGCGGAGTCAAGGCAGTCCCTGGCTTGCATGCCAGTTTACAGTTTTTCTTAGTTAATTTGTTAATTAATTAGGAATTTGTACATTATCTGTATTATTCGGACTGTATTATTATTTATTCGGACCCTCTGTGCGAGGGAATAATTGTAATAAGTGTGGGTGAGTGTGATGTATGTCTTCCAACCCCACGTCTTTCTTCCCTTTTATTTACCCGCTTATGATGGTTAGATCAGGGCATATTTCAATTACACACGATATGATAGCATGTTTGCATCATTCATCTGTTTTGCACGCACCGGGCTCGGCGCATCATACAAACTGCATTTGTACTTCAATTCCAAATTGAATACGTGTTAGTTGTAGCATTCCATATGCCATGTTTAAAATAGCCGAGCCTGCTATAATTCGCATCTTTGCATGTGTTGCATTAGGCAATTCTGTGCATCTAGGATCATGCATGGATTTCTAATGAGCTTCTGTTTTGACTTGGAGTACTCGGTGAGTTTTATGCTTTAGCATCCTTGCATGCGTGTGAGTGACTGCCATGAATAGCATGCTTACCATGAGGCTATGTGCTTATGTGATATAACTGCCTTGAATGCCTGTGGGTGGAGGTTGGGTTACTTGAAGTGGAACAATTCATCGAATGTTTGTTTTAAGCCCACTAGATAGTGGCAAAATCATGTTTTTTTCTAAGCCCACCCGAGGGTGGCAAATCCACGTCTTAGCCTACCTGCGGGTAGCACCATCAAACCATTTCTCAAACAAACAAACATGAAGTGTTTAGTTCCAATTCAGGCGACTCAGTCTATACTTGTTTGCTGCGAGCATCACATAGTAACCTAAGCTAATAACCGGAATAAGAACTCACAATGTTTTCAAAATAAGATATCATGGTTAGTAGAGGCCGGTCTTTGACCGGACGAGCGGGGGTGCTCACGAAGTGACCTTCCCCAATCATACCCAAGTTCCCGAGCTGAGGCAACTTTGGTGATGACGGACACGTGGCCTTTGGCACCGAGTCAGGGTTTCCTAAATTTTCCATTAAAAAATATTTAGGTGGCGACTCAGATTCGTGGCGATCCATGTTTGGCACTTCTTTCAAAAATCTGCTTTTCAAAACGATTTGCAGATTTGGACTCTTTGGTTCAAGATTAAGAACCGTGACATTTGAGTCCTTCGAATCAGAGTGACCCAATATCGAACCGTAACCGGAGGATTCGCACTCTTTCCCCGGATGCATTCGGGGACGCTCTGATTCTCGCATCTGGGGATTTAGAGAACTTGACTGAAACTCATGATATCTGGTTTTGACTACACTTGTGTGTTTCTTTGCATTGCATTTTGCATTGGTGCGCCTAGGACACCGTGTTTGCCATATGCCATTCGAACGATTCTTTGGGAGGCTTGTCTTGTCAAGTCATGTCCATAAGGCCGATCGGCCTGGCTCGACAAAGATGGGAACACAAACCCCGGTTTTACCGGGGCACCCTTTTTGACCATTCGACCTAGTGCATATTCGGATCCGTAGTGACCATTCCAAACTAGGACAGGTTGCTTACCCGTTTATAAGTTGTTTGAAACTGCTGTGTGCGTAGTAAAACCCTAGCTCCTGACAAAATAGGACAGGGAAACCCTACCCCAACATAGGGGTGTTTTGGCTCTCACTTATCTGCTATGTGCTTGTTAGAGTGCATCTCTATAGGGAATGTATGTATCAGTTGAGTTTGGGCATCAAGCCTGCGGGCATCAGTCAGTATTTGAGAATCAGTTGTCTGCGGATATCGGATTCAGTTTTGGGGAACAGTGATACAGGAATAGTGATCAGTGATTGAGGGATGTATTTTGACTTATCAAGCTGTGTTGTTTGCCCGACTGTGTGTTGAGTAAATTTAATTTAAGTTATTATATCACGCCTAACTTGTCCCGAAAAGTCCCAAGAACGTGACTGCCATGGTCGTAAGAATTACCTCCGCCTTCAGATATAAAACATAAATAAACTCAGGAGCGAAAAAAGAAACCTAATAGTCCAAGAGCTGTGCATTTACATGAACATACATTTACATGCCAAAAATAATGTTAATTTACCCACCAACTACACATGACATAACCAAGTCATATACACAACATAAATATATGCTACAGACGCAAGACAAAGGAAAAGCTCTCAAAACGGCCTTCCAGGCCTAGCTCCGGCTCAGGGCACTCAAAACGGTAGGCTTTCAAAACGGCGGCTCGATCCGAGACTCCGCCTAGACTCGGCTCCCAGATTGCTCACCTATAAATACATAAATACAAACAATGAGCTAAAGCTCAGCAAGTAACATAACAGTAAAGAGGTTAGTGAACGAAGTCCAACATTTTATAAAACCATACTAAAACAGTCATAAACATACTTCAGTCATTCGTCATTATAAGAACATACGTAATGGCATACTCCATAGAACATAACATGTGTCGACTAACGACTAGAGTAACCGGTCCCGGACACCGATTAAACACATACCGAGATCTCGTAACCTGGTCATGGGCTTGTCCTTCCATGCCGTCCCCCATGACTCATGACGCATGGGCCTGCATATTCTCGCCCCCATGACTCAACTGACTATGGATGCCATACTAGGTTTGCAATAGAACATTCATTCACAGAAAACATTCTCATTTCAAAACGTATCATATCATAGCACTTTTAGAACATAATTTCATATTAACATATCTTTACAGAAATGTCACTTACAGAGGGTTTCCAAAACCGATGGCACGGTCTTCACTTCGTGACCTGCAATTAACATTATAATACATTTCTTATCATTCATCATCAATTCACATAATTCATATCATTTCCTTTCTTCTTTTACATTCTTTCATATTCATTTCATGCTCATCCTAATCTTTCTTTACTTTAATTCATGCTCATGAGATGCTAAAAGATGCAATTAACATGTTAAAATCACGTAAAACCTCTGCCCAAACTTCTCTTGAAATTTCTGAAAAATAGCCTCGCCGAAGGCCAAACCCCGCCGAGGATCGTGGACGCAGAGATGCTGGATGCGTGAAATCCCCGCCGAGCGATCAACTCGCCGAGCGATCGTGAAAAACTGGGTTCTCAGGTTGCAGATTCAAGCTTCAAACCGACATTCAACCCTCCCAATCTCATTTTCTGGGCATGCAACCTTGAAAATCACTTTCCCTCAACTCATTTTTCTTTACAAAATACTCACATGCATCATATACACAAAATCAAGCCCATGAACTAAGATGAATACCCATGAACATACACATTAAAGCTTCATATCTAAACATTCATGGAGGTTCTCCCTCAATATGCCAAATATGCATGGAAACCATGAGTCTAAACATAAATTTCATGATCTTATGCCATAATCTTGAGTTCCACATGCTAAATGCCAAGGATCAACAACTAATTTCATGAAAACCTTACCTTAACCCTTGGATGGAGAAGTTTAACCTTGAGTTTCCCCTTTCTTCCTCTTCCTCTCTTGGTCTCTCTCTCTCTCTTAGATTTTCTTTCTTTGGTTTGAGTCAATGGGTCAAAGCATCCTTATCTTTATAATATGTATATATCATAATATCCAATTAATCCACTTAAGCCAAAAACATGCCAAACGGGGCATAACGAATCAGATAAAATTCAGTCTTCACTTTATTGTTTCGAATGGTTCTAAAAATTCCCGGTAACACATAGGTGTGCTCAATTTCATTTTCTGAACCCATTATGGTTGTCAATTTCAGTCCCGAAGTCGTACTTCCAACAGATATTTATCTAATTCGAACAGATTTTTCTCAATTAAATCATACTAAAGCATAATGAATTACTGATAATTCCGATTTACGATTCCGGGTCGTTACATATGCTGCCCGTTTATCTGGTTATTTATTTCCTTTTCGCTTTATTATCTTTTTGCTAGGGCAGTTTTTAGTACGATTGCTTCCGAACCAGTAGATACTCCCCAAGCACTTTGGACACGAGGTAGCCGACTCAATCGATCCGAGGATCTGGTTGACGGACATCCAGTGTTCCACTCTCTACCCCCAGTTATCAGAAGAAGGCCGAGGAGGCGCAGTGTGTCAGAACAGGGATTACCGAGACAGAGGGCTACTTTGACAGTAAACAGTCAGGTTGAGATTTCTGTGTCTGCCATAGAGATACATTTACCGGTCATTCAGATGGAAATGAGAATACATCAGGATGGAGGCGATGATCGCCAAATGCACGAGAGCATGAAACAGATGCAAGAGGATGCTATCCGCCAAGCGAAATTTTCTAAACAACAAGCCGCAGTCATGGCCCAAAGAAAGCGATTACTAATGCTTACAGAATCTTGTCAATGCTTCACATCGCTCCTCCTCCGCCAAATGCTCCACTACCCGAGCAGCACCCATCGTCAATACTCGCCAAATCCTCGTAATACCCTCCGAACACCCGTAACACCCTACCCAATGTCCGAGAATATCCAAGAGGACACCAACCTTCCAACGGGCCGACTCGCTTCGCCGCACAAGAATCGTCCAAGAATCTTACACCCAACCACCCGGACTCTCCATTCGAGTTCGAGGTAGATCATACAGCTCTAAAATTAAGTAAGTTGGAGAAGCTTTTCAAGAAATCGCAAGGGGTGAAGGCCATCCCAAACATCGAAGATGGGTACACCGACGTGGCCATAACATTGCCAGACAGATTCAAGATGCCACAGATTGATCGTTTTGATGGGTCAGGGGATCCTATGGTCCATCTCTGGCTATTTTCAGACATCTTGAGGCCAATGGGCCTAACCCGACCACAAAAGCTTTCCCTGTTTGGCCGAACTTTGTCGGGCGTGGCGGCCATTTGGTACGCGAAGTTAGAAGATGACGTGAAAAGAAGCTGGGATGAGATGGCTGAGGCCTTCATTGCACAATACTCGTACAATACACAGATCGAGATTACAACACATGATCTCGAAACAACGAGGCAGGAACAAAAGGAGACTTTCTCAGACTTTGTAACTCGGTGGAGGGCAAAGGCGTCGATGATGACCTTGAGGCCTACAGACAAAGATCAAATCCGGATGATTGTGCGCAATCTCCAACCGAAACTCATGCAGAAGATGATCGTACTCCCCTTTCCCACCTTCTCAGACTTACACGAGATGGGGGTACAGATCGAGGATGCAATGAAGCAAGGTTTGATCGACCAGGACCGGGAGCAGCCCCGAAGGACATTCAACCGCAATAACAACGCAGGCCCGAGTGGCGTTGCAAACACAAGGACTTCGGAGGTCAGTATGGTCACCACCACTCCCCCTTCCTATCCAAGGCCCGCGGCGGCCACACCCTTTTCCAAAGACATCCGGAGCAAGACTCAAGCCCCGAGATATCAGTCCAGAGGCCAAAGAACCTTCACTCCACTATACATGCCTTTGTCCAAGGCTCTCGGGGTTCTAATCAAAAAGGGGCATCTGAAACCCCTAGAACCGAGGCCATTACCAAATCCACTCCCCTCTTCTCACAACCCGGCCAAGCATCGTATGGCGTACCAAAGAAGATGGCCATGATCTGCACCAATGTTTCAATCAAGGCCACGAGATTCAGGACCTCGTTGGCAAAAATATTATTCTGCCTCCCGAAAGACCTAATGTCACAACCAACCCACTCCCCGCACATAACCAAGATCCACCGCCCAAAAGAGTCAACCTCATCCAAACTGGGGCCGTGTCCTACGATCCTAGTATCTATATTACTCCCTCTCACCTACCCAAGCCGGAGGTGATCCTTCCTAACTGCACTGACTTGTGCATGTTGGACACCTTCATAACCCAATCTGAGCCAGAGGTGGTGACCATCAAAGATGGAATGGGGCAGGTTTCAGAGGAAGGAAGAATTATTGAGTCTGGGATGGAACAGTTTGGGAATCTAGCTAGAAGAGCCTATGATCCGAGCGGATACATCCTACTAGTGGGCCAGTCGGAGTTGAGTGTGGGGCTACCAGAAAAAGCTGAACTGTGCATGATTCGGGGGGACAGACTTGAACAAGGGGCAGATGGTCTAACAACAGTGGAAGAAGATTTTGCCAACCTCCAGTTCTTCAACGACCAGGAATCAGGGGATGTAACAGTCAACTGGTTTGGATATGAGGAGTCGGCGGAAGTTATCGAATGGTTAGATGATCAGCCAGATGTCGTGGAACTTCAGCCAGAGCAAGGCCCGGCAGGGGCAAGGATATCAATAATGGCCGGAAGGGCCGAGAGTCAGAATGGATTGCCGGAGAGTGCCGGTACAAAGAATTTCGCTCGGGATCAAGATATTATGAAAACTGAACAACAAACCATACTAACACAGGAGGAGCAAGGGAAGAATTGGGATTCTGAGAGAATCCGGAAAGCCAAGGACCATGAAGAGATTGAAAGTGCTATTAACACGAAAGCAGGATATGTTGTGAGCATATGGGATGAAAATACGGAGAGTACAAACTTGCTAGAACCAGATAGGTGTCTGTTGAACGCTAGCGGGATGTGGTGGGAAGACGATGACCTATGTCTTGCCTACACGGATGAAGATTGGGCAGGCGCTCAACTAGATGATACTTGGTACCTCGATGAGGTGGACCACATGACCAGGAGCGGACGGTACTTCAAGCCCCTACACCTAGACCAACCCGAAACATCTGGAAAAGATAAAGAGGCTGAGAAACAGAGAAAGAAGCAAATTGAAGAAGAAGCTGTACTGAGACAGTTAAAGAAGATACAAGCAGACATCTCCATCTGGGGACTGCTTATGGCATCAAGGGTACATAGGCAGGCCGTCCTATCTGCTATGGACAAGGCCAAACTCTCCATTGATACTACACCAGAGCAGCTGGTTGGGCTGGTTTTTCCGGGAGGAGGTTCCCCGGCATTAACCTTTTCAAACAAAGAACTGCCACCTGAGGGCGTAAATCATAACAAACCCCTCTACATCTCCGTGGAATGTAAAGATAAGTAGATACCGATGGTACTTATTGATACCGGGTCTGCTATCAACGTCTGCCTAGCCAGAACAGCATATGCAATCGGGTTGAAACCCGTGGACTTCATACCAACCACTCAGGTGATCAAAGCTTACGATAATACCAGCAGGGAAGTGATGGGGACTGTCAAGGTTCAGACCCAGGTTGGTCTAGGACAACACAACATTGAATTTCATATGTTGGACGTTCCCGCAACCTTCAACTTACTCTTGGGGTGGCCGTGGTTGCACTAAGTAAAGGCAGTCTCTTCCACTTTACACCAGATGTTGAAATACCCTCACGGGAAGGGGGTTGCAATTGTTTTCGAAAACTCATCCATCCATCCGCCGCCGGAAGTGTCTACACCAGTTTTGGAAATCGAGCACGGCACGGAGGATGTGTTCTTATCGGGGTTCACTTTGGCAGAGGCCCGGGTAGTGCAGAATATTATGGCCGTGAATGAAGGTGTGTACGTCAGTGCTCAATCCGTTTACCTCATGAACAAGCTACAACATATTCCCGGGATGGGATTAGGAAGAAGCGGCAGGAAATGAGTCGCAGCATTGGCCGAAGTGCCACAAAACCCGCATACCTTTGGACTGGGTTATCTGCCCACCAAAGAGGACTGGGTGAGGAAATGAAAAGAAATGGCCGGTAGAGCCAGAGCGAAGCAAGCTGGGAAGCCTTTTGAATTAATGCACAGGCCCATCTAGGGTACCCTGAACGGACGTTTTGTCCGGGAGGGGGAGGACTTTCCATTTTGCGGCTTCTTAGAGCCATGGTTAAATGCGGAGAGGAAGCGCATACCAGGTTTCGAGATCTTCTTCGACCTGCAACTATCCGGGGATGACGTTGCCACAGAAAGCGCACTCCAACAAATGAGGTTGAACAAAGGTAAAGGCAGTGGATCCTGAGGGCACAGAATTTGAAATGGGGGTAGCACTGGCATGTCTCCTCTCTGATCCTCCGATCGACCAAGAGTGCTTGGGGGATAACTTTGTGGTTTCCATGGTTGGGGATGGAATGGCTGTGGGCCTACCAGCAGCTATCTTGGATGCATCGATCGCACCCTCTCTTACTTGGCAGTACGAGGAGGGATTTTTGTTCGGCAAAGACGGGTCAGTAGTGAGCCGAATCGATTCCACCGAGTTCGTGAGTGAATCAGTTCCACTCGACCGAAGTCTGGTACCTCAGGAAAGTTAACCCGGATGCCACAGTCCTGTTTAGGTCATCTTTTTCCTTTTCATTTGAGTCTGTTGTAACCAATGAATCGGACGATTTGGATGTGCCTAATGAGAATGAACTATCTGTGGTTTCCGAGTATTTTTCTGTGCCCTTGATTTATTGCATTAATTCAGACTTTCAAAACTTTGATGAAAATGACGAGGACGAAGTTCCTCCGATTTTACAACGTTTAATTGAACAAGAGCAAGAGAGATTTGTTAAACCATTAATGGACGAAATCATTACTGTGAATATTGGTACTGAGGAGGACCCGCGGCTGGTCTAGATCGGGTCTACGTTGTCTTCGGAGGAACGCGAGCGCTTAGTCGCTTTATTAAAAGATTTCAAAGATGTTTTCGCGTGGTCCTACGAAGACATGCCTGGAATCGATCTTGAGATTATACAGCATCGGATCCTCCTTGACCCCGAGGCCCGACCTGTCAAGCAGAAACTCAGAAGGATCCGCCCGGATTGGGCTCTTAAGATTAAGGAATAGGTCACCAAGCAAATCGACGCAGGCTTCCTGTTGGTATCTGAATATCCGACTTGGTTGGCCAACATTGTTCCGATGCCGAAGAAAGATGGCAGGATCCGGGTGTGTGTAGACTTCAGGGAATTGAACAGAGCTAGTCCGAAAGACGACTTTCCCCTACCGCACATCGATGAGTTGGTAGACTTCACAGCAGGGCATGCATTGCTCTCATTCATGGATGGCTTCTCAAGATACAACCAGATAGTGATAGCACCCGAAGAAAAGGAAAAGACTGCATTCACCACCCTGTGGGGGACATACTGCTACCGGGTAATGCCGTTTGGGTTGAAGAACGCTGGAGCTACTTATCAACAGGTCGCGACCACAATACTACATGATATGATCGACAAAGAGGTTGAGGTGTATGTGGACGACATGATTGTCAAGTCCAAAGAAAGAGAGTTGCATAAGTTTTTCCAAAGGATCAGGGAATTTCGGTTGCGGCTAAACCCTCAGAAATGTACATTTGGTGTTACAGCGGGAAAAATGCTGGGGTTTCTGATTACACAAAGAGGCATCGAGGTCGATCCTTCCAAAATCAAGGCCATCTTAGAAATACCACCACCAAGGACTGAAAAGGAGGTGCGAGGCTTTCTGGGTAAAGTGCAATTCATAAGACGGTTTATTTCAAAATTAACCTTGACTTGTGAACCACTTTTTGGCCTCCTGAAGAAAGGAAAGAAGTTCCAATAGGACGGCCGATGTCAAGCTGCATTTGAACAGATCAAAGAATATCTACAGAACCCGCTCGTTTTATCGCCACCAGAACCAGGAAAACCGTTGATTTTGTATCTGTCAGTGACTGAAACTACAATGGGCTGCATGCTTGCACAAGAATAAGAAGATAAGGTGGAGAAAGCCATCTACTATTTGAGCAAAAAGATGCTGGAGTATGAGACCCGATATACACCGCTGGAAAAGGCTTGCTTAGCTCTGGTATGGGCTACCAGGAAGCTGCGGCACTACCTATTAGCTCACTCTGTAATGTTGGTTTCACGACTTGATCCCATCAAATATCTCTTCGAGAAACCAGCGCTTACGGGTAGGCTAGCTCATTGGTTGTTGTTGCTCTCCGAATTTGATCTCACGTACGTGACACGCAAGTCAGTGAAAAGAAGAGCAGTGGTAGAGTTCCTTGCCGACCATCCGGTTGAGGGGGATGAAGCAGTTGAGTACCTGTTCCCAGATGAATCAATCCTGCATATCGACGATGAAACTTAGATGATATACTTTGACGGAGCGTCAAATCAACATGGGTATGGGATAGGAGTGTTGCTGATAGCACCCGACAATTCCCGTATCCCTCTAGCCTTCAAACTCCGATTCAAAGTCTCGAACAATGAAGCAGAATATGAGGCGTGTATTGCTGGTCTAGAAGCGGCCCTGGAACTAGGGGCAAGACGGTTGGACGTCATTGGGGATTCGAAGCTTGTTGTGTCTCAAGCTAAAGGAGACTGGAAAGTGAAAGAGGAAAAGATGATGATGTATCACCAAACCTTGGATTTGCTGATTCCTCGGTTTGAGAAGCTAAGTTTTACTCATCTACTAAGAGAGAACAACAGGTTCGCAGATTCTTTAGCAACTCTATCATCTATGATAGACATCCCGTGTGGAGTCCGAATGCGTCCAGCCATCATTGACCAGAAATTTGCACCTGCCTATGAGTTGATTGCAGCCATAGATGAAGTTCAAGACGAACACCCCTGGTATTCCGACATCTGGAACTTCTTGGAGAAAGAAACATACTCGCCAGGGGTAAATGCCAAAGACAAAAGGGCAATCAGGAGAATGGCAGTCCAGTTCATCATCTGCGGAGGTAAACTGTATAAACGGGGTCATCTGGGAATGCATAAACTGTGCTTTGATGCCGAAGAGTCAAAGCGTCTGATGGAAGCCATCAACGGGGGAGAATGTGGTGCACAAATGAATGGGGTAATGTTGGCACGGAAGATTCTCAGACAGGGATATTACTGGTCCACCATGGAGAAGGATTGTATTAGTTTCGTCTGGCGATGTCACAAGTGTCAAATTCATGCAAATCGCATGAATATCCCGCAGTCAAAATTGTACAACATGACTTCGCCATGGCCGTTTTCTGTCTGGAGAATTAATGTAATCGGAGCTGTCACGCCGAAGGGGTCGAATGGGCATGAGTTCATCTTGGTAGCGATAGATTATTTCACAAAGTGGGTCGAGGCCTAATCTTATGCGGTGTTGAAGGCTTCGCATGTAGCAAAATTTATCAAGAACAACATCATCTGTCGCTACGGGGTCCCAAATGAAATCGTTTCAGACAATGGTTCCCACTTCAAGAAGGAGGTGATTGACTTGTTGGAGAAATACAATGTGGCTTTTCATAAGTCGTCTACTTACCGGCCGCAAACTAATGGAGCAGTTGAGGCCGCTAACAAGAATATCAAGCGCATACTACAGAAGATGGTGGAAACCTACCGGGACTGGCCAAATAAGCTGCCGTTCGCTCTGTGGGGCTACAGGACTTCAATCAGAACTTCTACTGGGGCGACTCCGTACTCATCAGTTTATGGGATGGAGGCCATTCTACCTATTGAGATTGAGGTCCCGTTATTACGAGTATTGGTTGAATGCCAGATAGCCGAAGCGGATTGGCAGCAGAGCAAATTCGAGGAACTCATGTTTTTCGATGAAAGAAGACTGAAGGCACTGTACCACGTCCAAAGTTATCAACGCAGAATCGCCCGGGCCTTTAACAAGAAGGTTAAGTCTAGGAATTTGAAAGAAGGAGATTTGGTACTCAAAGACAACCGAGCCCCCATCCACGACCTAAGGGGCAAGTTCAGATCCAATTGGACTGGTCCCTACATTATCAAGTCAATCTGGTCTGGTGGAGCTGTGGTTCTGATGGATTTAGATGGCTTAGAGTTTTCTCAACCAATCAACATGGACAAGTTGAAGAAATACTACCCCTGAGAGGCTCGCTAGGCCGAAAACCCGAAAGGGCGACCTAGGCAACACTCAGAGCACAGAAATTTTGAAATTATAAAAACTGAGCTCACAAGGTTGAAAACCCGCAAAGGGCGGCCTTGGCAAAAGTTAGAGCGCAAAAGGAGAGTAAAAATACCCGAGCGAACCTAAGCCTGAACTACGTAAGGCTTGATTCCCATCTTTGGGATACGTAGGCAGCTTCATCCTGAAGTTCAGCCACAATCTTTTCCCCGATCAACTTTGTCCATTTGATCATCTCAGTCATCTCTATCCATCAGCATTTATCGTGATCTCCGGTACAGTGCTATTTAGACTAGGGGCAACTTTCCGTTGCTATGAATTGTCGAGGCACTTTTCAGACTGGGGGCAACTTTCCAGTTGCTAGGATCCGGGGTTGTGCGTTTCAGTGACAAATCTCAGGCGTGTCCAGTTCTGATCCATATCGAAAATAGTTTTGAAAAGTTTTAATAAAAGTTGACTTTGCTCAAAATTAATCCTTTTACAACTAAGACCATTTTTGGACCAAAGCGGAGAATTTTCAGTACCACAACCTTCAATTTCATTGATTTCAAAACGGAGTTCTCTTGCTCTTACATACAATTGAGGTTGCTTTTTATTACACTCACGAAGAAAACTTGAAAGTACTAGTAAAGCAATAAATCCGGGGCATAGTCAAGTCAAGTGTCCCGCGCTCCCTGCCAGAGCTAGTTGAAGCCTCTGATGCCAACCTAGGCCCAACCTGTGCTTCTTCGTTGAGCCAATCCCAGTACTCGTCAGACAAAGTGCAACTAAAAGTGGGAGCAGGGGCCAAGAGCTCTCTATTTCCCCATGCTGCGGCCTGCCGAGCTAGCTGTGCGCCTCGAACCGGGAATGTAGCCGGATACTCTATCCCCTCTGGTGGGCAAGTCTGATCATGGCCAAACTGGCGCATAATACAGAATGGGAAATAGAATACGCAGTCAAGCCGATCAATCGAATCCCGACCTGCCGAGACATGCTGTAGCTCATTGCCGGGAGATTGAGCCAAGGGCAGCGCCACACAATGCGATCTGCCGACAAATTGCACATCCATTCAAACCACCATCTTTCATCAAGGGCGTCGACTAGGCATTGTCGAAAGAAATAGCCACGGGCTGAGTAAGCAGGGCAAGAGTCCACAACTTGCAATTTATCCATCAACCATACCTGGGGAGGGACGAAAAATGAGAGAATAAAGAATAGAGAGATGTACAATGAGAGAAAAGTAAGATGAGGGTTTTGTGAGAAGATCCGAGCCTGAGGGCCGAGCGATGTGAGCAAATACATATGTGAGATCGGGTGGGAAACATTACCTGCAGCAGTAGTGGACTCCCTGCGAACCTGGTTGTCTCCCGACGGTAGAAGGCGTCCAGGCCCATCAGTGTTTCGGCCAATGTCATGGCGATGCAACTCTTTCCTTCTTTCAAGCCTTGGGCCACCTCAATCAGACGGACGCTGGATCCTCCAAAGCTCGAGGCAAACAGACAATGAGATAACATGCATAAACAGAGGGCGTGTCGCCGGAAGCCTTGCCAATGATGGTCGCTGCGGTCACTAGCATCGGAGAACCGGTAAATCAGGCTTAGGATATCCAACATTCCGTTACAAATCAAGGATCGAGCATCATGTGCGTTGAGTCCGCACATCCGCCCTAAGGTTTGGGCATAGCCAAAATTGAGTTGGGGCAAGATTTCCTCACCTCGCTCGGATTCTATCAAAACTTGAAAATCTTCAAACGTGGGACATACCTCTTGCCCTCCAAAGCTGAAGACGTGCATCACTGGGTTCCAAAATCTCACCGCGGCATGGAGGAAAGGAAAATGCAGTAAAGTCCGGCCCAGCGTGAATAGTGCATTCAAGCCGAAACCCTGGAAGTTCAACTTTTTCGAGCCATCTAAAGAAGAGATCCAAGATGTGAGATTTTCTACGAGAAATGCCTCCATTTTTGTGCAAAGCAGTGATGAAATGAATGAGTTCCAAAGTTGGAGCTTTATAGGGGGGTAAAACACTATTCGAGGACAAGTGTCATAATTCTAGGAGTTGCAGGAAAGGTGGCCGGCCGGCCATCTATTCTAGCAGGCCGGCCATCTTTGTTTCAAAAACTGGCCGTACCACCTTCGATCCCAGATGCAAAATGTGGCCGGCCATGCATTGGTCCTGTTTTGCCCTCTGGAAGGAAGTTTAAGGCATTTCTATGCATCGGGGATATCGAAGGCCTCCATTTCTCTCAGTTTCCGATGCGTTCCATCATCCAGATCGTCCGTCCGAAGTATGCTTTGTTGTATTTTGCTTATCGAGTTGTTGCTTTGTTTATCGAATTGTAAGTTTTGTCGAGCTGTCGCATTTTTATGTTTTGAGTTATTACTTTTTTGGTTTATGCGATTTTGTTAAGTCTTGTTTATCGAGTCGTTAACATTGTTGTATTTTGCTTATCGAGTTGTAAACTTGCTAAGATTCTGTTATTTCTTAGTGAGTCAAGTTGTTTGATTTGTTGCGTCAGTTCATTACCTGACCCGGTAAATACACAAGGCACATTCCCATTCAATTCCATTTTTTTGTGCAAAATGATGCGATACGATGCTAAGAGTTTCAAATACAAACACCTTTTCAAAAGCTGTTTCATTCCATCATGTTTTACAACAAAATAAAGGTACAAGTTTTACAGAAAATAAAACTGCCTAATAATATGCAAAGTGCTACAAACTACTAGCAAAAAGTAAAATAAAGCAGGAAATCGCATCAATATCCTCGAGAGCGGGAATGAGGAGGCCCCCTCATCCTCTTCTGTGGGATAACCTCTGCACCATCATCACCATCCGGATCGGAGCTGTCATCCTCAAGATCCCCCTCAGCCTCGCTTCCACTCCCGGAACCAAGGCTGGAGCCCCCCTCCTTAGCAGATGTCTCTGACTCACGATCTGCGACCTCCTCCTCCTCATCAGGCTCTGCCTCTATAACGTGTGTCCTACGTCTGCGAGACGACCCCGCTCCTCTAGCTCCTCGGAAAGGCCTAGATGGCCCTGCTCTCTGAGAAGGCCTGGATGGCCTAGCTCCTCAAAAGGGCCCAGATGGCCCAAAGACTCGACCTCCGAGAAGACCGGGTGGCTGCCCACGGCGGTGCATATACAGGAGGCATCTGAAAGTGAAGAGTTCAATACATCAGTTCAAATATGAAAAGCAGATGCAAGTACAATATGCGAGTGGGGTGTGTGTCAGATGTGCTCTGCACGGCCTATCAATACAGCAGAATATTCAAAACCAGCATGTCATCATAAATATGCTAAATACGGGAAAGATGA
Source organism: Camellia lanceoleosa (assembly GCA_025200525.1). Taxonomy (NCBI): domain Eukaryota; kingdom Viridiplantae; phylum Streptophyta; class Magnoliopsida; order Ericales; family Theaceae; genus Camellia; species Camellia lanceoleosa. Next base: position 87,374,508 of record CM045764.1, on the reverse strand, counting down.
ACAGTACCTATACACCCATAATGGCCAGCTGTGCCTCCCTCCGTAGGATCATGCCCTTGAATGTGGCCAGCATCCCAAGTATCTCATCCGTGTACTCAACTGGAGGCTACAGATACAAATACAAAACTATCAGTGAGGGAATGAATGTCCAAGTATCTGACTGATAAAGCAAAGCTGTAAAACATACCGGGGGTGAATCAGGATCTCTGACATATCTGTGGTCAGGAAGAGGAGGCTCCAGAGAGACCTGGTAAGCAGTCCCAAATCGCTAACTCGTCAACTCGGTCGGTATGTCTGGCCACCCAGGATGATGAAGAGTCGGAGGGATCGGGGGAATCGACCCACCCCCACCTCGAGACGTACCAGCCCTGCTGGAGGAGGGGATATCCGTAGCACGAGCCTGACTCGAAGATGGTACATCAGTAGGCCTCAGTGGCGGAGCACGCACTCCCATCAAGGGAGGCATCAGATATGTATGACGATAAGTGGCGTAGTCCCCGTCCGTAAGGTGCAGCAGAGCATCGGTGCCCTACATAGCACTAACGACCTCCTGGGTAGAGAGTCTATCAGCAGTCCGCATAGTGGCTGGAGGTGCTGCAGGAGGGTCCTGAGAATTGTACCCCTATACCTGACGCAGAAAGCGTTCCCCCATGAACCATACTCTACCAACCGGTCCTTCAAGCATGAACCTGTACTGGGAGTTACCCGATCCTCCGGGATACTGATATCGGAGACCATCACCCAAGACTGCCTAGGGCTGCAACGTAATCTGCGGATAACCAGTGCATGAATCAATCAGAAATCGGGAATATACAAGGCAAATCAAAGATGAAAACGAAAGAGAACTGAGAGTTCTGAAATACCTCTGTCGTCCGAACAGTGTCAAAATACTGTCGCAGGTAGAAGAGAGTCTCTCGAGGTCTCGGTCGGTGCTGGCCCTCAAATACCAATGAAAACGGGGTCATAAGGGGCCCTGCCACCTCCATCTCTGGGGCTAACGTCGGAAAATATACGTAGACCCATAGCTGAGAAAAGCAGTACGGAATGTAAATACAAAGTGCCGAGGGCAAAATACGTAATGTAAGTCGCCCGTGTGTGCAATGAACAAGTAATGAGGAGAAATGTAAATCGAGAGGATGTAACGCATTCTCCCAAGCTCTCCAATAGTCGCCGAGTAAGTCTCCTCACCATGAGGCCGCTCATATAGCAATAGAGGGTAGCTGTGTCGGCCGCCACCAAGCCCGACTGTGATAGGTCCGCTAGGGCACTCAAAAGATACAACCCGACAATGTTTCCCCTATCAGCAAACAGAGTGGTGCCAAAGAGGAACATGAGGAAACCGCGGGTGTACTGCTCAACCTCCTCAGAAGACTCGGGCTCCATCTCCGGCCTCCGAAAACGGGAAGAGAACCAGGTGTATCGGACTCTCCCAAAAGCTCTATCCACAGGCGGGCGGGCCCCCAACAGATGTACCCAAGCGGCCTCCCACTCGCCCATATCCTCGTCATAAGGAATGGACCAACCTCCTATGTCCAGACCGGTAAGTACGGCGAAATCTAGCTGGGTCATGGTCAGATCCCCGGTGGCAGAAAAGTGGAAGGAATTGATGGTGTCCCACCATCTCTCCACCAAAGCGCTATGATGTCCCATCGGCAGACAATGTGATAACCCCACGCAGAAGGCCGAACCTCGCTAAATCAACCAAATCCGGACACCTCGGAAGCTTCAGATACCACTCTCAGAAAGCGGTGAGCCGTATCATCGCACGGTACGAGAGCCAACCTGCATTCAGAATGAATGCATGTGTCAGTATGAAATGAATAAGCCGTATGCAAATGAAATGAATAAGCCGTGTGCAAATGAAATGAATGAACTGTGTGCAAATGAAATGAATGAGCCGTGTGCAAACGCAAGTAAATGAACTGTGTGTTCAGAAAAATCTTAATCAATGAGCTGCATGTTCGCTTTAATCTGGGCTGTGTGTTCAGAAAATCAGTGGTCTGGGCTGTGTGTTCAGAAAATCAGTGTTTTTGGGCTGCGTGTTCAAATCTTAATCAGTGGGCTGCGTGTTCGCTTTAATCTGGGCTGTGTGTTCAGAAAATCAGTGGTCTGGACTGTGTGTTCAGAAAATCAGTGTTTTTGGGCTGCGTGTTCAAATCTTAATCAGTGGGCTGCGTGTTCGCTTTAATCTGGCCGTGTGTTGAAAATCGCTGGTCCGGACTGTGTGTTGAAAATCGTGTTTTTGGGTGCGTGTTCAAATCTTAATCGAAGTGCGTGTTCGCTTTAATCTGGCCGTGTGTTCGTAAAATCGATGGTGCGGGCCGTGTGTTGAAAATCAGAGTTTGGGACTGCGTGTTCTACTCTCAATCAGTGTGGGCTGTGTGTTCACCATCAACTTGGACTGTGTGTTCAGAAAATCAGAGTTTGGGACTGCGTGTTCTACTCTCAATCAGTGTGGGCTGTGTGTTCACTATCAACTTGGACTGTGTGTTCAGAAAATCAGAGTTTGGGACTGCGTGTTCTACTCTCAATCAGTGTGGGCTGTGTGTTCACCATCAACTTGGACTGTGTGTTCAGAAAATCAGAGTTTGGGACTGTGTGTTCTACTCTTAGTCAGTGTGTGCCGTGTGTTCACCTTCAAATTCAGGCTGTGTGTTCGACAAATCAGTGTTTGAGCCGTGTGTTCAATTCTTAACTAGTGTGTACCGTGCGTTCACAATCAATCAATGAGCCTAGTGTTCAGGAATTCAAGTGTTTAAGCCACATATTCAGGATGCAAGCAAAGTACTATGTCATAGGCTAAACTGTGTGTTCAAGCATGGCAAAGGTATGAAATGCACGAAAAATATAGAAAATGAAGTAAAATACCTCTCGTGCCTCGTAAGAAAGGTGATGCTCCGGCTCTCGTAGAAGTAGATCTCCGGGTGCCTGATCATCGAAGTCAGTAAAATGACGAAAAATGGCCCGTGGAAGAATGTGTACCGACGGGGCGTATTTCTCGGGAATAAAGGGGCGGACCCTTGGAGGCAGCGTCATAATATCGAAATCATCCCCAGCACCTGGAGGACCTCCACCATGAGGGAAATAACCCACCATTTCAAAAAATCTGCAAAAGGAGCAAAAGTGAGCAAAAATGAGCCAAAATTGGAAAAAGTCAACAAAAGTCAACTCTCGGGAAATGGAAAAGTCAACAAAAGTCAACTCCCGAGAAAATCTTCCAAATATTGAGACAAACTTACCTCAAGTGGTGAAAATGAGAAAAGAAGCCCCGAAATCAAAATTTAATCGGTCCAAAGTGCTTAAAATCGAATGTTTTTGCGAAAACAACTTGCGTAGGAGGCTGAAAAGTGCGTATAAAGTGCAGATCTGAAGGAAAAAATGGCTTGGGAGGCAAGAGGGGAAGTTTTCGCAGCTGTGGGTGTGAGCTCGAAGTGAATGGATAGGAGAATATAAAGAAAATGAGGCGAAAAGACTAAATTGCCCCCTTTTTTGGGCAGGTGGCCGGCCGGCCACCTTTTCTAGCTGGCCGGCCATTTGCTTTTTTTGGAAACTGGCCGATGGCCTCCCCTTAGGCAACCAGCTGGCCGGCCATGTCCCCCACATGCTCACCTAGCTCTCTGCAAATTTTAAGGAAGATTGGAGTTCCCGAGACCTGAAAAAGTTCAAGAAAAGTGTACTTTCTGGCGCGAAATTGCTCCGCCGAAACTTCAACTGCAATTTCTGACATATGTCTCATCATTACTCATTAAAATCAGAGTGTATCCTTTTTGAGCATGTTGTAACCTCTCTGGGAGGTGAACCAGAGGCCGCGATCGAGTCGCCTTCGCCGAAATGCGTGTTTCTTTACTCGTTGTTTCGCAACAAACGAGCACCCTGATTTATGCTCGTTTTGCATTGTTGTGCACATAACTTGCATTCTCACGAGCATTTTGCATTGTCATGCATGTTTTCTTGGTGTACCATACCTCTGTGCTTGAGCATGCATTGTCACGCACGTTCCTTTCTCGCGTTGCGATGCATTCACTCGCCGACACTGCGTGTGTCAAACTTTCGAAATCACATTGAATATATGTAGTTAGTATATTGTGCTTGTTGGATTTCTCTCTTTTGCCGGCACGATATTGTATGTACGGTTCATTAAAGGCTGGTGCGACCAGACGAATCGCGCAGGTATCGTATCTTCTCTGTGTGAGACGCGACGAGAATTGAATAATTCTCCGCATTCCTAACTGCATGAAATGTAGTTGTTGCTTTGCATTCTTGCTTAAAATTGTTGCATATATTTGCAAATACTTGCTTCATTACAGCTTGCTGCACTTGCATGATCATTAAGTTACATTTGGCTCTATGCATATCGCTTTGCATTTTGCCCCCTGCCTGCGGGCACGCCTGCGGGCACATATCTCTGTTCATCTTGTATGATTGTCTAAGTCTTCGGCCTTGTCAAAAATGGGTCGTCTCTGGGCTTTGACATTCACTCCCGTCACTTGTGACTTCCGAGTTCTGTCAAAGAAGGGCAACTGTAGACACCCCATTTTTGACCGACCTTAAGACTCAGACGTCACCGATTGAGCGCTCGGTGATGTTGCATATTGTGCTCGTTCAGAAGTCTCAGAGTCGCGGCCGTGAGCCCTGCCTCCGGACTTCCGAACCCTCTTCTGTACCTTGTCTCGGTTTGCGAACCAGACTCGATTTTCTCTGTTTCTCTTCCTGAAGGGAGGGAGAGGTCCCGTAGACCATCTCTCAGTGGCCGTGGGCTACATTTCGTGGCCGTAGGCCATTTTGCCCATTCATTTCGGGCCGGTTGCTGAGCCGTCAGCCGCAGGCCTCGGTTCGGGACCGTCTAACCATCTCCGATTCCTCCGGTTTTTGGTATACATCTTATTTACTCCCTTTTGAGGGACACTAAGGTCTGAGAGACCCACTTCGTGGTCGAATGCCACTTTCGGTGCTTAACAACCTATTTTCGGGACCTCGAACTGCGTGTTTTGGCCCCCGAGCATTCGTTTTGCATCGGTTTTCGTTCATTTTTGGCAGGTACCTATGTTTTATCACCAGGTAGGTCACTGAAGGGTGGGAGGCCAGCAATTGTCTCAGCAACCAGTTATGTTCCTCCGGCGCCCTCCGACGCCTGTTTTTCTCACTTCCGAGCCAATGTTGACCACCCTAGGGCCATTTTCTTCAACCCCAAACCACATATTTGTGTTGTACACACATGGGAGGACCCTAAAAGTCTATGGCCAGCCAGTAATTGTTGTTGAACCTTTTGAACCCCTCCTAAAAGTGGCTTGTTGTCTCTCCTGTTTTAGAGTTGCCAATTTTGAATCACAGGGTTGTGTTGAGGAGACCTGGGAGGACACTAATATTTGGTGGCCGGCCAGAAATTGTTTTGGACCATTTTGCCCCTTGGCCGGCCGGCCATAGGGGGTGGCCGGCCAGCTACCTGCAACAAAAATAGCAGGCCGGCCATGCTCCTTGGGATGTGTGTCTTGCAGCTGTATAGCTTTTTCCCCCAAAATATCTGATTTCGGGGGACTTTGGTAGAAGAAGGGAACTTAATCCCATTTCCACACACATTTTTCTCTCCCTTTCTCCTCCATCCTTGCATACATACAGCAGCTCCCTCTCTATCTCAAGGGTTGGAAGACTTGCTTTGAGGATACACATACATATCTCTCCATTTCTCTCTCATTTTTTCAAGTTTTGGCTCCATTTCTTCACTACCACCAAGCACCACTACCACCATTCCATTTCCAGCAGCTTGGGGAGCTTTCCAGCAGCTAGGAAGCAACATTCCTTGGTCCAAGAGGTAGCAAAAGTTTGGTCTTCAAGGGTAAGTTCATCTTTCCCTCTTTTGTAGCACTTTTTTGCACCATTCTTCTAGCCTATTTGCTTACTGTTTTGGGCTCCGACCCTAACTGAAAGGGTCATTTTTTTGAGCCATTCTTTATGTTTATTTAAGGGCTCAACCCTGTTTGAGCCCCCCATTTGGTACTTGCTTCAATACCCTCTTGTATGCCATTATTTTACATGGTATTTCTAGCCTATGTGTGATCTGTTTTTGAGCATGATATAAACTGTGAGTGGGCTTATTTTGAGTCCCTCTACAACATTGTAGAAGGGCTCAATACTGTTGGGGACCTCCATGCTGTACTTACCATTACACCCCTCTTTGGCCCCTATTTTTGCATGCTTTGTTGGCTTGTCTTGATTTTGTTTTTAGGCCATCATCAGAACTGAAAATAGCCATATTTTGACCTTCTTGGCATATCTCATTAAGGGTCTTTGGCTGTTTGATATATATTTGGCCTACTTCATGTTATACCCCTCTTTGGCCCCCATTTTTGCATGCTTTTTTAGGCTTATCTAACTTCTGTTTTAGGCCATGATCAGAACTGAAAATGGGCATATTTTGACCTTCTTGGCATATCTCATTAAGGGTCTTTGGCTGTTTGGTGAATGGTTTGTATACCTCATGTTATAGCCTCTTGTTGGCCTTAATCTTGCATTGCATTTTGAGCATGTTTGCATACTGATTTGAGGCTTGTCATACCATTGTAAATGTTCATATTTTTAGTCCCTCTTCAGTGTTGTAGAAGGGTATTTTTTCTGTTTGGGCTTTGTATCTACCACTTGCTTCATAGCCTCCCTTACGGAGCCATTTTTGTATGCCATCTTGGCCCTACTTGTGATTGCCGTTTGGCCATGTTTTGTACTGTAAAAATGTGAGTTTTGGGGCTGCCTTGCTTCTGCCTTTTCATGTCACGTATCAATTATGCATATATTGTATAGCTGTAAGCCATTTCGTGCACTTATCTTCGCATTTTGGGATCATTTCATGTATCGGGTATTATTTCGTCTCATTTCAGGGCTGTTTTGCCCCTCATTTTGCCACTGGTTTTTGCATGTTAGTATATCATATTCCATGTCTTTGTCATATCTCATTAGAGTGACATTTCGGTGCCCGAGGGTCTGTTCTCGGTTTGCATGCCCGCGGGCACGCACTTCGATGTATCTTGTTTTCATCTGATGGCCTCCTATGTCAGCGTGGCTGGGGCTCTCTCATATTAGTGTAAGCCCATTATTGCATTGCGTATGCCATTTCATTCGTAGCATTGTGTATGTCCGGTTGTGTATTACCTCGTATAGCGTGTATACCATTCCATGACATTGTGTTTGTTAGGATTGCATATTAGCTGCATTTCATGCATATCATGCATATTGCACCGTGTTCGGGATAGGAGTTAGCCCGGGCACGGGAAACGAGGCGCGTTCCGTACTCCGAGTGATGGAACGGGTCTCAATTCCCAAGTCACCGACACTCCGGATTACCCATGATGGAGTTAGGTTTTGTTGTAGCATTTATACGCATTCACCCTATATTGAGTTGTGCAATTCGACTCATCGGCCATCGTGCATCGATGTGCGTGATTGGTGGCATGAGGATCGAGGCATGCATATATTTGTAAAATACATTGCTATGCCCCTTTCCTGTTCTCTGTTGCAGCAAAATGAAGAATCAACAACTTTTCGGAGTCTGGCACACATTTCAAGGAACATTGCAAAACAGAGGCTAATCGGGGCATCGCCGTGGATTTCCGCGCAAGGCAGCCCAAACATGCATCATTTCATTATCCGGAGTAGAGTCAAGGCAGTCCATGGCTTGCATGCCAGTTTACAGTTTTTCTTAGTTAATTTGTTAATTAATTAGGAATTTGTACATTATCTGTATTATTCGGACTGTATTATTCTTTCATTCGGGACTGTATTATTATTTATTCGGACCGTCTGTGCGAGGGAATAATTGTAATAAGTGTGGGTGAGTGTGATGTATGTCTTCCAACCCCACGTCTTTCTTCCCTTTTATTTACCCGCTTATGATGGTTAGATTAGGGCATATTTCAATTACACACGGTATGATAGCATGTTTGCATCATTAATCTGTTTTGCACGCACCGGGCTCGGCGCATCATACAAACTGCATTTGTATTTCAATTCCAAATTGAATACGTGTTAGTTGTAGCATTCCATATGCCATGTTTAAAATAGCCGAGCCTGCTATAATTCGCATCTTTGCATGTGTTGCATTAGGCAATTCTGTGCATCTAGGATCATGCATGGATTTCTAATGAGCTTCTGTTTTGGCTTGGAGTACTCGGTGAGTTTTATGCTTTAGCATCCTTGTATGTGTGTGAGTGACTGCCATGAATAGCATGCTTACCATGAGGCTATGTGCTTATGTGATATAACTGCCTTGAATGCCTGTGGGAGGAGGTTGGGTTACTTGAAGTGGAACAATTCATCGAATGTTTGTTTTAAGCCCACTAGATAGTGGCAAAATCATGTTTTTTTTCTAAGCCCACCCGAGGGTGGCAAATCCACGTCTTAGCCTACCTGCGGGTAGCACCATTAAACTATTTCTCAAACAAACAAACATGAAATGTTTAGTTCAAATTCAGGCGACTCAGTCTATACTTGTTTGCTGCGAGCATCACATAGTAACTTAGGCTAATAACCGGAATAAGAACTCACAATGTTTTCAAAATAAGATATCATGGTTAGTAGAGGCCGGTCTTTGACCGGGCGAGCGGGAGTGCTCACGAAGTGACCTTCCCTAATCATACCCAAGTTCCCGAGCCGAGGCAACTTTGGTGATGACGGACACGTGGCCTTTGGCACCGAGTCAGGGTTTCCTAAATTTCCCATTAAAAAATATTTAGGTGGCGACTCTGTATCTGGCGAAGCAGTCTATGTTTGGCACTTCTTTCAAAAAAATCTGTTTTCAAAACGATTTGCCGGATTTGGACTCTTTGGTTCAAAATTAAGAACCGTGACATTTGAGTCCTTCGAACTGTAATGACCCAATATCGAACCAGAATAGGGAGGGATTCGCACTCCCTTTCCCCGAGATGCGTTCGGGGACGTCTACAGTTTGTTTACTACAAAAAAGAAATTTCTTCGTTAACCAAGAATTACAACATCATGGTCAATCTATTATATAAAATGACAATGTTAAAGTTATAATTTTACATATTTTAATGTCAGAATGTCATTTTTAACTAATGTCGCTTTAATGGTACAAGTGCTATTTTGGTACATCCAAACTAATGTTTTTTGCGTGCTGGATATCTCACACCCAGCCAACCAGACCAAAGAGCTGAGCTAGGCCTTTTTGTTTTGTTTTATTATTTTTATTTTTTTATAGTTAAAATTTATAAAAAAATAAAATAGATTAAAATAATTAATAAGACAAAATATCAAATCAAATTTATAATCATTTTATTTTTTTTTTTCACAAATATCACCTCCAACTATCAAAAAATTTAACTATATTTTCAAATACAAAAATTTAAACTTACTAAAAGAGTCAAAAATTTAAATAACCTGTTAAAATAGTTAACTTTGTAAACGAGGGCTTATAGCACAAGGTTTGGCAATATTAGTTTTTGAAAAGCCTTATCGCAGGTTGTTAGAAATTTTTTAAACAAAAATGCTTGAGACCCTAAAAATTAGAGACTCTTAAAATGATGTGGATCAAGCATGTATTTTTATTTTTTTTGTTTTGTTTTTTTTCTGGACCAATTACAGGTAAGTGAGGGTTGTGTTTTTTTAGAGTATGTAGCATTGTTGTTTTTTAAATGAAGTTATAATTTCAGAAAAGTGATTTTATATTATTCTTAGGCCTCATAAAATTTTAAACTTAAGTGGATTTTTTTTTAAAGCAATTACAATAGGGTGGGAATTTGAAAAATGTACAAACATAAATGATAATCCAAAACAGGCCCGTAAAAGAAGTGATTATTTGATGATTTTGGAATATTATTCTATATCATTTATTACTTGATAACTGTTCAGTCATTCAAAAAAAAGACAATAAAAAGTACTAAATCTTATTATTTTAACCAATAAATATTATGATGGAGAATCTTATCGCATTGCCTAGGGGCAAAAAATAATTTCTCTTTTGATTTTGATTAATTTTTTGAAAATTGAGGTTTTTTTTAAAGTAGATTTTTTAAAATATTTTAAATAATTTTTTTACTTTCTAAATGTGTGTAACTTAGATCTACCTAAAATGTAAACTAATTATGAAAAATATTTAAAAAATTCAATAAATATACAAGAATATGAAAATGTACTGAATTTTTAAAATATTTTTTTAAGTGTATTTAGGTTAGGTGCATCTAAAAAATAAAAATATTTCTTAAAATATTAAAATTTCTTGTTTATTTTGATAAAAAATATTTTACTTTTGTTGTTTGGTTGAACAAAAAGCAAGTAAAACATTTTTTTAAGGTAAATAGTTTTGCATTATTTTTTTAAAAATGACTTACTTTTAAAATTTCTGTAAATCAATTTTTATAAAGTTGACTCTCACTTATTACCTTTTCGACACATTTTTATTTTTTCAAATAAATATCTTAACTCACTAAAAAGTTATAAATGACATTTTATTGAATCAAAATTTATCTTTTGGGCAATAAAATATTTGTGTTTTCAGAAAAACAAAAACAAAAAACAATTTTTTTTTTCTATATAAAATCAATTTACAATAATTTTTTTATATAAGATATTTAATGTCAGAACAAAAGAAACCTAAATACAAAAAATAAAAAATAAAAAACTAATTTTTTAAATTTTTTTTAAAACTAGGTGAATGGCATCAGTGTGTTTAGTTTCAATTTTTAGGATTCAACTTCTTGAAAATTGAGTTTTTATTTTTTGTATTTTTGTATTTTTAGTGAATATGTTAAAATTCTAAACAATTTTTTTATTTTTTTAGATATACCTTATTTAGATGTATTCAAAAAGTAAAATATTTATAAAAAATTAATAAATACACAAAAATATGAAAAAAAAAAGTATTGAATTCCCATTTTTTTTTGTATTTTCAATATTCAGTAAATTTTTTAAAGATTTTTCTTACAAATATTATACTTTTTAAGTATATATATGTTAGGTGTATTTAAAAATTAAAAAAATTATTTAAAAAATTTAAAAAATTCAAAAAAAAAAAAATATAAAAAATAAAAAATTTTAATTTTTTAAAAAGTGAATCTCAAAATAGGAATCAAATTTTGGAAATATCCAAAAAAGTGAACCCTTTGTAATTAAAAAGTGAACCCTTTGTAATTAAAGGCATCGAATAAAAAATCAAATTAAAAAAAAAAAAAAAATCATTTGGAAAGCGCAAGCGTACTGCAAAAAAATCCTTGCTCAGATCTCTCTCTCTCTCTCTCTATACCAGGTACTTTGAGGCTTGATTGTCGGTATAGTTCAGATGAATGGTCTTCACTATATTCCCAGGTACTCTCACTCATTCACAATTTCCATCTAATGTTTCGAATCTCATGTTCTATTACATTTTCAACATAAAAACTCTTCAATCTCTCTAAAATCTTTCGGCGTTTTCCATTTCCAGATCCTCCTCTGCTTTGCCTCTGCAAAGCTTCCACGCCCATTCAAGAAATCCTTCATCTACTATCACTTCGCTGGTATTTCTCATTCCAACTTCAACTTCATCAAATTATTGAAAACTTCTCGTATATATACTTGTGCAATTCAGATCATTAAAAATAAAAATAAATAATAAAAAAATTAATATCATAATATTTAAGTTACATTCTTAATGAAATTCAACGTCCTAGGGTTATATTATAATAATTTTTTTACTTTAGCATATAAAAATCTCCCACTTGGCATGTGGAGAAGGTTTGGAGGCTTGAATACTAACTTTGGTTGAGAGATTTGGGAAAGGATCGTAAAGGGAAAGAGAAAAGATAACTGACATGTGAATAAGATATAGTTTCACACATTTTTTTCCTTTTTATTTCCAAATCCCTTAATCAAATACAGCCCAAGTTCAGTGTTCACATATATAATAGTATAATATAGATATACAGTGCATTTTTGTATGTACAAATATATGTGAATGAGATTCAATTTTTTTTTGTTTTGCAGGCTGTGATGAAGGCCACTACTGATCTTCCCCGTCTTGTTAGCGTGAAGGTAGTTTCTGAAACTTTGGAGTGAGCAATTGTTTGTGTGATTTGTTGTTAATTTACTAGTTTTTATTTACTACGTCATTTATTCTTGTAAACTATCCAATTTTTTTTCTTTATCTGGATTATTGGTTACACCTGCTTCTTAATGCTCAGAGTACACTGAAATCTTAGTTTCGGCCCCGATGTTAGTGCGGTGTTGGTTTTGGAAGATGGCAATGTGCCCGGGGGATGTGTGGAGTAGTGTATTTGCACATTCATTTTTTTTACCCAAAAAAATTATTGGGATTGGAATGAGAGTTGGAATTTTTTATTTTTATAAAGATATTTTCGTAAAAATCTTACTCATTTGGAATATTCCTTGTTTTGGACTGTTTTTTTTTATGTTTTCTCATAACATGCTTCATTAACAAATATTTAAAAGTGCACAGAAAATTTAATGTGTGGTTTAGATTCATTTATGAGTAAACTACCAATAAGTTCTAATAATTAAATTTAATTCTCATCAAGTCCTATTGAAAATAAGTCATGAAATCGTCACTAAAAATAATTCTTTTGTACGTTTTTTGCATGTCGCTAAAAATTGATAGTTAGTGATTTTTTTTTTATCACAATTTTTATAAATTTGCATTAAAACTTACAATTAGTGACATTTTTCTATGATGAATTTTTCAAACTGTCTCTGATAGTTGAAAATTAGTGACTTTTTTTGTATGATTTTTTTAAACTGTCGCTAAAGCTTATAATTAGTAATATTTTTTGTGACAAACTTTTCAAATTATCGTTGAAAATTAACAATTAGTGACGTTTTTTAGTAGTATTTGATGAAAATCGCCATTAATTATCATAGGACCTACTGGACAATAAGTCCACCTATTAATAGCTACTTGTAACTTTCCCTAGATTTATTTTGGACGTGGATTCTACCAAATTCACACCTGTTTGCAAGTACTAAAATTAATGTGGTTTAGATTTATCCTGGACGTAGGGGTGCCCATTAGTTCAATGGTTAAGACTTGGCCTAATAACCTTGAGGTTATGGGTTCAAGTTTGGGACCACCACTTTGTGTATTATACCAAAGATTAGGTGTGTACTCAATCTTTTCCCTCCCAAACACACATTAATGTGTACTAATTGGGCGTTGTTTTTTAGATTCATCCTGGACGTGGATTATTCCAAACTCACATCAGTTTGGCAAAAAAAAAGACACATTTTTTTTGGTCTTCAGTGACCTTTTTTTTACAAGTTGTGTCAAAAGGTTTTATTGACATCGGTCTAGTCTAGAAGAATAAAAAAAGTAATTTGTTTTTTGTTTAGTGGACCTTTATTTTATTTTATTTTTATTTTTATTTTTTTAAGGTATGTCTAATCTAGTAGAACGTAAATGTGATTTTTTTTTAAGAAAAAAAAAAGACTTCACTAAAGACGAAAAAAAGCCAATAGAAAACTGTTAAAAAAACAATTGCCAAACCCAACTATGGACGACCACAATATTGATTTTTCTGTGGACATAGCATTGCCGGTTCCATTATTCTTTTCTCTTTTGTTGCCCATTGTTGAAGTAAATAAAATTAAATTTTGTATTATTTTTTTGAGTTTAATTAGAACAGATCAATACAGCTGGCAATACTGCCATGGTTGCGATTTTGCACTCACTGTGGGAATGTGAATGCTGGAATTACTGTAAACAAAAAAAAAAAAAAACGGTAGGGCAGTTTTAAAGACAAATTTTAACACTATTACAGAGCATTGGAGTGAAAATGTTAGCATTTTGTCTTGATGAGCCATTTCAATTGTTCTGACTCAGCAAAGAGCTTTTTTATTTTGTTATTTTATTGCAGAAACTGTTACTATATCTATATCCATGGTATACTGTCATTATGTGCAACCACCTCAAATTGTGAGGCTTCTGAATGTTGAATTTACCCTGCAGAACTGCGCCACATCCAAAGGGGTTGCACAACTTGCAAATTCTTTGCGTAGTTTGCCACATCAAGCTAATGCAAAGCTAAGAGGAAATTAGCTTGATGTATTTAATTCACCTAATTGATAATCCTTTGTTGTATAGCACTTGCTCAAGAGTAATAGTTATTATTTATTAGTCAGCCCATTATAGCAACTGAATTTGTTATATGTTTTTTGTTGCAAACAGTTCGTGTAACCTGGCATACGCTGCTACACATATTGTAGGTGCGTCCCACATTGCTCTGGGAGGGGTTTACGACCCTTCTTATAAAGCTGACTACTCCCTCCAACTACCATGAGGCCTTTTCCTCAAGGCAGCACTAAGGGCGCGATGCCCAAAGCGGATAGTATTGTGCTAGTTGTGGGTGGTTGCTTCAATGGTGCCATCTGTGGGTGTCCAGTATTGTGCTAGTTGTGGGTGGTTGCTTCGCTTCAATGGCACTGTCTGTGGGATGGCGCCGTCTGTGGGAACCCCTCCCTACTCCGGGAGCCAGTCAGCTGGGGAGCTTTGTAGGTGCGTCCCACATCGCTCTGTGAGGGGTTTACGACCCATCTTATAAAGCTGACTGCTCCCTCCAACTAGCATGAGGCCTTTTCCTCAAGGGAGAACAAAACCGTGAGGGCGCAACACCCAAATTGGACAATATTGTGCTAATTGCAGGTGGTCGCTTCACATACAAATTGCCGGTGCTTCCTTGGCATTGTTTTCTTCAATAAATATTACTTTATTTATTGAAAACAAGAGAGAGACTAATCATTAATCCCACATATTATTTTCTACTCTTTCATGTAATAGATGGTTTATATGTAATACATACATGCATATAAATTTTTATTTTCTTCAGGCAGTTTCTAGTTCTACATCCAGCACCGAGATGGAAAATGCTGATGTCGAGGAGGAAAAATCTGAAATGTATAGTCACAATATGACTGAAGCTATGGGTGCTGGTAAGTTTACTCGCACTGTTAGTTTAGGTTTATGCATGTGGAGAAGCTTAGCAGGCGATTCATTGGGAATAAATTTTAAACTGTCAAATCTTTTAGCTAAGTATGACAACAGTACTTAGAATTTAGTACATTGATTAATTCAACAAAAAAGCTAGCCAGTTGATATGTAGGATTCTACCCAGGGTTTTCTCTGTTCCTGGTTATTGAGACATTCTCTTGTAAATCCTGGTGTATGTAGTTTTGGCTAACCTTTTCTTGTCTATTCTTTTAATACAGTCTTGACATATAAGCATGAACTGGGAATGAACTACAACTTCATTCGTCCAGATCTGATTGTGGGGTCATGCCTACAGGTGATCTTATTTCTACTTTTAGTGAATGAATGTAATGTATACTGTTCTTCTCTCAACGATCTCTTAACTTCTAATTTTATTGAAAATGGCAGACTCCTGATGATGTTGACAAGCTCCGAAGTATAGGAGTGAAAACTATTTTTTGCTTGCAACAAGATTCAGATCTTGAGTATCCCAGACAATTATATCTACTTCACACTTTAATTTATGTTCAGAAAAGATTTAATCGCTATTTCTTGCAGCTACTTATATGGGAACGTAAGAGATTGTTATATTTAACTGTTGAGGTATGAGGCAAATTCTAACATGATTGCCTTCAGGAGATGCACATTCTATTTAAGTCCTTTACTGTTATTTTAAGATATTTTGGGGTTGATATCACTGGCATTCGTGAATATGCCGACACATATGATGACATTCAACACTTGCGTGCTGAAATAAGGTTAGTTAAGCCAATGTTGTGATTATTTAAGATAAATAAGTTTTATTTTGTGGGGTGTTTTATATTTATTTATTTATTTATTATTGTGGAAGAGCGGTTGCCTTTGTGTTTATTCATACACCTTAATTTGTTTTTTGTCATCTGGCCTATTATGTCAGATGAACAATGACATTGATATGAATATTATAGCATTTAGAATTTTATTTATGATTCACGGTATAGGAGAACAGTTGCAAAGGGGTTTTTTAAGCTTCCTTGTGTAAATTTGCTGTGTTAGAGTACAAAATAATTCCATGTTAATCGTTGAGCTGCCGTCCCTTGATGATATTATCTACTCAGTTCACTTGATCTACTGTATTGAAGAATCTGATTGGGTCCAAGAATGAGAGAGAGAGAGAGAGAAACTTAGAGAGAGAGTTCTAGAGAGAATATATCTATTCAATTAAATGTCATATCATCAAAGTTGGTTGCAAAATGGTTACTACTTCTCATGATATAGGCTAATCAATTAACCACCACTACTAGTCACATGCCAAGCACATGACCTACATCAGAATCTAAAGATGACACAAAAAACATCAAATAGAATTAATCTGTGATTCAGCTTTTCTTTATCATATCAAGGTCATTGATTTGGATGCTGCCATATATACTGCCCCCATAGAGCAGTTCTACTCTTTATATTGCAAACTAATCTTTACTGTAGCAGGGACTTTGACGCATTTGATTTGCGGATGCGGCTTCCAGCTGTGGTGAGCAAATTACACAAGGCCATTAGTCGCAATGGGGGTGTAACTTATATACATTGTACAGCAGGACTAGGAAGAGCTCCTGCTGTTGCAGTATGTATAGCTGTCTAAGTATCATTTATTTATTATTTATGTCAGATCTCATGCTTAATGACCAATGGCTATATCATTTATTTATCCTTGTCCTTGTTTGTTATTATAATCACTTAGGCATTAAACCCCAAGGGGCTTGGCTTAGTGGATGGAGAAAGCAACCAAAGGGTTTACCACCCAAGAGGTTGCATGTTCAAAACCCACGAAGGCCAAACATCCCAAACCTTGGGGCCACTGAAGGTTTGCCTGGTCGTTAACTTTAGGGTCCTGGGATTTAGTCATTGTGCGCGTAAGTTGGCTCGGATACCCAGTTATAAAAAAAAAAAAAAAACTTGGGCATTATTTTACTAGTTGTTTCTGTGAAGTCATTCTTACAAAGGCTTTTGTTTTTCTATACTCTTTATTGGCATTTTCAAGACATGCTTCGCCTCTTATATTTCGACTCTCTAGAATACAAACGATTGAACCCGTAATAGTTTGGTTTTAGTGTAGGTGCCTGGACTTGGGAATGGAGACAATGCTTTTTTTCTTTACTCTTGTTGTCATTTTCAAGACAACTAATTTTCACCTCTTATATTTTGACTTTAATAGCTTGACTTTTGCATTGATTCTTGGACTTAGGAATTATAGACAGTACTTTTTAAAATTTTTGGTCCGTAAGTGTGGCCTCATTTGAAGAAACCCTATAATAAATATTTTATGTGAACCTGACAAGATTTGTTGGGTTATGCTTATTAAGATCATTGGCAACAAAATTTGATATAACCTGAATGCTATCTTTTATTTATGACCTTTTGTCCTTAGCTCTTTCCCATAAGGTGACTTACAATGTGTGGGTGCAGTTATTTTTCTGTTGTATGACTTGAAAAGGAAGCTTTGGTACAATTTTTTAGGTGTAAGTGGTGTAGGTGGCTTCTAAGAGTATGCCATTAGTGTGCCACATATGCAATTCAAGTTGACATTAATGGGGCTCAGTATTAAAGCCAAAACTAATGTGGGCAAGATATTGACACAACTTGTTCTAAATGGTAACCTGTACTACTTGCACTTAAAGAATTGTATTGGAGTCTTCCCATGTAAAAACTATTATTAGCTCGATATATATTGTTGGGCCCATTTCCTATTAGCTTAAGCTTTTGGGAACAATTGGTGACCATTAAGTTTTGGCATTCCAGATAGTAGGGGTGTTCACTGGTTGGTTCAGTTTGGGTTTGTCCTCAAATCCTACAACCGAATTGAATAGATCAGGTTCATAAAATGTTCACCTACTGCCGACAGACCTGTTGTTCAAAATTTACTGAGAGGAATGATTCAGTTTGGCTGTCAATCCAAACTCAATCCACTCCCCCTCTGTCATATTGTGATTCAAATAATCTCACTTTACAACTTGTAAACAACTCAAACTCACAAACAAACCGATTTAAATATGTGTTTGAAACATGCATACAGATTTGAGATAGTTCAGTGGAAGAGAGAGAGGAGTCTTGTCCTCGTTCAATGCCACCACTACTATTGAGCAGCATTGCTGCCATCATGAATTAGCGCCACTGCCATTGATCTACCACAATTGCCATTGCCTCACCATCACATGAAGGAGATCACCATCTTGTAAGAAAACCCTAGGTAGATCCATGGTTTCTTTGTAAGGTTTGGGGTTGAAACGGATAGATTGAGACAGAGAGAGAAAGGGGTAGAGAATTGAAAAATGGTTGTGAAAAAAAGAAAACGGTTCGTAACTGCGAGAGAGAGAGAGAGAGAGGATTGAAAACTGATGTTTGGTTGTTTGTGAAGATTGAAGAAAACGAAGAGGCTATGGCTTCTCGGATCTCAAGAGACAATGAAGGTGTAATAACTGATAGTTGGCTGATCAAAACAACACTGTTATAGTTACCAAAATATTCAATCTCCGAAATCACGGACTTCTCACGAATGTTCGCAACTATAGATGCGGACATAATGTTATGTTTGTATCAATAGATGTGAACATTTGTGAGGGGTTGGTGATTTTGGTGATCGAATTTTTTGATGTGCATATCTTTTTCTTGATAAAAAAGATAAGGTCTTCCAACCAATAGGACAAAACATGTGTTAACCTAATGGCATTAGTAATAATCTAAGAAGTATGAACATGGACATGTGACACGACACGAATATGATATGGATATGCCGACATGATAATTTTCAAAAAATGCAGGACTCAACACGTGGGAGACACACACAAAATATATAATTTTATATATTTATTATATGTTATATATATAAATATGTCATTCCAAGACAATAAATAAATGCAATATAATACTAATTTCTATAAATTTACATCATGTTTATTTTATCATCGTATTTTAAGTTATTTTGTTCAAACTTATTATTAGTTTCGTGTGTGTTTAAATAATGAACATGTGTGTTTAAGCAATAGACAAATGTGTGCTTCAAGTGTTTGGGTCTAATTTGTTCTTAAAAAAATAAGGCACGTTTAGATGAGTGTCCAACATGTGTTTGGAAATGTCTGACAGTGTCTAATACGGATACGTCACCTTTTTGGAAGTATCTGTACTTCTTAGGTAATAATGTTTGGACGGTTTGGGTTACTTGGGTGGTACCATTAACAAATTTGGCACTCGATTTCCTCGTATTTTAAAATCCATAGTTGAGCAAAATGATGTGCAAAGCCATCCGTTGCTTGCATTATTGGGTTGGGCCGGTTTTGTTGGGTAGAGCGTGTCGTTGGACAATCTACCAAACAGTATACCCCAAACAGTATACCCTAGTATATCCCATTTGGCAAAACTTTTAATTAGCTTTTAAGATTATTGGCTTAAATTGTTTAGAATTAGTTGCAAAAATGTTTGGTGCAACTTTTGGATAACATGTGAAAAGATCTAAAAATGTTCGGCAAATAATCCAAAAAAATAGTTTTTTGAAGTGCAAAGTCCAAATTGCCCCAAACCTTTTAAACCTAACCCCTTTTTAAAAGTCTATGAAGCACCACCACTTCAAAACATGTGCTTCAGTGTTGGCAGACACGAGGACAATGTGGGGACATGCTGTGGCGTGTCCCTTTATTTAATTAACTATTTTTTAGGGGACAAGCCAACTAGTTTTTTCCCCCTATTCTTCAGTGCTTTTGGTTCGATGTTGAATGTTTATTATTTTTTACTTAGATTTAAATAATTAAGAGTGAGATATTTTTAATTATATTAATTTAGTGTTAGTTTTTGTTAATTTTGGTTTTTTGTGGATGTAATATTAATCTACATAGAAAATACATATAAATTATTGCTATGTCCCCCCCATATCTGTGTGTCTATTTTTTTTGAAATCATTGTGTGCGGAGTTTGTGTCTGTGTCGGCATTCGCGTCTATGCTTCTTAGTTAAAGGGATATGCCCATAATTGTGAAAATCTTGAGAGGGTCTTTTTGTCCAACGTTTGAAGGCTAAAAAAGTTAAGCTAGAAAAGCACATCTTGGGAAGCTTAGAAAAAGCTAGCTTTTTTTTGCAACAAATAAGCTGATTAAGCTATATAAGTTGAATGTAAAAAGTTGTGTCAAACACCTCTGCTAATTTTTTTAAAGCTATAATCCAAACAATCCAACTTAAAAGCTTGCTAAACGCCCTCATACTTATATGTCTATGTGCATTTATTTTTTCTTTTGCATTACATTGAAAGGAAAAATGAAGAAAACTTTGGTACAATTTTTTAGGTACAACTTAGTGATGTAGTTGACCATTAAGAGCAAGCAGCGTGGACATTTTGCTCACTTATTAGTCTTGGCTTTAATATTGAGCCCCACAAACGTTGGCTTGAATTGCAGATGTGGCATACTAATAGCTCACTCTTAATGGCCAACTACAGTTGCATCTAAATTTTTTCCTGTATAGAAACTATTGTTAGCTTGGTGTACATTGTTGGACCAATTTCCTAATAGCTTAAGCTTTTTAGAACAATTGATGATCTAAAATGGTATCAGAGCTTTGGTTTCAAGAGGTACTGTGTTCAAGTCTTGCATTCTGTTCTGCCTATACACGTGCACCTTGTTCCAGTCTATTTGTCAAGATGTTGTTGCGCCTGAAGAGGAGTGTGCGCTTGATGTGTATTGCTGAGCCCATTTTCTAACTACTTAATCTTTTGATACAATTACTGATCTAGCAACTATACGCTTTTTTTCTTGTCAATGTTAGACACCCAACAATTTTGCATATTTCTCCAAAAGAACTGTAATGTGAGTTAGAATCAGGAATTGAAAATCTGAACTAATGTGAGTTGTATGTCCTCTTCAAATTTTAGGTGAGCGGTTTCATAATGTATGTGAATTGATGTGATTACCATTTTCTCTCTTTTAAATAGTACCTTAATACGATATTTATCAAAAAAAAAAAAAAAAAATAGTACCTTAATACAATTCTTGGTGGGAGTAGCCCAATCTGGATGCTATATTATCTTCTGCCTTTGCTTTGCAGCTTGATAGGTATTTCTTTTCTTTGCTAGCACCACTGATTGTGTCTTACTGGATGAATTGGTTGAGGAGGATTTTTGATTACTTGTCACTATGCCCTCATTCAGCTTACTTTGACCGTCTATTAAAAATATAATAATAAAACATACAAACGTTGTTTCTCTTTCTCATCTTTGATACAAAACTGATATCATATACCAATGAAATGTAAACACTACTATATACTGAATGCAGTAATAATATTGTGTCAGTGCTAAAGATTTTGGGGGTTATATATATTTTTTTTTTGTGTTCATTAGACAAGATGAACTTTACTGTGAAAACATACTGTTTAAACTGGCATCCTTGTGCACAAATGTGATGAATGTTCCATAATGTGGCATACTGCTTGATTTTCCTCTCGTCAAATAACTTGTTGAAAATTTGTTATGAACTGCAGTTGGCACACATGTTTTGGTTTGAAGGCTACAAGTTAAGTGATGGCCATAGTTTACTATTGGTAATTCTGTTTCTTATTTGTCTTGTTCTTTTGAATGAATGTCACTTCATACATATGCATCACAGCTGTTTGTTTAAATTTGACATGCCTGTTTAGTTAAATATTATAAATGATTATGTTTGAAATTGTTGAAATTTATGTTTTTGTGGTCCTATAACCAAACTCTTCTATTTGACAAAAAATTATTGATTTAATATTGGCTAATTTTGTGGCTTGGACTTTGACATGTCAATGCAATGAGGGAACACAACCTTGTGCTCTAAATAATAGGATACTTGGATCCAAGGAAAGAAATTACTCATCACATGAATATGCATGTATCAACGTATTTTGTATCTCTAGGTATATGAACATTCATAATCATGAATCCTCATCTCACTTCACTCCTTTCTAAAAGAACCAAGTCCTTAATAAAACACCCCCCCAAAAAAAACAAAAAATTCAAAAAATATTTTGTCCCAAAAAAAGACGACCCTATATGAAGATGATGAGTTTATTTTATTTTTATCATTTTTTCACCAAACTAGTTTTTAGTTTAAGGGAAGAAAAAAAAAGGAAAAAAAAAGAAGAAAAGATTTTGAAACTAAACCAAATAGGTCAATATCCAATTCCCAAAAGTTGTTTGGTCACATCTTAGGGAGTGTCCAGGAAGTATCTTTGTAGTGTTTGAAAAATGTGGATTTTACTTCTAAATATGGTCACATCAAGATGAGGTAATGTCACGACCCCATCCTGCCCCAAACAGGATATCAGCTATGACTAGCCAGTTGTGTCTGACTACCAAGTCTGGCAAAACAAGACAAGATTGAACTATAAGGTTGGGGCTTATGCGGAACAACCTATTCATTATATTAATCAAAGTCCATCTAGAGCAAGTGCATAAATAAGAATGGAAACAAAACACACATACTTCTTATTTATTTGCCTCGATATTTACATGTTCAATCAACAAAAGAAAAGAGTACAACATCAAAAGTTGTCCTTACAAAAACCAAACCATATAAACAAAACTCTGGTTTCAAGGTTACAACTTCCCAAAAGACAAAATAAAAGAAAAAGGGTTCTAGTGCGACTCTTCCTTGTGTCCTTGTTATTCTACTTCACCTACATACATATAAGGGAGACGCGTGTGCCATTGCCCAGTGAATAGTTATAAAGTAAGGCGGTAAATGAATGAACATTGAAAGCTTTAAACATTCCTTCAAAATACACATTAACTTGTACAAGACAAAACATAGCTTGACTTGCAAACAAAATACATAGTGATGAGCATTTCATGGATTACAAGGTGTTTAACCGGCCCAGATACCGGTTAAACGTAATAAAATGAGCTTGGCCATCATACATGGTTGGCTATTCCCCCAATTGTGGGCCTGATCCATGAATGTCATCTAAATACATAATAAAAGAATATAGAATTGTGGGAGCTGAATATTTATTCGATCCATAGGGACGGATGAGCGTGTCCGGTCCGAAACGTAACCTCTATTCCGCATATGCCCCAGCCAATCAAGGAGCCGAATAAAATAACCAGTATCCTAGCAGTAGAACATACGCTGAGTAGAGGTACATCTGATGAAATAGGGATGGGCCCAGCCCAAAGGCCCAAAGAAAATACTATAAATACGGGATCACCCATCAGAGAAGGGGAGGTGAGAACTATTATACTTTACTTAAAATATAAGCAATTCAGAGATTAGAGACTGACTTGCCCGTCGGAGTGCTAATTCCGGCATCCCCGACCGGAGTGTTTATTCCTTTTCAGGTGACTAGAAGAGGATCAATAGCGTCCCCTGGGATCAGAAGAGTATTTCTAAACCACTTCTCTACAAGAATGTTCATTCATAGCAAGACATAACAAAGTTTATAAACATAATCAGGGTTTGCATTGAAAACATATTTGATTAAACATAGTGTTACTAATCACCACTCACAAATGGCTCGGTTAGACAAGGGGTTTCCTTTTCCAAAGCTTGACCTACATCAAACAATAACATAACATTGAAGTACAAACCTAATTTGAATAAGCTTTAACAAACCGAATACTTAAACGTTGCTTAATGTTTTCTTAAATTCTTCCAAGTGTTTAGTATTGTTCTAGGTCAAGTTCAAGTCTTAACTAAGTGTAAAATGCATAAAAGAAGGGTCCCAAATAAAAGAGGGTTGCAAAAGAAAACTGTATATGAAATAAGGATGTTCCGCACGTGCTGGACCAAAACCGCACGTGCAAAAGGGCCAAGGCAGGTGTGGCTGCAGGTGCAATTTTTTCAGAATTCAAATCGAGAACAGGGCAAGCTCGCCGCCGGTGCGGGAACTCCCACCACACGTGGTTCTGGGAATTGTAATGCTGTTCGAAAATTCAGCATTCCTAACCTCTTTCCTTTGTTCTTGAGCTAGGGTCCTTAAAACCTCAACATAAACCTTGTAAATTTAATGGGAAACATGAAGATAAAGTTGTTTTCCAATCCAAAACATCAAAACATGATTTAAATTCAAGAATCAAGATCAAACTTGTGAAATTTAACAAGAATTGAGAAAAACCTATCTTGCCATGAATCTTTCTTTTCCTTCCTTTCAAAACTAGTTTGTAAGCTGCAAATCTTATGAAAATCAAAGGAACACATGATGATGAAGGTCTATATGCATTGAGAACATCAAATCTTCAATCAAGATGATGAAATCTTAACCTACCTACCTAGCTTTTCTTCTGAACTTAGCTTCCTTCATTCTTTTCCAAATTTCTTCATTTCTAAACCAAATCAATCCTAGTTTCTTCTTGATTTTAGATGTTAGGGATGGTTACTACAAGATTTTGGATAGAAAATTTACCTTAGATTTGCTAAGAGTTGAGTTTTGGTGAAATCTTTGAACTTCCCTTCTTTTCTCTCTTCTTTCTCTATTTCTACCCTTTGCTCTCCTTTTCTCCAGCTTGTTCTTGATTTCTCCAGCGACTCCTTTTGTTTGTTTGATTACCTAGGGTTTTATTGAGTAAGGTGGGGCAAAAGTTGTAAGGTTCATTAATTGGTTTCCTTGCTTTAATTAACTAGGTGACCAAGAAATCTAATCTTATCCTAAATATACTTAACTTAATTAATCCTAATTGGGGCAAAAGTTGTAAGGTTCATTAATTGGTTTCCTTGCTTTAATTAACTAGGCTTAGGACTAAGAAATCTAATCTTATCCTAAATATACTTAACTTAATTAATCCTAATTAAGTTCACTAAACATACTTAATTATCACTAATCTTAATTAGCAAAATAGCAAATAGCATGAAATGGACAAGCACATTAGACTAAGGACTTTAAGCTCCTCACTTAAGGCATAGGTACATCCTATGGTTTTCAAATCAAGTTCTAAGTCATCCACTAACTCAAGGCACAAAACAGTTAAATCTTAAGCATGACTTTATTAACTTATTAGCTTCTTCTTCTCTTATAATTCCTATCAAGCTCTAGTTCAAACAAGTGGCACTTAACATAACATAAAATACATGAATGTCATGATATGCATTATGCATGAAAGGTTGGTTGTCACAGGTAACCACTTGCCCAGGAGCATCCAAGAAGTGTCCAAGGCGCCTCTTTAGATGTGTCCTTGCTTCGCAAGCAGTTCCTAATTGTTTAAAGATTTCTAGTAATGTGTTTAGAAGCTGATTTCAATAATGTGAGGGAAATTGTTTTTGGATAAGTTCATTGTTACTAGAAATTATGAGAATGATGAGCAAAGTATGAGGGCCAAGTCTTTAAACATCTGTGAAGTAACTCAATGTTATTCTTTTTCCTTGCAGAGCAAGCGTTCATGCAGCCCAAAACTGGATGCCATAAAAAGTGCAACTGCTGATATTGTGAGTTTTCTCTTAGCGTAGCATTATATAGTAATGTAGTTAAGAAGACTAAAAATTATAGTTTCCTTTCATGCGTTTGAAAATTTTGGTTAACTATTTTATTTCTTAAAGAACCTATGCAGCTTAGCTATGTTTCTCAAGATGAATAATACTTTATTTGAAGATGAATATATTAATAACTTTCTGGGACTAAGACATGTTTGCCAAATAATATGCTAAAATTCTTATACTTGTGTATATGTACCTATGAAGCATAGGTAGTGCGAATGCAATCTGAACGCCGACTGGCAAAATCCCAAAAAAGTAGGGTACGAATGCGAATGCGATGCGTAATAAATATATATATTTTTATTATATATGATAAAAATTATAATTTATAAAATTTATTATATATATTATATATGATCAATTATATTATATATTATATATTTTTTTATTATATATGATAAAAATTATAATTTATAAAATTTATTATATATATTATATATGATCAATTATATTATATATTATACATGATCAATTACATTATATATAAAAATTTATTATATTATTATATATTATATGTATGACTAATTATATTATATATCTTATATTATATATATTATATAATATATCTTATATTATATATTTGTTTTGAGAGAGAAGTCAAAGACGAAGAGGAGCAGAGGCGAGAGAGCAAAGGCGGTCGAGAGACGAAGAGAGAGAACAAGAGAACAGAGGCGATCGAGAGACGGAGAGAGAGAGAAAGGAGAGAGACGAAGACGATCGATCAACAGTGAGCAGAAGATCGGTCAAAGAGAGAGACGATTGATCGATCGATCGATCGAAGGGAAAACCCTAGAATCCTTCATTGCCCTAGCACACAAAGGCGACGCCTCTCTACACTATCAGGTTCGATCTCTTCCATTTCCTCTGTCTCTCTCTCTCTCGATTCCCTCTATAGATGTGTTTATGGTATGTTTAAAGCACGAGGTTAACTCTCTCTCTCTCTCTCTATGTATACATGTAGTTTTTGAGTATTTTTTGCCCCGGCGTACCCCCTCCGTAACCCCTCCGTACCCATGCTGTACCCAAATGTACCAGACGTACTAGACCCCCTTTGGCCGTGCACGCTGCAGCGTGCAAGATACCGTAGCCATACAGTGCGTGCGTCTGGGTGCTTGATAGATATGAACCCAATGATCAAATTATTATTATTATTTTTTTAATGCTCAAAATTGTTTCTTTATTTTTGGATTTAAAAAAAAAAAAAGTATAAAAAGAGACTAGTTATCAGATTTCTCCTTTATTGTGGGAAATTCATATCTAAATTTTGTGTCCAAATCTCTTGGCATTTGTTCCGTAATAGTCAATTTTTCAATACATTAACAACCTATGTTACAAATGCTTCATTTGTCTGTCTTTGAGAAAAATTGAAGTTTCATCTTACTTACCAAACTAAATTAAGCATTGTGTCTCAATCAAGAGGGGTCGGCTACATGAATCCTTTTTTACATTCACTTTATATGCCGAGGGAAATTAAGAATAATTTTGTATCCATTTTTTGCTACCATATTTCATGTCAATTTAGGTCATTCCTCTCGCTAAAATTTTTATTTATTATCACTCTTCTTGACCTAAGAAGCACTGTCCACGGACACGAGACAGCAATTAGAATACGAACTCGATGGTAATACAATATGACATATTTTTATTTGTTATGTATATGAATATAAATTAAGGGCACAGAGATATAAGAGACATTAGTGTTTATGTGGGTGTATTTCCAATTCGTTTTCTTCACTTTTCCCCCTTTTATATATTTTACTTAAAATTATTTTAAAAATCGACAAAGGGGTGTGAGATGGGTTCAAACACAAGATACGCGTGTCCGTAAAGTGTCCTCAACTTGACATGTGGACATGCATGTCAATGACGCATTGATGTTCTATACAACATCATATTGAAGTGTTCATGCTTCCTAGTTCTTGATTGTTGGAGTTGGATCTACATATGTCAATTTGCCTATTCTCTCTCAACTCATGTTCAATTTTTACTACTCTACCATTTCACACAACCAAACCAAACCAAGCTACATGAATCCTTCTTTTTCACTCGACTCTCTATCAACGGTCATTTGGTTAGTCAAATTCAAGAGATTCATATTTCTATTTATTACACTAGTTCACGTCAATCTAGGTCTGCCTCTTCCCCTAACACTTCTATCTACCATTTCACATATATATTCATTTTTTAATTTTGTTTTTCTTGGTCTTACCTTACATCCATCTAAACATTATTATCATCTCAACTACACTCATTTTATGAATGTGTTGTTTTGTAATTTGTTTTATAGCAGTTCTGTGGTAAGATTTTTTTATAGAGGACACCATTTTCATCTGGATAAATTATTTGACATTTAAACTTTATCATGTTTTTCTTCCTAACTTGGGGAAAATTCTGGATAGATATTGCCAAATTGTATGTTGATGTTACTACATGATAGATTAAAGTGCTTGAGCTGGAGTGTAATTGCTATGGTTGTGTTTGTTTCATCAGAGAATGAGGAGGAACAAAGTAAATCTCAAGAAATTGGCTAAGTTAGATTAGTTGTTTAGTTTAGAATTCCAAAACATTAGATAAGTATTGGACAACAACTTCCTAGACTTTGATCCAGCTCTTATTTGCCAAATTGAGGCAAAAGCTATAAACTATTATTTGGAAATTCTTTCATTTTTAATATTTGTCCCTATTTCAAGCTGGGAAGATTTTTTGTTTTTAAATTTTTTTTTTCTAGAAAAATATTTGGCAGAAATTATTTTCCTCGAAATTTCAATTGTTTAGTCAATATTAGAAACTTGTCCAGGAAAGCTTTCTTTTGTCAATATATTCCTATATGTAACGTCAAATGTGTATATAATAGATAAAGAAACGTTGAGTTTGAGAGAGAGAAGTCACTTAGATCAGGAGTCTAGTTGCATGAGAGAGAGAGAGGGAGAGAATAAAGGGATGAAGTTTCATATTGGCTTACCATTATGCATCTTTTGTGGACTATGTTCTTGGCTAGCACTGGGATGTTCCAAGTACCTCCAAACATTTTTGAAATTCTGAAGCAGGCCCTGAAAAACCCAAAAATCAGATATGGATGAATAAGTTGAATAAAATAACTTTACGTCTCACTGATGCTTTTTTAAAATTATAGATTTTAAACTTTGTAGTCTGAGGGGATACCCCTACCGGCCCATGGGTTACTCCCTAAATAAAAGGCCTTGGTTTGAATCCTCCTAACATATGATGTTCTTTTTTTTCTTTTTAGATAGGAACGTTTCACGTTCTTAACAATATATATAAAAAAAAAAAGAAAAAGAAAAAAAAAAAGCTGAATGAATAAATAAATTAATAAATAAACTTCCTGTGAAATTTCCACCACAATTGAATGTCTTTTGATTCAAATATAAGAAATCTTTTTATGACTAATACTCCACTTCATGATGACTTCATCTACTCTAGTTATTGTTTCATTTGTTCATCCATCATGGAATTCACCACTAGTTGCATTAGTGGAGATTGTTAAGGTGTTGGATTTAAATATAAGATATTTGAAGGTTATAGTATAGTGATGGAGATTCAAAGGTCAAGGTTGTCACATGCAATTTACTGCCTATATTGAGGATCTGCCAAAGTAACTTAATGTCCAAGTCAAAATATAAAAGAAAAAAAAGTAAGCCAGAAAAAATATATTCACTGCCCTATAAGAAAGTAGAGGTTTATAAAAATAAATATCTTGAGTTGCTTTTCCATTTTTGCATTGCTTTCTGGTTCTCTTCTTTCTATCTAGCCCTATTTAAATACTTCATGCTTGTTTTTGGTATTTCAATGATGTCATTCTGCTATTTCTGAAAGACTATCTTCATGATTTAAAATAAGTATATTCTTATTTAAAGCTTACAGGCCTGAGAAAAAAGCTTGTCACTTTGACATGGAAGGGAAGCAATTGTTCCACTGTGGAAGTCTCTGGACTTGATATTGGTTGGGGTCAGGTACTCAAGTTTCTTGAGCTTTTAATACTATGTTTCTATGCCATGGATATTATGTAGGTGTAAAATTTTTAAAAGAATCTTCCACTGTGTTGGGTCAACTGATATATATATATATAGATTCAACTCTAATGCTTGCTTAGCTTGGTCATTGTAGACGATGTGATTTGTTGTTCCTACAACTGGTAAAACTACTAGAGATTTAAGACAATATTGTTATACTAGTTTTTTTAACTGGTTGCTCGATGCATGTGTTAAGGGGTGTTTTGAATGAGTCCATAAGTGCATTAGTGTTAGCACCTTAAGACTTGGACACACAGCTTGGCATGGGGTGGCACCTTGCACCTATGTCAAGGTCCAAGTCAGGCATGAGGGAGGCATGCCTAAGTCAAGGTAACAATGTGGCAGTGGCAATGCCACCAGACCCAAAGGCGAGTAATGTTTCATGTGGGCAAATAAACGGCTATACTTAGCCCGAATGCTGCTGGCAGCATAGACTTGTTGGGTCAAACAGATCAGTGGGCAAGACACCTTGTGGCAGACCAAGACTTACAATTTCGTGGGTCAAACTCAGGAGGGTTCAAAAGGCTGAAATGGATAGGCAATTCATAGCAGTTCCTTGGCATGATGCAAAACTGATAGACAGGGCAGTTTAGAACAGTTATGCTTGCAAAAGTCATGACAAAGCCTGCTAGAATTAAGAAACTGGTCCAAGACAGTTCCAGCAGTTACAATCTGCAGCAGCTTTGTTGGTTTGAATTTGCCCTAGCAGTTGGGGGTGTCAACTGCTCATAACTGATTTGTAAAATGTCTATAAATGTTAAGGCATACAGGGATTTAGACAGATCATGTTATCTGTACGAATACTTATGTATCCTTGTATTATTTGGTGATAATAAAGGTTGGGAACGGTTCCTGTAATCTACTTGTGTATGCTTGCTTGCTTACAAAACTTATAGTGGGTAATTCGTGCATGCTTGGCCGAGACTAAGTGCTGCAACTTAGTGCCATTACAGGCTGGAAATTGAAAACGAAAATTGACCCTGTAACAATTGGTATCAGAGCACGGTTATGCTCTAATGGTTTCTGGCATGGATGCCTTGAAAGAAAGAGTAACGCGGTTGGAAAATCTTGTGGGTGACCCTGCTGATGAGAACCGCTCACTGACAGATCGATTGGATGCTGTGGCCTTAGGGTTTCTTACCCTTGAGACCTCGACAGCAGATCGGTTCAAAGACATGCTGATGGATGTGCT
Source organism: Camellia lanceoleosa (assembly GCA_025200525.1). Taxonomy (NCBI): domain Eukaryota; kingdom Viridiplantae; phylum Streptophyta; class Magnoliopsida; order Ericales; family Theaceae; genus Camellia; species Camellia lanceoleosa. Next base: position 87,343,882 of record CM045764.1, on the reverse strand, counting down.
AGCCATTTCGGATTCTTGAAAAGACAAGTTTCAAGAAGTTGTGGATGAACTGTCCCTTTTGAAGAAGGCTATCTGTGGGTATACGAATTCGGAAAAGATTCCTTCGAAAATCAAAGTTCCAGACCCTAAAGCTTTTGGCAGAAATTAGAGTGCGAAGGAACTTGAGAATTTTTTGTGGGACATGGAGCAGTACTTCAAGGCTGCTCATGTGCCTGAAGGAGAGAAGGTTACAATCACAAGCATGTACCTTACTGGTGATGCTAAACTTTGGTGGCGTACACGTGTCGGGGAGATGCTTGGCCAGAGATCTCTACTTGGGAGACTCTTAAGAAGGAAATGAAGGAACAATTCCTTCCTTGCAACACATCTTGGGTTGCAAGAGACGCCTTGAAACGATTGAAGCATTCCGGATCGGTGAGGGACTATGTGAAAGAATTCAGTTCTTTGATGCTTGACATCAAGAACATGTCGGAGGAAGATAAACTCTTCAACTTTATGTTTGGGTTGCAGAATTGGGCCCAGTTGGAACTTCGGAGACTCGGTGTCAAGTATTTGTCCTCTGCCACGGCTGCAGCAGATGGGTTGCTTGACTACAAGTTAAGCAAAGAATCCACGTCTGAAACCAGCAAAACCAAGAAGAAAGGGAAAGAGAAGTTGGCAGAGAAAAAGGCTGGTTTCAAGAAGGGCAAAGCTGGTTCCAAATACAAGCAAAAGGGGGATTCTTCTCAGACCAATGGTGGGAAATCTAACAAAGGGTGTTTTATCTGTGATGGACCCCATAGAGCAAAAGACTGTCCCAAGCGTGAGAAACTTAACGCTATGGTCGCGAAAGATGGCAAAGGGGAGTTGGATTCTGAGGAGCCGACTAGGGTAAACCCTTTACAATTGCTCAATGCAATTCATGTGGACAAAGCCCCACTACTGGTCTAATGTACATCAAGGTGACATTGACGGGTACCGACATTGCGGCAATGGTAGACACGGGTGCCACGCGTAACTTTCTGTCAGAAAAAGTTGTAAAGACCCTCGGATTGCAAGTTACCCAAAGCACCAGTCGAATCAAGGCAGTAAACTCAGTGGCTCAATCGGTACAAGGAATGGCTTCCAAAGTATCGATCACAGTCGGAGACTGGACTGGACGGGTTAACTTGATGATGGTTCCTTTGGATGATTTCGATGTCATCTTAGGAAATGATTTCTTTGTGACTGCAAAAGTGGCTTTGATGCCATATTTGGGTGGGATATTTATTTCGGATGAAGACAAGCCTTGCTTTGTCGCTGGTTGCAGTAAATTAGACAAAGGCAAGGGCACAAAGAGGAAGACGGAGACCCTTTCATCCATTTAAGTGCACAACGGTTTGAAAAAGGGCGCAGAGACTTATCTTGCTGCCTTGGTGGAAATCAAACCCGATCTATCAGTAGAAGTGCCGAATGAAGCGGCAGAAGTGTTGAGGGAATTTGAGGATGTGATGCCTCCGGAGTTACTAAAGTCCCTTCCTCTTTGGCGTGCCACTGATCACGAAATAGAGTTGATTCCAGGTGCTAAGCCTCCAGCGAAGGCACCCTACAGAATGTCCCCAATGGAACTCATGGAATTGCGAAGGCAATTGACGGATTTATTGGATGCTGGTCTGGTCCAACCATCCAAGGCCTCTTATGGTGCCCCAGTGCTTTTTCAAAAGAAGCAAGATGGAAGTTTGCGCATGTGTGTTGATTACCGGGCTCTCAACAAAGTGACTATAAAGAACAAGTACCCAGTCCCTTTGGTGGCAAACCTATTTGATCGATTGTGCAAGGCCACTTACTTCACAAAATTGGATTTACGTGCTGGCTATTGGCAAGTCCGAGTGGCTGAAGGGGATGAGTCAAAGACCACATGTGTTACGAGGTATGGGTCTTTTGAGTTCCTAGTAATGCCGTTTGGGTTAACTAATGCCCCGGTTACATTCTATAATCTTATGAATGATGTATTCAATGATTATGTCGATCAGTTTGCTGTTGTTTATTTGGATGATATTGTAATATATAGTGAGTCCCTAGAGGATCACTTGTCCCACCTTCGGATGATGTTTACTCGGTTACGAGAACACCAGTTTTATGTCAAGAAGGAAAAATGTGAGTTTGCCCAGCGGGAAATTAAATTCTTGGGGCATGTAATTTGCAAAGGCCATGTAAAGATGGACAATAGAAAAGTGCAAGCAATCATGGATTGGCAAGCACCATGCAAAGTGTTTGAGCTGCGCTCTTTTTTGGGTTTGGCCAACTATTATAGAAAATTCATTGAGGGATACTCAAAGAAGGCAGTGCCTCTCACGAATTTGCTCAAAAAAGACAGACCCTGGAAGTGGGATGAAAATTGTCAAGCGGCCTTTGACAAATTGAAAGTGGCTGTTGCAAGTGAACCGGTTTTGCGGTTACCTGATTTTGAACTTCCATTCGAATTACATACTGATGCATCTGATAAGGCTATTGGCGGTGTTTTGGTACAAGAGGGGCACCCGGTTGCGTTCGAAAGTCGGAAGTTAAATGATGCTGAGAAGAAGTATTCTGCCCATGAAAAGGAAATAACAGTGGTTGTGCATTGTCTTCAAACTTGGAGAGTTTACCTATTGGGAACCAAATTCATGGTATTGACGAACAATGTGGCAAATACTTTCTTCAAAACACAAAAGAAGTTGTCTCCAAGGCAGGCCAGATGGCAGGAATTCCTTGAGGAGTATGACTTCGAATGGCGACACAAACCTAGACGTCACAACCAGGTTGTTGACGCTTTGAGCCGGAAGGAAATTGTGGACTACGTTGCTGCGATATCAAACATTGAAACTCAATTGTTGGAAAGAATTTGGGCAAGTGCTGCAATTGATTCTGAATATCAAAGGCTAGTTCAGCAAGTGAAAGATGGCACTGTGCGTCGCTATTGGTTGGAAAACGATCTACTCCACGAGAAGGGAGATAGATTATATGTCCTTAGTGTTGGTGGGCTAAGATTAGAGTTGCTCAGAGAAATTCATGATCCACAATGGGCGGGTCACCTCGGACAACAATGCATGATGGTTTTACTGTCTCGTTCCTATTGTTGGCCAAAAATGGAGGAAGATGTAGAAGCCTATGTCAAAACTTGCCTAGTGTGCCAACTGGACAAGACAAAGGGAGAAGGTAGTTGGACTGCTGCAACTGTTGCCTATTCCAATAAAGCCATGGGTGTCTGTTTCTATGGACTTCATATCCGGGTTGCCAAAGGTGAACGGCATGCGTTCTGTTATGGTTGTTGTTGATCGTTTCTCTAAATATGCTGTGTTTATCCTTGCCCCTCATGCTTGTCCCGCCGATGTTGCGGCAGACCTATTTTATAAGTATGTGGTGAAATACTTTGGTTTGCCTGAGGATATTGTTAGTGACAAGGGTACCCGATTTACGGTACGGTTTTGGACTGTGCTATTTAACTTGATAGGATCCGAATTAAAGTTTTCTACAGCAAATCATCCTCAGATGGATGGACAAACCGAGAGAATGAATGCTTTGCTGGAAGAATACTTTCAACATTATGTGACTGCAAGTCAGAAGAATTGGATTGATCTGTTGGATAGTGCTCAGTGTTGTTATAATCTACATCGGTCATCTGCCACAAGCATGAGTCCATTTGAATTAGCCATGGGGCAATAGCCCCTTACTCCGCATGAAATGGCACGGACTGGCTTAGGGGGTAGATGTACCGCAGCATATCGGTTTGCAAAAGCTAAACAAGACATGCTGGATGAAGCACAAGAGCGGAGACCATTGAAATTCAAAGTGGGAGACAAGGTGCTGCTGAAGCTTACTTCACAGATTTGGAAAAAGATAAGTAGCAAGACAGCGCACCGAGGCCTAATTCCAAAGTACGATGGACCCTTTGAAATTCTAAAACGTGTGGGAAATGTTGCTTATAGGCTGAAATTGCCTGACTGGTTGAAGATACACCCAACCATCCATGTGAGTTTCTTGAAACCTTATCATGAGGATCAGGCTAACATAACACGGACGCAAACCCGATGCGTCCCTCCCGGTGATTAGCAAACAGTTTGACAAAGAAGTGGAACAAATTCTGGACCACAAGACAGAGGGGCAAAGCAAGAAAAATCGAAGAACTCATTACTTGGTTAAGTGGAAGGGTTCTCCTAAAGCGGATGCGAGTTGGGAAAAGGATGTAACTCTATGGCAGTTTGAGAAACAAATTACAGACTACTTTAGAGGCCTTATCGACGGGGACGTCGGCTTCTTCTTGTGGGGGTGGTTTGTTAGCACCTTAAGACTTGGACACACAGCTTGGCATGGGGTTGCACCTTGCACCTATGTCAAGGTCCAAGTCAGGCATGAGAGAGGCATGCCTAAGTCAAGGTAACAATGTGGCAGTGGCAGTGCCACCAGACCCAAAGGCGAGTAATGTTTCATGTGGGCAAATAAACGGCTATACTTAGCCCGAATGCTGCTGGCAGCATACTTGTTGGGTCAAACAGATCAGTGGGCAAGACACCTTATGGCAGACCAAGACTTACAATTTCGTGGGTCAAACTCAGGAGGGTTCAAAAGGCTGAAATGGATAGGCAGTTCATAGCAGTTCCTTGGCATGATGCAAAACTGATAGACAGGGCAGTTTAGAACAGTTATGCTTGCAAAAGTCATGACAAAGCCTGCTAGAATTAAGAAACTGGTCCAAGACAGTTCCAGGCAGTTTCCAGCAGTTACAATCTGCAGCAGCTTTGTTGGTTTGAATTTGCCCTAGCAGTTGGGGTGTCAATTGCTCATAACTGATTTGTAAAATGCCTATAAATGTTAAGGCATAGAGGGATTTAGACAGATCATGTTATCTGTACGAATACTTATGTATCCTTGTATTATTTGGTGATAATAAAGGTTGGGAACGGCTCCTGTAATCTACTTGTGTATGCTTGCTTGCTTACAAAACTTATAGTGGGTAATTCGTGCATGCTTGGCTGAGACTAAGTGCTGCAACTTAGTGCCATTACAGGCTGGAAATTGAAAACGAAAATTGACCCTGTAACAATTAGCATAGTAGGCGTTAGATACAATATTTGTTTAGATACATCTTTTGTGGAGAAAAAAATTGAAGTTTTTCCAACAATGTATATCAATACCATATGGCATTTAGAGTTTAGTATGAATGACTCATGAATTAAGTTTCTCTATATTCAACAAATAAGTAGATTGATTGTAGTTACAGTGGGCCTCCACATGTATCTAAACTTTTGAGTTTTGATATCTTTTTAATCAATATCTTGCATATACTTCTAAAATTTTTAGCTGGTTTGGATTCCTCCATTTATTGGCAATTCATTTTGGAAATTTTACATTCCTATTTATGGGGCTCACACACTTCAAAAAGTACCTCAGAAAGATTTTCAATACATTGTGTTAAAGATCAATATGCTATCTTGCTACTCCACATGTTAGGATATTTGCCATTGGACTCTCTTGAAGATCCAATTCTATGGGTGATTTTTTTTAAACCCCTTTGCCACAATCAAGTCCCAAGTGTATCCAAGTCTGAACCTTGTTATTTTGGTTGGTTTCACATACTTGGTTTCACCAATATAACCCTGAGTCTTAATGAGCAGAACCCTATATTGTAAAACTTTCATGTTGAACATGAATGTGGTGGAACCACCAAGTGGCGTTATGTTATTGCTGAACTAACAATTTTGTTCAGAAAAGCATGAAAAGATGCATTTTTCTATGTGTCAGTAGTCTGCCCCCTGCTGAGCAACTCCTTTATTGAACTCATAGTTTTCGTCTCGAATTTATGATTTCATGCCTCAAAACTGACTGACCTAACAATTTCTCATGACACTTTTCAGAGAATGCCTTTGAAATACGATAATGAACAATGTTTGTGGATTCTTCATAGGGAAATGCTGGTAATTGTATCTCATTTATTTTAAACTTTCAATTACTGCTACAATATTGTGGTCCTTAGAAGATGGTAGTAAAATATTCATTACCTTCAATACCTAAGAATGTTTTGCACAACATTTTACTCTTGACAATTTTATTGCTTATATATTTTTGAAAACTTGAAAACTTTGTTTGTTATAATATTCAAAAATAAATAAATAAATAAAAATAACATAAGTGGGAAGGATAATTTTTTCAAGAGTTAAAGTGAAAGATAGTATCAAAAGTCGTTTTGTTCTAGTAGAATCCTTTCTTTTGCTCTTACAGCTGAGATATTTAATCTTCAAAATGTCAAGATTTTCTGGAAGACCACAAATATCTAGTCTCTTAAATAGCTCGCTACATTTTATACCTTCCAAGAATTGCAAACCATCCCTTTAGATAAAAAGAAAATAGGAAAAAAGAAAAGAAAAGAAAAGAAAAGAAAAGAAAAAAAAACTCGTGGTTTCATTTTTTTGAAGCAATGCTGCCTATGTTATTTATTTAGCCAATGCATTATACTATTTTCATCTTGTCACTAACAAGATCTTATGTGAGAGATCTTACCTTTTCCAAAGGAACTGGTGTTACATCTCTTTTCTATTGATATTCAAGAATTCTATGTTTTTACCCCTCTTCGAGACCCTAAAAAATGAACAGAAGTCCTTTTCCCAGGAACACACAAGACTCCCTCATCACCACAAAACAGGATAATGGTAACTGTACTATGAACTACAACATTTATGAATTTAATACTAATAGAAATACATGTTGCGCCAAGCCACGGTCTATAAGTTGTCATTCTCTTACCTAAAGAGCGATGAAATAGTCAATCACCGATTCATTTAAAAGCTTAAGTTGTTGGAGAGAGAGGTAATGTGATTATTTATTTCTTCAAAACTTCCACTAACAAGTGACCAGACTCTCTTAACCAGCTCATCATTCACAGGAAGGACGTTATGAATACAAGTATATCATTGATGGTGAATGGACTTGCAATAGTTATGAGCTTGTAACTCCTGCCAACAAAGACGGCCATGTCAACAACTATGTCGAGGTAAGGCTTAGCTTCCCACGGAAGTTACTAGTGCTAATTGATGCCAAGACATGACTTTTTTTTCTGTTAGCCATGGCTACCATCATAAATTATTTGCTTTTTCTGTAATTTCATTCATGAGGAGTTTTATAAGTTGGATATTGAAGGAGGAAATGGGAGCTCTGTTACATCTTGCAGAAGAAAAATCCAACTTCCCATGGCCGCCGAAGAGTCTTTTCTTAAAATTCCCCTTGGCTGTTTTACAGATGCCCAATTTTCATTCCCACAGAAGGGCTTTTGCTGTCTTTTTGGTTTTCGTAGGGTGATACTCTTATGTAATGGGTACACTACCATGGTGTACCACTCTCTCTCTCTCTCTCTCAAACATATGGATCCCATAAAGGTGAGTTCTACATGTTTGTGAGAGAATGTACACCGTGGTGGTGTACCCGTTAGCCAATATGGCAAACTTTAGCTTAGGAAGTTTGTATCAATTACGCTGTCTTCATGATGAAATTGCACTGTGAAGTAGTTTTTTTATCGTCACATCACCGATGTTGCATTGACTTGTACTTTACCTGAAGTATGGGTGTTGGGTGTAGGTACATGTTTAAGTGTCTGATTCATCTAATTTTCATATCCAACAGCAAAATAGTCATATTTCTTAATGTATATATAGTTGAAAAGCCCAACACATACTTCTTAAAACTTAGGTATTAAGGAGAGAGAAATTGAAATCTTATAACCAGCGCAGGCGATGTGCCAGCACAGATGGGGCAACTTCAAGCCCCACCCTCCTGGACCACAACATACAATAGCCGGATAAACGACACACTAGTCATAGGCCCAACCAAACTCTGATACCAAACTGAAAAGTACAGTCTACACTTCTCCTTAAAACTCAGGTATTAAAAATAGGGAAATTGGAGCCTTATAACCAGTACAGATGGTGTAACCCCAGGCGATGTGAGACAAATTCCAACACACCCTCCTAGGCCACAACATACAGTAGCCGAACAAACAGTCAAATTGAAAAGCCCAGCCCACACTTCTCCTTAAAATCCATGTATTAAGGAGAGGGAAACTGGAACCTTATAATCAGTGTAGATGGGGCAACTCTAGGCGATGTGGGATACATTCCAACACACCATTCTAGACCATAAGATACATTAGCCGGACAAATGGCACATCAGTCACAGACCCAACCAAACTCTAGTACCAAATTAAAAAGTCCAGCCCACACTTATCCTTATAACTCAAGTATTAAGGAGAGGAAAATTGGAGTCTTATAACCAGCATATATGTTTGTTTCATTTCCCAAGTTAAAATGTGTCAAAACATTTAAGGGGGCCTATGCATAGTTTTTTTTTTTTGTTGATAAACTCGAATTACTAAAGATGTTGGCTGGGTGAATGTTCAACTAGTACATGTCAGATACATATCCCATATTTCATCCTAATGTTGAGCACGTCACATAAATACTTCTTACATTTAGAATAGTTCATGTAACTATGTCATCCCCTATCCTCAATGGTGCCTCCACTAGTTTTGTGACTCCTTTTTCTTCTTCTTCTTCTTCTTCTTCTTCTTCTTCTTTTGTTTTGTTTTTTTGTGGTGTTTTATGCAGGTCTTCGATAGCGATCCAAATAGCATTACTGCAGCCTTGTGGAAGAGGTTGATGAGCGATGATCCTTACCTTACGGAGAATGAACAACTCAAAATACGGCAGTTTCTTGAAGCTTGTATAGAAGACTGAAGAGGAGTGAATTACCAATGCAATACAAATTTATACTTGTGAAAGGTAAAGCTGTGTGTGTATATACTTGGAATAACCATTTGTGTAATTACTTTGATTTATAAAATAAAAATCAAATATAGCTCATATTTCATATAAAGAAACTCTCAAAGTGAGATAAAAACCTCAAATAAAAATATGAGAATACGATTTACACGTAAGTACAGAGATTTGAATGCTTAATCTCCTAATAAATTGCATTGTTTTTGGCTAACCTCAATGATATATTAAAGGGTAAATTGCATTTCAGTTTGACAATGGGAAAATAATCTCATTTTTATGGTGGTGCAAGTTTTTCCTGTATTTGGTGCAAGTATGTGTCAGATTGCACAAAAAAAGATTACACCTATAGTGCAATTATTTTGAGACTATTTTACTTATTTGCAATTTCCCTTATATTCAAAGGCTTTATTCAAAACACTTTATATTAGATACTAGAAAAGATAAACATTGTTTTCTTTGTGCCTGTAAATTGATCTTCAGAAATAAATATTGGGTAGTTATGCCTGTTTCCATGCCTTTCTGCTCCTATAATAGGAAAAAATAAAAAATAAAATGGGAACACTGATTAATAGAGTTTAAAATGGGGTGTGTCACAGAAGATTCTTAACTCATATTTGACCTCATCGACCAAGTGATTCTCATTTGTTCCATTTGAACCTTTCTAAATCAGTAACTCGTAATAGAAAATGCCACATGATCTCATATTTGTGGACAGACGAGTTTTTCATTATGTTCGCTTCGGCAAATGATGCTTTCAGGAAGATTGAACGCAAACAGAACCCAATCTATCATATCACCTAACTAAATGAAAGGCCCAAGTTTCTGCACATTCGATGATCGTGCACATTCACATGCACAAAGTACTACTTAGTAGTAGAAATACAATGAGACAAAACCCTTCAAAGATGGGCTCGCTCTTTCCTTTATTCCACTCTCTCCGATTAATATTCATTGGACCATAATCCATCTTTCTGCTCCTACATAATAATCCTATAAATTTGTTGAAGATTCTTAACTCATCTACTTGTAAAATTATTTGTTAAGTCTAATCTATCAAGTGGTTGTGTTATATAACACATAATTAGTTTGTTACATGATCAAATACACGATTAATAATCCCAATTCCATACTTTAATCCACCCAATTAAACATGCCAAGAATGTGTTAACTTCTCTAACACAATTCAAACAGGTCAATGACTCATGCTTCATACAACAACAGTGTTACAACCCAATACGCAAATGTACAAAAAGTTTCACAATGACAAAGTCACAAAATTTACAAGATACTGAAGACACTACGTTTCATTTTCCACAAGGTTGCTTTTAGTGGCAAGATGTTTTAGCAGGCTTTCCAACCAAAAATCAAAAACTATGTATCTTATTTTGGGAATTTCAAATGTCAGAAACAATTCCAAAACCAACACAATATAGAGTATACAGTATGTCATCCCTAGCTGGAAGCAAATTCCCCATACTTCAAATTAAGGAAAATGATGTGAAAGTCTACCCACTCTAGCCCCCATTTTTAACGAGAAATATTTTTGCTGATGGGTTATTGTCATGTGGTGTTTCAACTTGGTATTTATTAGTTAAAATAGTGGGAATCAATACTTTAAGCATTAATCTAGATTGAATTTATCTTTTAGGTATTTCGGTAAGAGATTTATTTTGGAAATTTTTAGGTCAATAGACTCAAATTTAAATATTTTTGGGTTAAAAGGACAATGATCTATCTAAAAGGACACTTATCTGTACACATGTTATCTATTTGTCTACTGATCTATTAAAATGTTACACATTTAAACATGTGTCACCTATCTGGCTAATGTCACATATCTGTCCATCTCATCACTACTAACCGCTGTCAACTTCTCGGTAACTATTTCAGCCAATTTTTCGGTATCCTTATCATAAAAAAAGATTAAACCTTTGAACAAATAACATATGACGCTATAAATGTGGACTTTTCATCCATTAACAAATAGGCTTTCTTCTAATTTGTTATAACATATCAATCCAACAACAAAAAAAAGTTGGAAGTCTTACCCATCTTCACTAATTTATTAAGAACAACTAAAATCCCCACCCACATGGAACCTCGGGCCATTGATATCAATTGCATAAAGATGATATTTTTGCTAAAATAATAGCACACTCAATAAAATTTAATTTTGATGGGAGCCTTTTATGACTTTCATGATTATATGCCATGTTTGTTTGATTTAATGCAATTTTTATGTATTTTGTAATTTTGACTTGAATTGCTAGTTAGTAAATGATGGTTGATAGGTAATTAAAAGAAATAGTACGAAAATATTAGTACACTAATGCTGTGTTTGGTTAGAGGATTTAAGAAAGAATTTGGAAAGAGAAATAGAAAAGGTAGATAAAATATAAATAAAACATACCTAGATATCACCTAATTTCACACACCTTTTTTCTTTCTCTTTCCAAATCTCTTCCCAAATATTCCTCAACCAAACACAGCATAATGGAACACTTGCGCTATTTTAGCACGTGAATACTATACACTATTGGAGTAACTTAAAATAAATCTATATAAAATATACTTTCTTTATGCTAAAATAATATAAATAGTCTTTAGTTAAACGAAGCTTTAGTATACTGCCAATAATTGAATATGTGATAGAATTTAACAATTAATATAACATCATTGACAATAGTCTCCTTTTTCAATATATATATATATTTGGATAAAAAAATGCTACAAATTTTAAATGAATTACTAAATATTTTATGTAATAATCATATGGGTGTGAGTTCCATGTGATGTGGGTCTTTCACCCATGTGAGAATTGAGTAAACTATTTGATAATTTTTTTGAAATCTCTAAAATTACTTTAGAGAAGTTGTAGAGTTGATGGATACAGTGGTTGGTGGTTGGGGAGTGTGTGAGGTGGCTAGCTGGTGGAGAGGAGTTGAAGGAAAGAATAACATAAGAGAGGAGGGGGGATGTCCCAAAGCCGAATCAAATTTTCCTATGTCCATCTGTGCAAGTTCAAATGTTGTCCAAGTGATTTATAAAAAGGATAGTGACACATCAAGGGAGTGAGTCTAAAAGAATTTAGGCACCTTAACCAATATTAATGTCAACCATGATAGTGCAATGGAAGTTATTTAATCCTCTCAAAACATTATCACATTACACGAAAAAGAGCGCATTCTATAGAAGATAGTCAGGAAAACCCAAGTTTTTTTTTTGCGTTTCCTTGGCGACTTGATTTGTGAGGTATGGCACGTTCTTTTATTTTTTTTTCTAACTGTTGTAAATTAGATCGGGTTTAGAACCCATACTTGATTGGGTTGCCTATGGTGGTATGACCCAAGACACAACGAGAGATTCAGTTAAAGTGGAGTTGGATTAACTTATCTTGAGGATAAGTGTGAATGACCAATTATCGTATATTTTTATAGGAGATAGAGTTGTGAGTGGTTATAATACTCCCATTATAATAAACGTATTATATAGGTGAGACTAATTTAACCGTATGGGAAACCTACTAGTCTCTCTTTCATTTTTTGCTCTTTTCTTTCTTCATAGAAACACAGAACCATGCCTTTGTATTGTGAAGAGTGTGGGTAGTTCTCTAGTAGTTCTACTGTATTGTTGAAAATTATTCGAAGACATCAATGGAGGTACGTGATTCACCCATGTAACACCCCTAAAATTTATAAACCCTTATATAGTCAATTTTTATTAAATATTCATCGGTTTCCATCAAATAAATCCATCTCTCATAAGATAATTCTTTAAGAAAAAATATGATCTTTTATTAAGTAAATCTCATTCTCATTTAAAGTATATTAAACTAGGGGGGACTTACGTGTAGGTCCTAATAAGTGGACTTATTGTCCAATAGGTCCTATGATAATTAATGTCATTTTTCATTAGACACTGTTAAAAATGTCACTAATTATAAGTTTTAGTGACAATTTAAAAAAATTGTCACAAAAAGTGTCATTAATTCACAACTTTCAGTGACAATTTAAAAATTTGGTCACGAAAAAACATCACTAATTGTAAGTTTTAACGACAATTTATGAAAACTATGACAACAAGTCACTAATTGTCAATTTTTAGTGACATATAAAAAATCGTCATAAAAAAATTATTTTTAGCGATGATTTTACCAAGACTTATTTCAATAGGATTTGATGAGAATTAAGTTTATCTATTAGGACTTATTGGTAGTTTACCCATTAAACTATTACATTTTATGCTCACAATGCAAGTTATAGTTCACAAAATTAAAGAAATCAAAAGTAAAGATGCCCTAACGGCGTACAAGTTTCAAGGGCAACCCATTGGTTACACAAAAGGGTGGACATTCAGTCCCAACACATATTAGCTCTGGAGCTTCAACAAATAACATCTAATGAGCCTATGTGCTCTATTCAAAATCATCACCGCTTTGTCACTTATGCGGAGTCACACCATCAATTCTTGAAATTTTTTTAGTTGGGGTGAGCTAATGCCTAGTAGGAAATATTATTAACAAGATATATAAATAATCGAGATGCATATGATCATGCCATATACTTGTTAGGATAAAATCCATATTTTCTCTTTTAAAAACCAAAAATGTTCAATGTATGATTTCCATTCAAAGTATTATCTACAACTATACAGTGGCAAATTCGCTATGACTTCCCACGCAAGAGCCGTAAAACTATACATACACATATAGATTTATATACAGAAAATGTTCCCACATTTGCTGACTCTAAAAACGACGGGATGATAGGCATCCAAAACCTTTCCCTCTTCATTTTCACCGACTCTTGAAATAGTGGGCTTGTGGATACCCAAAATCAAGTTTTCCACATTCACCGACTCCATAAACGGCAGACTCGTGGACACCCAAAAACCTTTCCCACATTCGTCGGCGATATGCACAAGACAAGGCAATTAGGCACCTTGACTCCTCTCGTGGGTACCTAATACAACACACAACCCATTACCAAAATCCAACCCAACTACCCGGACTCATATGTTATTTACTCCTTTTGACATTTTCCAAACATCCACAAGATTGTAAAATCATATGAGAAAATTATAAAGCACATGATGCATGGGTTTTCAAATCCAATTTCCCTAAGGTTTATTCAATTCACAACAATATTTAATAGTATCAACAATAAAGGGTTTCTCCAATCCCACCATTTTCCACAATCTCAATATTCATCTATTTTACTACATATATCCAAGAAAGTTCAATAATCTCACGTCTCAACACCATTTCTATAATCATTCACCCAATTTTAAGATTTAAGAGTCAATTTGACCAAACCCATTATTAAATCAAATTTGAAAATTAGGGTTTTTAAAAAAATTGGGGCTTTCCCATCCTTTACACATAAAGAGTCAATATTCACTATTCTAACAATAATCAAGAAGGACATGCATAAACTTTTTCAAAACATGGAGTAAAACTCCTTTTTATTCATCAAACCCACTTTATATCACAAAATCATCTCATACATTACTATAACTAAGAAAATATCATGTATATATATATTTCAAATCATAAATATATCAAGTTAAAAGTACCCTTACCTCAAGAATGAAAACAAGAAGATGCAAACCCAAAGAGAAACCTCGAAGAAATCGCAATCCAATCGGTCAAAATGTTGATATTCTCTTGTTCTTCACCTTTAATGCAAGATCTATGGTGGATTCTTGGTGAAAAATAGATGAATTCAAGGTTTGGAGGTCTAGGGTTTTGGGTATGGAGGAGAGTGAGAGAAGAGAGGAAGAAAAAATGAAAAGTTTGGGGCAAAAAGTGACTTTAAAGTACCTGATTTTGAGCAGATCACTCAAGCGGTCAAAATTTGGCTCTAACAATGAAAGAAAGCTCTCGAAATCTCTGTAATTCGTGCAGACCACTCGAGTGGTCAAAAGTTCGCTCTACTAGATTTGCTTCTAATACAGGTACTCAAATTTCAAACGGGCATAACTCTGCTATCTAGACTTTGGTTTGGGTCATTCTTGTGTCTAAATAGAAGCCCCGAAAACAAGCTTTCCAATGGTTCTAGCCTCATATCTAGATTCAAAGTGTGGAAAGAGAAAAAGGTAAAAGAGTGAAGACTGCTCATAGGAAAATTATCCGAATCAATGTTTTTGGTTCAATCCTACTTGATCATTATGATACCACCTCCATCAATATTCTAAAATGAATCAAAGAAGCTCCAAGTATAATAATAAAAGTGTCAAGAGAAATCCCACTAGTCCAAGGAATACAAAATGTTACAACCACATGATCCATGGATTCGTTTTGTGCATAAAAGGTATTCCCAAATCCGTTTATTTCTGCTGTGTATTATTTCTTATTTTCCCTACATTTGCTTATGTTAGGTGAATGATGACGCAATATGTTTCCTAATTGGAAATTACACTTTAGTTTGTTGCCTATATCCTTAATTTAGTGCCTTCCATATCAGTATTTTACACTATATTTGGGTAATGGATTAGCGGAGATCCATTTTTGGGCAATCTATAATCATCAAGTAACTTATCTTTATTTTACTTCTCATAAGGTTGGAAAGTTGAGACCTAGAGTAATAAGACTGTAATAACCCGACCCTCGCATGTGATTCTGCTATAGTTTAGTCTTTATTCTGTGCTTACAAGTGCTTAATGTGAAACTGCATGAGAAATTAAGTTTAAGTATATATATGTCTTATGAATCGAACCTATATCTGTTTAATAAGGAAAAGCATCTGTCACAATTACAATATTAAATCAGAAATTGGAAGCCCTAGAGGCATAATTATCTGAAATTGATTATATATCTGTGATCAGCATAATTTTTAGGTAATATGAAGCATGTTTACGAAATTTCAATTTCGCCATGATTAAACGATTCAATTTTGTCTTATTCACCCTTTTATATAAATATATCTATATCAAGCTCCTTAGACATTTTTGACTTAGAAGTTCAATGAAAAATATCTCCTGGAGAGGCTAGGAGATTAAGGGAAGAAGGAAAGAAAGAGGAAAGCTCAACAAAGAAGTGATTTGGGACTTTATCTATCCACTATGATGCATGTGATGTATGAGATCCTGGCATGTAGAAGTAGCTCAATGGAGTTTATTTGTATCATTATTATTATTATTATTTTTTTTTATATATTTCATGCTTCCGATACGGCCTCGTATATTAGGTACACCAGGTTGTGTACAAGTTTCTAAAGTGGTCATGCCCAAACTTTTAGGGGCGGGTTTGGGGTGTGACAAGTGGTATTAGAGCACGAGTTGCTATCTCACACACGGATCCATTGAGCTTTAGGGTGTCTAGAAAAGATTCAGGCATCGTGCATGACATCCTGAAAGTATATGAAAAATCGATGGCAACGTTAAGTGTACTCTGATAATGCTAACGACTATAATCCATGACTAGTGTATATTCTTTGTGTCTATTGTGACGAATTGCTATGCAGAATGAGATTAAAACAACAGAAGTGCACAGCGGAAGCATGGTAAGGCTTTGAACGAACTGGTAAGATCATTTACATGCAAATGAATAGATAAAATGTGTATTACTGGTTGACAGTTATCTGTGAGAAATAATGATAATATGATTGAGTCTTTAGCATCTATTTAGATGAATTGATTAAACTCAAGCATGGAATATTTCTAAGACCAAAGAAAATGATGTATGTGACTCTAACTTTTATGATATAGTTATGTCCTCCTTGCCATAACAATGTTTAGACTGGTATTTTGATAAGATGTGTTCTGTGTGATAATTGAAATTGTGTTAAGTTTGACCGGCTGTAAGAAGAAGTCATGCATATGGTGCTTTTCCTAAAATTGTATAGGAGTCAAACGATTGTGATTTTGTTCCTATTGATGATTCAATAGAGAAGCTCTGATGGGAAATTGGTTATTGACCCTGAAACAGTATATAATTAATGTGGTTCTGTGAACTGAGAAATTTCTTGACGATTCCTGACGGGGAACCGAAGGAATTATTGAGGATGTTGATTGGGTTATGTATATGTATCATTGGGATTTGGTTATGGGAATCTATAGTCTGAAATCTGACATCTGTAATCTGTAAACTGTGATATGGAATATGGAATCTGAAACCTGTCATTTGTACTCTGTAATTTGTTTGTTATGTGTCTTCTGTAATCTGCAATAAGGATTTCTTGTACGGAATGGTTGAATGGAATGAAGAACCCCACCTATATTACGTATCTACCTATATGACACCCGTAAAAAGAAAGGCAGTTATTGATTACTTCGAGGTCAAATTGAGTGATGGGTAAATAGATAAGTTACTACAAGAACTAAAATCCTGTTTCTGTATGTTAATGACTTAAGATGGAGGAATCATTTCTGTGATATCTTTCTGTATAGATATGTAAATGCTAGATATTGCAAATTGTTAAATTAATCTCTATTCTGTATTTCACGAGTATAATGTGAACTGTTCTATATGACCTTGTGAATGTTTAAAAAAAAAAAATGGGGATATTCCATATTGATGATGGATTAATGAGTACCTACCTCCTCTTACATGTTTATGCAGATTATATAATATGCGCAACGTGATTTTGAATTGATTTACTATCATATTGAACTGATTTGGCTAAGAATTTTAATTTAGCTATTAGGTGGTCAACTTATCTTGTTACTAACCTGTTAAATTTCTAGACATTATGGAATATGGATGGAGGTGATCACTGTATATTTAAGGAAACCGATGATCCTATGAATGAACCTAGTAGGATCTACGTATGGGGAGTAATTAGATACTCTGCTTATGTTAAATGATTGAGCTAGATGATTGGTCTAACTCTGATATTATAAGTTGTGAATACGAAACCGTGTGGTTGATTTCATGTCTTCCGGTAGAAAAAGAAAGAATTGTCCAAATGGTGGAATACCGAAATGATTAAAAAGAGGGCAACTTAATTTGTGCTGTAACAAGAAGAAACGTTTATTAAGGGAAGATGTTACACCTTACAGTTACGACTGATAGTCAAGCATGATTTCAAATTTGATTTTTGACCTTGTTTTTTTTAACTGGCACCCTTTGCTCAAATAATGGTTGCTATAGTTATATTTACTGTTCAGATTTGAACTTATGATGACAAGACCAAGTGACTACAATGGTATGTCTGCATGACTTTACAACTGTATGTTATAATACCATAACTAGTTAAATTGGAATGCAGATCTCCTTGCGTTAATGTATGTCGAAGTAATGCTATGAAGAATTAACGTTAATACTAAAAATGAATGATGAAGCTAGTGGTTACGTACTTAAACAACTTATTTGTGACTGTTGGAATGAAGTATGCCTCATTGACGGGAAAAGATT
Source organism: Camellia lanceoleosa (assembly GCA_025200525.1). NCBI lineage: Eukaryota > Viridiplantae > Streptophyta > Magnoliopsida > Ericales > Theaceae > Camellia > Camellia lanceoleosa. The sequence continues at coordinate 87,325,765 of CM045764.1, read as the reverse complement.
ATGATTATAAACCCTATTTGCGGGGGGGATGATATACCTGGTATGTTCTGCAATAGACTCTTATAGCCATATCTTAAGCACATGTAATTCTAGGAAATAAAAATGTAAAGTATACCTATAAGTTGATAGCTCCATAGAATTGTGAGGAATATCAGATTAACCTGTGAATTGTTCGAACTAAGAAATTACGTGCTCATCTATAACTGAATTGGGCAAGGGTGTGAGACTGAGGTTTCTAATTCGTTACATGGTATAAGCAAGTTTGAGGGACCAAACTTATTTAAGGGGGGAAGAGTGTAATAACCCGACCCTCGCATGTGATTCTGCTATAGTTTAGTCTTTATTCTGTGCTTACAAGTGCTTAATGTGAAACTGCATGAGAAATTAAGTTTAAGTATATATATGTCTTATGAATCGAACCTATATCTGTTTAATAAGGAAAAGCATCTGTCACAATTACAATATTAAATCAGAAATTGGAAGCCCTAGAGGCATAATTATCTGAAATTGATTATATATCTGTGATCAGCATAATTTTTAGGTAATATTAAGCATGTTTACGAAATTTCAATTTCGCCATGATTAAACGATTCAATTTTGTCTTATTCACCCTTTTATATAAATATATCTATATCAAGCTCCTTAGACATTTTTGGCTTAGAAGTTCAATGAAAAATATCTCCTGGAGAGGCTAGGAGATTAAGGGAAGAAGGAAAGAAAGAAGAAAGCTCAATAAAGAAGTGATTTGGGACTTTATCTATCCACTATGATGCATGTGATGTATGAGATCCTGGCATGTAGAAGTAGCTCAATGGAGTTTATTTGTATCATTATTATTATTATTATTTTTTTTATATATTTCGTGCTTCCGATACGGTCCTGTATGTTAGGTACACCAGGTTGTGTACAAGTTTCTAAAGTGGTCATGCCCAAACTTTTAGGGGCGGGTTTGGGGCGTGACAAAGACGCATTATTGAATGTTGTCCTATAAACGCTTACGGTCATGCGGCGCATTATTGTATACTGTCATGTAAACCCTCTAAGTCATGTGCTTATAGGTGAGCAGCTTTATAGGAGTGTAACTAAGTCACATAAAGTTTTCTCAGTAAAGGTGATGTGAATCGAGTTTTAGAACTCTATTAGATAGAGAATTCTAAGTATTGAGCGACATGCCTACTAGTGGATTGCTTCATTAGAGAAGAATACTCTACATTCTTAGTTGCGTGGTAGCAAATGTGAAAATTTTCCATGTCATCACTGGGTGATTGAGAGGGAAACATTCATGATAACTCTGCAAGGTGATAAAGAGCTTAGGATAGTGCCAAAGGCTCTCTAGTTCTCTGTTTTAAGAAAGTGGATCAATGTTGTGCATTTTAAGACAAAATCTTTAAGGATTAACCATTTCTAGGAATTGGTTGACTTTTCACTATGACACAAAACTGTTCTAAAGTTGTGCACAATTTGGATAGTCATTTTTGAAGGTATAATGCTCGCCAGATACCAAAAAGTCGCACTATTGAGAAATGTATAGACTATGAGAAGACTTTCTCTTAGGGAGTGGGGTTACTTCGACTTAGACTATGATTGACATGAGTTCGGAACTTTACTTTGTGGACATTGTGACCCAACTTCTCATTAGAGAATTGGATAAGTAGATCCATAGGGATTTACCTTCTACTTTTATGGCGAAAAGTTAGGAGCACAAAAGATTGCTAGTTCCAATAAATCTTTTATGACCTTAAGTAGTTATTCAATTAGTAGTTCTTAGATTTCATTGAGCCATGATGGTCCAACAATGATCGATGAAGATCACTGAGGCATGATCAATGGTCCAAAAAGAAGTTTTTCCCTTACGTAGTCATTATGAGCCAAGAACTTATAGGGTTGTCGCCACCTAGGGTTGGCAGTCTTTTGTTTAGACATGATGGACATGGGTAATGCAATTTATATGCTCAGATATCTGATCCTTAGGGATTGTTCTGGGAGAATTCTCAATTTGTCTTTGATGACTTACATAAGGAATATCTTATAATGATTCTAGATATGAAATTGTAAGTCCATTGACTTACCTATCGGTAAAATCTAAAGCCTTAGCTATTGAGTGAATCCTTAGATTATCTCAAAGAGAAACAGATGACATGTATTCCTTGATCTTTTGTTGTGGGAGCTTGAAGTACGCTACATGGGCATATTTGGCATGATGAGTGTTATCTTTTGTAGATGGTCAACTGAGTAGTTTAGACCCTGACCTTGCTCATTAGACTATGGATATAATGCTTTACTGGTAGTGTATAAATTTGCCTTTTGTAAGATTCAATGCGCTAGTTGAGCGAAACTTGAGAGAATGAAATTGGTTACCAACATGTCTTTGGAGAGGTAGTTGCGCAAGAGGTAGCGATCTTGAACCACTTTTTGTGAGGTGCACATGGTGGATTCCGTTGTATATGCTTATCGCAAGAGGTGCTGATAGAGCCTATGTTTGGAATCTAGAATTGAGCAAATTGTGGTTGTGTTTTTTTGTTGATTGCTTGCTTTTGTGAGATTATGAGATATTGATGCTATTATGGTTTGTATCATAATGATTAGTAGATGATAATGTCAACAAGCAAGATTGACTCACTCACACAAGCAATTGCCCTTGGTGCTTGGGAGCGAGCAATGATGAGACTAGTGCTTTATTTTTATTTGGAGCCAAGAGAGTCTAAATTATCCATTATGTATGTCGCCTTAGTTGGAGCCAAGATGAGGTCATATTGAAGACTAAAGATAGATGTTGGTGCCCAATTCCTATGTATTGCCTGGCATGGTTAACCAGATGCGAGATCTTATTTAGCGTTTGAAAGACGAGCGAATAGAGAATTCATGTTAGGTGCCAGAAAGTGACTCGTGCACTTAAGGACGACTAGACTAAGATTTGTACGGTGTATCGAGTATGACATCATTCTTTGGAAGAGTTACTCCACTGTAGCATGTATTCATACTACATGTGCTTGGCGACCGAGTAATGAGGTAAGAGAATAGATCCCTACTTCCTCACCGTGTGAGTCTTATATGTCATTATTGATATGACTTTCAATTTTCTACCCTTTTATGACCTTTGATTATGTCATAAGGTAAGGGGTTGCTGTTCTGCTACTTTGGTGTGTTGCCTGTGATCATGTATGATTTAGCCTTAAGGAACGTCATTGTGAAAACGGTCAATCCTAAAAGTCAATCCTAAACTAAATGGCAGTAGGGTGAAGGGAAAATCATCTAGAATTACACCTTTATTGTATATTCATTGCCGGCAACTCACATCGCTCTGTATGAGAAGTGGATTGAGTGTGAATATATTGCAACATTTGAGAGGGTCAAACATAATTTTTTGAGGAATTAGAGATGTTTTTGGGCTGGTGTAATTAAATGAGTATGGGGTATATGAGACATGATTTTTATTTTCTGGTTGATGTCTCTATGCTGGCTCTTTTAAGTTTTTAGTGTAGAGCTCCCACATGTAGGTGTTCTCAGCTACCACATGGTCCATTGGCTCATATGATCGTGTTTGATGGATAGATTGAGATAAATGAAGTGCGGTGTCATGCCAACGCATGTTTGAGTGGGAGATGTTGGAAATTAGGTCGGGTTTAGAACTCGTACCTGATTGGGTTGCCTATGGTGGCATGACCCAAGACTATAACGATTCTGGTTTGAATAATACTAGGAATCATGAAAAAAATATCATGAAATCCTTCATGAAGATTTTTCCTCCTTTGATTAGTATGTGGTGTTTTTTTGTATGTGTAATCTAATGGTGGAGAATCTTTCATGATCATTTTCATGATATTTTTTTCATGATACCTAGCATTACTCTTCTGGTTTAGACCCGACCCATTTATTGCTTTTGGATCCGAGAACTTGTGTATTTAATTGTTGTTCAACCCATTTTCATCTTGTTGTTTATTGAGTTTGTCTTTTGGGAGTTTTGGTTGTGTTTTGAACAGGTTGAGAAATTAGTTTTTCAAAGTGTTGTTGCCCAGAATTTTCCTTGTTCGCTCGAGTGACCATTCCTACGCTCGAGCGGTCTTTTGCAGTCTGCAAAACTACTGGGAGTTTGGATTCTTCATTCGAGTGGTCTTTTTTGCGCTCGAGTGAACTTTTGCAGGTTTGAACTACTGGGAGGGGGTTATTGTGTGCTCGAGCGGTGGTTTTGGTCGCTCGATTGGTGTCATTTATTGTGTCTGTTGCTCAAGCGACCATTCCTTTACTTGAGCGGTCTGTGCGTATATCAGTCCGAGAGGAAGACCTTTTTGATCACTTTTTCATCTCTTTCTCTCTCTAAACATTCCAAAAACCTTAGATCTACTCCCTCTTTCTCTCTAGTTCTTGACTTTTTGCACCAAATACTCTCAATCCGTGCATTTCGTCACCCTAGTCATTTGAAGTAAAAGATAGAGCACGTCGAGGGCTTCGTTCTAATTGGAGAAGTTAGTGTTTTTGGCTTCGTCGAGTTCTACATCTTGTTTCCTTTGGTCTTTTTCTTTGAGGTAGGGATTTCTTTGACTTTTTTTTTTTTAAAATGATTTTTAGCTTAGTTATTTGTCTTTTCAAAAGGGTTATGTGTTTGAGAAATTTTGGTAAAACCTCGGGCTTGGTTTGAAATAAAAAGAGGAGTTTTCCAAATTGATTCTTAAACATGGTTGTTAGAAAATGGTAGTGGATAAGTTGTGTTGAATTGGTGGAAAGTTTTTCTCAAAATTGATTGGAAAGAAAAATGGGGTTTTAGCCCTAATTTTGGATTTGGGAATTTTGAAAGGGAAATGAGAAAATGATGTTGGATATTGTGACATTGGAAAATGGTTATGATGATGATGATGACGGTGGAGTTGGATATGTAATATCACTCCCATTGTAATTGATAGAAATGTATCTTTTGGTTGGAATTTATCTATTGTTTAGAAATATCTATTTTGGGCTATCGGTGGAAGATAGTCTTGATTGTTGTAGACATTGCATGAGGATTAGGTTGAATTGAAACTAATTTCTTATCCATTGTGCATTGTGCATCATTTTACATTGAATATTGTAAATGTAATGGTTTTTGAGAAAAATAGGTGAATACTGCGGTGCATCTAGTTAGGGGGTGTAGTTGTGATTTTATTATGTTGGCCTGTGTATTCTTGGTGAAAGTCTAGAAACCCGCGCGGTTAGGTGTCGATCCTTCCGGCTAGTACCAGTAAAATGGCTTTGGTAGTGCCTGTATAGCCTACTTGTAGACACATACCTAGAGATTCCCAATGTGTTGTATCCATTGCCATATTTTCTGTATAAAGGATTATTTTTCATGAATTGATATATAATATGGCATTGCATTGTTTTGAGATGGAAAACAAGGAATGTTTGGAAAATGGCATGCATATGCATTCACTTTATAATTTTGTTAAGATTCATATACTATGTTAGAGTATCTTTATTGGGCTTTGGCTCACCCTATGTGAGAAACAACTTTCAAGTGCTGATGACATGCCTCCGCCAAGAACATAGCTTGGGAGGACTCGGAGCTTGAGGCTTCTTTTTTGTAATGCCACGAAATAAATATAATAACCCATCCACAACATCAATAAGTGACAACAATGCTAAAGTAATTATCTTCCATTAGTTTCCAATTAAGTGTTACAAAAGAGTAACATATGCTGATATATATTCACAAGCCTAACCCTGAATTTATAGCATATGCTACATAATAAAGAAATAGGATGAAAGTTAAACAAATAAGAAATGCCTTAAAGGCTCACAACTTTCCAAGATGGTGCTTGGTTACAACAAAAGTGGATTTAAGTCCAATACAGTTAAAGGGCCTTGGCCTATACAAAATATATACAACAATCAACAAAATGAAGCTCTTGTTCGAAGTCCTCCCAAGCTATTTCCTTGGCGGAGGCATATCCTCAGCACCTAAAATGTTTTTCCCACATAGGGTGAGTCAAAGCCCAGTAGAGATAATCAAACATAGTAGATGAATCTTAACAAAGATATAACATGAATGCATATGCAATGCTTTTGCCAAAATATTTTATATCTCTTTCCAAAACCATGCAATGCTAGGTTAATATCATAATTCATTAATTATTTCCTTTACAATAGAAAACATGGCAGTGAATCACACTCTGGGAATCTCAAAACACATACAACCTTTCACAGAAATTTCATTCGCGGGAAATTGTAAACCGACACCCATGTAAACGTAGGCTATACAAGCACTACTACTGCCATTTCACAAAAATTTCATTCGTGGGATCAGCACCCATGTATTCACATGGTTCTTAGGACTTTCACCATGGACACTCAGGCCAACTTATTTTAATGAGACAATACACACTTCCTAGATTAACCCATTTTTCTCAAAACGATAAACATTTCCAATGTATAAGTATAAGATAATGTTCAATGCAAATGAATGAGAAAATAGTTTGAATTCTCCTAATTCTCATGCAATTTTTACAACAATCATAGCTATCCTCCACTGATAACCCAAAATAGATATTTCTAAATAGATAAACAATTATCAATAAAGATAAACTTTCTAAATTTTCACGATATGAGTGATAATACATAGCTAACTCCACCATCTTTAATATTAATCCAATTTCATGATTTCAATATCAATTCCATTATTTATACAAAATCAACATTTGAGACATTTAGGGTAAACCCCCTTTTTCTTCCAAAATCAATCCCAGGTATCAAAATCACTCACTTCATTACAACTCAACTTTATTTTCAACACCACAATCATTTCCATGAATCCATTTGAAATATCCCTCTTTTGATCTTTAACCCAAAACCCTAGATTTGTTTCAAAAATTTCCAATGTCACAATATTGTTTAGAAATAGCAAATAATTAAGTTAAAAATCATAGAACATGTGAAGAATCCCTACCTCAACCTTAAAAGATGAGAGAAAGAGTGTAGGAAACTCAAAAACGTCAAAAATCAGCTTTGCTTCGATTAAAACGAAGCCCTCATTGAGCTTTACATTTTTAACAAAGGGACATGGGTGAGGAACTCGATTGATCTAGGTGTATTTGTAGAGAGAAGTAGAGTTTTAGAGAGAGAGGGTGCATATCTAGGGTTTTTAGAATATTTAGAGAGAGAGAGAGAGAGAGAGAGAGAGAGAGAGAAATGAAAAAGTGATTCAAAAGTAGTTTCTTACGATCTGATATACGCACAAATTGCTCGAGCTCAAGAAGTGCCGCTTGAGTGACCAGACACAACAAGTTACACCACTCGAGCGCAAGAAGCTTCGCTCGAGCGAAGAATACCAACTGCCAGAAGTTTTACAGACAAAGAACCACCACTCGAGCACAAGAGGGCTCGCTTGAGCGAACGTTGCTCAAGCGTAAGAAATACCACTCGAGTAAAAATGCCAACTCCCAGTATCTCTGCAGACTTGAAAAAATACTAGAAGTTTACAAAGACCGCTCGAGTGCAAGAAGTGCCGCTTGAGCGAAGGAGCACAATTCTAGGTAGCAATAGTTTGAAAAGCAAACTACCAACTTGAGCCAAACGCAACCAACACATCCCAATAGCCAAACTCAAAGAGAAATAAGGAGAAACAAGCCATGAACAACTATATAAGGTGTAGACACCCCATTTTTGACCGACCTTAAGACTCAGACGTCACCAATTGAGCGCTTGGTGATATTGCATATTGTGCTCATTCTGAGGTTGCGGCGTCACGGCTGCGAGCCTTGTCTCCGGACTTCCGGACTTTTTTGTGCTTTGCCTCAGTTTGCGAACCAGGTCCCGTTTTCTCCGTTTTCTCTTCCCGAAGGGAGGGAGAGGTCTTGTAGACCATCTCTCAGTGGCCATAGGCTACGTTTCGCGGTCGTAGGCCGTTTTTCTCATTTGGAGCCCGGTTCCCGATTTTTTGGAGCCGTTGGCCATGTGCCTCGGTTCGGGACCGCTTAACCACCTCCGTTTGCTCCGATTTTTGGCACACACCTTATTTCCTCCCTTTTGAGGGACACTGTGATCCGAGAGACCAACTTCGTGGTCAAACACCACCTCCGGTGCTTAATAGTCAGTTTTCGGGGCCCCAGGCCGCGCGTTTCGGCCCCCGAACCTTCGTTTTGCATCCGTTTTGTTTCATTTTTGGTGGAGACCTCATTTTCATTGTTAGGAAGCTTGTAGAAGGGTGGGAGGCCAGAAATTGTTCTGAAAAGCCAGCTTTATTCCTTCATCGCTCTCCGTCGCCCGTTTTTCTTGCTAGAAAGCTGGTGTTGACCATTCGTTGTACACACCCGGGAGGCCACCAATATGACATGGCCGGCCAACAATTGTTCCTGACCCTTTTGAACCCCTCTAAAAAGTTGGTTTTTCTCTTTCCTGGTTCACATTTTCAGGGTTTTGACCACATAGCTGTGTTGTGCACACATGGGAGGCCACCAATATGGGTGGCCGGCCAGCTTTTCTTGCTTGACCCTTTTGAACCTGGTCAGCCGGCCAGGGGAGGTGGCCGGTCGGCCACCTGAACCCTCTGAACCTGGCCGGCCATGACCCTCTCACCTGATTCCTTACAGCTGCACCCTCTGTTTTCCCCCAGATCTTGTATCTGAGAGGGGGTCTTTTGGGGGGGAAATTTGAATTTGATTTTCCCCCCATTTTCTCCACTCCTCTCCTCTATAAAACCAGCCCCCCCAGCTCATTTTCAAGGGTTACAAAAATTTGTTTGGAGCTCTTGCATTAAATCTCTCTCTCTCTCTCTCTCTATTCCAACCCTCAAAACACCCTTGGTTCTTGGCCATTTCTACACCAGTCCATAGCACCACACCTCCACACTCCATTCCAGCAACTTGAAGGCTATTTCCAGAGGCTAGGAGCACCATTTTTTGGACCAAAAGCTGTTGAAGACTTAGGCTACAAGGGTAAGTCTCTTTTCCCTTTCTTTTGGCTCTATTTTGCATGCTTTCTTAGCCTTTGTTGCTTGCATTTTTGGGCTCTGACATGAACTGTAAATAGTCATATTTTGAGCTCATCTCCATGTTTGATCAAGGGTCTTTCTCTATTTGAGGTCTCGTCCTCACCCTTTGTGTTTAAACTCTCTTTTAGGCCTATTTTTGCATGATATTTTAGGCTTATTTTTGAGCTATTTTGGACTTGTTCATAAAATTTGAAATGTATTTTTTTGAGGCCCTCTTCAACTTTGTTGAAGGGCTCTCTTCAGTTTGAGGTCAGCTGCTACCACTTGCCTCTTTATCCCTCTTTTAGGCCTTTTTCTTGCATGCTGATTTAGCCTCACTTTTGTTCATTTTCGAGACTTGATGTAAGTTGTAAAGTGCCTTATTTTGAGCCCCTCTTCAATTTTGTTGAAGCGCTCTTTGCCATTTGGGGCCAGATGCTGTCCTTTGTCTCTATTCTCTCTTTTAGGGCCATTTTTGCATGATAGATTAGCCCTATTTATGTTCATTTTTGAGACTTGTTATAAAATGGAAAAAGGCTTGTTTTGACATCATATTCATGTTTTATTAAGGGCATTTTCTTATTTGAGGTCACATGCTTCCTTGTATGCTTGATTGTCCCTTGTTTTGAGCCCTACACCTAAGCTCCAATTGCATGCTTTGTTTGGCCTTCTAGCCACTGAAATCTAGTGGATTTTTAGTGGCTAGAACACTATTTTGAGCCTCCAAATCAGAGGGGGATGACCGCCTCTCACCTTGACTTGTTTGATGGTCATTTTGGCCTTCCAAAGGGCCCCCCTCTTTGCATGCTTCTTAGCCACTTTTCAGGCCCAATTTGGTGAGTTTTGGGACTATCATATTTGATTTCCAGAGTTGTTTTGGTCATGCTTCATGTCTATTTTGTATGTGCCTAATAACTCCTTGCACGGCCCACTAAGTGAGCTCCTCATTTTTGCACATGTTGGCTGCATTTCAGTGATTATTTGGTCATATTTCCACATGTTTTGTTCACTGATTTTTTCTGGTTTGGTGAGATTCCATGTGCTTCATATACTTGCCATGTAAACCATGTTTGCTAGTCAAAATTGCATGCTACTTTAGCCCATCTTGCTAGCACCTTTTGGCCATGCTTTGAACTAAGAAAGTTCATTTTTTGGGACTTCCTTGACTCTATCTTCATGCTTCATGATCAAATAATGCATGCTTTGTATAGCTATATGTCATTGCGTATGCCTAGTTTTGAGTTTCGGGGTTCATCTCATGCATCGGGTGCCATATTGCCATGTTTCGGGGCTGTTTAGCATCATATTTTAGAGCTGAAATTCACATGTTTGTATGCCATATTCCATGCCTTGTCATGCCTTGTTAGAGTGGCATTTGTGCCTTAGGATCGGTCCTCGGTTTGCGAGCATGCGTGCATGCATCTCGAGTGTCTCATTTTCATCTTATGGCCACTGATGTGAGTGTGGCTGAGGTCCACTCATGTTGGTGTAAGTCCATCATGCATTGCGTATGCCATTTCATTTCATAGCATTGCGTATGCAAGGTTGTATGTTAGAGCATCGTGTATGCCATGGTACATCGTGCATTGTGTATGCCATCTCATAGCATTGTGTATACTAGGTTGTATATTAGTTGCATTCATGCATGTCATGCATATTGCATTGTGTTTGGGGATAGGAGTTAGCCCAAGCACGGGAAACAAGGGGCGTTTTGTACTTTGAGTGACGGAACGTGTCTTAATTCTCTGTCACCGACACTCCGGATTATCCATGATGGAGTCTCGGTCTTGTCGTGTTTATGTGTGCATTCATTCCATATTGAGTCGTGCAAATCGACTCCTCGGCCATCATGTATCGAGATGCGCGATTTGTGGCACGAGGATCGAAGACTACGCTCCCTGAAGAGTAGTCAAGCATACATATGTGAAAATACATTGCCATGCCCCTTTCCTGCTCTCTGTTGTAGCAAATCAGAAACCGACAGTCTTCTGGCTTCGTGCAATATTCCGGGCTTAATTGTAAACAGAGGCTAATTGGGGCATCGCAATGGATTTCCGTGTAAAGCAACTCGAGCATGCATCATTCATTATTTGGAACAGAGCTGAGGCAGTCCATGGATTTGCGTGCCATTTATTGCTTTCCTAGATTAATTTGTTAATTAATTAGGATTTTGTACTTATTGGGACTGTATTATTTATTGGGGACTATATATTATTTATTTGGACCCTCCGAGCAAGGGCAATGTTGTAATAAGTGTGTGTGTGTGTGATGTATGTCTTCCAACCCCACGTCTTTCTCCCTTTTATTTACCAGCTTATGATGGTTAGATTAGGGCATGTTTCAATTAGCATACAGTATGATAACATGTTTGCATTCATTCATTTGTTTTGCATGCAAGACTCGGCATCATACCTCACTACATTGTATTTCAATTCCAAGCTGAATACTTGTTAGCTGTGGCATTCCATATGCCATGTTTAGAATAGCCAAGCCTATCTTAGTTACATTCCTGCATGTGTTGCATTAGGCATTTCTGTATAGTTAGGATCATGCATGGGTTTCTAATTAGCTTCTGTTTTGGCTTGGAGTACTCGGTAAGTTTTTACGCTTTAGCATCCTTGCATGTGTGTGAGTGATTGCCATGATAGCATGCTTACCATGAGGCTATTTGCTTATGTGATATAAGCACTTTGAATGCCTGGGTAAAGGTTGGGTTATTTGGATTGGAACAATGCATTGACTGTGAGTTTTAAGCCCACTAGATAGTGGCAAAACCATCTTTTCTAAGCCCACCCGAGGGTGGCAAAATCTACATTTTAAGCCTATTTGCGAGTAGCAAACCATCTTTCAAAAACAAACATGAAACATTTTGTTCCAATTCAGGCGATCCAATCTATACTTGTATGCTGTGCGCATCACATAGTAAATCTAGGCTAATAACCGGAATAAGAATGCATAATGTTTTCAAAACTAGATATCATGGTTAGTAGAGGCCGATCTTTGATTGGGCGAGTGGGGGTGCTCACGAAGTGACCTTTGCTAATCGTACCCAAGTTCCCGAGCTAAGGCAACTTTGGTGATGACAGACACGTGGCCTTAGGCAACAAGTCAGGGTTTCCTAAATTTCCCAAAAATAAAATATTTAGGTGGCGACTCTGTATCTGGCAAAGCAGTCCATGTTTGGCACTTCTTTCAAAAATCTGTTTTCTCAAAACGATTTGCTGGATTTGGACTCTTTGGTTCAGATTAAGAACCGTGACAATTTGAGTCTTGAACTGTGGTGAGCTCGAAAATGAACGGAACGGGGGACTTATCCCCTCCCGGAGCGTTCGGGGACGTCTACATAAGGCAATGAAACCCGGATTCAAAACATCAAATAGGTTGGATCCAAACCATAATCATTATATTTTTTGGTTTTGTTTTGATATAATTATTTGTTTAAGCCTTGAGCTTTATTTGTATTGAGTTTAAACTCATTTTGTTGTAACCACGTATCGTCTTGGAAAGTTGTAAGCCATTAGGAAATTTCTTTCAGTGATTTTAATTTCCTTTTTAGTTTTGTATCAATGCCATATGCTATAGATTCAGAATCTAAGATTGGTGAATATATATTGCATATGCTGCCTTTTCTAATGATCACAGATGTAATGAATAGAAGATATGAAATGGTTGATCAATTATAGCATTGTTATGTAATGGGTTAATAATAATTATTTCGGGGCATTACAGCCATAAGAAAAGATCTAGTCAAAGTGGACTTGGATTAACTTATCTTGGGGATAAATGCGAATGACCTACTATCTTATCTCTTTAGGAGATAGAGTTGTGGGTGGTTATAACATTCCCATTATAATAAACATATTATATGGGTGAGACTAATTTAACCGTATGAGAAATCTGCTAGTCTTTCTCTCTTAGTCTCTCTTTTCCTTTTCTCTCTCTTTTTTCTTTCTATGGAAACATAGAACCATGCCTTTGTATTGTGAAGAGTGTGGGTAGTTCTCTAGTAATCTTACCCCACTGCTGGGAATTATTCGAAGATATCAATGGGGGCACATGATTCACTCACATGATCTATAGATTCGGTTTGAGTGTAAAAGGTATGTTTGAAACAGGTTGGTAGCTTGCTTGGTAGCATGGGATGTGTTGGTTGCGTTTGAAATAGGTTGGTAGCTTGTTTTTCAAACTGTTGCTACCCAGAATTTTGCTCATTCGCTCGAGCGACACTTCTTGTACTCGAGCGGTCTTTGTGAACTTCCAATATTTTTGCAAGTTTGTAGAGATACTAGGAGTTGGTTGCATTTGAAACAGGTTGGTAGCTTGTTTTTCAAACTGTTATTGCCTAGAATTTTGTTCCTTCGCTTGAGTGTCATTTCTTGAGCTCGAGCGGTCGCAAAAGTACTGAGAAGGGGTATTCTTTGCTCGAGTGCAAGCGAAGATTCTTGCGCTCGAGCATTGGTCTTCTGTCTGTAAAACTACTAGGAGCTTGTATTTTACGCTCAAGCAAAACTTCTTGTGCTCAAACGGTCACATCTTTTGTGTCTAAACGTTCGAGCGACACTTCTTGTGCTGGAGTGGTCTACGCGTATATCAGTCTATAAAAGTCACTTTTTATATCACTTTTTCATCTCTCTCTCTCTCTCTAAACATTTTAAAACCCTAAGTTGAGACTCTCTCTCTCTCTAAAACTCACATTCTCTATACCAATCCACCTAGATCCGTCGATCTTTTCACCTGTGTGCCTTTGTTAAAAAGGTAGAGCTTGGCGGGGGCTTTGTTCTAATCGGAGCAAGGTTGATTTTTGGCATCTTTGAGTTTCCTACACTCTCTTTTCTAGTCTTGTAAGCTTGAGGCATGGATATCTCCACTCTTTTTATGAGTTTTAACTTAGTTATTTGTTATTTTTAAACAATATTGAGATTTTGGAAGATTTGGAACAATCTAGGGTTTTGGGTAAAAATCAAATGAGAGGTTTTTCAAATGGATCTTTGAAAATAATTTTGATATAGAAAATAATGTTGAGTATGGGTTATAGTAATTATTTCGGGGCATTACAACTTGCTATTAGAGAGTATCAGGTTTGAATACTCTGGGTACGTGAGAAGTGGTTCTTACTACAATGGGTTTATCTCGCTTGATAGAGATGTTTGTATATTTGTAATGCTATGTGATAACATGCTTATGTGATTATATGGATATGAGATTTAATTCTTAAGCTATTGATTGGGTCTATGGGTTTTTAGAAGTTCTATTAGAAGAGCACTTGATCACTGCTATTTCTAATTAGAACTCTGGCAATGCCGCAGGACAATCATTATCTAGGAAAGAATTTCGTATGTGTTTATGTGATTATGTGCTTATATGGAGTGAATTACTATTGTCCATTGCATTAGGACATGAGTGAGTTAGCTTTGACACATTTGTAAATGTGCTAGTCTCTTTTGTTACCTTTATTAGGACATCAGGACGTGGACATGGACATGGTGGTGGTAGGCCTAGAAGGCATGAGGTGCCATTACCAAATGAAATTCTGACACAAGAGGAAAGGGTTGGCCAGTCCAATGTGGCCGAACCGGTTGGTCAGTTGGCTATGGGCGCTTTGGCCCGTGAGATGGTCAGAGCTTTGTAGGAATCTATGGACATTCTCAGGGCAGAGAATCAAGTCTAGGCCCAAGTTGTTGAGCATGGTTGTCTTTCTTGAAGAGGGAATTCTTCCGGTCGAATCTGGATGAATTTTTGGGTGACCCTAGGAAGCCACTGAAGACGGATGAGTGGCTAGAACAAACGGTGAAAATGTTCTAGATGCTTGACATCGAGGATGATGGGCTAAGAGTGACCTTGGCATCCTTCCAGCTGAAGGGAGATGCGGGTCAATGGTAGAAGTATGAGCGTGGGCATTAGAGTGACTTGAGAGGCCTTTGTCAATGCCTTCCAGGACAAGTTCTTGCCTCCACTGTTGGGGAGAAGTTGAGGGACCAGTTTCTGAAGCTCAAGCAACTTAGTTTTCCAGTAGCTGAGTTTGAGGCAGCTTTCACTGGCCTCTCTAGATTTGCACCGGAACTCGTGGTGACTGAAGAACGCCGTTGTATCGAGTTCGAGAAGAGATTGGGGACTGCGCTTCTTTTCAAAGTAGTTGAGTTAATGATTAGGGACTATGGACACCTTGTGGAGGCAGCAGCTCATCTGGAGATCGTGGTTTAGGCAGAGAAGGAACGGATGAGGGGCTCTAGGAGGAGTCAAGAGGTTCAGAGGGAGAATCGGGACAATAAAAGGTAGAGGAGCACTAGCCCACAACAGTCCTAGGCAGCACAGTCTAGGTCCACCTTTCCTGTGCTGAGTTCAGGTTCAGGGAGAGGTAATCTAAGAGGCTTCTCTTGTTATAAGTGTGGCTATTTGGGTCACAAGTCTCCAACTTACTGCAGAGAGGAGAGCAATAGTCTATACCGTTTACAGCTCATTCTTAGAGCCAAAGTCAGGGGAGAGTGCAACCGCCTATTTGTTATCAGTGTGGGTAGTCAGGGCATATGAAAAGGTTTTTCCCTCAGTTGGGTGTCACGTCTAGTGCATCTGGTTCGAGGCAGGCACAAAGTCATCCGCCTACCCAGTCAGTGCAGGCCTCAAGGGCCAATTAGGGGGCCTCTTTGGCCTTCAGTCCTTCTTGGTTATAAAAGTGAGGCATCCTTGTGGGTCTGAGGTAAGTTTTTTCTTGTGAGTTTAAGCACTATTTGCTATATGTGAGAGATAAAGTTTTACTTATTTATGCAGGTTGTTGGGCTTAATCTATTCTGCCAGTGCTCTTCAGCTAAGTTTCCCTTTTGGTTGTGTGGTCAAAAATCAACACCCACAATATTAATAAAGGAAAGGAGAGTGCAAAAAGTATCAAAGCAAAATAACCGCAATCCCAACTAGGTTGGTATCGAGTATATTGCCCTATGATTTGTTAGCACAACCGCCAAGGGTTGGAGAGAAACCAACCACAACAAGGGATAAAGGAAACATACCAAATCTATAATTATCAACAAAAATAAGCAACAACAGTACATCAACCACAATCAAAATTAAGTAGCAGAAGTACAACAACCAAATCTATGACCACAACTGTAATCCAACAACAGACTAAAGCTTTCAAAACTAGCAACAACACATGGGCTGCTCACTTTATGCATTTCCTAACTTGATGTAGATTTGATACAAACTGATTAATTGAATAGTCTCTTCCCATTATATTAGACTTCATCCACTTGGCCACTCTAACCTTGATGAGTTCGCAAAGGACTTCAAAATTGGATTGTACCTTATTGAAGATAACTTCATTTTTGTGTTTCCACACAGACCAAAAAATTGCTATAGGTAATGCTTTCCATAATTGTAATTCCCCTTTTTTAAACTTCCACCCATTCCATCATTGCAGCAAGCTTTCCACTATGCTTGGTATAACCCACTGAACTTGCCACCATTTGATGATGTTGGACCATATTTTCCAAACAAAAGGATAGTGAATCATTATGTGGTTAAGTGATTCCTCCCCTGATCTACACAGAGCACAAAATACACCCACATTTGTAACAACCACCCCAATTTTTTTTCAGATACTCAATTGTCTTAATTATCCCTTTCCATGCCAACCAAGTGAAGAATTGGGACTTTGGAGATGCTACATTATTCCATATTAAAACAAATAGAGTTTTCATTGATCCAAAATTCATCTCACACCAGTTAACCTTGAAATATCCTGAACTATTAGCTTTCCATATGATGCTATCCAAAATCTCCAAATAGAGTGCTGGCCTTGTTCCTAATTCTATCTTTATGTTTCTTAGATCCTCCTCTCCCCATGCCAATAAATTCCTTCTCTGATTGAAACACCACTCATCATAAATTTGAGTTTTTTGTCCATCATCTCTTTCAATGTTACCTCTTTGTCATTTGAAATACTAAATAGCCTCAGGTATTTCTCTTTAAGGCAAAATATTCTACCCATCTCCCAAAACATAATCCTACTCCCATTTCCAATTTTAATCTCAACATTTTCCATAAAAAAATTAAGAAGCCTGGGATTTGCTTATGCTACTGATAATATATCACACCATATCCTTGAGCTAGAGATATCAACCATATGGAATGGAAACCATCACCCGCCAATAGAGTTACAATCACAAATCTAAATATGCTGACTGTCACGACCCAAACCCGATACCCAAAGGCTCAGCGTTGCAACAAGATGAAAATAAAATAATTCAAATAATTTTGTAGTCGTAGCGCAAGCGGATAAATTAAATAATTAAAATAAAATAATTGGGTACCGAATGTTTATTAAAAGGAAACAAACATAGTCATTTGGTCTTTTATTTTATTCTAGGTGCCCAATTAGAAATGTAGACAGTAGAAAAAAAAAAAAAAAAAAAAGGAAAAAGGAAAAAAAGAAGAAGAAAACACTGTGGTTTATCCCCTATCTTGATCATTCTAAGTCTCATCACCTGAACGGGGTAACAGCTATAAGCACATGGCAAAGTGAGAAATATTATACTGTGAGTATAGGGGCATAAAATGGCCACGGATAGTTATTTAAGCTAAAACATCAACATAATTTAAGTTGCATAAATAAATTATTTAAGTGGCAGAAATTGAAATACATAAATTACGTAAATAACTATAACCACAGTACATAACAGAACAAAACAAGGGTCACTGGAGTGACAATCAGAACAAGGGTCAATGGATCCATGACAAACAGAGGACCACAAGGTGGCCAAACAGGGGCCAATGGTTTATTTATGTCCCCCAAGGCGTAGGACTCCCGTGGTGGTACTTACAGAATATAATTGTTTATAAAATCTTTGTCAAATAGTTTTTAAAATTTAAACAAACATATCCGTGGGTTTCAATTCAAGCAAACAAAGTTTAGAAAATAATCCACGTAATTGAAACATTAACATAACCATAAAACAAAATTATATAAAATAAATCATGGTAACTCAAAACATTTGTAAAATATATTATGGTAACTCAAGACACATAGAAAACATATTATGTAACTCAAGGTATAATATAACTCACCTTAATTTTAATTCCTAATTTTCTCTCCAAGCCTTCGTGATCTCCCAAGACTCTTTTCTTTTCTTACCAATTCCATTGAGTCTTATGCCATCCATTGCTTCCCTTTTATACTAAGGCTTGGAGGTGACTAATCATCCTAATCAAGTGCTAATTCAAGGGTCTATTTCTATAGCCTCCACAGGTGGCAGCAACAAATCCCTCCAGCCTGCTTACGTTTCACTATAATTCTTTATTAGCCCAACTATTTATATTAATTTTATGGTTGTTTTAATTTGGCCCCAAATCAATTTTATTCGATAAATATAATGATCCCTAAAATTACTTATAATTAAAAGTTAGGTTCGCGTCTAAAAACCTCACCACTACACTATAAAACTTCACTTACCGCTTAGTAAAATATTTAATATTAAACAAGCGGTGTAGCATCTAAAAATAAACCCATAATATATAACATTAACATGCATTAACAAAAGAAAACCAATTATCATTTCACCCATCAGAGTAATCTTATTAAAAGACATTACATGTAACAACGAAAATAAATGCCCTACGGGCTTACATCTTTCCAAGCCAACACTTGGACACAAAAGTATGAGTACTAACTCATTTACACATTAAGCCCTAGGCTTGAGTTTACATGTAACATCAAATTAAAACAAAATAAATAACTAATCTAAATAGAGTCTTCAACTCCAAATCCATCCAAGCTAAGTCCTTGGAGGTAGCACATCACCTGAACCTGAAAATGATGTTCCCATATAGGGTGAGCCACAGCCCAGTAGAAAGATACTAAACCAAATATAAGCATTGAATAAAGCAATAGCATTCAATAGATGGTTAACATAATTATCAGTTTCACTTCCCATTATTTATTCAACTTTCCATTTTTACCGTCATGGCTTAGAACCTGGCCAGACTATAACAGTGAACTACATATCACATTAACATTTATTCCATTCAATGAAACAAATGAGACTAAAGCTCATACTAAAACACTTCCATACTTCCCGACTGATACACATTTTAGTGCTGTATCAACAACATGTAAAAACACTTCAATATCAATAAGCACACAAAATAGTGATGCTAATGGAGTCCATCCCCTATCTCCTTCCAAACAAAATCTGGTTTAGAGGTCCATCCCCTATCTTCCCCTAAACCGTGGAATACATCCCCTATCTCCTCCCAAACAAAATGCATATGCAACACACAATCAATACACGTATTTTCTGTATTAATTCAATAGTCAAAATTTATGACTTAACCAAAGTGATTAGTTTCAATTTTCCCTAATCCACATGCAATGTCTACAACAATCACGACTATCCTCCACCGATAGCCCAAAACAGTTTTTTCTAAACAAGAAATAAACATATCAAGAATTATAATCTCAGCAATTTAGTAGGTGAGTGATTGAAATTATCCAACTACACCATTTAAACTTATGATTGTCCAATTCCATGAATTTAACTAAATCCCCCAATTTTCCCTTAAATTAATTATACAAATTAATTTATTAAAACAATTAGGGTTTTTTTCCAAAATTACCAAATAACCCCCAACATATCAAAATACCAAAACTTAGAACAAAACCTATAATATGGAGTAGGAAATCCCTACCTCGAAGCAAAGAACTCGAATGGAGAAGATGACGAAAATCCTAAGTGCTCCAAACCCAAGGTTGTTCAGATTAAAAGGAAGCCCTCGACTCACTCTATCTTTTTAATAAAGGATCTAGGGTAGAAACACCCTAAAAGTAGATGAAAACTAAGAGAGAAGGTGAGTGGAGGAAGAGAGAAGTCGTACCTAGGGTTCTGGAATCAAAAAGAGGGCGAAAAAATGTTTTAAAAACCGCCGCTGCCTATTTAAACTCGACAGTCTCGCTCGAGCGAAGACTTGGTCGCTCGAGCGACCAGACACAATAAATACTCGCTCGAGCCAACAATACGATGCTTCAGGTCTGCAACCCAGAAGCACGCTCGAGCGACAGAATGCTCGCTCGAGCTAAGGACTCAAAACTCGCTCGAGCCAAGAAATACAGCTCTCAGGTCTATACTAGACGCAATCGCTCGCTCGAGCTAAGAAACCCTGGCTCGAGCCACAAGACACAAAACTCAATCCTCGCTCGAGCGACCAAACTCTCGCTCGAGCGACCAACCCAAAAACTGGACAGCAACACTTGGTTTCCGAACCCAACCAACCTGAAACATACCTGCCCAACAAATCCTATAACTCAAAAAGAGAAAATAAGAACGACAACAACAATTATACAATGATAGAATCTACGGAACCTAAGTCTGGATACAATAATCAAATGGGAAAAGACCGGGGTCGCTATAAGCGGTGTCCTATAATCTATCCCTTTAGCAAAGATTTCGAATATTATACTAAGGAATTGTATTTATTTATTTATTTTTAATTTAGTGTTATTATTATTTTTATTTAATATGATCATGGTAAAAATTCGGGTGCCACAATTCTCTTATCGTCAAAAGAAGTTTGTCCTCAAACTTGACGTACTTTGGTTTTTGAAGAGGTATGGGTATTTGACTCACATTTGAATTTCAATTTCCCATGTTGCTTTTTCGACACGATGGTTTCTCCATAAGACTTTTACAAGGGGTATAGTCTTGTTTCGAAGGACCTAATTACGATAATCAAGAATTTGTACTGGTTGTTCTTCATAAAAGAGTCTTCTTAAACTTCTAGGTTCTCATAATCAACAACATACTCTGGATCTCGAAGATACCGCCGAAGCATTGAAACATGAAACACGTTGTGGACATTGGGCAGTTTGGGTGGAAGCGCAAGGCGATATGCCACAGAACCAACCCTTCCGAGTATCTCGAATGGCCCGATGTAACGTGGGCTTAACTTTCCTCATTTTCGAAATTGAACAACCTCTCTTGTTGGTGAAATCTTTAGGAATACATGATCTCCTATTTGAAATTCTAAGTCCCGTCTCCGTGTATCTGCATAGCTTTTCTGGCAGCTCTGGGTAGTGCGAATTCGTTGTTGGATGAGTTGAATTTTATCACTTGTGATTTGCACAATTTTGGGGCCTAATAATTTCCTCTCTCCGACTTCCGTCCAACACAGAGGTGATCGACATTTCCTTCCATACAGTGCCTTGCACGGTGCCATTGCAATGCTTGCATGGTAGCTATTATTATAGGCAAACTCCACCAAAGGTAGGTGATCATCCCAATTACCTTTGAGGTCTAATACACACACACGTAACATATCTTCCAAAGTCTGTATCGTCCTTTAAGATTGTCCACCGATTTGTGGGTGATAAGTAGTGCTAAACTTCAGAGTGGTTCCTAAAGCTTTTTGCAATTTGTTCTAGAAATGACACACGAAGCGAGGGTCTCTATCGGATACGATTGAAATTGGGGTGCTATGCAAACAAATAATTTCCTTAATGTATAGAGTGGCGAACTTAGAGAGCGTGCATATGATTCTGTTTGGTAGAAAATGTGCCGACTTTGTCAATCGATCTACGATAACCCATATTGCATCATTCTTGAGGCTGATTAGGTAGCCCTACCACGAAGTCCATAGTAATGTGCTCTCATTTCCATTCGGGAATAGGGAGTGGATGTAACATTCCTGCAGGTCTCTGATGTTCTACTTTAACCTGTTGATAATGCAGGCATTTGGAGACATGGTTTGCTATGTCTTTCTTCATTTCTGTCCACCAAAAGTCTTCCTTGATTATGATGCATTTTAAATTGCGGTGAATCGCAAACTTCGAACTATGAGCTTTGACCAATATCTTTTTCTTGAGTTCTGGAAGGTCGGGTACACAAATTCAATTTCAAAATTTTAGTATCCCATTGCTTATCGTAAAGTCAGGATTGGGCGTGCTTCTTTGCTCTTCATACTTTTTCTTCAAAAGTTTGTCTTCACTTTGACTTTGATTTCTTTAATCAACTCAGGTTCCATGACTATGTTGGCGAGCAACCCATTGATCTTGCGGGGAACGAGGGTACATGCCAAACTTTTGGTCGTCTTTCGACTCAACGTCTGCTACTACGTTAGCTTTGCCGGGATGGTGATGGATCTCTATATTGTAGTCTTTCATAAATTCTAGCTATTGTCGTTGCCTCATATTCGGTTCCTTTTGTGTAAACAGATATTTGAGACTTTTGTGATTTGTGTAAATTTCGCAGGTTACTCCATAGAGATAATGAAGCCAAATTTTGAGGGCAAAGATTATTGCGGCTAATTCGGATAAATGGGTCGTAGTTCTTCTCGTGGGTCTTTAGTTGACGTGAGGCATATGCAATGACCTTTCCATTTTGCATAAGAACACAACCCAAACCATTGTATGAGGCATCAGTATAAATTATGAACCCTTCTGTTCCTGCGAGGAGTGCTAGTATAGGAGTCGTCACGAGTCTGTTCTTCAATTCTTGGAAGCAACGTTCCTGCTTGTTCGTCCATTCAAAGGGTGTGTTCTTCTGAGTTAGCTAGGTCAAGGGTGATGCTATCTTTGAGAAATCTTGCACGAAGCACTGGTAATAGCCGACTAGACCCAAGAAGCTTCAAATCTCGGATACGTTAGTAGGTCGTGGCCAATCCACGATTGCTGCAACCTTTTGGGGGTCAATTGAGATGCCATCTTTGTTAATGACGTGATCAAGGAAGTGTACACTCACTAGTGATCCAGAAGTCGCATTTCTTTAACTTGGCATAAAGCTTGTGATCACATAGTGTCTGTAGAACTCTTTGCAAGTTGTGTTCATGATTTTCTGGCGATTTAGAGTATATGAGAATGTCGTCAATAAAGACAACGAAGAACTCATCAAGATTGGGTTTGAACACTTGATTCATGAGGTCCATGAAGGCCGTTGGAGCGTTTGCGATGCCAAATGGCATGACGAGAAACTCGTAGTGCCCGTAACGAGTTCTGAAGGTAGTCTTTTCGATACTTTTCATTTTGACTTTTAGTTGATGGTAACCAGAATGCAAGACAAATTTTAAGAATACTTGGGCGCCTTGCAGTTGATCAAAGAAGTCGTCAATTCATGGCAGAGGGTACCGATTTTTGATGGTGACTTTGTTTAGCTCTCGGTAATCGATGCATAACCTCATTGTGCCATCCTTTTTCTTTACGAATAGTACTGGAGCTCCCCAAGGTGAGGTACTAGGCCGAATGAAACCTTTGTCCAGAGTTCTTAGAGTTGAGTCTTTAGCTCTTTTAATTCTGTCATGGACATATGGTAAGGAGCTTTTGAGATTGGTTGTGTACCAGGTTGGATTTCAATAGTGAATTTGATTTCTTGATTAACCAGGGTGCCAGGTAGGTCTTCAGGAAATACATCTGGGAATTCTCAAACCACAGGGATTGCATCAAGTGTGGGGGCCTCTTGTTAAGTATTGATCACATAATAGATACAACCACAACAACCTTTTCTTAGAAGTTGTTGGGCTGTCATGAAGGATTTAACAGATGGAGGAGGAGAGACTCCAGTTCTTTCGAAGACAAGCTCGAGTTGGTCTGGTGACCGGAGGAAGACCTTTTTGGCTTCACAATCAATAGAGCCATGGTTGGAAGCTAACTAATCCATTCCTAAGATCACATCAAAGGTACTAATGCAGAGGGGAGTAAAGTCTACGTGTAAGGTTTCTCCTTTTAAGGATATAGTACAAGATTTGTAAACATCAGCACTAAAGGTGGAGTTTCCAGAAGGAAAAGACACAGATAGTATGTATCCTAAGGGTTCGGGTGTTGGTGCCAACTTGATAGCAAAGTGTGGTGTAACAAAAGAATAAGTTGAACCAGAGTCAAAGAGAACATGGGCTAAGTGACCACAAACAGAAAGTGTACCTGACACAACATTCTTAGTAACTTCCGGGTTTCCAGGCACCAGGGCAAAGGCTCTTCCTTGGCGTTTTTGGTCCTTTCTCACTCTTCCAGGTACTGTGGGTTTTTTGGATTAGTTTAGACAGGCCTGGCTGTAAGACTGGCAAGCTTGGGACAATCTCTCAGTAAGTGGCCAACTTGGCCGCATCTAAAGCATGCTCCCATGTCTCGACGACATTATCCCCAATGAGTCTTTCCACAAGTAGAGCAAGTTGGAATGGCACCACCTTTAGGATTCGTAGGACCTTGATTGTTTGAATTGGTTGAACTGGTTGTGCCCGTATTTACCTTTTTGGGAGGCGTAACACCGGGTCTTCTATTATCTCTTTCCCAAAATCGCTTCCTTTGGCTTGGTTCCCCAGAGCACAAGGCTTTAATTCCTTTTTCTGCAATGTATGCTTGATCTACCACTGCCGCATAGGTTGGTAGTTTCAAAACCTCCAACCTGTCCTTGATTTTAGCATCAATCACCTTTAAATTTCCTGACTTTTCGAGCTTTGGTAGGGATGACATATGTGGCAAATCGAGCCAGTTGCGTGAACTTGCTCTCGTATTCGGCCACTGTCATGGTTCCTTGCCTTAGATGTATGAATTCCGATGCCTTTTGTTTCCACAGCGAATCTGGAAAGTATTTTTCATAGAATACCTCCAAGAATCTGGCCCAAGTCACAATATCTTCTTTCTCCAGGGTAAGTAGCCACTATTCTTGTGCATCGTCTTTAAAGGTGAAGGTGGCAAAAGTCACCTTCTGCCTTTCTGTGCAAGGTAGCACGTTGAAACTTTTCTCCATATCTCTGACCCAAGCTTCTGCCACCAGTGGGTTTGTACTGCCAGTGAATATGGTAGGTTTCAAGTCCGGGAACTGTTTTATTGTTGTTGGTTATTCTCGTTGTTCAGGCAATCCGCTATTAATGTTGGTTTGTAGGGCTCGTAGAAAACTAGTAACTGCTTTTTCCATGATTTGCTCCATTGGATCAGTACCACTGACCGATGATCTGGTTCTATTTCCATCATTAGCCATTACTACAAGGTGAAAACGGTTAGTGAACTCCATTTTTTTTTTCTTTCTTTTTTGAATCACTTAGTATACATTTAATTATCTATGGTTCACAAGATACTATAACAGTACATATCATAATATCATATCTATGATTGATAACAGTACATATGTCATTTTTACTTATGCAAAAGAAAATATATTAGTACAACGTACTTAAAATATGGTTAAGAGTTAGTGTCTAATCCTATTAATACAAAAACAGAAGGATGAGACTGATCATTGTCAGCTCCAAAAAAAAAAAAAGATCGGCAACATCTCTCGATCATGCTTCTAGAATAGGTCACTGAGCCTCCATGAAAACTGGCTCTGGAAGACTGGGCCGTGGAACAGCCATGGGAACTCCTGCTGCATGAGGACTCAAACTCCCATCCACTGAGCTCAATCCCAAAATAGCGCCAAACTACCTGAACCATGTAGACCGTTACACTGTGGTCATATCCTCAAAACTGCTGCCCAGTGAGCCGCACATGTATCTCTAAGTATGTGGTACTGTTAGTGTAGTCCACAGTTGGGGTCTGGACAATGTGTTGTGAAGGAGGTGTAGTAGTGCGAATGTGGCTGCTAGGGTATATATTCCCTCTCCTCTCGGCAAAGCCTGGGGGTAAGGAAACAACCAAGAAATGCGGATGTACCAATCCAACGACATGCGTCGGCCCAATGTATCTCTCTTGGGTGCTAGCCCGGCTAAGTCTCCAAAACGGGTAGTCCTCGTCAGGGTCGGCCTGCAAATATACTGGCCTCCCCACGAGTCGGTCAAGGTTAGGGTGGGTCTGTCCAATAGTTCTTTCTGAGTCCCTCTATCCCTCCAATAAGTTAGGGGCCAGATGCGCTCCCTGGGGCTCAAACCAAATCAATTCTTTCCGGTGTGCCATGTCCTACAACACAGGAAAACTTAGCCTACTGAATATTTATTTAAATCACGTTGGACACAATATTTTATTTATTTATTTTATATTATGGCAATATATATATATATATAATTAAACAATTATGATGTTGGACAAAATATAGTATTTATTTATTTTTATTTTTATTTTATGACAATATATATATATATATTTATTAATTGACACTCAGGGTTTTATTTATTTATTTTTTTTTTGTAAAAGCTTTGATACCACTTTTGTCACAACCCAAACTCGGTATCCAAAGGCTTGGCGTCGCAACAAGATGAAAATAAAATAATTCAAATAATTTTGTAGTCGTAGCACAAGCGGATAAATAAAATAAATTAAAATAAAATAATTGGGTATCGAATGTTTATTAAAAGGAAACAAACATAGTCATTTAGGCTTTTATTTTATTCCAGGTGTCCAATTAGAAATGTAGACAGTACAAAAAAAAAAAAAAAAAGGAAAAAAGAAGAAGAAAACACTGTGGTTTATCCCCCATCGTGATCCTTCTAAGTCTCGTTACCTGAAAGGGGTAATAGCTATAAGCACATGGCAGAGTGAGAAATATTATACTGTGAGTATAGAGGCACAAAATAGTCATGGATAGTTATTTAAGCTAAAATATTAACATAATTTAAGTTACATAAATAAATTATTTAAGTGGCAGAAATTGAAAAACATAAATTACGTAAATAACTATAACCACGGTACAGAACAGAATAGAACATGGGTCACTGGAGTGATAATCAGAACAGGGGTTAATGGATCCATGACAAACAGAGGACCACAAGGTGGCCAAACAGGGGCCAATGGTTTATTTATATTGCCCAAGGCGTGGGACTCCTGTGGTGGTACTTATAGAACAGAATTGTTTATAAAATCTTTGTCAAATAATTTTTAAAATTTAAACAAATATATCCATGGGTTTCAATTCAAACAAATAAAGTTCAGAAAATAATCCACGTAATTGAAACATTAACATAATCATAAAACATAAATTATATAAAATAAATCGTGGTAACTCAAAAATTTGTAAAATATATTATGGTAACTCAAGACATATAGAAAACATATTATAGTAACTTAGGCGTTTGTTTTCAGGTAGAATGAAGGATTCATAGTGAGTGGATTAATAGTGAGGGGATTGTTAGTGAGGGAATTGATAGTGAGGGGATTAAGTAAAATTGTATTTGTTTTGATGATAGTTGTCAGTATAGGAATTGTTAAATTATTTTTATATAAAATAAGAAAACAAATAAAAAATATAAAAAATTAAACACTAATATTTAAAAAAAATTCCCAATATATAAAAAATAAAAATAAAATAAAAATTTTTAATCCCCTCACTATTTTTCTAATACCATCTCCACCTCCATCTCAATCCCCTTTCCAACCTCCATCTATATCACCTCCTCCATCCTAATCCCCTTCCTAACTTTACAAACAAACACAACACTAAATAACTCCACCTCCATCCTAATCCCCTCCCATCTAACCCCAAAACAAACGGGGCCTCAAGGTATAATATAACTCACCTTAATTTTAATTCATAATTTTCTCTCCAAGCCTTCGTGATCTCCCAAGACTCTCTTCTTTTCTTACCAATTCCGTTGAGTCCTATGCCATCCATTGCTTTTGTAACACCCGCATTCTTTAATCCATTGGAGTGTGTTTTTAATTCCCTTATTTTTATCTTTTTGGGAGTCTTTGGAGTTGTTGAATGTTGGTCATGGAGGAGTGTGATCTAATTTAAACTCGTTGGGTTTGTTTGTTTGCGCTTGTGCTTGTCAAAAAGTTGTTTGGAAACTTAGAAATCCCATTCTGGGGTCGACACCAGCCTTTCTAAGGGTCGACCCTTACTTGTTGGTGAAGTTTCTAGAAATGTTGCTAGAAAATAGGGTAGACACCAGTCTGGGGAGGGTCGACCCTCTTATGTTGCAGAATTTGTGCGTTAATTGCTAGAAAATAGGGTCGACCCCCTCTTGTCTAAGGGTCGACCCCCCTTGCTTGTGCTAGATTGTCTTTTCTACCTAGAGGGTCGACCCCCCTGCCCGAAGGGTCGACCCCTGTGTGTGTATGTGTTTTTTTTTTTTTGTTTTTTTTTGTTTTTCCAGATTTTGGGGTTTGAATGGGCCCTACCTTTGGGGGATTTTGGACCTATTATTTTATTGACCTTAGGGCTACTTTTCTACTACTACAAATAGGCTCCAAACATGGTTTCATTTCACTTTTCTCCTCTTTCCTCTCTCTCAAACCGTGAGTTCTCCTCTCTCTCTCTAAACTCAAGCTTTTGGCACTTTGATCTCTAGATCTACTCACCTAGAGTGATCTTCTCACCTTGGTCCTTTGAGAAAAAGTGTAGATCTCGTCCAGGGCTTCCTTTTGGTCTGAATGGTTTGTGGTTTCGTCGCCATTGATTTTGGGTTGTTATCTCTTGGCTTCAAGAGGTAGCGGTTTCTGGTTCTCTTTCAATACCCTCGTTTATGGATAGATTTGTGGTATTTTCGTTATATAAACACAAAAGTATATATTTTTATGCATATTGTGATGAATCACGAGATTGGGGGTTAGGGTTTGAAGAGAGTTGGGTTTATTTGTTGGGTTATTATCTTGGGTCTTGAGTTTGGGTGTAAAAGTAATAGAACGGTTGGAATAAAATGTGTTTTGTGAAAAGCTTTAACTTCTCTTAAAAAAACCCTAGTTTGGCTCATGAAGATGGTTAATGGTTTTGCTTCAATTAATAGTAGAATCATGAAATTAAGGTGTTAAATTACACATGTACAAGTTTAATTGAAATTTTAAAGAATTTGAGAAATGTATGTAAAATTTGCGATTGAACTCATAATGTTGATGTCTTAAATTATGTTATAATGTGAACCAAACTTGGGGAAAAGGAAATTACTAATGTTATGGATGGTATGAGCTTTGTGTTGAAGTGGTTGTGTTGAATCTTGTTGTGTGCTATGTGAGTGGTATTGGGTTATGTTGTGTTGAGTTGGTTGAGTTGTGTTGTGTGGAATTGAGTTGTGTTGAGCTGAGTTGGGTTATGTTGTGTTGAGTTGAGTTGTGCTGGGTTGTGCTGTGGATTGTACCCGTGCGGGGAGTTGAAAAATGATTTTTTGGTGCCCACGACCGTTCGTATTATAGCCGGTAAATGTGAGGGATTGTTTTAAAAATTGAAGAAATGGTTTTTCGGTGCCCACAACTGTCCGTATAATAGTTAGTAAATGTGGGGGTGGTTTGAATTCAAGGTGCCCAATTGCCCTGTCTAGGCTTATCGTTGGACGAATGTGGGAAAAGTGTTTTTGGGTGTCCACACAGTCTTGCCGTATTGTAGTCGGCGAAAGTGGAAAAATGATTTTTGGGTGTCCACGATCTGCCCGTGTGTAGATGGCAAAAGTAGAAAAACGGATGGTTTTCGAAAATGTTTTGGGTGCCCACGTCTTGCCGTATAATAGCCGGCAAATGTGGGGGATGGTTTTAAAAAGTTGAAAATGGTTTTCGGAAAAAGATATAATTTTTGAAAAAATGATTTTTGAGAGTTCACTTCCTGCCGTATAATAGCCGACAAAAGGTGGAAAGTGCTATGAATTGGGTGCCCGCTATCCTGCCGTATCAAGCCGACAAAAGATGGAATGTGTTGTGAAGTGTGTTGAGGTCAGTGATGATATATGTGACTTGTGATGAACTTGTGAAATTACCATTTGATGTGTAAATTGGTATGGAATGGAAGTGCATATAGAAATTATTTGAAAAGAATGGATAATGAAATGGTAATTGGATAAGGGGTTAGTGATAAAGAACTCACTGGGTTGTTTGTATCTATAAGGAAAGATTAAGAGTTTTGCTTTGTGATTAATTGAGAAATTGAATTAAAAAGGGTTTATTATCCTTTTGATATGTTGAGTTATAATTGATAATACAAATGTGAATGTGGTGTAATTGTTTTTGGATTTCTCGTTAAAGAGTTATAGCAATTCGATTGACAAATGGGAATGGAGTGTATGGCGGTTGTTTTGAGTATTAAGGAACTTGAACTTGAGGTTATAAAGTTATAATAAATGTAACTAGTAAAGGGAGAATGGGAATAAAAGAGGAATGTTAAGATGGAAATTTAATAAGGAATATTTTGGAATGGGTTAATAAATATAAAATGATGTGGTTTCTTAAACATATTTGTTTCCAAAAAGGATTTATGGCTTTTTGACAAAAGGATAGTTTTGATGGTGAAGGTTTTCCTAAATGTTCAAATAATTTAGAAAAAGATACTCTCGTATGATATTTTGAAATTGCAAAAGCGTCACCTACTATATTGTATCACTGCATACATGATCATTTCTATCTATAGGATGGTTATTGCTTTAGAACTATGAGATTCCCTCTTGGGCAATTGTGCTCACCCTCGTTGTTTTCCTTTTTTTTTACGGAAGAGAATTCGGATTGATTTGTTGAAGGATTAGGAAGTTCATGTAGATATTGTGTGCAATCTCTTTGTACTTTGATATTTGTAATTATTTATTTGTAACTCCGTAGCGAGAGCTTGGCATGTATTATTATTATTGTTGTTGTATTCATCATGAGAGAGAACATGTACTATTATGTTTCTATTACTCAAGAGTAATAGATATTTTTAATTAAAAAAAAAAATGGACCTAAATTTTAGGCTCTTGGTAATGTTTTCGAGTAAATAAAATTTGGGTGCGTGACAGCTTCCATTTTATACTTAGGCTTGGAGGTGACTAATCATCCTAATCAAGTGCTGATTCAAGGGTCTATTCCTATGGCTTCCACAAGTGGCAGCAACAAATCCCTCCAGCCAGCTGCTTACGTTTCACTATAATTCTTTATTGGCCCAACTATTTATCTTAATTTTATGGTTGTTTTAATTTGGCTCCAAATCAATTTTATTCAATAAATATAATGATCCCTAAAATTACATATAATTAAAAGTTAGGTTCGCGTCTAAAAACCTCACCACCACACTATAAAACTTCACTTACCGCTTACTAAAATATTTAATATTAAACATGCGATGTCCCATAATCTATCCCTTTAGCAAAGATTTCGAATATTATACTAAGAAATTGTATTTATTTATTTATTTATTTTTTTAATTTTTTTTAATATTAATTTGATCATGGTAAAAATTCGGGTGCCACATTGGTATTAGATAATTAACAGCTCTAGAGCAGTTTAAATGCTTGGAACTCATACATACATATCATATGGTTCCAAATCCCCTCAAATTAGTGCCCTTTGATTTCCAACAGAACCAGTTATGAGTGTTGTGAATTTTCATCATTAGTTGGTGAATTTTTTATTTTATTTTCTACATGAGTATATCGTTTATCTATTTTAGTCTTGATGGGCCTCATCCCCCCCTCCCCAAATAAACAAACAAATAATTTATTTATATTATTAATATTTTATTTTATATAGTTTGACACTTTTAAAAAAGAGTTAATTACCAAAAAGTCCTGTCTACATATTTGGTGGTAGCTTAGGTCCTATCAAAAAGTTTTTGAACCAAGAAGTCCCATTTATAGGTAAAAAGACGTTTTGCCCTTTAATCCCAAAACTAATAATGTTCTCAATTTCAAAATTGAGAATGTTCTTAATTTTCAAAACAGATAATGATTTCAGTATATAATTATCAAAATTAAGAAATTTCTGTTTGGCTTTTGAGAAAAGTATGGGATTGAAAAGAAAGATAACTCTGCGAACCTGACACATTAGATTGCTGAATTGAGTTTTTTTTTCATGATTAAAATTGAGAATATTATAAATTGAGAATATTCTCAATTTCAAAAAACTGAGAATGTTCTTTAAAAAGAGCTTACGAACCTAGAGAACTAAACAATACAAATTGAAGAATTTGGAATCCCAACAAGATCTAAGCTGTGGGCAATATGATTTAGGCACTAGTATTTACGATTACAAATTTGAAGTCACCTAGACTTCAAATTTGAGGCCTATTTAGTCTCTTACGCTACAATCTACTTGCAATGAAGAGATCAAAGCATAGCCATGAGGGAAAAAATAGAGTTCCT
The DNA here is from genome assembly GCA_025200525.1 of Camellia lanceoleosa. Lineage (NCBI taxonomy): Eukaryota > Viridiplantae > Streptophyta > Magnoliopsida > Ericales > Theaceae > Camellia > Camellia lanceoleosa. Next base: position 87,293,895 of record CM045764.1, on the reverse strand, counting down.
TGCCGAATTGACGATTATAGCTTCTTTGAGGCACAAGAATTTGGTTAAGCTCCAAGGCTGGTGTGTTGAAAAAGATAAATTGTTGCTTGTTTATGAGTTCATGCTCAATAGGAGTCTTGATCAGGTTCTATGCGATCAATCCGGGCGTGGTAATTTGTTGAAATGGGTACATAGATACAATATTGCAGTTGGGTTAGCCTCTATTCATAACAAGAACAATTCGACAAAGACCTAGCAAACGAAATGACGAAGCAGAAGTATGCAAAGACACAACCTTTGGCACATTTTCGGGGGAGACCAGAACAACCTCTACGGTAGATATCTTGGCAGTGATCGGTGAGCTAATGCGAAACACTCTGTGGCCATCACTTGCACCATTGTTGAATGCTTTAGAGAGAAAAAAACTAGTGTGAGAGAGAGAGAAGATTGATTAAAGTGAGGTTTGGATGTGTTGCCTCTAAATTGAGCTTTCTTTGGAGAAATCGCTGATGAATTTAGTGGAGAGGCAAGGGGTTTGGATGGGTAAATTGGTCTATTAAAAATTAATGGGACTTGAATGAGCAAATAATTTTATCTAGGACCTAATGGATTATAAGTTCACAAAATGGGACTTGTATGTGAATGCCCCTTTAAAAAATCAAAGACCCATCATATAATAAAACAATTTAATACTATGGTTACACCATGTTAATGATATTAAATTAAAAAAAAAAATTAATTACCTTCTTTTGTATATGTGACAAGGTAATTATATTTTGAGAACGAAACTCACCCTGCGCATATAGGTTTATTATTAGTATTTGTCAATGGTGACATGATTGTGATATTAATTTTTACTCATCAAATAAGGGTGTACATGTTGGAAAAATGATGGTTTTTTAGTGATTTTAATGCAATATTAAAGTGGGTGCCAATTCTCAATTGAGGTGGAGTAAAGTGGGTCAAGATTCTTTATAGTGAGATCTTTAAACCACAAAAAGAATGATAAAAAACCGTTGTGTGTGTTTGGTTTGAGTTTTTTTGATTAAGTTTTTTGGAAATTGAGTTTTTTATTTTCTGTATTTTTTTGTTTTTAGTAAATATTTTTAAAATTTTGAGCATTTTTTTCTTACTTTTTTAGATGCACCTTACTTAGATATATTTAAAAAGTAAAAAGATTATGAAAAAATATTTTAAAAATTAATAAATACATAAAAATACAAAAAATATACTAAATTCTCGTATTTTTTTTTTGTATTTTTGGTATTTAGTGTATTTTTAAATGATTTTTTTTCAGAAAAATTATACGTTTATATGTATTTATGTTAGGTGTGTCTAAAAATTAAAAAAAAAATTTCTTAAAATATTAAAAAAATTCAATAAAAACAAAAAAACACTAAAAACAAAAAAGTAAAATTTTCTAAAAAGTGTTTTTGGAAAACCAAAAACATGCAAAGTGAATTAAGATTTGAAGGAGAAATTGACTCATTAAGTTAGCCTCATGATAGAAGTGTTGGAAAAGGTGGCTGCAGAATTATATACATTACATGTGTATAAAATGGGTGTAACTCCTCTATAATGATGATGGATTAAAGCCATCATTTGGGAGTTTTGCAAAATTAAGTCTTGTCATCAATTGAGAATTTTGCAAAATTAAATTTCTTCTTGATTGTTGTAAGAGCCTTTTCATCTCTCCCTCTATGTGTATAAAAAGAGACCCTCCGCTTCATTCTTCAACACAAGAAAATTTGCTATCTTTGTGTGTTGAGAGAATTTTGCTATCTTATAATTTGCATAGTCTTTAATTTTCTAAATTTTTTAGTTTAATAGAATTATTTACATGTTAATTACTATAGAATTATTTGCATGTTAATTGCTAGAATAATTTACATGTTTACTACATGTTAGATTGCATTGGAAAATTTTTCATATAATTCTTGTCTATTCAATTCATTTTATAACTCATGGCAATTAATTTAATTTATTTATTTGGAGTTATAAGTTTAAATGTTTATTGTGAATTGATTTCATTCATAACTCATGACTACTAAATTTTAATTTTGTAACTTGTCTATATTTATTTACTTGTTTATTGTGTAAATTAAATTGTAAATTTAATTTTGGAGTTTTAGTTGTGTAATAATTTCATACAACTGATGGGTATTAAATTTTTAATTTTAATTTAATTCTTAGAGTTATAGTTTTAGTTTGTAACTCTTGCCAGTTAAAAGTGTTAATTGTATATTTATTTACATAATTATTGTATTAAAATTTCATATAACTCTTGTCAATTAAGTCTATTTAATTTTTAGAGTCATAAGGTTTGTAATTTATTTGAGAGTTATAAGTTTAATTGTATAGCTTGTCTAGCATTTTAATTTTATTTATTTTTTCTATTTAATTAATTTATTGCTTTTACAGTTTCATTCAATTATTTGCTTTGTATTTTGTTGTGATTTTCTACTAACTTCCTTTGCAGGAATACTTATGCGCAAGGGAATGGGAAAAAAAAAATACATATCCAAATGAATACAATTTGGGATTGCAATAAAAAATTTGGACTACTAACCTTTTTGAACAGAAATACCTATGCAAGGAAAGGAGTTTAGAAAATGGATAATCCTATTTGGATTGGTTTACATTTGTTTAGTGAAGTAATTTTTTACTTGGGTTTAGTTGGTTTTTACCAATTGTGTGAAAGCAAGTTTTATTTGCTTGTATTGTTAGAAGCATTTAATTTGCTTAATCATTGTTGTAGCAATTTTTTACATTGCTTGTAATTTGGTTAGCAATTTTTAAATTGCTTGTAAGTTTGGAACTTAGTTTGGTTTTCTATAATAGAAACCAAAGTATTTAACTGGCTAAAAAGTAGTTCTTATTTGTTTAGAAATGACAACTAAGGCAGTTTGGTTTCATACCTTTGGGGTTTGAGGAAGTCTTTGGGTTTAATAATTTTCTTCCCAAAGTGTTTGTCATGACCCGAACCCGTCCCTAAAAGTTTGGGTTGAAATCGGCCAGTAATTTGTAGATTATCAAAGGTGTCAAACGATCATACAGAATATTTTTGCTAATGGGGCCATAAACGGAAGCATATAATAAAGAGAAATCCATTGAGCTGTGCCAACAATGAGTAAAATCATAGAGTTAACCACGTAACACAATAATACATATATATGCGCATCAAAATATAAGAGCCAGAGGAAAATTGTACATGATGTTTACAATCCAAGACCATGAACGCAAAAACATAATAGGGTCAAAGTGTGGTGTCAATCAAGACAAAACTTTGTCTCAGAGGCATGACTCGATTGGGTCACAAAAGGCTCCTGAAGTTGACTCTAGGGGTGTGCTCCATGTTACTGATCACCTACATGTGCATACATAAAATTGGATGAGCGAAGCTCAATGAGTAATAATACAGTAAAGCATTGTAAGTAGATGATTATAAGGTTCTCTCAATATCCATAATCATATAAACCAAGCGGCCTTGGGGCCCAAGCATATAACAAGTGGCCTCGGGCCCAATCATATATCAAGTGGCCTCGGGCCCAATCATATAACTAGCAACCTCAGACCCAATCATATAACAAGTGGCCTCTGGCCCAATCATTTATCAAGCGGCCTCGGGCCCAATTATTTAATAAGCGGCCTCGGGCCCAATTATTTAATAAGCGGCCTCGGACCCAATCATTTAACAAGCGGCCTCGGGCTCAATCATTTATCAAGCGGCCTCAGGCCCAATCATTTAACACATGTCATATAATATCAATGAAGTTTCATCATTTCCAATCAATTCATAATGTTGGCACCAATCACCATTCATGGTTCAAGATACGTAACAAAGAGTATAAGTGTACTATATTACTACTCATAGTGTGTTTAGTCTTGCGGCATTGCCTCCAGCACACGACTTATACAAACACATGTCACATACACATTCGATAAATCATTTGTTTCTATTCGTACACTTTTCTTTAATTTCTCTCAAGTATTTAATGATAATCTTCTCTACATGTGAACCACGTACAAAGCATGTTCCAAAGATATACTTTAAATGACCTTAAATGTTCATGACTTAAGTTAATGTTTCCTACAATAATTTCATATGTTTTTCATTGAACATATCATGTTTACTTATTTAAGATTTAAGAAAATAGCAAGAAATGAAAGGAAACTAAGTTAGGGTAGGAAATGACATGAAACGATTAAAAGAAAATAAACAGCCTTCACTAATTTGAGAATATCTATTTATGTATTTAGAATTTGGATGTGAGACTACCACCATTCAAAACTAGACTTCGAGAGCTTGAATTTAGGCTCAAGACTTGCTAAAAACGGAGTTCGGATGAAGGTGATATGCTTTTATGAAGTTGGGTTGAAACAGGGGGTTCACATGCGGAAGTCTTCACCGCTTGTGTGGCCCAAATCCACTCGAGCGCCCAAGGAGCAGAATGAAAACCTCTTTTTTTTTTTCATATTCCACTTGTGCAGTGCTCGTGGCGGCTTGTGCGGTCTGGGCAAAATCAGACAGTCCGAAAATGGTTCAAAGATGCAAACTTCCTAAACTTATTTCCAAGTCCAAATTCATGTAAAAATAACTCAAAAACATGATATATAAGTATGATACAAGTGCAATTCCATATTAAACATATCAACCTTGAATCAACAACAAATTCATAGACTCATCTCTTTTCCATATTCATACATTACATAAACAAATTCAAAATACATGATCCATGAGCAATCTTTCAACAAATCTTGTTTTCATGAATTATCTAGGGTTTGTTTCATGGGTCAATCACAAGAGTGAACTTAAATCAAAGAAAGATGGAGAGATTAGGGTTCAATTTCATACCTTTAGCTCAAGCCACCACACAACTCAAAACCCTAGCTCAAAATTCCTAATTTCTTTATGATTTCAAGACAAAGATGAGTTAGAAGCAAAGTTTGTAAGTAAATTTCCATATCTTAACTCAAATGAAGAACAAAAAGCTAAACATATATACTTAACTCAAAATCTTAATTTATTCATTATGAATCATATTTTTTCAAAATCTCACCAAAGGTTCTAAAAACCATGCTAATCATAGCTATGAAGTCGGTTTTTGTTTATCACGCCTCTACAGCCTTCAATTTCAGTTCAAAGTTTCAATTGCAACAGGTAATCTTACTTTCAACATATATTTTTCTAAATTCACATATTTCCCATACTCAAACTTGCAAATTTATATCAAACACATAATCACATATATAATTAAGCATAGTACGGGTTTAGTTATCACAGTGTTGGAAAACCAAGTTTGGAGAAAGTCTTTGGTTATAATATGATTATTTCCAAAGTGTTTTTGTTTATAATTTGATTATTTTCGAAGTGTTTTGGTTTTGAGAAAAGAAATCAAATTTTAGCTTTAGCTAAAATATTTCTGATTTTATTTAGAAATAATGAGCTCAGTTCCGGGAGTACTGGTTAACTTTTAGGAGTGGTGTAATTTTGGTAGCAAATTTTATTTGCTTGGGAATTGGTTTGTTTTAACTTTGTTTATCCCTTTGAAAACTTAATTCTAATTTTTTTCCCATGGACTAGGAGTCAATATGCTCTTGAAAGTTTTGTCTAAGGTCAATTGGGTTTTAAGTGGAACCAGTGTGACCTCTCCAGTCTTCCTGGAAACGTTCGTGACCATGTTCGATTATAGGGTAAGTGGTGAGATCAGTTTTGAATTAAATTTCAAATTTTGAATTTTCTAGTGTTAAGTTTAGTACCTGGAAAAATAGAATAGTGAATTCCTGTTATGATTTTTCAGAAATGGCTTCAAGAGGTGACAACCAAAATGTTGTTCCACTTGCCAACCTTAAGCCTTGCGAGGTTCTTAAAGGAAGATCTAGAGAGATCAAGTGTGATTAAAGGAAATCACGAGATTGCATGATAAATCTCTGAATTTATTAGAAGCAATTAGTATGTTATCCTTGTGTCAATTATAACATGCATGATTGTTATGTGATTTTGCTTAAAAATAAAGATGAGACAACCTATTAGGGTGGGTGAATGTATTTTTTGAATTTTTATAATTCTAAATATATTCTTAAATTGGTGGCTCCTAGTGAGTGCAATATCACTGATCACAAAGATAGGAAACTGGTGGTTTTTAGGAGGTGTTAGACCACTGGCTACACAATTATGAGATTGTGCTTCCTAGTAGTAAATAGATTACTGATCATATGTTAAGATATAATGGTTCCTAGTAATAAAAAAGTCTACTGATCATATGCCAAGACATGATAATTCCTAGTAATGAAATGGTCTACTGATCCTATGTCAAGACATTGTGATTCCTAGTAGTGGAATGACTACTGATCCCATGTCAAAACATTGTGATTCCTAGTAGTGGAGAGTCTACTGACCATATGATGAGAAATGAGTGATTCCTAGTGATAAAACTACTGGCCATGTTATGAAGTTTTGAATAGTAGATTATTGATCACTAGGTTTGTGATTCCAAATAGTAAGGCTATTGACTTCAGAGTGACATGTTGGACCAAACTTGTTTTGGTGACTTGAAATCGAGAAAGACCTAATTCGATTAATGACGGTCTGGGAATATGTTCTCTGTGATATGATTATGAGAGCCTCATAATCATTGTGACCTAGGAATTGTTTAAAGACTTTGTATAAATTTTAAAAAGGCCAAAAAGCCTTTATATAAATTCTACAAATGTGGAGGTGTCATGCAAAAGATAGTAATACCTAAACCCAAGAGGGTTAGGATAAGCCTAAAAATCCGTTATTTGTTTATTTAGCGGTTATACACAATATAACTTGATGCATATCGATTTCTTGTGTTGAAGTATGCTATTCTAGATATACACAAGAATATTATCATGGAATCGAAATGCATCTTTCTTTAAAATGTATTACCTTGTAAATTGTCCAAGAAGGGGTTTTGAGTTCCATGAAAGAGGTTGAAGGTTACAATGATCACATAGATGATCGAGTAAATGATCAAGTCGATGATCAAAGTGAGGAAGTAGATGAGCCAAGAAGGGGTAAAGGGGTGGGGCGCAAGTCCTTTAGTCGAACTTCTTAACTTATATGTTAGAGGAGAACCAGAACTTTCAATGAAGTTGTGACTTCATCTGAAAGTCCTTTGGGGAAAGAAGCAATTAAGAGTGAGATTGATTTCATCTTACAAAACCATACTTGGGAGTTGGTTGATCTAACCCCAGGCAGTAAGGCCTTGGGGAGCAAGTGGATCTTTAGAATAAAGATGAAAGCAGATGAATCAATTAATAAGTATAAAACTAGGCTAGTTATCAAAGGATACAAGAAGTGAGAATGTTTGGATTACTTTGATACGTATTCACCTGTGACAAGGATTACATTCATTCGCATGATGATTGCGATAGCAGCTTTACATAGTTTGGAAATACATCAGATGGATGTAAAGAAAACTTTCTTAAATGGAGATTGAATAAAAGAAATCTACGGAGCAACCATTGCTACAAAAATAGTTAAAGATCACACTTTGACAAATGAAACTATCTCATTTTTATAGGAAGTATGATACAAAAATAAATAAATAAATAAATTGATATTTTAATCACACTTAATTTGAGTGAGTGCGATATTATTTATTTTTAATCTCATTTTTTAAGTAAGTGTGATTATATCTTCTTTTTTTTTTTTAAATCACATTTTCTAAATAAGTGTGATTGTATGTTGTTTATACAAATAGTCTTCTAATATGCCATAAAATATATTTTTTAATGTTTGACATGAAAATCCTAAATTAGTTAAATAATCATTTATTTTGATTTCACAGAAGGCTAACAATATTATACTCAAAGTTAATAAAATCATGCAACACTAACCCTTTTGAAGGTTTCACAATGATACCTCAACTTGGTTCAAACATGAGTTATTAACCATGAAACAAAGTATGAATAGGAATTTAACTTAACACATTTAAAACATGGATTTTAATGGAGCATTAATTTCATGGATTGAAATATATAAAACCACTCATGAATACAAAACTAACTCAAGAATCATACTATTAGTTAAAAATAGAAACCTTACCATGCTTCTAATGAAGATGTGAAAGACCCTTACCTTTACTTGAAGCTTTTGATTCACAAGGAGGAGGAAAAGATAGAGTTGATGGTTGAATTTGGTGCAAGTAAACCCCGGGCCTCAAGAACATGCAAACCTTCAAAAGTGTTCTTCAATTTTCTTTCAAAACTCAATCAAAACCCTCTATTTAACCTCACAGAGTGACACCATGTCCTTGGTAGTGGTGAGTCTAGCTCTTGGTTTGGGCTAGGACTTGTATGAAAATGCTAGAATAAAGAATTTGGAATGCCACCCCAATTGCAATTTTGTGGTCTATTTGCAAATTGAGAAAAAGATGTTGTGTTTAATGGGGTGTTGCCAAATCACGGAGGAAATACGTGAGCTTATAAAAGAAAGAATTACAGCGTGGGTAAAGGATTCATCTCTGTTATGGTGTTGTCTGTCAATGATTTGGTGTTTAATCCTCATCAAGTGATTTTGCATTATTTCCTTATTTATATCGTTTCATATTTATATCATTTCCTAAATTATATCATTTACATAAACTCCAATCTTACTTTTAATCACATATTAATTAATAAAAAAAATGACACTACTACAAAAATAGTTAAAGATCATACTTTGACAAATGAAACTATCTCATTTTTATTGTAAGTGTGATAAAAAAAATTAGATTGATATTTCAATCACACTTAATTTGAGTAAGTGTGATAATATTTGTTTTAATCTCATTTTAAAATAAATGTGATTATATCTTTTTTTTTTATCACATTTTCTAAGTAAAGTGTGATTGTATATTGTTTTACTAATAGTCTTCTAATATGCCATAAAATATATTTTTAATGTTTGACATAGAAAATCCTAAATTAATTGAATAATCATTTATTTTGATTTCCTGAAGGCTAACAATATTGTACTCAAATTTAATAAAATCATGCAACACTAACCCTTTTGAAGGTTTCATAGTGATAGCAGCTTAGTTCAAACTTGAGTTATTAACTTCTGAAACAAAGTATGAATAGGAATTTAAGCAACACATTCAAAACATGGATTTTAATAGAGCATTAATTTCATGGATTGAAATATATAAAACTACTCATGAATACAAAAATAACTCAAGAATCATGCTATTAGTTAAAAATAGAAACCTAGCATGCTTCTAATGAAGATGTGAAGACCCTTACCTTTACTTGAAGCTTTGATTCACAAGGAGGAGGAAAAGATAGAGTTGATGGTTGGAATGGTGCAAGTAAACCCAAGCCTCAAGAACACGCCAAACCTTCAAAGTGTTCTTCAATTTTCTTTCAAAACTCAATCAAAACCCTCTATTTAACCTCACAAGTGACACCATGTCCTTGATAGTGGTGAGTCTGTTGTAGTTTTGGGCCGGGACTCGTATGGAAATGCTAGAATAAAGAATTTGGAATGCCACCCCAATTGCAATTTTGTGGTCTATTTGGAAATTGAGAAATGATGTTGTGTTTAATGGGGTCTTGACCAAATGTGGAGGAAGTCTGTGAGCTTATAAAAGTAAGAATTATAGCGTGAATAAATGATTCATCTCCTGCTATGGTGCTTTCTGTCAATGATTTGGTGTTTAATTCTCATCAAGTCAGATTTTGCACTATTTCCTTATTTATATCGTTTCATTATTTATATCGTTTCTTAAATTGTATTGTTTACATGAACTCCAAACTTACTTTTAATCGCGTATTAATCAATAAACAAAATGACACTACTACAAAAATAGTTAAAGATCACAGTTTGACAAATGAAACCATCTCATTTTTGTTGGAAGTCTGATAAAAAAAAAAAGATTGATATTTTAATCACACTTAATTTGGTGAGGGTGATAATATTTATTTTTAATCTCATTTTTTAAATGAGTGTGATTGTATCTTCGTTTTTTTAATCACATTTTCTATATACTAATAGTCTTCTAATATGCTATAAAATATATTTTTTAATGTTTGACATGAAAATCCTAAATTAATTAAATAATCATTTATTTTTTATTTCATAGAAGGCTAACAATATTGTACTCAAAGTTTATAAAATCATGCAACACTAACCCTTTTGAAGGTTTCATAGTGATACCTCAACTTAGTTCAAACATTAGTTATTAACCATGAAACAAAAGTATGAATAGAATTTAACTTAACATTCAAAACATGTATTTATTGGAGCATTAATTTCATGGATTGAAATATATAGAACTACTCATGAATACAAAACTAACTCAAGAATCATGCTATTAGTTAAAAATAGAAACCTAGCATGCTTCTAATGATGATAATGAGAAGACCCTTACCTTACTTGAAGCTTTGATTCACAAGGAGGAGGAAAATATAGAGTGGATGGTTAGAATGGTTCAAGTAAACTGAAGCCTCAATAACACACCAAACCTTCAAAGTGTTCTTCAATATTTTTCAAACTCAATCAAACCCTCTATTTAACCTCACAAGTGACAGGTGGTCACGGGTAGTGGTGAGTCTCTGTAGTTTTAGTGGGACTTCGTATAAAAAGCTAGAATAAAAATTTGGAATGCCACCCCAATTGCAATTTTGTGGTATATTTGGAAATTGAGAAAAGTTGTTATGTTTAATGGGGTGTAGCCAAATATGGAGAAAGTTTGTGATCTTATAAAAGTAAGAATTACTGCGTGGGTAAAGGATTTATCTCTGCTATGGTGTTGTGCGTAAATGATTTGGTGTTTAATCTTCATCAAGTCAAATTTTGCATTATTTCCATATTTATATCATTTCCTAAATTGTATCGTTTACATAAACTCCAATCTTACTTTTAATCACATATTAATCAATAAACAAAATGACACTACTACAAAAATAGTTAAAAGATCACTTTGACAAATGAAAGTATCTCATTTTTATTAGCGATTAATGATAAAAAGATAGATTGATATTTTAATGCACTTAATATGAAGCGAGTGTGATAATATTTATTTTTATCTCATTTTTAAATAAGTGTGATTATATCTTCTTTTTAATCATATTTTCTAAGTAAATGTGATTGTATGTTGTTTGTACTAATAGTCTTCTAATATGCCATAGAATATATTTTTAATGTTTGACATGAAAATCCTAAATTAATTGAATAGTCATTTATTTTGATTTCATAGAAGGCTAACAATATTGTACTCAAAGTTTATAAAATCATGCAACACTAACCCTTTTGAAGGTTTTCATAGTGATACCTCAACTTAGTTCGAAATGAGTTATTAACCATGAAACAAAGTATGAATAGAATTTAACTTAGCACATTCAAAACATCGATTTTAATGAAGCATTAATTTCATAGATTGAAATATATAAAACTACTCATGAATACAAAACTAACTTTCGAAATCATGATATTAGTTAGAAATAGAAATCTTAGCATGCTTCTAATGTAGATGTGAGAAGACCGTTACCTTTACTTGAAGCTTTGATTCACAAGGAGGAGGAAAAGATAGAAGTTGATGGTTGGAATGGTGCATGAAACCCCAAGCCTCAAGAACATGCCAAACCTTCCCCGGTGTTCTTCAATATTCTTTCAAAACTCAATCAAAACCCTCTATTTAACCTCCCAAGTGACACCATGTCCTGGGTAGTGGTGAGTCTGCTGTAGTTTTGGGCTCGGACTCGTATGAAAAAGCTAGAATAAAGAATTTGGAATGCCACCTGTACGGGAAAGAAATACACCTTCTCGTATAATCCTGTTGATCAAGTCTGCGTTCCTCTGTACGTCGTCGTTTTACTTCCTGCAAACACAAACGTGAGGTGGCGGTGTGTCTTGGGAAACCTCTCCCGATGCCTAAGTCGATGTAAGCAAGACAAGAGAATGTAAAAGCTCTGTGTATTCGAGGGCACCGTTGCAGATACCTTTTCACGGTGATATTGGTGAGCTTATATAGGTTTTAGCATGGCACAATCTGGTAGGACTGCCTAACTCATCGTATGAGTCCTCTTGGGACTACAATACTCACTGGAAGGAATAGTAGCATCCTCCAACACCCCCATCCTTTGCTTAAACAAAGTGAGATGGCTCTTCTTATGGCGGACTACTCTGGTAAAGTATTAACCATCAATTGACTCACCTTACTCTCCACCTCGGCTTTCCCATATAAGGCAGGCTATCCCATAGGGAGTTAAAATATCTTTAGAACCCACGACTTACTTGGGTTTCTCATGCGCTATAACTT